>JAAXCT010000055.1:0-1200000 GCA_012490785.1 Eragrostis nindensis
ATAGGCTGAAGGGCTTATAAAGGTAAACTTGTGCTAGTATTCCAGTACTTTGTTTCTGTCAGTAACTTGTTATTTGTACCAGTGCTTTGGATTTTGGTGATCGACAAGTGGTTCATTGAAACAATGTCGTTTCAGTAACATGTAGTAGTACCGATTGCATTCATTTGGCCTGCATAATGGACAGCAATTTCAGGAAAGGAGATAGTGTTAATAGCAGTTGTGCACATAACAGAGGATATGATGGCCGGACATGGTATTTACAGTACAGCACAATAAACAACATTGTCGCACGTGGTGATGCAGTTGATAGCAGAGAAACAAATGTGGGCGTGTTTGGATTGGAGGAAAACTTTTCCTTTCCTGCGTTTTTCCTGTGAAATTGAACTGTTTCCTGTGAAATTCCTGTGCAATTCTTGTGAAATTCCTGCGTTCCAAAGGAGGCCTAAGAATCAAAGCAACAAAGGAACATTTGCTGAATCAGAACATTTCGTCGGTGGTTTCATTGCAACATGTTTTAACAACGGAACATACAAACTCAAAAACTGATTTAAACGTACCGGATCCGAATGAGCAAATAGCTGAATGACATTGTTACTGTTGACATATTATTAGGCAGAGGCAAAACAGAG
Source organism: Eragrostis nindensis (assembly GCA_012490785.1). Classification (NCBI taxonomy): domain Eukaryota; kingdom Viridiplantae; phylum Streptophyta; class Magnoliopsida; order Poales; family Poaceae; genus Eragrostis; species Eragrostis nindensis. Next base: position 630 of record JAAXCT010000055.1, read on the forward strand.
CATCAACGACGGCGACGGCACTGGCGACGCGAGCGACGCCATGACCGTCGGCGCCAGCTCCGCGGCCAGCTGCAGCGCCACGAGCGCCTAGGCCGTCACTTCGTCCATCAGCCTCCGGAGGCGCTCCGCGTGCTCGTCGCCGTCGTCCTCGGCGGCGCGGAGGTGCAGCTAGCCCCTGGCAAACCGGAGCCAGGCGAGGGAGTAGCCTAGGCCGGCGGCCTCGACGGCCGCGGCGATGGAACCGAACACCGCGAAGAAGCTGTTCCACCGCCAGAGCCGCTCTGCTCGGCCATGGCGACGGCCGGTGGCGCGCGCGAAGACTCTGGCTAGCTTCGGTGCCTGCTGCTGCCTACAAGGAGACGGCGAGATTCGGATGGATGAGACAAGCGCGCGCCGGCCGGTGGTTATCGCTCTGTTCGACTCCGTTTCGAATACGGACTGAGAGCTTGTGATTCCATTTCTTTTCCTAGCATTGTGATTCGCGCGCCTCACGCAGCTCTCCGATTTCAAAAACCAGTACACCCTGTGGCTTACTTTCCATAAACGTAAAGTACATTGTTTAGGACTCTAAAAAATTTTCCATAGATTTTCTTTAACTTAGATACCAAATTTTGGAGCAAAACTGAACACTTCAGCACGGACAAGATTTAAAGGGGTTTCTTAAAGGCCTTTTAAAAATCGCCTTCGATTTGCATTGTTTGGAGGTGATATTTCTTAAAGCACCTAAGAAATTACACTTTGTGAGGCGATTTTCACAGAGCGCCTAAGATAAATGAGAAATGACAGACGATTTTCAAAGTACCTAAAATTCTACAGGTTTTCCACGGCGATTATCAGATATTGCCTTTGATAAAATATGAGTTCTCAATCGATCCTAAAAAACGCCATGTAAACATGATGCTGCTCCTGATTGCCACACAATCGCACAGCCGCACACCGTCGCTCGTCGCTGCTCCTCCTCGCCTTCTCCACCCCGATCTCGCTCGACTTCCCGCCGTCGCCGAGGCCACATCCACAGCAAGCTCGTCGTCCCCGCGCGCACTACCTGAACTCGCCGACCTCCCGTCGTGGAGCTTATCATCCCTGCCGTCAAGGTCGGCCTCGCCACCTCTCATGCTCCCATCCCTGCTTTGACGAGTTGTGGAAACCAGATTTGTTAAGGTTTCGTGGTTGCCATCGCCTCCCTCTCCCAGACCTCTCCGACGACTTCATTTTTGCTCTTGGTGAGAATCCCTCCCCCATTCCCTTGCATCTCATCTTGATTGTCTGTTGTTTGAATGCTTGGCCTTTTAGCACGTCTTCTCCTTTTGTTTATCCTTAATTAGGTGATCGTGTTCAGTGTTAATTGATGAGAATCACGTCAACTTTGCACGCACATGATCTCCCCTTGTTATTGTTGATTTCTTTAAACTTAGGTGATTCCATTCAGTGTTGATTCATTTTTGCTTGCAGCAGTTGGCATTTCTAGTCCTGGACAAAGGGTGATGAGAGCACCTAGGTACCATAGTGTCTTGGTCCTCAGATGACTACAACAATGATTGGAAACGGAGAAGTCTATGTTAACAGGTTTATAGAATTCACATTTTCCAACTCAGTACAACATGATAGGATCCTTTATTCTTGTAGGATTTGTGGAAGTGCTTATTGGTTAGGGAAAGGAGAAGTCTATGATCATTTGGTAGCTTCTCAAGCAATAAATACAATGATACATCTATAGAAGATGTACTTCCTCCGTTCATAAATAGATGTCACTGTTGACTTGTAGACATCACGTTTAACCGTTCGTCTTATTAAAAAAATATACAAATATTAAAATAAATATGCAACGATTAAAATATCTTTAATAATAAACAAGTTATAAAAAATAAATAATATTTGCGTAAAAAAATTGAATAAGACGAGCGGTCAAACGTGATGTCGAAAAGTCAACAACTACATCTATTTATGAACGGAGGAGTATCTTACTATGGTCATATTACAAAAATAATTGTATTGAATTATCTAAACATTGGAAATGTTGTGTTACTCAAGTTCGATTGGGTTAAAGATAGGGGAGTTTGAAAGGACAAGTATAGGATAACCACAAGTGAATTTCAAACATTTGCTTAACAGTGGTTCTAGTACCTTTCATGAGCCATTCATCCGAGCTAGCAACACAAGCTACCCAAGTTTATTATGTACAAGATCCTGTAGAAAAACTTTGAGTAATATAATTATGATGACTCGGAACCACAAGGTAATCTTGTAGCACCTGTGAGTCTGTAAATGTCCATACTCAGATTCCTTATATCATATTCTCATTATTCTTGACATTATTCTTGACATATTCATGAAGATAAATACTTCTGTGAGCACAGGGGTGTGCGTCCACCCTAGTTTGACTATTAATTATGGCCTAATATAAAAATCAACTATGTGATTGTACTATCAAGCATGTCAAATCAGTTGTATGTATGTCAAATTAGTGCGTCAATTCATGATATAATGTACGAAATGCCAAATTTATACACCATGTATTAGATCATAGCCGATTTACCAATTAATAGTGCATGGTGTATAAATTTGGACGCGGAATTTTAAATGAACGATGCTATACATCCGACTGCTAGTCACGACTCACGACTGCTAGTTACTACCGTTGCTAAGGCTCACAGAGTCACAAAATAAATCACGGTGTGAGCCAACATCATTAGGATGGCCTCACGGCTTAAGACGCAAGCTAGGACTAGCCGGACGACGGAGTAGGACAGCCAGGTGGTATGTGTATCATTTCTGTTTTAAAATCATAGGAATAGAGAAAGCATAACTTTAGAGCTGTCTATCTTTCAATCATATAGAATGACAATTATAAAATTTCCCTCATTATGTATTTTAATGCTTCACGTGAGAAAATATATATGGATTTTCCCTTAGATTTCATAGTAACTTAGTAAGAGAGAACAAGGAGAGATTAAGAGAAAACATGCATTGGAATAGTCAAACTGAAACATGAGGCTCAAGCTCACGCTAAAATTGCTTCAGTATTCTGCCTCCTCCAAAACTCCTTAAATCCTGGAAAGTGCACCCACGGATTCAATTCCTCTATTTCTCTTCAAAATCCTGTTGTCCCTATTTTCCTCTATTTTCTCTCTAAACAGGGTCGGCATGCCGCGACAAATTTAACATGTCTGTTCTTAGAACAAGAATTAACCTTTTGTTTGCCATCCAGAATATGTAGTGTGCTCCAGTGCACGACGACGAACGTCGCACTCTCTGGGGACAAGCCCTGGTGATGAACCCAGTCCGATCTTAGGGATCGAACCCGGGTGGTCGCGCTCCCACCACGAGCAGCTGACCATCGAGCTCACGCTCATCCTCTAGTGTGCTGATTTTTCAAAACTGAAGTTGACATTGCTTGTCTTCATCATTCCAAAAAGAAGAAAGAGAGCAACAAAATTCATAGCACACCAGTTGATCTGAGTGGTTGCTTGCATAGATAGTCAAACTGAAACATGAGGCTCAAGCTCACGCTAAAATTGCTTCCGTATTGCTGCCCTCCTCCAAAACTCCTTAAATTCCTGGAAAGTGCACCCATCGGATTCAATTCCTCTATTTTCTCTTCAAAATCCTGTTGTCCTCTATTTCCTCTATTTTCTCTTTAAACAGGGTCGGCATGCCGCGACAAATTTTAGCATGTCTGTTCTTAGAACAAAAGAATTAACCTTTGTTTGCCATCCAGAATATGTAGTGTGCTCCAGTGCACGACGACGAACGTCGCACTCTCTGGGGACAAGCCCTGGTGATGAACCCAGGTCCGATCTTAGGGATCGAACCCGGGTGGTCGCGCTCCCCCACGAGCAGCTGACCAATCGAGCTCACGCTCATCCTCTAGTGTGCTGATTTTTCAAAACTGAAGTTGACATTGCTTGTCTTCATCATTCCAAAAAGAAAGAAGAGAGCAACAAATTCATAGCACACCAGTTGATCTGAGTGGTTGCTTGCATAGATACAGTGATAAGCTTGAACGGCACGCAAATGAGTCTAGGATCCTCGAACGAACTGACAGGAAATAGACGGTGATAAGAATATCAGTCCGAAAAAAACCTTCAGTTTTTCTAGAGTTTGATGACCTTGATTAAAAAGATGTTAAGGAAAAAAAAAACAATAATCAAACAGAGCATCTATCGTGACCGCTTGCAAATTAACAGAACTGACTGCTATGGGCTAATAATAGCTTTAGCAACAACAGAGAAAGGATGTCATACACAGTTCATTTCTGGTAGAAACCTTTATACAGGCAGTGTATGTGCATAATACATGCAGAGGAACTCCAAAGCATGGTACAAATTCACCAAGTAATGAGACCTTTCTCTCCACTTCACCCCTTCAAGTATCCTTTATTATGTATACCACCGCCTTCCTATGTGCCATCTGTAACAAATTTAGCACGCATGCTCATGTCATGGACAAGCGGACACGCGCTCAGTTGTCGTAGGTGCGGCACTCGTCGGCCCTCCGGGTTCTCGTTGCAGTACTTGTCGAGCGGGTCGGCGGAGTCCTTGAGCTTGTCCCGCGCGTGGCTCGCCGCGGCGCTGAGCTCCTCCACCTCGTCCCACGCCGCCGCGCCACGCCGGTGGCTGTCTCGTCCTTGCACGCCTCCTCCGCCTGCTTGATGCTGTCCGACACCTTGTCGGAGATGCCCGGCGGCGTCGATGGCCCACTCGCCCTCACGGCGAAGAAGCCGCCGCGGCGAGCCGCCGGGAAGAACACGCGGCCGGCAACCTTCTGCTGCCTTGCGAGCACGTCGGCGGCCGCGAAGGTCGCCGGGGTGGACAGGCTAACGTTGGCCAGCGTCGAGGCCATTTCTAGCTAGCTCTCGGTTGTTGTCACGAGAGAACTCTGTGTGTGAAGTGGACTGTCCTGCTTGTTGCTGTAGAAACTTACAATGCACTCGCCTTAGGGCTTTGAATGTTTATATATTGCTTTGTCCGGCAAACGTGTGTGATTCATCTGATCTTCTCCGTGCGCTCGTTCTAAATCGCCTCTTGGCCAGCGGTTGTGCTCCACGTCCGCTGCATTTGAGATATTTCGAGAATCAGTGTGACATGGGATGGAGATCTTTTGCTGTCACCTTTCAGGAATCAGAGTCGAAGAAGCAGTTTTTGACAAGAAAACAAAGTAGGTGTGCAAGCGCGTTTGCACGATGTTTGTGCTTGTAATGTTCTTCTAGAACACGAAATTCGACGCAAGGCATTTGATACGGTACGATGGGATTATCTACTGGAAGTGTTACAACAGCTAGGCTTTGGGACAAAATGGCGGGAGTGGGTCTCGGCACTATTGGCGACTTCATCTTCATCTGTTCTTCTGAACGGAACAAGAGGGAAAAGTTTCAAGCACAAAAAGGGGTTGCGACAGGGCGATCCCTTGTCTCCCATGCTCTTCATCATTGCATTCGACCCGCTGCAGCGTTTGCTTCAAATGGCGACAGAAGAGCATCCTATCCCCCATTCATCATGCGGCAGCTCGTTTCAGAATCAGTATGTATGCAGACGACACTGCTCTAGTCATCGCACCGAACAAGGAGGAAATCAGAGCCTTCTATGAGATTATGTGGGCATTTGGCCAGGCCTCGGGACTTATCACGAACCTCACCAAATGCGCGGTGTACCCGATTAAGTGTGAGGGTCTGAATGTGCAGGAGATCATGCAGCCCTTCCCATGTCAAACTCAGGATTTTCCATGTCAGTATTTGGGCCTTCCACTTAGCACAAAAAAACTCACAAGGTCACAGGTGATGCCTCTTATAAGAAAGATTGCAAATAAATTGCCGGCATGGAGAGGGAAACTGATTAACAGAGACGGTAGGCTGAAACTAGTAAATATGGTGTTGTCATCAGTTCCAACATACAACATGACGGTGTTTGCACTGAGCAAATGAGCCATAAAGCAAATTGACAGAGCGAGAAGGAGCTTCTTATGGAAGGGAGCTGAAAATGCACACGGGGGACATTGCTTAGTAAATTGGCAAAGAGTTAAGTGGCCAAAAAGATATGACGGGCTCGGAGTGCTCAATCTTGCCATGTTTGGTAGAGCACTGAGACTGCGTTGGCTTTGGTATGAATGGGTTGACTCGGAAACGCCATGGGTTGGAACAATCTTACCGTGTGATGCGAATGACAGACAACTATTCAGGGCAAGCACAGTCGTCACCTTGGGAGATGGAAGAAAAGCAAAATTCTGGCAATTCAACGGCAAAGCACCCATGGATTTAGCCCCAAGGCTATACAAGTTGGCGTGGCGCAAGAATAGGACAGTGAGGGAGGAGCTGGAGCAAGACTGATGGACAAGGGGCTATGGAGGATGCAAGATGCAGACACCATTGCAGAGTTCGTCAACCTTTGGCATATGGTGCAGCAGGTGCAGCTGAGTGAACAAGAAGATACAATAACCTGGAGGTGGACGGCCAATGGTCAACATACAGCCAGATCAGCCTATGACATACAATGTCAGGGTGCAGTTTGTCATTTCGATGCTATGGCGATATGGCGAGCTAAGGTGGAAGGAAAGCACAAAATGTTTGCATGGTGGCAGTCCAACAAAAGGTGTTGACAGCGGACAATCTCACAAAAGGAAATTGGCCGTGTAATCCAATGTGCGCGCTGTGTGATCAAGAGCAGGAGACTGTGAGCCATATTTGCATCCATTGTCCATTCGGGAAGGAACTGTGGTTGCAGGTGAACCAATGGAAACAAAAAGAGATTTTCGAGCAACCAACCCCGGGCATTATCTTAAGGGACTGGTGGAATGAGAGAATGGCAGAGTACACGGCAAGGGAGAAAAGAGACCAGGCTGCGATTATCATATACACGACGTGGAACATTTGGAAGGAGCGAAATAGAAGAGTGTTCCAGCAAAATTCATGCAGCCGCAGGATGTTTGTGAGGATGATCAAGGAAGAAATGAGACTGAGGGAATGGGCGCACGGTGATCAGGAGCAAAATCAACAGGAGGCGCAGGCGGTGTTGTTTTCCTAATCAGTTTCGAAATGGTGATGGTGATGACCAATTTTTTGTAATAACAATCTTGTAACAAACTTTGTAATTCTTACTCCTTCTTAAATGAAAAGCAGTGCTCCTGCTCATTGTTCGAAAAAAAAACCCGTCTTTTGCGAAAATGTTAGGTTTTAGTTTTTCCCCTCGGATATGAGGATGATGGTGGTGGATGATGAGATGGCCGTGTTCGGTCAGATTGGAGTTTTTGTCCGCGGCATATCTGTCTGGGATGGTGTTTATAGACGGTGTAATTTGCGGCACTTTTAAGGTTTCTTGTCTTTCATCAATGGAGTTGGCGGTGATTAGGATGTTTTTTAATCGGAGGATGTGATGTGCTTTAATATTAATAAAATTCTCTTGTCGCAAAAAAAAAGAACTCTCTCTTTTCTCATAATTTTTTTACCAAATCAGTAAAAAAATACAAATGTAATATAAAATTTATTGCATATGAAAGCGTTGAACCAGCGCCACGGAAAATAGATTGTCCGAGTTTTACGTAAAAATAAAATTATAATCCTTGCCTCTTTGTAATGAACGAAGGCTTGTGTTTGCAAAAAAAAAAAAAAACCTGCGGAAATTAGCCGAACCGGCGCCACGGAAACCGGACTGACCACGGAAACCTGTTTCCACAGGTTTGTCTGCGTCTTTACCGGACTCGGACACGGGACGAGCCCGCCACTTTCCTTCCCCTCCCCCGCTGCCGCTCCCCCAACCCACAGCGACGCGGCAGCCACCACCGCCCCTGCCGCGGGCTCGGAGCTCCCGATAGCAGCGTCCCGCACGCTCCCAGCCTCCCCCGGCACTGTTCACCCCGCGAGATCGCGATCTGATCCCGCTTCGACCGCGAAGCAGCCAGATCCGACCAACTGATCAGTCCAACGGAGGAGGGCGCCGAGGATGTCGGCGACGGTGGAGGAGCAGATGGTGGTGAAAGCGATCCGGGAGGAGTGTCCCTGGGAGTCGCTCCCGAAGCGGCTCCAGTCCACGCTCCAGACCAAGGAAGAGTGGCACCGCAGGTAACTGACCAACCACCTCCGCAGCCATGGATTCCGCTCTGCTCTGCAGCAGCAGTCTCGCTTAGTGTTGAGCTATGCAAGTTGGGGAACTAGACGCTAATGCCGTTTGGAATTGCTTTCCTGGCCGCAATTTTGCTGAGATTAGAGAGGCTTGAGTTCGCCCAACTCAACTACCTTGTGCTTGTCTAGATCTCGTTCTCTGCTACCTGCATTGACGTGGGTGGTCGAGCCTCGAATAATGCAAATCATTGACTAGAGTAGTTACATCCCTTAACCTTGTCTATTTCCTGTTTAGTACAAGTTCGGAGATAGTGAGAATGTGCTATGGTTCTTGATCACTTAACTGATTTCGAGTGAAGTTTGATAACCCTCTTCTTCAAGAATGGAACATCATTGGTGCATGGATCAATTGAGCGGCAGTAAAACCCACTGCGAGATAAATATATTTGTTGTCTACTCATAGGAAACTTGAAAGGGATAGGTAGACTTCACTGATGATTCCTATGGATCTAGATGTACATGAATGCAATCGTATTGACATGATTGGGGTCAAACTAGAATTCTGCTGAAATGATACTTCATTTCTCTCTAAAGGTTTCTGCTTGAATATGCCTGTAGGAAGTTGTCCAGATGAAAATTTGTGTACTTCATTATCTGTAGAAGCTTCATGATAGTTAGTGCCCTTTTTTTTTCATCTTTGGAAAAGTTAGTTAATACCATATTGGAGAGCCATGTTAGTATAACTACTTTGTCGAAGGCCTTCTTGGATAATCTTGCTCAAGTATTTAAGGTGCCTGATTTGTGCAACCTCGTCCACGTTATTGATATTGTGAAATTATGAGGCATGATATCCGGTTTCTACAAATTTTGATGGCAGGATTCTGAATTATTGCATCCGAAAACGGTTGCAATGGAATACTTGCTTTGCCCGTAGAGTATGCAGAGAAGGGGACTACTATGAAGAAATGATGCGCTACCCCTCCGGAGGAACCTAGCAGTAGGTCCCTCGATTTCTCTTTTCCAGATAACGAAGGCTGACAACTGACAAGTGACAATTGTTCAGTCTGAGTATTTTCCTCATATGTTCGGATTGTTTACCCAAAATATCGATTTTGACATCATACACATTGATTTGCAGTTATACCCATATCACCTCGCAGACTATATATGCCGAGTACTGAGGATCTCACCATTCAGATATTACTGCGATCTCCTTTTTGAAGTTATGAAAAATGGTACTTCCTTTTCAAATGAAAAATTTCTTGATATTTCATTTTTCTTAATATCTTAGTTGTCATTCCTATAAAAAATCAGTTGTTTGTTTGCTGGCAAAATGTAACATTCGAAAATATGATATAACTAATCCATGGTGATATCCCACTATTTATTTTAATGTGACCGCATTTGTTGAGCCTTGCCTAAAGTGCTGGCTGAACTATGTTTTTAGCTATCCACCTAATGCTTTATTATTATGGGTTAATGTGAGCTTGGGTCTTAAATTTGACCAAGGCTTTGAGGTGTCACGTTCAATAACTAATTTAGTAAAGATTACATAGACCTTGATATGGAACATGCAGGTCTCACGAAACAACTATTTGGACTTTGACAGTCGTGTCTCTTTTTTTGTTGTTGTGTTCCTGTTTCTTGAATGTTTCGTGTTAAATAATTGTGTGACCTACATTTCTTGGAATGTTGTTGGTAGCAGCCTGAAGAACAGTCTGTGAAGTTTTTTTTTTTCTATTGCCAAATCTACATGTACGGATACATTTTTACTTCATTTTTAAATTTCCTGGCAATTACTGCTTACATTCTTATGCACTTAAGCTCTAAAAATTGAGTTATCCTATCCAAGGTTTTTCTTACTGACTGAGCCAACCAAACCGGACCGGACCGGACCGGTAAGTCCGGTTACTGGTCGGTAACCAGTCAAAACTGATGAAAACCGAACAAAATCATCAAATTTTCAAATTCATTTCAAATTTAAATTCAAAAACCGGTAAACCGAGGTAACCAGTCCGGACTGACCGGTTACCGTGAAAACCGAATTGGTTACCGTCGGTTTTGAAAACCCTGATCCTACCACGTCATAGAAGGCTTTTATGTTTAACAATACTAAATGAGTTTGACACTTTGACTGCTTTTGCTGTCCATTCTTGTATTGATTTATGTGATCTCAAATTCTCGAACGTTCCACTGTTCAGTTAGGTAATATTAAGAAGTAACCATTTATATATAAATGAGTTGCTTACTTAAATCTTGGATGACATCCTTGTTTATGTTTTTAACATGTTTTGTCCATGTTGCAGAACAACCATATGATAGTATTCCAAACTTCACTGCTGCTGATGCTCTAAGGCTTACTGGTGTTGGGAGAAATGAGTTCATAGATATTATGAACAGATGCAGATCAAAGGTAGCACTGATATGATTTCGTGATCTTTACAACATGTCAGATGGTTATGCAACCTTGTGATTTGTGAAATACCTAGGTTTCAAGTAGTTGATCATATATTTTTATGTGATGTATTTCACACTAACAAATACACAGCAGCAACCCGTGGCTTACAGATCTCAGGAAATGGAAAACTTCGGATATTTGCACAAAAGAATAAAAAATCTTGCTCTGAATCTATTGGACCATAAAAAGTGGCAGAACCCTAAACAGTAAAAAATTAATTAAACTATGCTCTTAAGTCTTACATCACATTCAAGTTCTAAAAGATGAGGGTTATGTAAATACTAGACCATGCAATGCAATTGCAACTTGCAAGGACCAAGTCTAATCTATCGTGGGAAGATGTTGAATAATGAATGCATTAGGATATTATAATAGTTGTTCTTAGTATATCTTTTCCTTTTCGCTGTGACTAAGTCTAATCCATCTGAAAGATGATGAATAATGAATGCATTAGTATATTATAATTGTTGTTCTTAGTATAGGTTTTCCTTTTCGTTGTGATCTTTTATGTTCTATTAGACAGTATCTTTCAGCAATATGGATCTCGCTAGCAGATAACATTTCTTTGTTGATTTTCCAGAAATTAATGTGGAAACTGAACAAATCGATTGCAAAAGAAATGTTGCCCACACAGCCTGTTGACTTCCCAGTTGAGTCGTGGTGGGGAGTTTGTCTTGTTAACTTTACATTGGAAGAGTTTAAGGTCAGTTTGTTGTTATTGCACATACATTAATGTTCATTAATAGATAATGAGATCTTGTGATTCTCAAACGTGAAAGATACATAGCTTTTCTTATATTTTCCTACTAGGTGTCCAAAAAAAAAATCCCCTACTATAAGGAACTGAATGTAGCTCAGTTGGGGGTGCTATGGGTGAACACTCTCCAACCACCATGTTTGAGTCCTCTTCAACTTAAATTTGGGAATCATTTCTTCTTATGTTAAATGCCCTAGTTCCTACTAGGTTGGGTCGGGGTTTCTTTTTTCCTTTTTCTTTTTCTTTTGTCTTCTCCTTCCTATAAAAAGCTATTACATCTTTGTGAAGTCCTCTAATATCTTTGTTTGTAAAGTATTCTGATAAAATTCATATTATTGATTATTGTAGAAGCTTTCAGATGAAGAGACTGCAACAATACAAAATATGCAAAGAGAAGCCAACTCATATTTTTTTTGATCCAAATATATAGATGGCCTTTATAAGAGAGGGCTAGTGTACTTTGATGTACCTGTTTATCCAGAAGATCGTTTCAAAGGTACTCGTGAGATAGTCTTAAGTATTTGAGCAGAATTAAGCTAATTGATTGGAAATGTTGCTATTATTTTTTTTATATTTAACGCTGACAATTAGGATCATATCATATCATATCCCTCTTGTAGCCAAGCTATGTTAAATGGCCATTTGTTGTCCGTATAAATATTCTATGACAAAAATTAAAAGTACTAGGGTACTTACAGTATGACATAGTTTACTATTTTTTGTATAGTCAGAATTGATCACAGTTGTCAACATTCTTGCATTGCAGTGTCTGTTGTCAGGGGCGAAGTTACCATTCAAACCATGATGATGCAACCTAGTGTATAATTTTTGCCTGAAGCAAAAGTTTTGCTTTACGCCGGTGCCTATGCACCACACCGTATCCCTATGTAGCTTAAATGTTATCTAGGTTTACGCTGGTGCCTATGCACCACCGTATCACAACCCTTGTGAATTGTGATTATCCAAAATGAACAGAAAAGGAATGATTTGTAATAACAACCGAATCTTCTATATGTAATTTGCAAAATTATAGTTTGATAGAATGATATCACATTTAAGGATGCCAAAATACTTTTTTTTCCTGAAAAAGAATAACATGATTCGTTGTTCTCCATCAGATATGCATGTCATCGTGTTCATATCTTCTTGTGTTGGTGCCATTTTATCCTTTATTACAACAAATGGCGAACTGTGCAACCGAGTTTGTACTTTAGTCTTTTTATATATGCTGTGCAGATTTGTGCCAATATAGTATTTGAAAGAGTTTACATCGTTACTCGTTCAGTTTCCAGGCTTGAAGGTTTCGTGTCTAACAAGGAACAATCATATGAAGATCCTATTGAGGAGTAAGTGTTTTGCAGTTCATCTGTGTATGATCTTTTCATTTGCTTTCATATCTATTCCCCTGCAATTTCCACAACCACGAAAGCAGTGACTTGATTTTTTTGATTGCAGGCTACTGTATAATTGTTGTGTTGTGCTAATGCTCACTATCTGCTGCAATTGTGGCAACTTTAACTGAACTTTAGCAGGACAGCTGCTAGCTGCTTGCTGGCATTGCTTGGCTTGTCTGTAGATGGCTGTGTTGCTGGTAGATGCAGAAGACTGACTTGCGATGATGAAGGCGCACATGCGTTTCCTAAGTATCTTAGGATGATGAAAAGAGGTTCAAATACAAATCACAACTCAGAAAAGTCTGGCCAACAATTGATAAGCATGGATTCTGATGGACCCAGGAAATGGACTAATCTGAACAGGTTTGTGGGCTTTGTTGTTGATGCCAATGTTACTTCATACTTGATGATGGGCTCATTGTCCCCAGGTAGATCTCGACTCCTTATTTCTAATGCAGATTGCAGAGTAGGCATTGTATCGAAATCTCTTCAAGATCTTTCAGTGATGAAATGTGTTATATTGCGGTTGTAGACTTCAAGTAACTGTTCTTATTGATTTTTCTATTCAAACTCTGACTAGCATAGTTTAAGAAATCCACATGTAATGATCACTACCTCCTTTTTTATATTCTTGACATTGGTTAGTTCAAACCTGCATTATAAATGATCACTGTTTAAACTTTGGCTACTATTTGAATAAAAAAATGGAGTATGGAGTTACTAGATCTGAAAGTATTTTTGAAAGTACCATTTCACTTTACCTATCTTAATATTTTGGAAATCAGTGCTAGGTAAATTTTGTATACTGAAGTCAAAAGTGAGAATGATTTAATTGCAGACAAAGTAGATTTTTGCACGTATAAATGTAATGATCTCTTCTTTTCCATATTGGTGGCACAACTGACAGTTTTACTGTACCAATGAATAGTTAAGAGGAAAATGTTTTGATGAACACTGTAATGAGTACCTTCATCAACATTCTGCAGGTTTAAAATCACATGCTGTCACACTTTATGAGGCTGGAAAACTTGGTGATTCGTGCATTGCGGAGCTATGCAGTGATTTGGCTAGTTTAGAGGGAAAGAAATTTGAGGGTGTGCTGGAAGAGTTTGCAAATCATGCATTCAGTCTGCGGCACTTCTTAGAGTGTTTACAGTCTGGCGGAGTTTCTGCGACTGAAATTACTGATACGCTGGTGAATCAAAGACACCAACAAGCTCTTTGCATGACGTTGACAATGCTACTAGCCATTGGGCCGAGGTAAAGATTGAGGGCATAGTTGACGATAACCATGATGAGTTTCCACAGAATAACCAGGGTACAGATGATTTAGATAGTCATAGTCAGAATATATTGTCAACAGCAATGGCTTTATCGGAAAATGGGGAAAGCATGGCAAAAAGTGATGCTGAGAATGGTTTGACAGCACAACTAGATGCTTCCACTGGTGCTCGAGTGATGAAGAACAAAAGGAAGTACAAAGTTGATATCCTTCGCTGTGAGAGCTTAGCTTCACTTGCCCCAGCGACACTGGAACGTCTTTTTCTCCGGGACTATGACATTATTGTGTCTATGGTTCCGCTTCCTTCTTCGTCAGTTCTTCCAGGTCCTTCGGGCCCAATTCATTTTGGCCCACCTTCCTATCCCTCCATGACACCATGGATGAAGCTAGTATTGTATACAGCGGGGCATTGTGGACCGGTGTCTGCTGTTTTCATGAAAGGACTACGTTTTAGGCTGCTGCCAGAACCATTAGCTGGTTGTGAAAAGGCACTGATATGGTCATGGGATTGTTCTGCGGGGGGGTGGACTAGGAGGGAAGTTTGAAGGGAGCTTAGTCAAGGGCAATCTACTGTTACACTGTTTGAACTCGATGCTTAAACAATCTGCTGTGCTGGTGCAACCACTTAGCATAAATGATCTTAATGCATCAGGAAACCTTGTCACTGTTGATATCCCTTTACCCCTAAAGAACAATGATGAGTCAATTGCATCTGCAGTAGCTCAGACAAATTTGCCGAAGGAACAGGTCTATAATTTGACCTCTGTATTGAAGGATCTGTCCAGTAAATTTGAGCTGAGCACACTTGGCTACCTTCGTTTGCTAAGACTTCACAGGATTGATGAATCGGACAAATGTGTCCCTGATGATGCAAGTTATCAGTGGGTCCCTTTGAGCTTGGAGTTTGGGATTCCCTTATTCAACCCGAAATTGTGCGAGAGGATTTGTGAAAGGGTGGTTGCATCCCGTATGCTTCAAAGAGAGGATCTCACTGAACATTGTGATGTGATGCAAAATGTAAGAAGGCAGCTGAGAGAACTTTGTAATGAATATCAACCAACCGGTCCAATAGCAAAGTTATTTAACAAGCGTGGAAGCTCCAAGGACTTGCCGCGTGCCTTGATCAACAATATTAGTGGCAAATGGAATCTCAGCAATGAACCTTCAACACCATCCAGCACAGGAGGCCCAAGCGAACATGATAGGCTGAAATTTGCTGGACGGCAGAGATGTCGCACAGAAGTTGTGAGCTTTGATGGGAGCACTGTCAGGTATTTCTGAATATTTTATTCTTTGCACGTCAAGTTTTGATTTGATTATTATTCATTTGTGATTTGTTCTGATGATCTGAATTTCTGAAGGTCGTATGCACTTGCTCCTGAGAACAATGAGGCAGCCGCCAAACCTTTCTATGGCGAGCAATCATCCCAACATGATGTAAGAACAGATCAAGAAGATACAGACAGCAAGGATGTAGTCTTACCAGGAGTAAATCTTATTTTTGATGGTGCTGAATTACATCCCTTCGATATTGCTGCTTGCCTTCAAGCACGGCAACCTATTTGGCTTATAGCCGAGGCATCAGCGGCTTCATCAGTGTTGACATAATGTGTCCGTAACCCCAATATAGCCATTATGATTCATAATATCTCCAAGTTTGTATGTAAGAATTCATTTGTGCTGCGTTGTGCACTATTGGCCGCTTGAAAGGGAAGATTAGCAGTATGATTCGTAGGGAAACCAGGATAATGGCCTGCTCTGTTGTGCACTATGGCCGACTGATTTCAACCGAATTGACCAGGTGCTTCTCATCAACTGGGGAATGGGGATGCATTTTTTCAAGCCATCTACTCGCTTGTAATGCTGTCGCTTTATTTGTTTCTCAGTTTGTGCGAAAATAAGGACAGCAAGTTGCTGAAAGAAACAGAATCCCTAGGTGTTGATTTCAGATGTTCCTCCCATCGTGGGATTAGCCCATGTTACCAAGCTTCATATAAACTCGTGGACTGTCTCATTTTACAGTGTCAATTGTGACAATGTTCCCTGCTAGAATTTTCCTTTTTGTTCGTAGAATTTATTTTTCAATACCTAAGAAGTGAAGTTTCAAATGAACAAAGTAGGTTTAAGCTAAAGTTCATGGGCTAGATTGCATTTGTATCAGGCACCAGTTTGAAAACATTAGTAGCCCATAAATTATACTGCGAAGTCTTCTGTAAATAACCTGACCAAGACTCATAGCCTTATATCTAGAATTTGCATTGCAAGGCAAACAAAGGGCTGATTTTCTGAGAATAACCATACTTTGAGAAACGGTGTATATAGTAATCCTTTTTTCTACAACATTTATAAATCATTTCCATTTAGAAATGTTAAAAAAGCAGTGTTCTTTCCATTCAGGTTTGGCCTTTTGAGTGTTAACGCACGCTGTCCATGTTTACTTGCAGGTTCCTTACCGGTATATTATACCTTTTCAATTTGGAAATATTTCTTGTGGTGTACCCTATCTTGAAGATTGCCTGCAACACTTGAAGCTCCTTTTGTGGCCCAAAAGGCTGCTGGTATTTTGTTGTAAAACCAGTACCATCATGTAGGTACAGCAATTTGCTGTAGATCATTGTGGAGGGGAACGTGGCTCATGTAGTAGTAGTACAGCAATTTGATGTGCAATAGCATAGCTTGTTTGTTTCGTAATTGGCCTGTTGCTTCCTGGCTTTTCTGGGTCGTCATGTCAAATTTTACAATCACAGAAAGAACTGTTGTTCTGCTTCCCTTTCTCTGTTCTCCAAGAGCTAAAATAGTACCAAATAGTGTTCAAGACACTGTAGTAGTGCTTGTATCGGGCGACTTCGCGCTTGTCGCCCGTTGGTGGGGCGATTGTCACCTTGTCGCCTACTAATAAGGCGACAGAGTCAATTGCCCATGGAACGAGGGACTGGAAGGCGCCACGTAGGTCTAGTCGCCCTGTAGTCGGGCGACAAGGCCTAATCGCCCATTTGTCGGGCGACTAGGTGACTAGTCTTGCAAATTTTGAAAACAGACTGTTATTAATAAAATATAATAAAAATCGATTAAAAATAAAAAAATTCGCAAATCTAATACAGTCAGGGCCTGAACTGAACTTAGGAAGAAGACTTTCCGTCCATTGTGTTGCGTGTAGGCCACTTTATCTGTATGTATCGTTATGTAAGCCAAAATTCCTGCTTTTCTCCTCTCAAGCATATCACCACCTGATACTTCGTCGTGTACTACACAATAATCATTCGGCATGCTTCAATGACCACGCATTACACTCTTCTGCATGCCTTGTGATCTGAGATCTACTACCTCCGAACGCCGTGCCTACAAGTGGTGGTCCTAAGCACCTGTCCGGTGGAATGCTGGGCCTTTCAGCTCTAAAGCTGCGCGCCCTACCGCCGTTCCCAAGCGACTGCCGATAGTGGAAACAGCTGAACTCAATTGCGCTTTCGCGAGTGGTGAGGTGGTCTACTCATGCTGTACTTGCTTGTCATTTACATCTTGTCAAGCTGCTCTCCATTGGCAGAGAAAACAACAAAGGAGCACGTATTCATTCTGCTATATAAAACTTGTCAGCTGTTACTCGTGGCGTTCCAAATCTCAGCATCTCACAAATTGCATACCATTCCTTTATATATTACTGAGAGAAACAAACATTACAAGCTTAACCATCAGGTCAAGTACGGTGGCATCAGGAAATGAGTAGAACATAAGGCTCTACCTTATCACACTGAAAAGATTCTACTGATACATGGAAAGCAGGGTGTGCGCAACGCTTAGTGGAGAAATTCTTTCATTGGATCGTCATGGTGAACTTTAGTCATTCGGTACGCCTCCATGTCTTCTGCAGTAACCTCGTCATTCCACTTCACGTTGTATTTCCTTTTCCTTTCATCTCTTTCCTCTTTCTTCCTTGCAGCCTCCTACAGAAATTGAAAACGACCGTCGGCATCTTTTCTAATGACCAATGCACAAAATCTAAAAGGACAAAGCTACAATTGAAATATGCTAACCTTCTTTAAGGATTCCTCAAGTAGCTTCTTATCAAGAACAAGATCGTCAGGAACATCAGTTCCCCAAGTGGCTAATCGCTTTTGCTCATGTTGCACAGGTTCATCTGCATTGAACAAAGTTCAAGTTATTCGAGTTCATGCATTGCTGTAATTACACATTCCTAATGTCAAACAGGTTGCCATCTCACTTTAGGAGACCAGAACTTGCATTCAGTTTATATTTACATATCATCTGCTGTTTTAAATCATCTGAAGTAAACATACGCTACTGATAAAAGCTACTATGAAGCTAGCTAGACCTGACCCCACACTCTGCATGAAGAGTAAGCTGATACTGATACTTCAGATAGTTTGGGAAAATACACCTTTTACATGTCATGGCTTTACCCAATGACACTAGGTCCTGTTTGAATACAAAGTATTTTTGGTTAAGGCACCGGGTAAGGAAAACTTTGGGCAGTTTGGGTGTACAAACACACTGGTCTAGAACACTGTACTACCACGGTATATATATTTAAAAATTCCCACAACTGATCTCTTTCATAGACACACGCATATTCATCCGTTTAAGGTAATCTAGTTTGCATGTTACTTGTGCCAATACATTCATATAATAATACACGTGACGAGTGTTAGGCTATGACTTGAAAATTGAACGTCTTGATAATTTGGTTCTTTGTGTGCGCAGCAAATGGACAGACATCTCTTTTGTTTCATTAAAAACAATCCACATTGCATAAGCATTCCCTGCATGTATGTGCCTATCTTTTTTTCATCTTAGTTTTACGTTAACCAATAAGCTATTTCCGTGAAACAAAATAATGCACTTAATCTGTGGAAACCAAAGACGACATGCGTTTTCTAAACTATAAAATAAAATACTGCTGCATTCACAAACTGTATTTTTTTCCTATGCGCACTGTGAGTTGTCACAAATACACAGAAGTAGAAAAAAAAATCACCAAAACAATACCTTGCACAGCCTCCTTTCGGGCCATATTGGCCTTCATCAGATCTGCTGATGCTTCAGCAGCCTCGATTCCAGCCAAACCTGTGCAGTAACTATTTTTAATAGTCTGCTTACAGCATTTGTAGCCCCATTGATGATCTTTCCACCAAGAACCCCACACAGTTGTGTGATTATTAATGAAAACATCCTCTTCGTATTTGCTCTTGGGCAGAGCTACATCCTGTGGGCAAAATTTGGATACTTAGCACTCAAGATCACAATATAGAGATAAGGGAAACAATTAGACTTGAATGGCAGCCATATAAACAAAACCAATGGAGCCAAGCGAAGCAGAATCAAGTTCTATAGTTGTTTTTAACTCTTCTAGATTATGAATTTTAATCACCACATCCAACCAATCATTGTTGTAAAATTATGGACTTGGAGATAGTGGTCAATAAAACGGCACCGCCTAAATGCTCCCTGTCCAAATTAGCATACTCGCCAGGATTCAGTTGAGGGGGCAGCTCATGCGCTAAGTGGGCTTCGAGATTGGCTATATGAAAAAATACTCGGTTTCTACCAAGGCCTGTTGCCAGTTCAAGAATGTTAATTGTTCCATAGGAAGATTCCAATCCAACAGCACATTGATGCCAAAAGAATTTTCGGAACTGGTGTTGTGATTCTTCTGTACAGAGGTTATTTTCACCTACTTAAAACTAATCTAAAGCTTCTTATCATTTCCATCGGTTATACGCTGCAGATGGCAATTTATACGTCTTAAACATGAAAAAATATACATAAGGTGACGATGAATGAGAACAATAAGCACAAAACATTCTAAGAGCAACAAACTACCATAAAACAGAAATGCCTAACAAATCAAGCGTTTGTAGTATGGGTATGTACCTGTCCTTTGATTATTCGGCCAGTCCTGTCATACTCAATCTCTCTCTCACTTTGTCCAAGTAGCAGCTCCCGAGGAATTGGATCTTCTGACGCAGCATTCCCATATTTCTCCATAATTTTATCCTTATGTTCAGACTTCAGCATTTCTTTTTTGATCTTGAAACTCTTATACAGCAGTTCAGCTTGAGATGGTGCAGCTTGCATATGGATATCCTGACCTTTGTCAAAAGCTTCCCATGCGTGGATGTTGAGCTGCTTGAACTCCAAAGCTTGTCCACTAAGACGATTTTGGTTGTCACCCTGCACCATAATATTACATAAGAATACTATATCCAAGAGCCTAGCGAACTAACGACTCGATATTAACTTGTATGTTGCTTTTTTGAGGAAATATTCATCTTGAAAGTTGTTGTCGCTTACCACATAGAACTTATCGTTGGGGTCTGCATCTGGCAAGGGGTCTTCTCTCATGGACCGGGTTTTAGGATCATAATATGCAGAGTTCACATCCAGATTCAGAAGATATTTTGCAGTGTCTTCTCTGATACGCAAGTTCCTGCAAAGAACAACAAATCAACAACGTTAGTGTTTAATCCAGTTGTTAATATATTTCCAAAAAGGATCATTACTCCTCTTGTGGCGCCTCTTCTTAACGAGGAAGATGCACAAATTTTCCCTAGTACCAAGGAATAAACTTTATTATCTATTTACTACATACCTCACAGTTCCGGTGCTTCCACCCCCGGTTGTGCGGACACGCTTCTCTACCTTAGCAAAATCCATTTGGGCACTCTCATCAACTTTGGCCTCATCTATCCTCAGTCCATCTTCTTCATCATCTTCACTTCCGGCATTCTCACCATCCTTCTCACTATCCTTCTCACTATCCTTTTCCTCAAGTTTCTTTAGCTGTTGTTCTTTCAGATACTTTTTCCTAGCCTCCTCTCTAGCTTCATAGTCAGCAATAACACGAGTGTAGGTTGACGGGTCGTAACCATTCCAGCGATCACGCTTCCCATCATAGTCAAGCTCAAACGATTCAACCTTTTCATCAGGAGCGATGTTGACATTAGTATATTTAGCTCCGACAGATCGAGGCCGCTCCATGCATGACTTCTTATCATGAGTCATGGCTCCACAGCTGAAACATCAAGGAAAATCTTTTGTTAGATAATTAATACAGGAAGGCTAAATACTCATGCATTGGCTACTAAATACAAGGCCTGAAATTTTAACCTTAATTCCCAGTTAGGACCAACAAAAAAGCCACACAAAGATAAGGAATACTAATCCACGTTGAACATGGATGCAAGGAAAAATATAATCAAATAAACGCCAAACTTACTTTTCACAAGCGCCTTTCCTGTACTTGTTGGCCTGGAAAAGCTTCACACCTCTATCGTACCATGACTTGGTGTAGTTCGGATCTGATTTCCATTTCCGCTGATGCTTCAAACTCTGAAATCATCAAACCAACAATGCGTCAGACCTTCCGCCAATGAGATCCTCATGCATAGCATTAAACAACATACAAACAAGAGGAAGCAATCACTTACCGGCTTATCGGCATTAAGATACCATGGGGCCGAGGACATGTACTGAGGAATGTGGGGATTGATCTCGTTCCCATCCTCGTCGACCTCGGCGGGCGCGAGCCCAGCCTTACGCGCCTCCTCGAGCTCGAGCTGCTTCCTGTGATCCTCTCGGGACTTGAATGTCACTGTCACACCAGAAATAAACATCATAAGTCGTGAATTCACTAGCGTATGACAAAGAAAAAAAATCCCCAAACTTCGCGATCTCCAACAGCGACAGAAAGCCCCGATACAAATCAGGAAGCTAAGGGCTCCTTTGGAACACAGGATAGGAAAAACGCAGGAATAGGAATAACGCAGGAATCGAAGTGGCATGTTTTCCCAATCCTATAGGATATCAAAACACAGGATTCTGGAGAAGATGTCCTTTGGTAGCACCATAGGAAAAACAAAGGAATATGAACACTAGTTTCTTCACATTTTGAATTTGAACAAGCAATCGCTCGGAAGTTGCAAGTTACATGGTGCATACGTGATTAAGAAAGATGTTCATTTCAGCCATCATCTAGTTAGATCAAAAATTTCTGATATTAAGATCACATTTCACCCTTTTCAATCGTATGAACAAGTGCCTTTCGATGTATAACTAACATCATGTATTAATTTATTATGTTCTTCAACAAAGAGCTCCTATTAGCTGAGAATAGTTTTGTCACCTATAGGTGAGCCTAATCTTATCCCCTCCGGCCTTCACTACCGAGAGACATAAAGCTCTTCATATCTATCCAGTTCGAGCTCCATGTCAATCTCTCCCATCCATCCCGTTCGAGCTCCATCTCCATTCTGGTGAAAGGCGACCTCGAGGGATGGCACCATGACGGCGGGGCGAGCTTGAGGCAGAAGAGGGAGACGCCCATTAGACACGCACATCGTAGCGGCGGCCGCTATCCGCGACGGCGTCGCGTGGCCAGCGTTGAGGAGATGGCACAGATGGCTGTGGAAGGCTTGGCCTCTACGAATCCTTTTGGATTGAGGCGCCGCTGCTGCTTTGTGTGAATGGAGATTTGCTTCCATCTCACGTCCAGAAGAGCAGACCGGCAGTGAAAATTAGCGCGAACGGGAGGAGCAGCGAGCGCCAAAGCTTCCCTTTCGCGCCAGGAAAATTTCCAAGAGGTCAGACCTCTTGCTACTTTTCCTATGAAATCAAGCTAAGGAATGCAATCCTCAGGAACTTTTCCTTTCACTTTCCTGTGAACCAAAGGATGTATGTAGGAAAAATTCCATAGGAAACGAATCCTACAAAAATCCTATGTTTTTCCTCCATTCCAAAGGAGCCCCAATATTCCACCAAATAGGAGAGAATTCACGCCCTAGCAAACCCTAACTCGCGATCCCCAAATCGGAGAGAAATCACCCAATAATCGAACAACGAGCCCACGCGAGACTAGGTTTAGGGTTACCAGATGCGCAACTCACCTGAAGCGGTCGCCATGGCGTCCTCTTCTTTTCTCCGCCTCCCTTTCCTCCGCCTCGCCGGCGAGACTCGACGGCGACGCGGAACTCGACGGAGAGCGGCGGCGAAATAATGCAAGGAAAAGAGGATAAGTGCGAAACAAATTTGCCTCCACGCGGGCCCGGATCCTTTTGACTCGAGCCCGCACGTTACCGCCTCTTCGCCGTGGGCGCAGCTAACTGTGAAATATCCTACAGGCCCATGAATTTAGTCGGAGCCCATTCATGGCCCACTAGGGCCCAACTGTACCTTACCTACCTTCCACGGCGACCCAGATAGACCTCGACCTCGCTCCCATGGCCGATGGCTTCTTCCGGCTTCGCCACCTCGTCGTCCCGTGAAACTGTTCTAAAACCCTAGGCGCCGGGACCCCAATGGCGGCCGCGACGTCGACGGTGGCTCCCGCTGCGGCGACACCTGCGTTCACGCTCGCGTCTTCCGCCGCGCGCCGCGGCTTCCTACCGCTACCCCGTCGCGCCCGGCCGGCTCGTCCCCCACTCGCTCCGGTAACTTGCTGCGCCGTCTAATTTATCGAGGAGTTGTTTGTGGATTGATTTCTGAACTTTTGGCGGGAATGAAAGGCTCTCCGCGTCCGCCGTGAGGCGCCGCGGCGCAGTCGTGGTGGCTGCAGATGCGGCGGCGGCGGCAGGGAGCGGGGAATTCGGCGACGAGGAGAATCCGTATGAGGTACAGGCTTACTGAAATGGGATGAAAGGGCTTCAATCTTTTCCTTCTCATGTTGTGATTTGCGCTCTTTGTGTGTTAGCTTCTGGGCATCAGACCGCTTGATAGCTTCGACCACATGAAGATTGCATACAAGAAGAGGCGCAAGGATGCTGAGGAAACTGGAGATGTGGAGCTCCTGGCAAAGGTAGTGCACTGTTTTATATCTGACACTGAGGTTTTGTGTATGTTGATATGAGCTAATATATGTCAATAGCTTTGTTCATGACACTAATTGTGGAATCGTTGGTGTGTTACAATTGTAGTTGGACAGGGCATACGACACTGTCATGATGCAGCAGCTGCAGTACCGGAAGAAGGGTGTCACTTATGGGTCGGTTCAGGTCAGTTGCGGTGTCACTCATGGATGCCCATAATTCACATTTTGTAGCTGTTGCTTAGTTTTTTTTTTATGAGTTGTGATAATTCACATTTTGATGTGTTGCAGGAGTATGGTGAGGTTGAAGGCTGTGGGATTAGAATGGCAAAAAGGGTAGTCCGCGCTTTGGGTTTGATATTTGGATGTGTGTTCATTGCATCCCCGGTCAGATTTTCTAGCCTAGATCCTGTAATTTCAGCTATTCTTGATTGTTAGGAGTGATACTATTAGCTGCCCTATGGTTTGATTGTCCTCTCTCATCTTTTCAGGGTTATACAGGAGCTGTTAACTTGATTGAGTTTTCATGGCAATATACTCCCCGTATTGTTTATTATTACCAGGTATGTGTCAATATTTAACATGACATAGCTTCAGTATAATGTACAGTGCATAGTGACAATGTTCCCTGCTAAAATTTTCTTTTTCATTCATAAAATTATTTTTCAATACCTAAGAAGTGAATCTTCAAATGAACAAAATAGGTTTAAGCTAAAGTTCACGGGCTGGATTTGCATTCGTATCGGGCACCAGTTTGAAAACATTAGTAGCCCATAAATTATACTGCAAAGTCTTCTGTAAATAACCTGACCGGGACTCTAGCCTTATGTGGAGTAGAATTTCTGCATTGCAAGGCAAAAAAGGCTGTTTTCCTGAGAATAACCATGCTTTGAGCAACGGTGTACAGAATGATCCTTTTTCTACAAAAACGTTTATAAACAGAACTCCCATCCGCTATATTTGTTCAATTGGGGATTCTGCCAGATCAGGGTTGTTCGTCGTCTGTGTGCAAGAAAATTTTGCATGTATACCCTATGAGTAGTCTCTGGGTCAATGTTGCTCTCTCAATTGAGAGTTTTAGGTAGCCAATGACGAAATATGCCTTTAGAATTGAGCACCAAATCATTCCCATCTAGAAATGTTAAAAAAGGAATGTTCTTTCCATTCAGGTTTGGCCTTTTTCTTTTGGACAAGTTTCGGCCTTTTGGGTGTTAACGCACGCTCGTCATGTTTACTTGCAGGTTTCTTGGCCGGTATATTACTGTACCTTTTCAATTTGGAAAGATTTCTTGTGGTGTACCCTATCTTGAAGATGGCCTGCAAACACAATTTATTTTTTGGGCGAAAATGCCTGCAAACACTTGAAGCTCTTTTTATGGCTCAAAAGGCTGCTGATCTTTTGTTGTGAAAACCAGTACCATCATGTAGGTACAGCAATTCGCAGTAGATCGGTTTTTTTTTATTTTTTGGAAAGTTCGCAGTAGATCGTTGTGCAGGGGTTGCGTAGCTCATGTAGTACATCAGATTTTTTATGGGATGTAGTACAGTCGTACAGCAGTTTGATGTGCAATAGCATAGCTTGTTTGTTTCGTAATTCGCCTATTCTTCCTGGCTGGGGTCGTCGTGTCAAATTTTACATTTACAGAAACTGTTCTGCTTCCCTTTCTCTGTTCTCCAAGAACCTGCGTGTATCCATAAATCCATAGGAGCACCGGAGCACTCTGGTCATGCAAGACCGAAAAAGGAAGCCATTTTTTTCCCCGTACAATGTTCTTCGTTAGAACGTGTCCGTTCTGGACGGTTTTTTCGTTCTCCTGGATGAAAATTGCAAAAATACTTTTCCCGTACAATGTTCTTCGTTAGAACGTGTCCGTTCTGGACGGTTTTTCGTTCTCCTGGATGAAAATTGCAAAAATAAAAGGGGAAAGCTAAAATTTACTCGAGTGAATGGATGGTTTTTCGTTCTCCTGGATGAAAATTGCAAAATAAAAGGGGAAAGCTAAAATTTACTCAAGTGAAAAGTTAGCTCCCATCACTCGAATTTTGTCTTCCTCTTTTTCTTCCTTAGTTGCATGCATTAAAGAATGAACACATGTAATAGTTGAAAATTGAGTGTTTTTAAAGCCATGAATACTCGAATTTTTCTCATGCCTCAAGTTTCAATCAATTTATATTGGAGTTACAGCTGCTTTAGAGCGTCCCCAATGGCAAGAGTCAGCTGTTAGTTCTTGCAGAAAATTTTTCTGTGTAGGGACCACGTTACAGTGATTTATTTATGCTAAGAGTTAACTCTTAAACAAGAGGAAGTAACACCCTCACTTCACTGTTTACGATATAAAAATGATTCATACTGCCTCTTACGAGGCTGTTGGGGACGCTCTTATACTGAAGTTACAGTGATTATTTCGGTGTAATTTTTGAATATAGATGGTGTAATTAAAAATTCGGATGCTAGGGTCCTCTAAAATACCTGAATTTTTCTTCCCTCGTACACAAAGCAAGATCTGATGGTTGAAAGAGCCGTCTGATTCTTAATCCAATAGTTTAAAATTCGAGTGATGGGATCCAATTTTTCACTCTATAGACAGCCCAGTTAAAATGCAAGTGCCCTTTTCGGATCCACAGGAATAGTGAAGTCACCTTCCTACTTTCTACTCACAGGAAGAAAATTCGAACTTTGTGCCAAGGGCTGTTTTTTTTTTTTTTGAAGGAAGCACGCCCACACGGGCTATAAAAACTCCATTACTCAAGAAACTGGTACAATTGCAGAAAGACCCTTACATAAATTAGGAAGTGAGCTAAGGTCTTTCAGCAAACATAAGAGGACATAAAAGAAAATAGACATTACAACATGGTCCTCTCCAAAACTTCCTTGCCGGCGATAGAGACGATGAACGCACCACCACCGACGAAGACTTGGCCAGCAGATGTGGTACTTCCGGTGCTTCTGCGCAGAAGAAGTCGAAGATGCCGCCATTAACACCGGGACCATGTGGTGTGTACAGCAAAGAGCCATCGAAACACCACGGTGAGAATGGCAGAGGGGCCTCGAAGTGTAGATCGATTGCCACGCCGGCGGTCCATCCGGCGGACGCCTCAGATCAGACACCAAAAGAAGAGGTAGAGGAAGAACAAGCCGTAGATCTTGAGGGAATTTCACCGGGCTTGTCCAAATCGGAACTCCACAGAAGAATGTGGGGATCAGCAAGAAGCGATCAACCCGATAAAGGAGTTCATGGCATCCATCAACAAGATGAACGCAGGCAGCATTCCGGCCAGAAACACATCGCTGCAAAACCGGCACCAAAGCAACGTAGGAAGAGAAAGGGGATAGAGAGCACCTGTCGAGAAGGAATCCAACGAGGAAATCAAAAGGCCTACCTCCACATGGGAAAGCAAAAGGGAAATCCAAGCCGGCGTTGTTGAAGAACAATTCGCCACGATGAACACGACAGCGAAGAACGACGAACCGAACTGGAGAACTACTAAACTAGACACAAAGCAGACTAGATCTACACTACTGCTGTACAAGGGGAGGGACCCTCGCCCAGCACGACGCCGGCGGCAAGCCGGAGACGGCGGGGAGGGGCCGAAATCGGCCCGAGCTGGAGGACTTCTCGAGATCTCTTTTTACTGTAGAAGGGGAAAGAGGAGAGTGCCAAGGGCTGTTTGATCCTCACGTTTGAATACTAATTAAGAAAACTAAACATGAACTAATTGAAAAACTGAATGCAGTTTTTTGGCTATTTGTTAAGTAAAATCTAATGGTCTTAATTAGCCTATCTAACAAAACATGAACTAATCTTGAATTAACTAGATCCACAGATTCCACTTACAAATTAACGTCCCCTAATTAGCATCAAACGTCTCCAGAGGGCACCAAAACATGCTGTCCACAATTCATATGTGGAGGAGTCCACACCACAATTCGTAAGGTCACCCAAGGCGCCTTTTCTAGGCAACTCGACCGAAAAGATAATTTTAGTGTCTTAGGAAGATAAAAGCGATCATTACACCAGAACTGAGTAGAACTGCGTAGAGCAAGAATAGCAGGAAATTCTGGTGAAAATTATTGATAAGGTCGCAGGTCGTTTCTAGGCAATTAAAGAGATTCCGAGTCGAACTGATAATTCGAAGTGTCTTGGGAAACACATAAAAGAGTGACGATTACATTGGAACTGCGTCGTGCCAGACTAGCAGGACGCTTGAGGTGAAGAGCGACACACGGCTCTTGGAATACATTTCATGGTTGATGGAAGCTGAAATGCAACTTTATGCTAAACTCTGGAACCTAACCGGGCCGCACTGGCGTGCAGATCCGAGTGGTTAGAACACGCCGGAGAGCAGGCTCGCGGCGCTGGAGAGCGCGGCGCCGGTGATGGCGAAGTGGACGATCTTGTCGGAGTGGCCGCCGGCGTCCCCGGTCAGCGCCACGGCCACGCCGGCGATGGCCCCGGCAATCGCGCTGTTCTTCTGCAGGAACAGAGATGCACACACAGAATCAGTAGTTAGTTAGCGGTACTTTCTTTTCAGTTCAGTGGTTGAACTGCAGATTAATTGGAACATGGACTAGATTAGAAAAAAAATGGCACGAACCCAGTCATGGCATCCTCTTGCCTCCCTCAGTCCGTACGTTATCCCAGAGTGAACCCCGGCAGCCAATCCTGTGACGAAGTGAAACAGAGTTGCACACTTGAGATTAACTGTTCAACAAGAGAAGAGGAGCAAGTATTACAGTTTATCTTTGTAATTGCTGCAACACTCACCCCACTGAAAAGCCTCCTTGCCGGTAGACCTGACCACCGCCTCAAGCGAGTTCTGGCCATCATCCCCTGCAGCCAGCAAACACCAAACATGTTAATTAGCTCCAGCTCGATGCGCACTCACAGATGGAGAGGAAGAAACAAGGCCCAGCGACTTCGGATCCAGCTGGGTCTGTGCGGCGGCGTACCTCTGACGCTGGAGAAATGGCTCCTCTTGGGAACGCTGGCGTCCAGCCCGGCCGAGTCTCCCGAGAGCCCTGCAAATCGTGAAGCAAGCAGCGACATTTACATACAGTAAGCATCACTCGCCGAGCAGATGCGAGGACATGGGAAACTGAGTGAGACGACAGCCAGGAAGGAGGAGGAGGTTATAATTAATACCGTCGACGGTGACGAAGTACGCCTCCCTGGTGACGGCGCGCGCCGCCCCGACGCCGGCGGCGCGGATGAAGCTGTCGGCGACGCGGTTGAGCAGCGGGTGGCCGAGGTCCAGCAGGCACCGGCTGTCCATGCTCGCCACCTCGTCCTTGAACGTCCGCGTGTCCAGCCGGCTCGCCATCTCCCTCTTCTCTCCTCGCTTGAGCTCGCTCGAACTGCTGCCGAATCAGTGACGACGCGCTACGCAGAAAACAATGGGACAATGCAAGAAGCACCTAGAGCGATGGAGAAGAACGGGGTCCGTGGGGGTGTTTAATGCCGCGAGGCGGCGGGCGGGACGCGTGTACGTGGCCCGGCACGTGTCCCCGGTGGTGGCGCGGCGTTGCGGGGCGCCCGTGGACACGCCGGGAGCTTCCAGTGCCTTCGGCGCGTCGTGCTGACAAGACAACCTCGGCGCGTGGAGCCGCCGCATTGGGCTGCTGGAGCCGCGCCGGGTAGCTAGCTCCACGGGCCGAGAAAAGCTCCACGTGCCGGCCAGTGGGAGCAGCATGGGCCCTTGCTCGACGAGCCAGTCGTTCAAGGGCCGCTGCTGGTTTTTCCCGGGCTGGCAAAGCCCAAACAGAGTTTGATCTCCGGTGAGCCGGTCGGACGTCCGGTGAGCGGGGGGATTCAGTGCCGCCTAACCTGTGTAACCACTAGAAAGTCGAAGCTGTCCTCAAATAAAAAAAAAAAACTAGAAAGTCGAAGAATGCACGGACAGCGGCAAAACTGATAGTACTACTCCTACATTATTGCAGAACTGAACTTGGGAAGACTCTGATTGTGTTGCGTGTATGCCACTGTATGTAACGTTATAGGAGTAATTGAAGCCCAAATTCCTGCTTATCTCCTGCCAGGCATATATATCACCCCCTTTTCTAAAAAAAGGCATATATATCACCCACCTGATACTTCGATACTTCGTGCCTGTTCGGCAATTTAGGCCTAGATGTGACATCAAAACTAATCTTACTATTTAAACGTTTTAAATAAGTTTAATTACAACAATAATCATTCGGCATGCCGCAGTGAGACCACGCATTACATTCTCTTGCATGCCTTGTGATCGAGATCCACCTACGAACGCCATGCCTACTACTGCAAGATGTGGTCCTCTTGCACCTGTCCGGTGGAATGCTGGGCCTTTCAGCACTCAATAAAGCTGCGCCCTTAACGCCGTTCCCAAGTGACTGCCAATAGTCCTCTAAAAAAAGTGACTGCCAATAGTGGAAACAGCTGAACTCCATTGCGCTTTTCGCGAGTGGTGAGGTGGTCTACTCATGCTGTACTTGCTTGTCATTTACATCTTGTCAAGCTGTTCCCTCGCACGATTCTTGTAGGAGTATCGGTTAACAAGACGCGCATGTGTGCATGCATCGATCGGCAAATGGCAACCACGTGCTCTCCTTTTCCCGCCTGTCGTGTGTTTATGATTCCCCAACTAGGGAATGCAGTACTAGCAATGTTTGGCTCCCCACCGACCAATGTTTTTGCTTACCGATCTATGCAAAGAGCAGCATGTGCATGCCGTACCGTTGTGCTTGGCTGACTCGATCGAGTCTGATGCTAATAAGG
The DNA here is from genome assembly GCA_012490785.1 of Eragrostis nindensis. Lineage (NCBI taxonomy): Eukaryota > Viridiplantae > Streptophyta > Magnoliopsida > Poales > Poaceae > Eragrostis > Eragrostis nindensis. The sequence goes on from JAAXCT010000055.1 coordinate 31,140, forward strand.
TTCTGACAACACATTCTGATGTTACCTCGTTACTTATAATGTAGTACTAGCATTCTTGTTATAATGGTTCCTCAAATAACTTGTTGCTCACAGTCTATTTCATAATATCTCTGATGCTAATAAGGTTCTGACAACACATTCTGATGTTACCTCGTTACTTATAATGTAGTACTAGCATTCTTGTTATAATGGTTCCTCAAATAACTTGTTGCTCAGAGTCTATTTCATAATATCCCTTATAGTAGTAACCTGCTAGGACTAAAGTGTATCCTGGCTTGCAAATTTTGAATACACCTACTGTTGTGGTCCCTTCTTTACATTGTCATATAGCAATAGGCTCGATCATCTTTTCCGGTGAAAAGAGAGACTTTTAGTGGGTGGATCTCCACAGGTTCACTCGCTGCTCTTTTTTCAATATTGTAGTGTTCGGTGATGGTGTCATATGAGACTCATGACATCAGTGCATGACAATTTATAATGAACAAAGGGGAGAAGAACGACTGTCATTTCAATTTCCACCCCGTCCTGAGCAATGATGTGCGCATGAACTTAAAGTAGAAGTGAGTATAAACATTGATTCTTCCTTTGCATTCTTTCTTTTTTATCCAGAACAAATAGCACATTTATACAACCTTGTACAGGATAAATACTGCTTCACATACAGTCTTTACTCAGCGAACTAGGATTACATGCTGCGGTTGTTGCTCCTGTCCCTGCAACCTGAGCATTCTTGATGCGTTTCGCCTTTGCTCCTGCAGCACCAAGATTCAGGTCAGTGAACTGAGCACAGCATTTTCAGCTTCAGTCAACTAACTGCTCCCCAGGAGTACCAACCACTAGGACAAAACAAAAGAAAATGTTCAGTGGTGACAACCAACCTGGAGCATCTGCAGCCGGTACTGGCGCTGTCCCTGCTGGATCGCGGAGATGAGCCTCATGACAACGTAGAACGGCAGCAAGATCCCACTGGCCCTCAGCAAGAACACCTTCATCAAAGCAAAGAATGGAAACACATGTTAGAAGCAATTCATCGAGGAAAGAAATGCAGGCAGAGTTAAAAATTGAACTCACTGTGAGGAGGCCGAACGCGTACTGGTTCGCCACTCCGACAGTCACCACGGTGACGAGGTGCCTCAGCAGCAGCACAATCGTGAACTGCACGCATGCACAGGCACAACATTATTCAGACACAACTGCGCGGCGCAAAGCTTATCTGAACATGGCAATGCTGCTCTTGTAATCTGTCAGTTAACCTACCGTGACCGCCACCGACCGGCACCACGACGCGCTCCTGCCGGCGGCGCGGGCGCACTCGGCGTGCTCCAGATCGCCGGCCGCCGCGTCGAGCCCAATCAACGGCACGTCGTCTTCCTCCTCCGGCTCGTAGTTCAGCCTCGGCACCTCCAGGCTCCCTCTGCACAACACAAGGATTTCAGTAAAAACGTGGTCCTTGGCCAGTACTAGTAACTGAATTAACTGATTTTCTCCGGCACCGAGATGCCGATTCCCATCACCTAATTCCATGATCGCCTTGTACTGCCCTGCACGACGCGTGAAACGACACAGCGTTTGACTCTCCCTCACATCGCATCGCATCGGTGCAGGCAGGACACGGTGGTTGTGAGATGTGAGTACTACGGACAGTTGTGCAGAAAACAGTGCACAACAACATCTCATCTGCCAATTCGACATCATGGAGGGAATAATCAGGACGAGGCGGTGGTTGGGGTTTGCTGCTAAACGTAACAGCTAGCGTGGCCGGGCCCGCATGGCAGCCACCCGGAGCCCCATCGTTTTCCTTTGTGTGAAGAAGATGCTGCTGTTGCGACAAGGTGACAGAGGAGAATGAGCCGGACCACAACTGTTTCGATGGGAATGCTTGTTCTCTTGTTTTGGATCTGATCAGAAGATCATTGACAGATAATGCGGTGTGGTGTCGTGGCAATCAAGAGCGGATAAGCGCGTGCCTGGCTGGCAACTTCCGATTAATCAATGGAAGATAGGTTTGGTCAGCAACTGAGCCAGATAAACCCCCCCGGAAGAATTACTACTCCTACTGCCGTTGGCTGGGGAAAAAAATATAAACGGAATGGAAGTTCATCAAGGGACATTGATTGACAGTTTCGTTGAACCGCTGGACCTGGACTACGATTAAATCCAACATTCACCCTGTTCAATGGCTCTATGCGCGTCTCAATAGAAATGCCCAGTTGCTTATAATAAAAGAAAAATAAGAGAGATAGACCCACCTGATGGTGACCGCGACATCAGCAGGTTGAGGCTTCTTGGGAGGAACGGTGTAGCCAGGCTCGAAATTCTGTCAGTAAAACACGAACCCGTTAGACAAATACTAGCGATAAAAAAAATGCTATGCGAGGAACGAGCTGGCAGAGAGTCCTGTGAAAGTTTTGACTACTCAGTTCTCTCAGGGCAAAGCTCCCTGATTACTTTAGCTTTCAGAAAGAACAACGAATGCTTGGCGCAGCAATATCGTACTTGAGGTGATCAATAAGGTACGTACAATCGCTTAATTTAGCCTCAAAGAATCACCTAGCGGCTACTCTTTACGAAAGCAATACTCGTGTCATACAGGAAAAAGTTCTTCACGCGAAAGTAAGAGAAAAAGTGATGATTAACCATCGCTGAATTTTATTTTGTTTTTGTGGTGAATTCAAGTTCACAAAAGACGCATACTTGCATGGGTAAAACAGTGGGGAACAGGGAACAAGAAGAACAGAGGAAGATGACAACTGATGAAAGGGTGATCGAATCGAAACGGCTGGGTGATGAATTGTGAGAACCTGAAGGCAAATCTCGCAGAGGGTGCTCCCCTTCTCGTCGCACCATCGCTGCACGCATCCCCTGTGCGCGTACTGAAGGGGCAAAAACACGCAGAGCAGGTTAACTTTCACCAAGAAAAGCTATGGAAGATGGAATCGAACAGAACAGAAGCTCGAGAACAAGAACTCATCCATACTACACACAGAACGCGCGCGAGCACACACCTTGAGGGAGCCAGAGCAGGCGCAGGGCGACTCCATGGTCGAGCAGCTCTGATCCTCCTTTTTTTTTTTGCGAATTGCATGGTCGAGCAGCTCTGATCCTCCTCGTCATGGCAAATCCTGCACTGCCTCATCAGGGAGGAAGACGAGCACGATTCATCGCGTTCCATCCTTCTTCTTCCTCTCTCAATTCTCAGGCTTCCTCTCTCTCTCTCTCCGGTTGTTGATTGCTTCTGCTCTTCCTCTGCCTCCACAGCCGCTCTCTCTCTCTCTCTCTAGAGGGATGGATAGAAGTGGAAGGAGGCGGCTTTAAATAAACAATCTGGAGGAGGAGGAAGGAAACCGAAAGGCGTCGTCACAAATCTAAATGGTGCGCGAGGTGGGGCCCGCCGTGCCAGGAACGGCCACAACAGTTCGTAGTTAGCCCCGGTCCTCCGCGGCAGGCATGGCTCGAGATGGCCCCTGCAGAGGCACCACGATGAAACCCATCTCTGTGGCTCGATGCGTACGCGACCCTGTGCCTCGATGCGTGAATAAATTTTGTGCCATGTTTACATACGTGACTGCTAGTAGCACTCAAGTGCTACTTTTTCTTATGTCAGTGACTTTGCTCTCCGAGGACAGTGCTACTTTTTCTTATGTCAGGGACTTTGCTCTCCGAGGACAGTAGGTATATACATATTTTAAAAAGCGACTCTTTTTGAAACGTATTTTTTGTAAGAAAATGGGCACTTCATATCTGGTGCCAACGGCCATTGTCTTTTTTTTCAATTTCTTTTCTCTCTGAGATGAGATGCCACTGACTGAGTTGCAAATACAATATGCTAATAAGCAGGATCGAAAAGGAGTGGATGAATGATTTCGGATGAAGTTGAGCAATTGGAAAGTGTATCCTCCTATATTTTGGAACATTACAGTATTGTAATCAAATTTTTTTTTTCATTTTTGCAACTATATCTTGAAATGGCTCCACTCTACAGCTGTCTTGGTTGAAAACAGATCGAATTAGGTTTTAGAGTCTAGATAAGTATATTGCTAGTTGAAATTAATTGCTCCGATTAATAGAGGCATACATGTATCTCATAATTGTTTATTGACAATGTAAGAATTCGTTCAAAAAAAATTGAAGATACCAGGACAACATTCTTTTTTGAGATAAGAAAAAAAAAGAGCGGCATCCCTAAGAATAACGTCTCCCTTGTGGAGCCGCCAGGAGGGCGGCAAGGGGTGGAGCCGCCGGTTCCACCTTTCCTTGTGGCTAGATAGAGTTGAGATAATTAGAGAAATAGATCAGATTGAGTCATTTGGTTAGGAAAGAGTCGAGTTTGTTAGGAAAGTGGTGATATTATAAGATTTGGCTTGGTTTAGGAATTACTCGAGAGATAAGTCATTGGTTGTTTGAGAGTCAAGTTATGTACGTACCCATATATAATGAGGCGCATGTAATTCGATCTATTAAAGTAATAGAAGGGTTGATGCCTGGTTGCATCTCTCCCTCAGCAGCCGCCACCCCCTTTCCTTAATATCCTTGCTCGTGCCGCCCCCTCCTCCCTTTTCCCTAGCCGCCACCCTCCTTCATAGCCGCAAGGGGCAGCAGCGTCCACCATAATAAATATACTAACATTATCAATTAAAATCTGGAAGGAGTATTTTTTTTTTGCGAGGGCTGAAAGGAGTATTTATTTTATCTTGTCGCACGAAATACTACCTTTTTAATGAGCATCAGTTACTGCTATGCATAACACTAGTTTATCTATGAGACTAGAGGAAACTACACATGTAAGGGTTTTTTCTTTTTTTGGCTGTGGTGAATCTAACAACATTTGAGAGCAGATGGAGTAAAATACGACCCAGTGTCTTTGTTTCACTGTGCAATGGTGTGCATTTTTGCTTGGAACAGCCAAGCAGGAGATGGTGCCTCCTGATGGCCGATAAATGAGTGGCTTCAGTCACTTTCGAGGTGATGAGATAATATATCTCCACCTCAGCATTTTTTTCTTGCTTCTCCTTTTTGTGATAATCATACCGTTACAACTCATGGTTTCAATTACGACCACAACTTTCTTGAGAAGTCATCTTGCAGCTTTGACAGAGGATTCTCTAATTTAGCTAGAAGAATGTGCATTTCGAGCGCTTTGAAAAACAAATCTTACCATGTCTAGCCGTCTACTGACTAGCTAGTCTTGACCAACATTAAACAGAGAACCTCTAAACCCTGCCTTCAAATTCTATTATTAGCGTTCCTAGCCGCCTGTTGAACACGGAAATAGTAGGAGCTATCGTAGACTCATTGGCCAGAGGCAAGAATGAGACGCATGCATTCTTTTTCTAAATGGGTTGGTAGACGTTAGGAGCTGTACTATGTTTGTTCCAAGGATATCAGAGCTGGCGGCCAACTATTCTGGTCGGCCACACAAGTAAATTAGTGGCATCATTTGTCATGACAACGCGGATCATATCAACAAATAATACCTGTTATATAAATAGTACCGGTGGGACAAGCCCCAACTGGACAGGGAGAGATGAGGGACATGGTAGTGTCATCCAACTCGTAACCTTTGACTTGGTTATGCTCTTCCCTAGTGATGATTGGTTTAGGCCCCTACGTTAGCTGCCAAACCTTTAGCTACCTTTGAGAGTAAGGATAGCACAATCTGGGGGGAAAAGGGGATTGAAGCCAACGGCTACCAAGACAATTGGTGATGAGGATTGTATCAACCAGCTGTAACGATGATTTCCTGTATCATCCCAAAATTCAGAATGTGGTCTACCCAATGCGGTTCAAATAGCTAGCTATGTTCTGTCTAAGACACCCCGCCCGTACTTGACAAAAGATTGAAGTAGAAAATTCACAAGAATAAAGGATTGAAAAAAGTTATATATGACCGAACCACATGGTCGTTGAGTCACTATCGGACCTCAGCCGTGGCTTCGTCTTCGATCGTGGTAACGCGTGATCAGGCGGCGTGATCACGCGTGATCACCCAATGCGCAGCGCCGTCCAAAGATAACCCAGACCGGCGCGGCCTCAGGCAGCAACACGTCAGGCGTCGCCCCCGCCGTCCATGGAGCGGAATGTTCTTCGCAGCGGTGACGTAGCCGGTATTTCTCGAAAGAGAATGCGCACGTGGCAGTCGGGCTGGGCTTATCACTTTCACGGCGACCTCCCGCACGACGCCACGTGTCAGACGACCGTTGGAGCGTTTTTAGTCCGTTAGTAAGGCTTTGCGTTTCCTTCGATAGGATTTTTTAGTCACCGTCAGCAAGGCTGCAGAAGATAGTCGCATCTACAGTACCAAATTGTAGTCCCATCCCCATCAGTCCGTGACGTGGTTGCGTCGTTGACAAAGCCCAGGCGAGCGGCGAGCCGCCGTCTTGTTCCAAGAAAATTAACGCGTAAGAAATGGCATGTCAGAGACTAGACAAAAGAAAAATGGGTGTTAAAGATTGGACGAGCAGTCATAACTATTACGTACCCGACCAACCCGTTAACCAAAAGTATGTTGTTAAACAAATTGCAAAAATAAGGAAAAAAAACTGACCAAATTCCTTCATCAGAGGGAAAAACACTAAAAGTTCCCTTCACCATGTAACTAACAGAAGAATCAAAGTTGTACTTTCGCGTTCCTCGCAAAAAAAAAAAGTTGTACTTTCGCAAAAAAAAAAAGGAAGGAAGGAAGAAAGAACCAAAGCTGCACCAAGAAACAAAAGAACCTCAACTCTCGGAATGCAGTGTCGGGGAAGGGTATTTGGCGTTGAACCAAAGAGTGAATCTCAATTCTCGAAACAAACATCCATTCGAAAGCGCCCTGGGAATTTCTAGATAAATTGAAATGTGAAAATAAAAGAGAGAAGCAATCGATCGATGATCCGAAAAGGCCTCAAATTGGGCTGGCTAGATGGAAACGGGAAGCCCAAGGGAGTAAGGCTCCTGACTGGGGCAGCCCGGTCACCAAACTGGGCCACAAGATAATCCTACGACACATCAGCTTGTTCCACTCTGTGGGCAGCGTTATCCGGTTTTCAAACCGATTTCTCTGAAAGTCTCAACATTCGGACCGCGCCAACCAGCGGAACACCGCACCGCGGGAGCCGCCGCAGTATCTTCAGATCCCCGTGCTCCAGGCTGAATAACGGAAATGACGAGAGTGCCCTGCGCCGTGGTCAACTGATCCCGATGCTCTCCCACTGGCACTTACCAATTACACGTGCATAGCATGGGTGTTTCGGGAAACCAAGTGAAAAACCGCGACGCTGGGGAAACGGGAAACCAGCGGCGGCCGCGCCAAATCCAGGGCGGGCAGAGCCGGGGAACCAACCGGCTGCGAGACGCCACCCTGGTTCTTTAATAAAGCAGGCTCGATCTTTCGCCTCCGGATCATTCCACTCCTCCCGCAATCCGTAAAAATTTCCCTGGGAAACTGATCGCACAATTCCGCTCGCGACATGGCATCATCTCCTTCCGCTCCAGCAGCTGCCGGGCGCCGCATCGCGGTGGCCGTGGACGAGGGCGAGGAGAGCATGCACGCGCTCTCCTGGTGCCTCGCCAACGTCGTCTCCCCAGCCGCCGGCGACACGGTCGTGCTCGTCCACGCCCGGCGCCTGCGCCCCGTCTACGCCGCCATGGACAGCGCAGGTATGATTCTGTACTACACATCGCTTTGACATGAGAGAGAGAGGTCTGCACGTGGCCGTGGTTCACGATTCAGTATTCACCAACTTTTTATCTCACGAGCTGAGCTGCCGGATGATGGATGATGCAGGGTACATGCTGACCTCGGACGTGATGGCGAGCGTGGAGCGGCACGCCAACGCCATCTCGGCGGCGGCCGTCGACAAGGCCAAGCACATCTGCGCCGAGTACCCGCATGTCAAGGTGGAGACGCTCGTGGAGAGCGGGGACCCGCGCGACGTCATCTGCGAAGCCGCCGACAAGATCGGCGCCGACCTGCTCGTCATGGGCAGCCATGGATACGGCTTCATCCAAAGGTGAGCTGACACGCACACAGCTGCTGCGGACTAGTATCGCTCATATATTACAAGCATCCATCTCATCGGTCATTAGATAAGGATCAGGAGAAACGATAGCACTTGTCTCAACTTGACAACGAAAAACCATCATTTTCCACTTATCTTATCTGGGCGCGAATTGACATTGCAGGGCGTTCCTGGGAAGCGTCAGCAACCACTGCGCGCAGAACTGCAAGTGCCCTGTCCTCATCGTCAAGAGGCCCAAGGAGTAGTTCCGCAGCTCGACCTAACGTCAATCTTAGCGAGCCTGAAATCTATGTACATACACATGTTCGCTTCTCCTGGCATTGTGCTTTCCTGTTAAGAACTTGTTTTCTTTTGGCGAAAAGTAAGAAAACTTCGAATTGCTACAATTTTGAGTTGGAATAAAAGTCGTTCGGCTGACAGCCTATATCTTCATTTGTTGTATTGAAATATTGCACGACGATGCCTATATACGTGTTCCTATCTCTGGGTAGATAAGAAATGGTTTAAAAACTCAGGAACGGAAAACAGGTTGAACATAATGAACAATAGGTATTCAGGAAAAGAGAACAGGAATGGATCTTCTCTCGCTTTGGAGAAGGCGGCGTCGTTCCCCTACAGCTGAAGTAGATTTTTGCAGCGAGAGCCAAGGGGCTGCTGGTGCGGTGTTAACAAGAGACGAGCTAACTTCTGAAAAAATAGTCTCAATGAACGAGTTAAGATTGTTTCCGGTACCCCGCTAATCCTGCCATTCAGATACAACGCAGCATAAGCTAAAATAATTTGTTCAAGCTCACTTGAGCAACAAGCAACAATACAGCCCAGCTGCAAAATTGTGTCGAGCTGCACAACAAACCAGTGTCCATGGATCGCTTTCCACGGAAATTCCAACCAAAGCTTCAATGACTCGGACCAACCAGTAATTCCAACTCAATCCATTTCAGACAAGACTTTGGGCCTCTCAACTTTCCTGAAACCTCACGTCTCAACAAACACCAGAAATACTGAACGTGGGCGAGCAAGCAAGCAACTAAAAGGGTAGCATAATTATCATAATAAAGCTCAGACAGCAAAGCTTGTCACCATACAGAGCACCATTCAAGTTCCATGTTTAGTGATACTCCCAATCCTAACAGCAGTGAGCTAAAACAGAGGGAAAACACGCCATGCTTTTCAAGCATCATAAACTTCCATCTTACTCCTCGGCTTCAGCCTCGCCGCTCTTCTGGTTGTGCTTCCTTGAGTACCTCAGGTTCCTCAGGAACTTGGGGTCCATCTACAAACATGAAGTATCAGTGAGGTGCTTGAGCAGACACTGAAGCTAAAATATTCAGAACAAGGAAACTGGGCTCATTACAGTTACTTGGCATTTTGGCAATAATGCAGCTCCTATACTTAAAATTAGAACTGAAGATGACACAAGTGCACATTGCAATCTAGCACAGCAAGCGGGCAAAAAGCAATATAAAACAAGGCAGCGGAGTGGCTCAGGTAACCGCTCAGGAGGAAGTAATATACTTCCCAGGTTCATCAAGCAGCAATCTGCTCTCAAACTGAGTTGATGTCATCATAGCAACACTCTAATCAGGTAAATTTGTAGATGAAAACATGAGGAAAAGTGTCATCAGAACAACGAGTAGTATTTAGAGCCAAGACTCCTACAGTCCAATTAGAACTTATAAAATCAATACACCATACAATTGGACAGCATAACAAAATATAAAAATTCAGAGATGGAAAGAAAAATGGTTGATGCAGTATGAGGCTACACCAGAGTAGGAAAAAGATCAATAACATGGTTATGATTTACACATCACCAAAAACAAGTCATTTACAGTGATCAGAAGGATGGAGCCGCAAAAACTTAAGGGTACCCATCATCAATATCCAACATTAAACAAAACAAAGCTAAGAGACACCATTATATTCGGAGACAAATCCAAACGCATATATAGCTGAGCAAGAAATGGACAAACTGCATGAACTTATTAACTAATACAACGCCGCTACTAGGAGAACTATAAGAATACATGCCTAATGTAAATCGATTTTTAAGATTCAGTAACACAACCGTGGACAACAACCAAACCTAGATTGTGCGCACCAACCTGGAACACCAATTACAACATGCTGCTACGAGGTTCTTCTGTAAGAAAGCTACCGCGTCTACAAATTGGACGAACTGACTCGACCAGACCGACCAATTCGAGTGAGGAGCGACAGGATCGCGCGACGCGAATCCGAAGAAGGGTCAGCAAGATTACTTACCCCCTTGGTGGAGGTCTGGCGGTGGCGCTTGGGCTTCTTGATGCCGTTCTTGTGCGCCTTGTACGACTGGTTGTGCGCCGTGTGGTTCTTCGACTTGGCCATCTCCCCGGGATCCTGGAGCACCACGGCACACAAACACGACGAGTCAGATAGAAGAGAAGCAGGATTCGAGGAGAATACGATGAACACCGCCAAAACAGATCAAGCAAACAGGCATAGGTTTACCGAAGCGAGTGCTTGAGAGGAGAGGAGTGCGACGACTGGTGGGCGGCGGCGGCGTTGGAGGCTAGGGTTCTTGCGAGTGGCGAGGAAGGGAGGCTTATGTAAGGCAGGAAGGGCGTGTGGCAAATGACCTTGTTGACCTTAGCGCCTTCCAGCGGTTGGATTATGATTCATGTGATCTCACGAATCGCAAAGCAGATGTCTGGGGCCGAGTTTTAAGATTATGGGCCTCTGGATTTCGGCCACAGGACCACAGCCCAGTTCACTCATTGCTCGTCGTGTAAATGAATGTTGGGCCTGAAACCCTCTTGTTTCTCCGTCCACGGCCCCTTTTGTGCGGTTGGATTTCGGCCACAGGACCACAGCCCAGTTCACTCATTGCTCGTCGTGTAAATGAATGTTGGGCTTGAAAACCTCTTCTGTAATCTGTCGGACTTTGTTGTCTGGTACCTCTCTCCGCGTGGTGACAGTCGTGCTTCAATCTTTTGAGGGACGCGTTTGTTTTTCTGGGTATAGGTGTAGGCGTGTTCGTGTGGGTGTGTTGATGTGTTTTTCTTTTGTACACGAACAGATACTACATTTATATTCAGGAATGAGAGGTTCAAAAAAAAAAAAAATGAATGTTGGGCTTGAAAACCTCTTGTTTCTCCGTCCACGGCCCCTTTTGTGAGGTTGGATTATAGGAGGACTGTATTGTAGAGAAAACGAGTATTTTTCGGCAACGGCAAACAATCTGGGCAAATCCTACGAGAGAATACTTACAACGACCACCAATAATATTATTGATATTTTGGTCCTTTTCACTTGTTACGCAACAGAAAGTCGATGCATGTTTGTAGGCGAACCATGATCCATTGATTCTTGAAGAACTATAAAGCATTATACAAATTAACAGAATCGGAACCAGGTCTAATCTAGAACCGCTCAACACCAAATTATCCCGACCCGATCAATCGACTCGGTACGTTGCAATCAAGTTTCCTATCACTGCACCAGCAGCTGCTGCCCGCGACGCATTTGTTTCGGTTGATTGCTGGTTAGCATAACAACGTAATTAGAGCATCTCCAGCAGAGCACCTAAAATCGAAAACCTAAAACGAGTTTTAGGTATAGGAGAGAGAATATTTTCAAAAAAAATTTGTGCTCTTCTCCAGCAGAGTACCTAAATCTGGATGCCTATAAAGCTTCTCAAAAATACTCTTCTCTTCGAGGAAGATTTCATAAAAGTGACAAGACACAGAAAAACTATGAATAATTACAATTTTCTTCGAGGGCTCTTTTGCAAAATTGCCAAGCCATGGCCTTATCCACACATACGGGACATCCATTCGTCTTCCACCCGCCGCCATAGCCTTTCTGTTCGCCTGGGCATTGCCGAGAGCTCCGCTCCGTCAAGCCATCCCCCCCCCCCCCCCCCCCCCCCCCCCCCCCCCCTTTTTCTCAAAGGTTGCCGCCGCCACAAGCTCGCCCTCCGCCAACCCCTCAAGCTCGTCCGCGCCGAGGCCTTGTGTGCCGTCGGGGCGGTGCCGCTGTTGGACCGCGCGACCATGGCTTCGACGGGAACGGGCGGGGCAGGAACAAGAGGACGGTGAGATCCGGCCGACGGCGCGGCGTGATGCGATTTTGGTGGCGGCGCGGCGAGATTTAGTGGTGGCGCCGGCTCCAGGCTGGCCAGAAGTTGGCGAGGCCGTCCATGGCGGCGGCGATTGCAGGATTCGCGGCGGCGGGTTGAGATTCGGCGGCGCCGGCGGCCGGATTTGCGGCGGCGGGTGGTGGAATTGGGCTGGGAAATGTCCCTCCCGAAGCGGTTGAGCGTTCCCGCGCGCCTCCTCTCGTTTTTGGTTTCCAGCAGCTGGAAACGCAAATATAAGTTCAGGTGAGAGAAATTTAGGTAGACACCAAAAAATTTTAGGTTTTGGTATCTATTTAGGTACTCTGCTGGAGCAGTTTTTTGGCTGTTTTGACAGTTTTTAGGTTTTGGTCTTCAGTTTAGGTTTTCTGCTGGAGATGCTCTTACATCACCGTGAAAAAATGCGCCTTCCGTGTTGAAAAGTATAGGCTGGAGGCAGGCAAAGTCCGACTCAGACCGAACACTCTAGTCCACTCCACTCCGGCGGCCGCCACATCGCTCACCTGCGCAACCACCCACGTGCCCTACTGATCAGGAGAAATGAGTGATTGGTAGTGCTTGTCTCAACTTGACAACGAAAAATCACCATGACGTTCCTGGGAAGCGTCAGCAACCACTGCAGGCAGAACTGGAAGTGCCCTGTCCTGATCATCAAGAGGCCCAAGGGCAAGGAGTAAAACTGCAGCTCCAGCAAACGATAATCTTGCGGGCCTGAAATCTACGTACATACACATGTTTGTTTTTCTTGGCATTGTGCTTGCGTGTTAAGAGCGTTTTGAGTTTGAGGGTAAAGCCACAATCAACCTGGGACAATTTATGAACTTCAAGTTTCACGTCCATGTCTAAATACAAAAAAGGTACTATATTCAAGCAATTGGAGCGACCACGGTAGATCGATTAATATAAGTAGGACAACATGCACAAATGTAAAGACTTGTTTCCTCGCAAAAAGAAAGAAAGTTCTTTCCTCGAGACTCGAGAGTAGGAGCATTTTGCAGGCGTTAAATGCAGAGACAAAGGAATTAACAGAGCCGAAACCAAGTCTATTCCAGAACCGCTCAACACCGAACCCAGGCTGACCCGATCAATACGACTCGGCGTATTACAATAACGTTTTGTATCACTGCACACACTAGCAGTTCGTTGCTGCCTCCAAGCATTTGTTTTGGTTTGATTCAATCAAATAACCAGTCGCCTTGTTGTGGCTGATAGCTGATTAAGATAACAACGGAATTACATCGCCGTGTAAAAAATGCGCCACCTTCCGTGTTGAAAAGTCGGGGAGGCCAAACCGGCGAAGTCGGAGTCAAAGTCCGACTCGGGCCGAACACTCCCCTCCAGTGCCACTCCCACTACCGCCACTGCCAATCACCCGCGCGTCCCACGCACCGATCTCGGCCACGTGTCCGCCCCTGGACGCACCAGGCGCCTTCCGGGAAGCTTCGTCCGGTCGTTTCCTCCACCACGATATAAACCGGGAGTTGCACGCTCCCGCAACAGCAAGACATCCAAGCTCCGCGCTGCTCGCCGAAATCACCCAATCAGCAGCAAAGTTCGTTCGAGGCCGAGCTCAAGCGGCTCCCTTTCCATTCCATTCCCTGTGGAAAAAACAAGCTCCGATCTCCAAAACGCACGCATGGGCAACCTCGTCTCACAGTGCGTCGCAGTCGGCGCGGGCGCAGCGCGGCCGCTGGTCGTGGGGCCGGACGGCGGCCGGACGTGGCCGGAGGACCGCACGGGTGTCGCCGAGCTGATGATCGACGCGCCGGGCCACGTGGTGGCGCGCGCCGCGGACGTGGCGAGGGAGCGGCGGGTACGCGCGATGGCGGCCGACGAGCTCCTCCGCGCCGGCGAGGCGTACCTCCTCGTGCCGGCCGCGCGGGCCGGCGCGCGGCTGGGTGACCGTGACGTCGAGGCCATCGGGCGCCTGGTCTCCGGGAAGAAGAAGAAGTCGACGAAGAGCAGGACCGGCGGCGGCAAGAGGGTCTTCCCGGCGGTGAACGGCGACGAGGAGGTGGTCGATGGGAAGGCAGTTGTTGCCGTTGGGTGTGATCCGAGACGTGCTCAGGTCCATGGGCTTGGACACAGGCAGTGGAGGCCCGTCCTGCATACCATCTACGAGGCTTAGAGAGATTTGCAAAGTAGAAAACGTTCGATTTGTTCTACTAGTGTTAGCATAGGAAATCCAATTCTTTCATTCAAATTCTTTTCCTTGTTCTTCCATCCGTTCGTGACGATGGAAGGAGAAGGAGCTGTACATGCATTTTGTCAAGAATCAGACATTTACGGAGTAGTAGTTGTTAGAGAAATGTGAATATTTAATGGTGGATGGGAGATGAAATTGCACCCATGTGTTGTTGAATGTGTCCATTCAGAGACTCAGCCATTTCCCAGAGAGAGAGAGAGAGACTCAGCAAAACTGAAACGCTTTAATCTTCTTTATAGTCCATTTCTTTTCGATGACGTCGAAGGAAAACGACCACATAACAAAAAACTGAGAAAATCAACAAACAGCGTGCATAGAACACTGATGGGGTGTTGGGTTAGATGAGGTTCTTTCGGCGAGGCAGCTTAGACCTGATTACATCACATATATATGGACCCAGCGGTGAGATTAGGATTGGGTCGTAGGATGGGCCAAAATCTAAGGCCCTGTTTGGAATGGAGAAATTATTCCTCGTTATTACGAGAATTGAACTGTTTTATGTGAAATTCCTGTGAAACTCTTGCGTTCCAAACGAGATCTAATTAGGCTTACAAGGGTAGGCCGAGAAATAAAACACAAAAAAATGCTATTGTTCGCTACGGTGCTAAAACAACTATAATTGGGCTTACAAGGGTAGGCTGAGAAATAAAAACACACACAAAAAAAAGATATCGTTCACTATGCTATGGTTCTAAACCAACTAACTAGGTTGGATCTCCACCCAACTAGACTCACCACCGTATGATTCTTTCGGACAGTAATTCGAATCATATGATTATTTCTTTTCTCGAACATAAGTGTGACCGGTAATTATTGTCATTGTAGGCTCGATAACAACTGTTGACAACACACACCTTGCTATAGCATGTTCATGTATAATTTTTGGAACAATGGCAGTTCGAACGTATGCCGTCCATTGACTTCCATATCCAAAGATGCGACGCTGGTATATATGTTTGAAACTTAGCAAGGGCTATTCAAACTATATCACTCGATTCCACATAGGGTAGAGCCAGATACAAGAAACGTTAGCAAAATTTAATGCAATATTAATCGGAGTTTAAAATCTTGAAGCATAAGGGGCCTATGCCCCCTATCAGCTCTCATTGGCTACACCACTACCTATGCAAATATTGGGTTATGTTTCTTTTATCTTCTTTTTTTTCTCTCGAAAGACCAGTTATGCTTGTTTTCATTAAAAGTGCTCCGGTGGAGCTTTTCTAAAAATCTGCACTTGTCATTCAGGGTAATTAAAACATGTGAAATTGTAGATAAGAAATTAACAAAAGGAATACAAACCTATAGCATGTTCACATGTGAAATTGGTTAAACCAAATTAACCAAAAAATTTGTCAAATGAAGCAAGGAGTGACCGAGTGAGACTCAACTTTCATATGTAGACATGGAAGTCCAAGCAGTAACTGCTCCTATGACAATTAGTAAAGAGTCTTCTAACTTAATTTTCTTTTTGCCAAAGGCTCCTTTTTTGTTGCTAATTCCTTTGATCTGAATGCAAGTTCTTCGCTTTGAGTTGAAAGTTCTCAAGCTCCTGGTCTCATTTTTTGGATTCTAATTGCTTCGTGTTTGATCAGTTTTGGCATCTCCTGCCTTCTTGCAAGATCAACAACGGCTGAGTGGTTACGTGAGTAGGCATACCCTTTCTCTTTTCGAAAGATCCGACACATTGGTTGGCATGTATATTCATAAGAAGGAATAGAGTTTTTGCACCAGAGGTGCGGCAACAAAGACCCGACTAGGGCATACCCTTCCTCGTTGTTACTCGCGCTGTAAAGTAAGAATAGTTTCGATATGCCAACGAGATTGTCGCCATGCGAGTCACGAGTTGACCGTCACCGTTCGATCCGCCGGTGACGTGCCTTCAACTGAGGCGAAATAAAGAAAACACTATAGACACCACGTGTTCAACGAGAAAGAATTTTCGATCCCATTCTCTATCGCGTCGTGCAAAAGCTGGATTTGTTTGTGGGGGAGAAAACAACCTGTACGTAAACAAAAGCAGAGCTGGGTCAGTCACGCACTCTTCCCTCCCAGCCGATGCATATCAGCATGACGCGCGGGCAAGTGCGCGCGTGCTCAGCCAAACCCCGAGAGGCCAGTGCATATCGCTTCGCTAGCACTAGCAGGCAGGGGTCCCGGCCGGGCGGAAAGACACGCGGCCGCGGCGCGCCCCCGCGACCGGAGCCACTTGGCGGCCGTCGCCGGGCACGTCGTCTCGCCGCAGTCACGCAAAATATATCGGGCCAGCCCAGCCTGGCCATGATCTGCACGGCACGCCGCGTGACGCATCACCATTCGCATGGCCAAACCCGCACCCCTCTCTCTCGCGCGCTCCCTTTTTTTCATCAAAGAGCCATGATTTTCGTTCGCCTCTTGGACCGTTTCGGCTTCAGTCACCACCACCTCCTTCCTAGAACCTGTTGGTACCTGTCCGGTTCAAAAAGGAAAAAAAGGGAACCGATATCCGTGTGGTACTGTCTTTCGGAACGTCACAGAGCGTCCTGCTTTGACAAGGTGTAGATAGATAGGCTCGCATGGACATTTCTGTGCTTATATATTATTATTATCAACGCGAGAACCGATCCCCCGTCCCTTGAAAAGGCCCAAACTTCCACACGCGCAACTGCGCAAGGCTCATCACAAGATCACATCTTCTTGCTTTCTTCTCATATCTCTCTCTCCTCCGTCGTCAGCCCGTTGTCTCTCTCGTCCTTGCGTTCGTTCCTTTGCTTCAGACTTCCCGGGTGCCGCCCTTCCCTTCCCTTCCCTTCCGAAGCCCCTCTCGTCTTTACCTACTCCCTCAGACCGCCTCCTCCTCCACCTATATCTTCGTCTCTTCAGTCGTCGCGACACAAAATTGCCTCCTCTTCCGTCTCTCCATCCAGTCCAGTTCTCCCTCTGTCGCTCAAGGAGTTCTATATATAGGTTCAGTGCTGCTTTGCAGGTTCTGTGTTTTACAAGGACGTACGACTAGGAGAGGTGAGCCGAGATGGCAAGCGTCGA
This sequence comes from Eragrostis nindensis, assembly GCA_012490785.1. Taxonomy (NCBI): domain Eukaryota; kingdom Viridiplantae; phylum Streptophyta; class Magnoliopsida; order Poales; family Poaceae; genus Eragrostis; species Eragrostis nindensis. Next base: position 48,484 of record JAAXCT010000055.1, read on the forward strand.
CGAACAGAACAGAGCCGCTCCACCGAGGGAAGAGGTACTCATCTCCTCCACGATTTTGTCTTTGCGCTCTGCAGTTTTTCGTTTGAGTAAAGATCGATCAACTGGTTAGAGGAACACATACCATCCTGCTATGTCCATTGGAAAAGAGAGCTCTCTAGCTAGCTAGCTAGCTTCCTCCATATCGTGTGCCGTTTACTATTCAAAGTTCAGGTTATTCGTTCAACCAAAGTTTAATTGGGTCACTATATTGTCCAAAGAAGTTTATGCTATTCAGAAATGCCCAAACCTATGACTTAAAGGAGAGCTTTGCATCTTGTGCAACAATGTCCAACAAGGATGCATACCGTAACTTGCCAGGACGCGACGATTACAGTTGGTCATCGCGCTGCCAGGATGAAGGTGGATTAGAAACAAGACATAGATAGGTGCAATTTTTTCCCCAGCTAGCTAGAAATATTTTAATAAACTTATTCCCCTACCGGTTTCCCCATTTTATTAACAGAGATGGGAGAAAAAAAAGAAGAAAAAAACACAAAAAAATGTCACGTGCCACTAGAACACTGGTCATATATGACAGAAACCAAACAGGGCAGGAGGATGCCAATTTGGTCTTGCTTTTGTTGTTTTCATAATGAAAGGAAGGCTAATCGAAATTCAAACGTAGGGCGGGCGCCGTCCATCCGATAAGAATATTCTGGAAACCATGATGCCTGCAGGCACCCGGACTTTTATTGGTCAGCTTGGAAAATTCACTGGATCTATTTCAACGGATTAGGTCAACATCAGCCTGCGGTTGAGCTGCTGCCGACTGCCGACCAAGATCTTTGGTCCACATCTAAGAACCCCGCGGGTAAAAGGGGCAGGAGTTGCGTTAGGTTTGGAAATTCTCTGTGTTGATTCAGTCATACGAGATCCTTTTTTATGGCTAAAATGACATATAATTTAAATGTTGATTGATGCATATGATTAGAAAATTCACAGATTTTAAACCTCAAGGCCGTTGAAACCGCCACCGAATAACTGGACCTGACCACTGCTGTTGCTTAAGGCATTTGATCATGACTCAAGGAAACAGTTAAATCCTTGAGACAGTTCTTCTACTTATTTTAATCTCCTTTAGTTGCAAAACTAGAATTTGAGGTTTGTAAGGAGAGATGAAAAAAATTACTTGCATAGATTGTTGGTTTGTTAACTTCCAACCTGCTTTAGCAAGAAACATGTGCACAAAATCATACGATTTTCGTCGAATACTGAAGCTAACCTGTGCCCAGTCTAGAAAGATGTGATAGTGATTTCTCCCTTCTACATTATCAAAAAGAGAAAGTTCTGCAAAGCTACAAAACATCATCCTTGGTACCAGTACTATTAGCTTTTTTTAGATAATGGAAACCAAAGTTCCTGGCCTCTGCACAGCATGCAGCCCGGTTTTTGTTTTTGTTTAATTATTACATAACAGTCAATCTCCTGATTGACCAAAAGACTTAAAACATAAATAAATAACCATTAAGGAGGATAAAGTCTATTATTAAATCTCCATCCATGAGAGGCGAAAAGCTCCAAAGCAACGACTTCCAGTCCTGCGCTCACATTCTTCATGTGGTCTCTAACCTCCTCAGGCAGCAGCAGCGTCCAGTACCTCATCCAGTAAGCTCCTCTGAACAAAGCCTGCATAAACGATGTATAGTTGACATTATCAAAACAAAGATCATTTCTACATCACCATATTGCCCAGCACATGGCAGCCGCCCCTACTAGAATAATTTTACGCTTGTCAAGGTTAAACTGAGCAAGCCAATCCCCTGCAATATGGGATATTGATCTAGGTGGGTTAAGACCTGTAGCAGTCTGAACTACCCTCCAAATGGTTATAGCATGATGGCAGTCAAAGAACAAGTGTTGAATTGTTTCATTACTGTTACAAAAACAACACTTCTGGCTTCCTGACCAATTTCGTTTTGCTAGGTTATCTTTGGTTAAAATGACACCCCTAACAAGATCAAAGAAAAATTTTAATTTTTGTGGGTAGTTTCAACTTCCAGATTAACTTGTGTCGGAAAGGTGTGTCTTGATTCATTAACAGAGCATACATAGACCGGGTTGAGAACACCCCACTCCTATGTAATTTCCAGTACTATTAGCTGATCAAATATCATCCTTGTTAGCATTATCAACCAATCAGGATCCAGCCTTGTCGGAGCTAGCTAGCGCGGCGCGTCATGATCGACGGTGATGGATCATTTGCTGGTAGCGCATCATTATCCTGAACAAACACGGCGTCCTATCAGAAAACAAACGGATGCAACAGACGGGATCGATCGCTTGATGCTGCTACTTGGTTGGCCACTACTGCTTCTGCGGGTAGAAAGGCAGGAGGGACCACTGTACTGTGACGAAGAGGAAAAACAAGAAAGAAAAACGAGAACGAAGCAAGTTGGCCAGCCTCTACTTTTCCGATATATATCGCGGTCAATATCAGCACGTGACATAAACAATTAGCCCAGTGGATGCGTCGAGTAGACTGGACCGCCGTGTTCGACTATTTCGCGATGATCATGTTGTGACAGGCTTCTTTTCTTTGATAGAGTATATTGTACCTGTTCTCGATGTGATGTTCAGCTAACTGAACTGATGGTAGGCCGCGGCTTGGCCGAAGCGTAGAACTGAAAGGTTGAACTATCTGCTCGTTGCTTAGTTGAATTACTGTTAAACGTTGCATTTCTGGTTTTGCAGGCATCTTTCCAGAGCAAGTATGGTGGGATTTCTCCAAAGAAGCCCCTCATCAGCAAGGTACGCCGGTGGCATACCACCATGCTAAAAAAAAAGTCGCGCATGTTTGATCGTTCAGGAAACTGACAGTGTTTATATATGTTTTCCAGGATCACGAGCGCGCCTACTTCGACTCTGCCGATTGGGTCCTCGGCAAGGTAATATGAAAGAGAGGAATGAAACATATACAGCAGTAAAATAACACTGAACAACTGTGAATCCATGACCGGGGCTTTAGTCTGAAACCATTTGCTGATGATGCTCAAATCTCTGAAGCTCGTTTTCTCTGTGCTCTGCAGCAAGGCGCGAGCAGCAGCAACAGCAGCAAGGCCCCTGCCGCCGAGCCCCTGAAGCCCAAGTTGCAGGTAAGAAACGAGCTTTCCCGCGCACCAGATCTCCCTGCAAACAAACAGCTCTGACTGACGAGGGCACTTTGTTTCTTCTTCCTCTCCGAAGCGGACCGCGTACCACCAGCTTCCCCCGCGAAGGCCCGCGTGCACGTCGGAGTAGCGTCGGCTTCGGTAGACGTGAGCATTCGTGCGCGAGCGAGGCATCAGGCGTTCTCGGCAATGGCGTGGAGTTGGCGCGCACAACTGGGATGTAAATACGGGGAATGCGTGTTGATGTATCATCAGTGTGGAGTTTTGTGAAATGGAGGCAGTTTCACTCACCATCCTTTCGGTTGTTCTTCTCGAGAGGATTTTTTTTTTTTGAGCCACTCTTCTCGAGAGGATGGATTTACGATGATTTTCTTGGTGATGGAAATTGGGTCCAAGCCGTTGCCTGGCCTCAGCAGTGGCGGAGCAAATGGCCCAACGAACATTGAAGAAACAGCCCAAGAGCAAATGGCCCAAGAAACCTAACCTTAAACAGGCTCCCAATTAAGTAACCGAACACATGTCTGTCGTCTGAAAACCATTTCATTTCAGGCCGACTGATCTTTTTTTTAAAAAAAAACAAAGAAGGCCGGACATGCCACAGCTATTTTATTGAGAAAACATCTTGTTTTTTACCTTGCGAAAACTCTATTCCACCATGGAGCGACCCAAGTCAGCCCAACAAGTGTGGAAATAAAAGCAGCGGCCAGCCCATTAGCGAGCTTTATCGGGCAAGCAGTCAGTGCGGCGCCGGGAGGGAACGGTGCTACGTGCGGCGACGGCGCCCGCAATGAGAGGGAGACGGCTTGACGGGCGGGGGCAGTGGCCGGACTCGAAGAAGAGGAGGAGGTCGGACACGTGACGACTTGTGCGGGCGGTCACGCGATCTACAATAGCGTGACAAGTCACGGGGTGACCGCCTCATTTTCCGCGGATACCAACTTACAAAGTTGTTTACTTTTAGAGATTGCATACTAGAACTTGACACGAATCACAACAAAAGAAACATCCAAACACATTCTCTATTCAAAAAGTTTATCCTACCCCTCTGGTAGTGGTAGGTTTTTTTAATAAAGATAATTTGATTCAATCAAGCAAAGCAAATGAAAGCACCTTGGTCTCTCCATCTTCCGATGATGTTAACCGTCCATTGAAAAATAGTAAATCACCAAACAAATAAAGCAAAGCAAAGCTGCAAAAAGTTCATCTCAACACAAACTATTACTAAACTTCCACCTATGCTTGGCGAAGATACCCATTATCCCCGTCTTCAAGGATATCTTCGCCAAACTTGGTCACCTTTGTAAAATAACATCTCATATTAGAAAGTCATTATTTTTATTGTGTGCTTTGGACAATATTTCTAAGTTAAGATATGATATGTTATTTTGGGATTATTTGCAATGAAGCAAGATACACCACATAAATTTGGCCCCCGAGTACTCAAATATATGGTGTGTGATGACGACTCTAGAATGCCACATAGGTTGCACATCTGTGGATCTGCCCATCTTCTTTTTCAATTGTTACATAGATTGTCACCCAAGTACTGGTGAAGTTTAGCAAGAAAATAGGAACAACCTAGCTAAAGGCCATTTTGTTTAGACCGAAGCTTTTTTTTATCTGAACTGGCTTTTGGCTGTTAGGGTTTCTCTATTAGCTTTTGTAATATGTTTTTTAAAAAAATTCAGCATATCAAAAGCTAGAAATGCTCTCAATCAACTTTTAATCTTTTAATTTATTTCCGTCGAAGGCAGCTTTTGAGGTTTTCAAAACACACTTTGTTTTAGGTACAAAAGGCAGCAAAATGCTTAAACGATAGTTAATTAACATCCTAAATAATGATGGTTTAGTTTTTTGGTGGTGGTAGTGGGTGTGTGTGTGTGTGTGGGGAGGGGGGGGGGGGTGCATATGGCCTCTCTTGGTCATAACATCGTGAAGCGTCGTTCAACTAGGTTTGTGCACATCGTTCAACTGTAACTAGATCCTTGTGCTCACGTTCCTAGCTTGCAGGCTATGATCGCAATTGATCCCACGATTGCATCTCTACATGGTATATGGTAACTTCCGATCTACTTCTTCCAGTTCTCTCTCTCATAGAAGCCAGACATACTCTGTACCCCCAACCCCAACTGGCTCGGCCACCTCCAATCCCTTTGCTGAACCCAACCCAACACCGATCACCGTGGGTCAATCCAGCATGTGAACATTCGTGGTCCCGTTCCCATTTCTCGTGGACTACAATGAGTCGAACTACTCAGAGTGCCTTCTACGATGCCACACTCCACAAATTTGGCCTCAGCACCATTGACGCACGCATGATGTGGCACGACCCCCTGAGTGGCTACAGATCAACCAGGCGAACAATCGCATCTCTACATGAGTTACTACCAAAGTAGTCATCATCAATCTTCCGGCCACCAGTTTATACACCACCCACCACTGTTCGGCCGCTTCAAAAGACCCTTCCTCTACGTTCGGAGGTTAGCCTTACATACATTTTTATGAGACATTTAGCCTTACATTTTGTGACACATTATGCAAGCCTTTCCATCGATAGCCTTACAAAATATAAGGTTTGCAAATATAAGTACACACATTATGTGTGTACTTATATTCTCTTGGTCGTCTTGATGTCCCAAACGGTGCGAAAAGATCCCTGATAAACGCGACGCCAATCCATCACCTTTGCAACACTGACAAAGCTAATCGATCAGTTGTTCATGTTGTACTATAAAATGTTTGAAGAACGGTGCGGGTTATTTGCGCCCGCGCACTCCAGCTTGCAGATGCCACATCATTCAGTCATCGACCGGCCTTCCTCAGACTCTCCGATCATGCTCTTTTATTTGCCAGTGAGCAGAAACAATATTACTTCGACGATTGACGCGTGCTGAACTGAGAAGCATCAAGCATGCCATGCGAGGCGCGGATGTGAGATCGCAAAAACATGTTTATGCGAGGTGCGGAGTAAGAGTTTATGCGGGTGCGGCACATGTGCCATCTCACGATTCGCGTCTAAAACAAAAGAAGCTGTAATTAAGCATGTACCGGACCTGCGCCCGCCTGACTGTGCATCTCGACGGCCGATCTGCCGGTGTGTCACAGGACAACAACCAAGTTGGCAAACCTGCGTAAGCTACTCATTCAGCAAATTTCAACACACATAGTACGGTGTAGTGACCATATCAGCCCTTATCTAGAGTACTATCAGTATGAACGAGACGGCGTCATTAATTAGGCGCCGGAGGCTTGCCGAGGCGAAACAGGGGCGTTTGTGCATGTTAGGGGTCTATATGAAAATATTTTGGATCGCGATTACCCAAACCAGGGGTTTTGTGCAAAAACATTGACAATGCTCTGCCGTTGGATCAACATCTGCGTTCTGGATTGAGGTGAGCGGCGACCGACCAACCGCGGTCAAAGACCTCTAATTGCCCAGCCATGGCTGGCTATGATTCACGGAGACCCCGTTCGTGACCAGCGAGCTGTCGGAGCCGAAATATGGACTATTGAGTAAAGCTCGAGTGCGATTTCAGCAACACAGCCTGAACATTGTCCGGTCCCAAGCTGTTTCAGAGTTTACCTCCATGGTCAGTCAGAAACTCAGTACACAAGGTGGAATTGATGTTGTAATATACAGTACATTTTCATGCCGTTTCCTGGTGGGTTGATTTCAGACGTCGAGAGATTCAGAAATTTCCTTTGGCAAAACCTGCAATCGGAAATGCAAAAGAAATCCCAAGTCTGAGAATGACAGAGTACAGCAACACAGGGCAAACTCTTGATAATTATCATCGATTAACCCCTTGGTTGGCTAGGAATTTCGTCAAAAAAGTTTTTTTTTTCATGAATGCACTTCTAAATTTCAGGAAACCCTGGCCTTGGCAACCTCAAATATCACCTCCTAGTTGTGTTTAACAGTACTGTAATGTAGTTACATTCAACCTGCTCCGGTAGTATTCACACAAATACTGCTGAGCTTTCTGTTATGCAGAAACATAGGTGAGCTATACATCTCACAGCCATTGACATTGACAGCATTGCCTTTATGTATGCATCGAGTGAGTCTTGCAAGATCGACCATTATGCCATGGTACCTACTAAAAAAAAACATGTTACTGAATCAGTGGATTCTGGATACTGTTACAAACTGACAGCGATACTCTCCGATCCAAAATCACTCCCAACAAGTTTGAAACAGAAACTATATATGATCTGTTACATGACGTCCCACAGGATCAGAAGCTGTCAGTTGCATTGCTAGGAATGATACGAGTGTTGCACAAGTCAGCCGTCAGTTAATTGTTTGATGGTTTTCCGACTACTGATTATCAGATCAAGATATAGGATTATACTGAATTGTGCAATGATAGTGTTTACGACAGTAATTGCAGCCATAATGGCAAGACATTTAAGGACAATCAAATTTGTACAAGGAGACAGACATCAACAATCCAAGGATCACACTTATTGTTAGCTGAATCCTTGGAAAGAAGAATCCTTGGTCGAGGCTCTGTTTCTAACGAAAAACACACTCACTCGACGCGATCAAGACAAGGAGTCGTTGTCGTAGGAGAAGGTGAAGTCGATGCCTTCCCAATGAACGACATCAGTGTCGCCGATGTTCGGCAGCGCAGGAGCTCTGATCCATCAGCGGCACTTGCTCCGCGAACTCATATTGGGCTGTGGTGCTGGGTTCTTGGTCGACCCGCGGCTCCATCATCGGCGCATGCACCAAGTAAAGATTGGCATCACCAGTCATGTCATCAATCATCGCCGCGATGTCGCTGGACTCTTGATCGGGCGATGTCGTCTTCGTCGTAGTACAAGTCGAAGACCAACTCTTGTCTTCGGCGACGCGTGTGCGTCGAGTCGCTGGTTCGCTGTCGTAGCCGTCGGGGACGCACTTGCGCTTCTGGCCGTGGCCGGAGAATGAGATGCTGCACAGCTTGAGGGACGGGTGCGTCGTGATGGTGTACTCGTGCATCACCCACCCCATGCTGCCGTCGACGGTGCCCATGTGGAAGTTGAGGTTGTGCCTGCTCCACTTGACCGCCTCGCCGTCGACGACCATCTCGTGGCCGAGGTCCTCGCGCTGGCGCTTCTGGCTCTTCCATGTCCCGCCGCCCTCGCAACGGCGATCCGGGCGCACGCCACCCTTGGGGTCGTGAACGAAGAAGAAGGCCTGGGCGTCGTCGTCGTCGGGAAGGCCGTGGCGCTGGAAGAGCAACCAGGGCTGGGTGTTGGCCGCCGTGTCGTCCTCGACGATGAGGCCGGGGAACAGATCCTGCTCGCCGCGGACGCGCGGCAGGAGGTAGAGCCCGACGATCTGGTCGTCCTTGCGTTCGAAATGGATGCCGGGCGTGAGGTCGCCGAGGATCTCCGCTATCGACGACGACATGGTACGGTGTTCTCGGGTGGTCTCTTTCGAGAAGAGGAGGGAGGAAGGCGGCGAAACCCTAGAAAGGCCGGAAGAGGCTGTAAGAGGAGGGAGACGGAGTGGAGAGGATGGGGTGGGTTCCTATTGGCGGGTATGGTTTCGCGCCCAAACCGAAGGAGCGGATATGGAAAGTTTCGCTGGTCCCGGTTTCCGATCGAGCGCGGTTTAGATCCGAATGCACTGGCGATCCAGATTTGCTTGCTTGCTTTCTTGCAGCTCACGTTGGCTAATCCGACCCGCGCGCGTACAGGAAAAACAGAGGCCGGATTCGAACTCGGCCGCGTGCCCGCAAGGCGTTCGACGAAAATACTGCTAAGCAGAAGCTCTAATGAGGTCCCCTCGTCCTCGTGGAGCACGGCCATGAATGCACAGATGTTAAAGCAAGAAAATGATGCTGTGAGCTTGAGTGTTGCGAGCAGACCGGTTTGCATTAGCGCCGTTGTAATTCTCACTTGAGTCAAGACGACATCTAATAGGATTCGTTGCGCCACTTTTCTCTGTACAAGCTCAGTTGTTCGTTCAGTGATCAAGAACTGCTGCAACAGAGCAAAATTTTGTAGCCAAGGATTTCCTTGCAATGTGAAACAGAGTGATCAGTGTTATCGACTATGATTGTTTCAATGATATTGGACTACTCAATTTATTGAGCATCAGCTTGTGCGAGAAAGCACACGCCTCAGACATCACTTAGCTTACATCTCTGTTTTTCATCTGCCTTGTAATTTTAATTCTCATAATTTGCCTTGTAACCTTTGTTTTGTACACTGAACCCCTCCTCCTTAATTAAGGGCACTCTCCTGCCATTTTTCCAAAAAGAAAAAGAGAAAAAAAACTAACTTGTGCAAGAATGTAACCCAAAAATTATCACTGAGTTATTGTCCTAGCATTTTCATTGTCATCAGTCTCAAGCAGAACCTGACAGGATGCTGCAAAAATCAGTCATCAGGCTAGGTTTCGTTGCTGTGCGATTACATGTTACCTAATTCAGATATCAGATTATACTCAATTTCGCAATGATCAATTCGTGAATTAATCTCTTAATCCCTCATTGTACATGGTTTCTACGGTTATTTCAGTCGTTACAGGTTTTGTAGAACACGCAGACGTTGTTTCTGTTTCTGCTCGTACTGCAGTTCCTACATGCCAGAGAGGAGAGAACAATGTAACAAAATTTAGGATCAGATTACTAGAATATTACCGCATTAGTCGATTACAGTCTCTTCAATACATACTTAGATGCATAGTTCAAAGTGACTTCTGTATCAGAAAAGGCAGGGCGAGGGCGAGTACAGGGAACCAGGCATGTCAGGATGATCTCAAAGGTTTTTCGGCATCAGCAAGATCTGCAAGAAATAACTAAAAGATGTGAGAAAGAATTAGCAAAGCACTGACCATATGAATACTCAGCTCCCCCATTTTCCCTCGCTGAAGAACCTGTACTTTGTGCCAAACGAAGATCTTCTGTGATTCGAGTAACAGCTGTTTCAGAACATGTGTGGTTTACTTTGAGGCAGTTTGTTCGAGCATTTGTCAGGCAACTGATGAAGTGTGAGAAGCATATGACACAGCATGCCCTGTCCGCGCAGTGCACGACACGGCTTTTGCCTCCTTCCTTGCAAGGATGGACTGGAAGGCGTACCCAAGCATGACGATGGAAATGGCTAGGTCACTGTGCGTGTCATCGGCTCATGGCAGAGCTCAATTAGTCAATTCTAGGAAATTATGTGCTTAATGGTGGATGATCAATTAGTCAAGAGCGTGTTTGTAACATTCTTTCAGAAAAAAAATGAATGTAACACTGAATTTGCAGAAAAAACATTTCAATTTCGAGCATCTAACCAGGCTTTGTATTTACTGAGTAATTAGCGAACCGGGCCGGAGCTATTGTTATCTGCTAGTACGTCGCTGTCTCCAGAGATGAGCGCGAAGGACTACGACAACAAGGTCCTGGCGGCGCCGCGGAGGACTCAATTCGTTGGGCAGTTCAATTCGTCGAACACTTTGCGAGCGCACCACCGAGCCTGTTACTCAGCGTAAGCCGCAAGCAAGATGACCGTCTCGATTTCGGGATTCAGAGAAACCTTCCATATTCAGATGAGGCAAGCTTCGGATCGCGCCGGAACCAAATCCTCTGCCGTGGCTTGTCAAACGGCACGGCGTGCCGTTTCAACTATGAGAGGTACCTGGACAGGCTGGACTCTCTCTCTCAGGGTGTTAATAGCCCATAAACCTTAATTAGGCCCATTTAGAATAGAAATCTGGCCGGCAGCAGAAGAAGCTCGTCGTCGGTGCTCGCCGGTGCCCCAACGCACTCCTCCGGTCGTCGTCGGTGCTCGCCGGCAGCTCGAGCATCGCGCTCTCCTTCTTGTCTGCTACAACGCCTGCTTCAAGGAGCCTCGAGGAATCAAATCACGCGAAGAAATCAACGAGAACCAAATCGTAATGCAGTTTAGCGGCCTAAAAGCGGCTGCCGGCAGCAAGATTTGTAAGTTTAGGAGAGGAATTCATTATTGTTCTCGCCATGGTGGAGAGAGAGCTACGTGGGGAAATTTCAGAATTGGTAAGAGGAGAACGATGGCAGTGCTATTTGGGCCAAACGTGGGCCAAAGAAGGCTTGAAAAATTAGGCACGACGCAGTGTTTTTCTATCGAAGCAACCATCATCGTTAAACCTTAAATGAACGGTTTTGATGGGGGACGGCACGGCTGTGCCGTTTGACAGGTGACAGCAGACGATTTGGTTCCGATTGCGCCCGCACAGCCGCTAAAACCTTCCATATGCAGTGCAGCTTCCAGTTGGACACGGCTTCGGTTTGCGCGCGAACCCACAGCCCAGTTCCCGCCAAATAAATAGATTGGAACCTCCCTTCTCAATCTTTCGCTCAATCCCTTCTTCCCTTCCCCTCAATCTCTCGCTAGGGTTTCGCCGGCTCTCTCCCTCCCGACCAGCCACGAACACCATGTCGTCGACGGTGGAGATCCTCTACGACACCCCGCCTGGCTTCCACTTCCGACCCTCGACGACGAGCTCGTCAAGCTCTACCTCCTCCCGCGCCTCCGCGGCAAGCCGGACCTGTTCCCGGGCCTCATTGTCGAGGACGACACGGCAGCCAAAACCCAGCCTTGGGAGCTCTTCGATCTTGTTGGAGCCGGCGACCCTCACAGCCTTGCCCTCTCTCACTCTCGCGACGACGACGCAAGGAGGAAGAAGAACAGTAGCTAGAGCACACAGGATTTTTTCGGCGACGAACGCCGCGGCGACTACTCGCCTGTATCTTGGCCTGTTTATTCGCACTGGACTCAACTAACAACGCAAGATTACAACGCCCTTTATACACCAGGGCAACCCCTCGGAGCACTCCTCCATTGCCCGGACTTCTCGCGCCGATCCGCTCGACTCGGATCACGCCGTGCCCGAGCACCATGCCCGTCCGCACGACGTGCTCCACAACGCGCGGGTCACGCTGGCGACTCGTAACCATCCGCGACTTGTTCACGTGCAGCTCTCCCTGCACATGACGCAGCACACCTGCGCACCTGAGCTCGACCATGACTCGTTCTCATGCGGCAGCTAACTTGCGCACACGAACACACAACTCCAAACCAGTTCGCCGCAGCTGGCCTGCTTAGACGCGAACACAAACCTAACTGACTACTCAGGCACGCACACAACCATGTCAAGATTATTGCTAACAGATCTCCACGGACGCTCCCACGCCACCGTCCCGGCCTTCTTCTTCGTCCGCACCAACGGAGCCGCTCGTCCGGATTGGCGATGCCATGGCGGCGGGACATGGAAGAGCCAGAAGTGCGAGCGTGAGGACGCCATCCACGAGATGGTCATCGGAAGATCTAGTGGAAGAGGCAAAACCTCAACCTCCACATGGGCACCGGCAAGAAGGGCGGCAGCAGCACCGGGTGGGTGATGCACGAGTACTCCACCACCGACCACCCGGCCCTCGAGATCTGCCTGATCTCCTTCTTCGGCTTCGGCCAGAAGCGCAAGCGCGTCCCCGACAGCTACGACGAACCTGTGACTCAACGCTCGAGCGTCGCCGCAGACGGCAGTGGTTCGGCCACTAATGGTTCTTCCAGAACGACAACGGCGACGTTTGATCAAGGATTCAGCATGGCGCATGCTTCTAAAGATCGAGAGCTCCTAAACAACTCTTCTGATGCGGTTGTGGTTCCAGAGATGACCAATGCAGAGCCCACCTGGGACAGGGAGTTCCAAGCTCAGCAAGTGCAGACGATGAACGCTTCTGCGCCTCAAGAACTTCCTTTCTGACGACGAAATCACAGAGGTTCTTGACATGATTGCACAACCGCCGGCCGATGGAGACACGAAGGTCGTTCATTGGGAAGGCATCGACTTCACCTTCAGCTATGACGACAACTAGGGCCTTGTAGAGCTCCATGTGTTGATCGTCTCGAAGCTGTACGTAGCCTTTAGAAATAGAGTCTCTCGACGCCCAACCTGACACTTCCTGTCGAACATGTAAACTGCAAACTTCTTCCAGGGATTTAGCTCCAACTGTTGATTGTGCCACGGCTGCAGCCTTCTATATTGCCTCCGGATGTAAACCACATAGCTCTTTCCATGCATTCAGCAAAAGTGCGCTGTTCTTGGATTGTTGATGTTTCTTAGTGCTGATATGATAATTGTTATATGTCTTATTGCGACTGCAATAGCTGTGATTAGATTTCAGTTGGAAACCATTCTTCTGCTGGGTTTTTTTGCCTGATAAAAGAACTTCCTATTATTAAAAAAACACTGCCTTTTGAATAGGAAGAGCATAGTACATAGCAAACTGAAAATTTTGCAGACTAGGCCAATTTTGTACCAGACGCCTATATATGGGCTTACAATATGTGTACACACAAAGCCTTTTGTTTTTTGTTTTGGCACTAAAAATTATATCGGTTATCAGAAATTTGAATTGGTGTGACGAGAGAAACTTTCATCAAACAAGTGGCTGGGAAAGAGGGAACCCCCGGTTGCCGGCATCTACATTTTCGCTTTCGGCTCTCTTTATTTCGGCAGCGGAGTCCTGTAGAAACTATAGGAAATGTGTAACGTGTCCAGCAGGAAAGACGCGCCAAATATCAAAGCGTGAAGTAAGGATCAGGACTTTTACAAGATTAAAGAAAAGGAAGGATGCACAAGAAGCGGCCGGCTGCTGCTCCTAGAGCACTAGGACCACAGTACGTGCACGAGTACAAAGTTGCAATCGAAGCATGATTCAAGGGAATCGAAAACCAAAATTTGCTTTATCATGTATCAAACGGGAACTGCGAGCAAATAAAACACCTTTCAAAAGTAGCTAACGACGACGTACGGTACTACGGTATCTACCACTGTACGTGCACAAGTGGAGTACACGGCTGGGAGCTCAAGCACGAGCAGGAAGCTCGATCCCGGACCAGCCAAAACCCAAAAAGTGTCATGTTGGCCGCCATGTGAGGCGCCTGGCCCTGCTGCACCCAGCGGTGTTGGGATTCTGTTCTTTTTGTTTGGCGCCTAGCTAGCCAAGCTAATACTCCCTCCTTTGTATCAGACGTCAAGAACAAAGGATCAGACGGAGCACGAGCAATTAATGATGAGCTACTCATCCATGCAAACACCACATCCGTTCCAAATTTCTGGCTATGTTACCGATGTTTAGTACGGTACTGTATCAGAGAAGAGAGGTCACTCTACAGGGGCGAAGCCAGGACAGATCAACGTCGGGGTCGACTGGTCATTAGAACGCTGAGCTACTGGGGTCTTCACAGTGAATTAAGAGGAGAATACATGGATTTGCAAAAATTCGTCGGGGTCGGCCGACCCCGATGATTACAGGTAGCTTCGCCCCTGCTCTACATCATCTTGGGTAAAAACTTATTACGTACTTCGATTGAGTGATGCGTCTCATCACGATGCAAACACACAACTCATGGTCACATCCACGACTATTCTTTCCGTTTTTAAATTGTTGTCACCGATAACTTTTTAGTTACATTTGATCATTTATCTTATTTATTTTTTAAAAATATATATAAAATATTTTGTTATGATTTGTTTTATCGGTAAAAAAACTTAAAACATAATTTATAATTTTACATATTTGAGTTAATATTTTGAATAAAACGAACGGTCAAACATAATTAAAAAAGTCAACGGCGCAAATTTAAAAACAGAGGGAGTACACTCATAGATAATTTTTACACTAGACCCAAATAAATGATATTATGATACATGTTTGATTCACTGGTATCATGTTTATCATATAGGTATTATTCAAAAAAAAGTTATTAGAACTAGCTAGAGACATATCATAGTATTACCTACTTAAATGAACCGTCATATTTCGTCCATGATACCTTTTACCTAATGGTATCATAGTCACTCAGAATCACTCAACTCATGCAGTACGGGGCAATCACTTGCTATTGATTTTTGTTCTTTGTCATGCGGGAATCTGGAATAGGAATTTTAATGCCCCGGGAGTGCTTTTCACAAATTTGAAACTGGGCTACTTATCATGGTCCTTGCCAAAGGGGCACTAAAAAGCCAGAGGCGCCATGCTTCTCTAAAAAAGAAATTTGAGGCAGCTGAAGATAGTCCCTCCCCAAAAAGGAAATATTATTGTGGTTGTGAAGCAATGGGCATGCATATGTACGCGCTCTCACCATCGACGTACGCGCGCGCGTACAGAGGCGTGGCCCAATGGCAGCCCCACAACTAACATGGCAACTGCACGGCATGCGAGAACGGGGAGCCATACGTGCATGCATCACGTTGTCAAGATCGATCCATCGATGCATCGATGTTGTGCGTGTGTCACCTCAGCTCGCCATCACGCAATTACCTGCCCAGCCCCTTACGAGAAACAAAATGGATGAGGGTCTCCGTCACACTCCGATGTCGAGCCCGAAAGCGCCGCGCGCATGCAGCCCGCACAGGCCTCGCTCGGTCTCATGCCCATATATTCGTGCATCACCCGGATCGAGTTGTAGGGTGCGTGCTGGAGAGATGTGGTGGTGGAAGGTATTTGCGGCATCATATGACCATGCATCCGCCAACGCTTGGTGTCCCGAGTGGTCAGAGCGAGCGCTCCGGGGGCTTCGGCTCCTGTCGATCCCGGGATCGAGCCGCGGCACCGCGCGGCACTGTAGCACATGTGGCTGAAATATGCCACGCTGCAGTGCAGAGTAAAAAAATCTCCTCGTCCTCTCCGGGTCAAAGCACATGGTAAAAAGACTCGCGCCGGAGCTCACAACGGCCAGCTGAGTCCCAGTGTAGGATCGGGGAGGGGGTTCGGAGGTTTTCTCGACCTGCGTGAGAGGTTATTCTCCTTAGTAAAATGCCGTTGGGGGCGGTCTTCCCCCGGCAGGTCGAGTTTTCATATGACCATGCATCCGCCTGAGCAAGGTCTTCAAAAACGGGCAAAATACTTTTATGAGCAAACGTTTAAACAGTACAAAGTTTGGGAATCTATATATCTGCATTGATGGAAAATTGCATAATACAATTTCACATTTTTCACAATGATCTATTATATATATATATATATATATATTTGACGACAAAAAGGAGCCACCATGTTCGCTCTAAAATGCTAGAAATTCCCACGTTAATCCAAGAAAATAAGAAGAGAAAATTACCCATCACTGCCATTATCATTATAAAACAATCAGTCAGAGAACCCCCTAAAAATATTTATAAAATAGCTAAATTCTGAATAATAAAAAATAGCCAAAAATACGCCTCGCACCTATTTCTAAATTACCCACCAAGCTATTATGAGCAAAAAAAAAGGTAAATTTGAAATAATAAAAAATAACAAAAATACCCGTCACACTTATTTTTAAATTACCCTTCATGCCATTATAAGTCGGATTATACAAAATAGCTAAAAATATCCCTAATTTTTATTTTTAATTTACCAAACATACTATTATGAGCCTAAAATAGCTAAATTTTGGAATAATATAAATATCTAATAAACACTTCATCCCGATTTCTAAATACACCGTTATAAAAAATACATCGTGACATTCTAGCTAGCATGGCATATTATCTTATTTTAGCATGGGACATTTCCTTCGAAAGATTTATTTGTAGCAACCATGACATATGTTAGTTGTTTAGCATGCCACATTTGAACCGACCTCACTTCTAATATAAAATCAAAAATTGTTAGAAAAGATAATAAATGATGACTCATCTCACACTCAAATTGAGGGACGGTGAGAAATTCTCCAATCTATTTTCTACTATTTTAGAAATATAGAGTATAAAATAAGTAATAACAATAAACTATATTAAACTAATACAATAATATAAAAATATTTTAAATATTAGATGTCGTTTTTTATTCTTCTTCTTCTTCTTCTTCCATAGAAATTAAAAAATAAAAAAAGAAGAGAGCGTGCAGAAAACGCGAAAGGGTGGAGGATGAGGGAGAGATTGAGAAAAATAGTATCAGGTTACCGAGATTTGCTGGTTCCCATGTTACCGAGATTTTGTATATATCTCAGTCACATTTTCATAATTTTTTAAATAAGACAAGTGGTCAAACGTGATGTTTCAAATCAAAAACTGCATATACTCCATCCGTTCACAATTACATGTCATTCTATACTTCTTTAGTTTTCTCAAATTACATGTCATTCTCACTTTTCAATGCATCTTTCTCTTTTCTCAATACACATTTCTCTCTTCTCATTACACCTCTATCTCTATCTCTATCTCTCTCATCCTTATTTTCTGTGCACTCACTTTTTCCACCTTTCTTTAATTCCTGTGTCCAGAGTTAGAATGATATCTATTTCTGAACAGAGGGAGTAACACGTAGACTTGTAGAATTGATTAAGCTACAGATCAAGGCATGTACGGAGAAATCGATCCAGGATCAAACCCTTGTTAGAAAAATAGATTTCGTTAGTACTAGTGGCCCAGTGGGGGAGCTGAAGTTGCAATGATGCTGCCAGGTCTTCAGAGGCGCCATGATACAGGGGGAATCCCGATGACGATCTCTGAGGCCTGCTGCTCCCGATCGTCTCCGTAGTTATTTATATTTCATTTTCTAACTATCAATAGTATGACAACAGAACGAATCTCGTGATGCAGGTGAAACAATAATCTGCAAACCACATGTTCCACGCTGGATACGTGAGAATATTATCTGACGTCGCAAATTACTAAAAATGTGCTAGCAATTGATGAGCTTATCCGTAGTAAGTTACGTATACATGATTATCTGAAGATTAAAATACACTGCAGGATAAAATTAAAATACACCACATGGTACATCTACAGGCTTAAACTAGCAAGAGCCCCGTAATGCCTTAAAATATTAAAAAAGACATAAATACCCATTCCAAAAGGCAAAACAATCATCTCGTCTCAAAGTGAAAAAACGAAGCTTAAACGCCTTTTAGATCAGTGCCCAAGGAACAGAGGTCACTGTCAAGAGAGTTGGCGACAGGTAGGGAATATATACAACCATTTTCCAGTCATGTGAGGCTCCAAGTAGCAATCGGGCATTAAGACGAGAATTAAATTTGTAATATTTGCTTCTGATCTTCTTGGGACCGCGATCTCTCCATTGAGCGTGCTCCATGAGTTGGACATTTTGTTTGTGTACTCGTGTAATGTAGTTCACCACAAGTTTGTTTCATGTCCCACTTCATTTTGTCCAAGCTTTTTTGCTCTTTTTCCCCCTTAACGAGATAAGTTGAATAACTTATAAAGAGACCACTGCAAAAAGAAAGAAACCAGGTTATGTGAGCACAAATTTAGAAACTATGTATAAAATATTTTCCTAAACGAAGAAACGTTGAAACTTTATCCATAGAATTTCAACCAAGATCATGTTGATTATTTCACAACGATGCCAAGGTCAATGACAGCTCTTTGGTTGGGTGTTTTTTTTTTTAGATCTCTTTGGTTGGGTGCTTGGGGCATTGCTAGTGACCGCCAAACTATTGATCAAAATACGTCTGCATATGTTAGCAAATATGTCACTGATATTCACAGAAGACCAAATTAAGCTCGATTATCACCAGTTGTATGCTGATTGGATTATCTGGTGTCGGTAATTATTCAAAAACACTTTCTAGAATCTACACCATGATAATGAGAGTGCGGGGGGTGACCACACTAGCCAAGTAGCCATTCACCCCATCCTTTCAAAGCAAAAGTTTAGCGATCAACTTGACGAAATCACGGTAACATGCAAGGAAAAGCAAAAATCATTGGAGAAACGGGCACATGCAGGGCTTGAGACCTCGATCTCTGCGTGCAGATGCAGAAATGACAGGAACAGCCGGACCCTACGAGTATCAAGGCTAATTGTGGAATAGTCAGCACATCGCGTTACCTAGGCCGTACAAGATTGATTTCTTTGTGAAAGAATATATGGCGCTCTGTTTAAGCTCTATGTTGTCTGTCCCTGCAATGTTGGGCTTTCTGTCCAACGCGTACCAACAGAACATGAATTGTGTAGAAGTATATCTTCAGTTTTGCGAGCAATTCATCACGTGAAAAGCTGTCCAGCTTTTTGAAGCAAAAGAGCAAAGGAGAGTAGGACCAGTTCATTTCAGAAAAGAGAGGGAGGAACAGCTCCAAATAACATGGTGATGTTCTTGGCGAAAACAACACGGAGCTCCAAATAACATGGTGACTTTTAGTAGCATTTCATAAAACCAGTTCAAGATCTTTTCTTGCGGAGTTATAACCAATTGACTGCATAAATTGTGTGATTGCGAGACATTCACATTAATAACACATGGATCAGTACCTTAGAACAGCTGAATCTTCTGTTTCATGTATAGGTTAGGGGCAAGGTCATGTTGTTTGTTCGGGTTTTCTAGCTGAGATATCAACCTTTACTAGGTCCTCTTTTTGTTGCCTTCCACATAGGCAATGAAAAATATGCCTTTATGGTTTAGTTATTCTTGTGATGATAACTATATACAACTAACAGCCTTTAGAATATCTCCTTTTTGTCCTCTCATTGTCTAAATAGTCAGAGCAAGTTGTTATGCTCTCATGGAGAGATGATGGGGGTAGATCACTTTCATTGCACATGCATTTTCTACGATCATGCATATGGTTG
Organism: Eragrostis nindensis; assembly: GCA_012490785.1. Lineage (NCBI taxonomy): Eukaryota > Viridiplantae > Streptophyta > Magnoliopsida > Poales > Poaceae > Eragrostis > Eragrostis nindensis. Next base: position 68,174 of record JAAXCT010000055.1, read on the forward strand.
CCAATATTTTTGAGCTACCCAATTTTGATTCTACATTATTCATCATTGTGTTGTCTATCCAATGTTTGTATTTGGTATACTACTTTTGTTATAGAAAAGGTGAAACTTTGCTGCTACAAGATCTCATGATGATTGTAAACTAATAAATTAAAGAGATTTGCTAGTTCTCAGATGGTTGGGATTTTGTAAGTCTCTCAACAAAGAAAATATACATGTGGGAAATTTTTTTATTAATTCTGAACATTAGTTTTTTTTAATTGAAGCTGAAATATTTAGTTCTTAGATGGCTAAGATCTTGCATATTCCTTGACCATATCTTGTATATTCTTAGAAAAAGTGAAACTTTGCTACCGCAAGATCTTCCAATCATCGCCCCTTAAACCAATAAATCAAAATAACATTCTATCATTTATGAAATGCTAGTAAAAATCACCAGGAGTATAAAAAGTGCCACCAAAACATAAAATGCGCCCAAAAGTGGTCGAAAACACACTAAAAGGGTAAGAAAAAAATTTCTACTTTGAAGACCTTAAACACGCTAAAATACTCGCGTGTCTTTCGTGGAGCCTCTAGGAGTGCACGTAAGGATAGGGCCCCCCAAGTTTCCTTAACACTCCACGTGTCAGAACGAAGGCCGTGCGTTCACGGAGCCGGAGCCCTGCGCGCACGCATTTGTTGCTACGCGTCCCCAACGAAACGTCCCAAGCAAATGTGCTGTGCGTCGTCTTCTCCCCAAATCGTGTCGTGTATTTATCCGGGGACCCCAAATCGTGCTCCTCCCACTTTTTCAGACGCGTTGAGCAGCTCACTCTTCGCTGCTCAGGCAAGTCACACAAGAAGCCACAGCTCTTGCAGTTGGAGTGGTGATCTCTCCCTCCATCTCTCTATCGTCCCCTCTCTTCTCTCTCGAACACGAAATGGGGAGGGCGCCGTGCTGTGAGAAGCTGGGTCTGAAGAAGGGGAGGTGGACGAAGGAGGAGGACGAGATCCTGGCGAGGTACATCAAGGAGCACGGGGAAGGATCATGGAGATCGCTGCCCAAGAATGCCGGTACGGAAAGAACAGATGCAGAGCAAGGGAAAAAAATCTTGGAAAAAGCTGCGGTTTTTCTTTTTTCCTTTTGGTGTGTTGACTTGAATCGAATCGCTCTTGCTGCAGGGCTGCTGCGGTGCGGGAAGAGCTGCAGGCTGCGATGGATCAACTACCTGAGGGCGGATCTCAAGAGGGGCAACATCTCGGAAGAGGAGGAGGAGATGATCATGAAGCTCCATGCCACCCTTGGCAACAGGTACGCTTCTGAATTCCGGCTCTTCCAGCTTGAATTTGTGTGCAGCCTCTTGTTCTTCATTCCTGCATTTGAATGAACTCGGTGGTGCCTGTCAATGCACGGAATCGCAATTTTTTTGGAAGAAAGTTATGAGCTTTCCACAGTCTAGAGCGATGATCTTGTTCGCTGAACTGACAAGCAAGGGAAGAACCTGAAACACAGGTTCAGTTTGTTTGGCGGAATTTTGATAGTCAAGGCTGTTGTAGAAATCCATTTACGGTACATTTCACCGGAATATGTAGTGTTGAAATGAACAGATTGCATTGCCACCAAGCCTGGAATATGCGCTCAAGATTCCAATAGAAACCCCCAAATTCGCATTTAGCAAGCATCAAACCGAGTCGCTGTCACTTGAACATTTTTGTTTCACTGTTGCAAGACTGCAATTTTCACAGAGGCTAGGTGAAGGGAATCCGGCCCCTGTAGTCAGGGCAATAAATTAGGCTTTGGCTTCAATTTGCTATATGTACTTGATCTAGAGAAGGACCTTATTACGCTCCTGTAGACATTCTCCAAAGTAGAAAAAGCTTTACCACTTGCCGGTTCCTTGCCTCCTCCCTCATCAAGAGGAGAAGAAAACAAAGCGCAAAGCAAATAAAGTCCGCAGACCATTTTGGTTTTGTTCTTTGCTGAAAATGCTGTTAAAAACACGCTCTTTTTTTTCTGAAGGGAGGAAACCAGCTATACTTAGCAAATAGTATACATAAAAAAAAGTTTCACTGATTGAATCTTCTCCTCCCTTGGGTTTATTTCCTAGCCAGGCATGCAAAACCTTTGATCACTTTTCTGAATTGTCACTTACTAGCACATGCGCCCATCTTCCATTTCCTCGCTTGTCGCCTTGCCTCAAGCTCGGTCGACGGCTGATATTTTTCTATCCCCCCTTGTTGGCCTCGTGCAAAAAGGACGCGGAAAAGAACGAGCAAGCGTGACCACGCAACGCAAAACGCCCGTCCCATTTTCTTCTCCTCCCGGCCCGGGCGTGGCTGAAGAAGTGAATGATCCGCCGGCCGCCGCTGCTGTCGCGTAACAGCGGCCGGCAGCGAGAGAGAAATCAAATGACACGCACAGATCAATGCACAGAGTCTCGCTGCGTCGGCATCACGCATTACTCTGCTGGGGGCTGGGGTCCTGCGCATTGACAACGCCGGGACCCCGCCGCTGCTGACCATACATGCGCCCGCTGATGACGAGGATCCGTGTGCACGCTTTGCCATTAGCAGGTGGACGTGGCGCCACGGAGCCCCTTTGGCTTCAGGAACACACATGGGGTGTGTTTTGTTTTACTGATGATGAAGGAAAACTGGGGAGAACTGCTGATGCCAGTGAAAGAAAATCTGCCTTGTGTGGGATTGAAATTTCATCCGAATCGTAGAAATTCAGATCAGTTCGTTTGCACTGACTCTTCTTCAGTTCATTTTTAACCTGACTGTTCAATTTGCAAAAGCTCATGCTAGCGTGATAGGTTGGCTGTACGCCTGCACTGCTCGAGCATTTGGACCGGGGTGGCAGCATGCGTACAGTTCAACTGCACGCGTGTGCCCAGTAGTACAGTAGTAGTACTTTGCTGATCACGAACATAAACATGCTCAGCTCGTGCCGTAGCGCCAGTAGCCTGGAATCTCTAGCTCGTTTCTCACGTGCGAGACGTACGTGTCCTCTCGTTTTTTGACCTGGGCACCGGCCTGGCCTTACGCACACGACTTTGTCGGTGCATACCGCTCGCAATCACGTCTCACCTTGACTGCGCATACGAAACTTTTGTGATCTTGTACATTAGGAGTAGTAAGATTTTTGCTGGAACGGAGTTGTACCTTTGCAGCTTTGCTTGAATCATCATGTGGTTGCTCTCACAGATACGTCATACGTGTATTAGAAGGGTGATGCGGTCACTGTATACTAGATGCAATTGACAAGTTTACCAGTACTTCTTAAGATAGAGATCGTAGCTGGAACAGTAAGCAAACTAAGACAATTATTTAAGATTAGGCTCTTGACATTCATACGATGGCTGTTCTGCTTCAAGTTCACTATAGCTAGGTAAATGGAGTAAGGTCTTTCTCAACGGATTTTAAGATGCTTGTCATTTCATCACTGAACGAGACGTGTACCGACACAAACCAGGCATGAGTTATTTGTGGGACCTAGCAAATAGTGCCATGAATGTCTTTTCTCGAAAGATTGTGCCATGAATGTCGTCATCGAACAAAGAAATCATTCGTGTTCCTCCTGATCGATCTCATCGCACGAATTGATGCCACCAAACCGTGCTGCCAACAACGGCCAACACATGGAGCCACGTAGTACTAGGTGGGCTGTAGCTGTAGCATCTGCATTGTGTCGCGTTCCATCGGTGTCGCGTTCCATGCAGACGGAGGCTTTCATCGGTGTCGCGTTCCATGCCTAATTGCCTACGAGTAATTCACTGCAACTGGCATGGGGGCGTTGGATCTCCAGCAGACCAGCACGGCATATTGATTGCCACATGTGCCTGCCGCCTGGAAGAGCTCGCGGCCATGGACAGCCATCCCATGACTTGCTGCTCTTCTGAATCTCCTGTTCTTTTGTTTTTGGTACAGAACACAGCACTAAATTCTCTCTAAAACTTCTTTTTTTTTTCTTGTTTCTGTCTCATCAGGTGGTCCCTGATCGCCGGTCACTTGCCCGGCCGGACGGATAACGAGATCAAGAACTACTGGAACTCGCACCTGAGCAGGAGGGCGAGCGACTTCCGGAGCGGCGGCCACGGCGTCGTCGTCAACGTCGACCTCACCAAGCTGCCGGGCTGCGGCAAGCGGCGCGGCGGCCGTGCCACGGCTGCCAAGGGAGGGAAGCTGAAGCTGAAGAAGGGCAAGGGGAAAGAGAAGCACGTCATGGCTGCAGAAGTGGCGCTGCAGCACGAGACGGAGAGTCAGGAGACCACCGTCTCCACGCCGAGCTCCCAGCCGTGCACTGCGCAGAGCGCGGAGGATCATCGGGCGCAAGCCAGTGCCAGCGGCGTGACATCTGACGGGCTCGACGAGGGCCAACTGGGCCTGAATGAAGAGATGGTGAGCGGACTTCTGGACCTGGTAAGCCCGAAGCTGGAGATGGGCCCGGACCATGACAGTGGGCCGTGCATGGATAATGACACTGGACCATGCATTAAGATCGAGAGTGGACCCAGTGGGCCGTGCATGGATAGCGACACTGGACCATCCATTAAGATCGAGAGTGGACCCAGTGGGCCTTCTGCTGACGTGGCCGAAGAAGTGGGCGACAAGGCCCTGGAGGACTGGGATTTGACGGGGCTGGAGATCTCGGTCGACGATGACATGTGGGACTCGCTGGTATGGGATTACGATGACACGGTGGTCCCCGAAGGAGGGCAGCAAGGAGAGCCAATGCCAGACCTGTTCTTCCTGGACAACATGTAGGCGGCGACTCTTATCTTTTAGCTTGGCGTTTTGGGTGTGTTTAGCTTTTGATCTAGTGGTGTTGGGTGTGTGTTGGTGGTGAGTGCGATAGCAGAGTGATTCAGTGACGTTTTTGTCTGTTGGTCTTGCCTGATGAATCGCGAAAATGGAAGAGTATGTAGAAAAATAAGTGGCCTCCTTTTGTCGAACATTCACAGGCGCGATCCATGGTGGACACGGTGATTAAAAGTGTTGCAAAACGTGAGAAATTCCGCAGTCATAAACGATTTCACTTGCATTGTGAACGTTTCAGTAGAACAAGAGTTCCTGTCTAGAGCATGGTATTTCTGCTTCATTACCGCTGAAAGCATGACATGTCTTATGAAAAGGTAACATAAAATTGCTGCAGCCCAAACATTTCAGATACTCTCAAATCGCCTGATCGGTTCTCTTGCGCAGAGAGGTTTTGCAGAGAGAACAATTCAATTCATGAAATGTACTATTAGCTCCCTACTGATAATTGTCAACATATACTGCACAAATAGTACAACCACACAACACAGTACTCACAAATCACAAATTAGTTCAGTTCCACCTAAAAGAAAAATCTAGTTCAACATAATGAAGAACAAATTCGGATGTCATGGATGATGAACCCGGTGGTGAACATATGTTTAGGACACGCACGAAATTCAGCAGTCAAAGACGATTCACCAATTCACTTTATTGTGGACCTTTCAGCCGGAAAACCATTTATGTCAATAAATGGCATTGTCAGATGGCACTGTCACCCTCCATTCCTGCAGGGAATGAAGAATTTAAATTAATAATTAACATGAAATCTTTTGCCTGAAACATTTCAGCCACAAGCGCTTCAGTATTGTCAACAGATACTGCAGAAATAGTTAGACCGCAGTACACACAATCTAGTTCATTCAGTTCAGTATGCTACCTACAAGTCAGTTCAGTGCTTGTATATTGGGCTGCAGATTTGCTGGTTTTCAGAATCATTCCTGTCTAGAACACGGTATTCTGCCCAACATTTCAGATTTTGCCCCATGCCTGCAGCCCAAGCATTCCAGCTACTCACAACCAAATTGGTTCAGTGTGCAGACAGAGCAATTCAGTTCACTATTAGCCACGCAGATAGAATTCAGCACAGATGTTCTGCAGACAGAGCAATTCAATTCACACAATCTACTAATAGCCCCCCCTACTGACAATTGTCAACACAATGTTCTGCAGACAGAGCAATTCAATTCACACAATCTTCTAATAGCCCCCCTACTGACAATGAGTTAAGCCACAATACTCACAAGCCACAATCTAATTCAGTTAAAGACAAGGGGGAAACAAATCTACTTCAGCACGTTCAGTTCACTACTCTGGTCCTGAATCAGTTTCAGTGTTTGTACCTAGAGCAGCGGAGTTTGCTGGTTCTCGGTCTTCTTTGATCCTCTCTTTCTCCCGCCTCTCCCCATGTTCCTCCCCTTCCTCTTCTTGCCGACGGTAGGTTCGTCCACCGTCGCGGTAGCTGCCGCGGCGCTGCAACCTTTGCTCGCACCGCCATCTGCAACCGCAACCTCACTCGCTTTGCTCCCCTCCTCTGTTTCCCTTCCGCCGCCGGAGTTGCAGACCTTCTTGGCGGCGCTCCTGACCGTGGACCCGCAGCCCTCACCGACGTTGAGCTCGCCGAAGACCCTTCTCCTCCCCTGGTCGCCCGCTGGCCGGACTCGCCGCGCCGTCGCCGGCGCCGGGACGTCCCCGGCGCACTTCCTCTTGCCGCCGCCCCACGCGCCGCGACTGACTGGCGGCGGCGCGTCCTTCGCCCGCGGCGTCGAGTCGACAGCCTGCCGGCGCGGGTGCGGCGTCCGCGCGGTCCGCGCGGCGCACGCGGGCGCCGGAACGGTGCGGGACGCGCGCGTACGGGCGGTCGTCGCGGCGGCGTCGAGCTCGCGGTCGCGCGCGCGCCAGTCGACGCCCTTCTCGGCCAGGACCACCTCCCGCGGCCGCGCCGCGCCGAACGGATCCGCCCTGGTCGGCTGCTCCTTCTTCTCCTCCCGGCTCCCCTCCTCCTGCTGCTGCTGCTGTTGCTCCTCCCGCTCGACCTCGTCCGCCCATGAGAAGCCGAAGCCGAGCCGTGTCGCCGGCTTGCCGCTGCCGCTCGCCTTCTCCATTCCCTCCTCCTCTCCTTGATGCGTTCCGCGTTCGGTTCTGTGATTGGGAAGTTCGAGATCTGTGGTGCGGTTTCAAGTTCCGAAATAGGCGCGGGGCGTGCAACGGTCGGCAACCGCACCGAGGCCAAGGGAAGGGATGAGGGGGGAGCCCGCGAGGCCGTAGAAATCTGAATATAGCAGAGGTGGAATTTTTATGCAAGGTCAGGACTCTTAATTAAGTTTTGATGCAAATATAAAGTTTGAAAAAAAATCAGAATGATATTTACTCACCAATAGCACCTGATCAGCTCAGGAGTACTCTTATCCAAAATATTCATTTTTTGAAGGAGTACTCTTCTCCAAAATATAGATTTCTTTAGGAGCACTCTTTTCCAAAATATACAACTTTTTTGAATGAAAGAGGATTGTACTAAAAATTGACGAAGTATAGACTTCTTACATCAAGACTTTGAAAAACGAATAAAACACAAAGAAAAATCTAAATTTACTCATATTCAACACCACTTGTTCAATTGACGCCACTAAAGGAGCCAAATCGAAGCCATGGAGATGCCAAACATTGTTGAACCCGCAAGATTCACCACCTTAGAACTCATTGTCAAGACAGATCTAGTACTACAAGTGAGAATCAGCCATATCTTCATCAGTAGAAAGAGAGGAATATCTCATCTCACTAGCCCTGGATCATGGCCAGATCGATCCACGACAAAACAAGAAAGAGGCTGACAAACCTTGTTCCATGGGGGCAATGCCGTCTCCCCACGCCTTTGCGCCGTAAGGACAGAGGGATCCAAGATTTACAAGTAGTTTTACCCAAAATGTCTATCAGTTTATCCAGTTCTTGAGCTAAAGGTGATCTAACTTCTAATTAAGTGGCTTTGGACACAATAATGGGAACGTATCTGGTGGAAACCAATCTCTCCGTGCAAACTATGGAAACTTCAATCTGAGACACACGATGTTGATCTAAGGGGGCGCTCAAGAGAGGTGGGGGGGGGGGGGGGGGGGGGGATGATTTGTAAAAATGCCTTTGCAAATCACCCTTTCCACCTCCTCCGAGCTTGCAAATCACACCTCTCACCTCCCCTGAGCGCTCCCTTTGGATCAACATCGTGTGGCTCAGATCGAAGTTTCCATAGTTTGCACAGAGAGGTTGGTTTCCACCAGATACGTTCCCCACAATAATGGCATTTACATTTGCAAAAACTGATGATAAAATTTATCAATCATCTATATTCTGCACTCACTGTACGTTTATTATTTACAATAAATAAAATAAAATCTATTTCTCCCGATGGCACTTGCATCCACCCAGAACCACAAGGAAACCCGACATTTAGGACAAGAGACTTGTACAGTGTTAATTGTTCCTCTTAAGCGTCATATAAAAATGGAGGTAGAGATAACATAACTCGGTCCTTCTAAAATGAAATACACACACGATAAGCCTTCCTAAGTCAATCCAAACAGATAAAGATGTTGAGAGGATGTCGAGACGTTGTTCATTGATTAATCACAATGTGAACCAGGACAAACAATTGTGGCTTAACAACCCAAAAGCCAGACGTTTATGAGCTTCCATGAACAATATGGCAACTATGACTTCCGTCTAAAAAACATGACAACTATGATGCTCTAGGCAGCATGAAGCGAGTGGACAATAACCAACACGGCTTGCAACAAATCTGGAAATTTCCTTTCTACAGGATCGACCGACTCGCGTAGAATGAACGATGCAATTCTTTTTTCTTCTTTTTTTGCGAAACAATGCAATTCTTGATCAACGGATGAATCGGCACCGGCAGGCAACACCGATTGCCGCTAAAAGAGCGGCCTTTATCTTCCAAGAAGAAACAAAACACGCCGCAACCGCCGCATTTCTTCAGAAACGCAAGATGCTGGAGCACTTGCGCTTGAGCCACCGGAGCCCGCGGCGGAGCGAGGCCTTCACCTTCCCCTCCACCGCGTAGGCCTTGTAGCCCGCGACCCGCCGCCGCCGCTTCATCTCGGGGTCGCCGAAGCAGCACACGCGGACGCCGCGAATGCCGCCGCCGCAGCGCCGCCGTCCGAAGTCCATCGGCGGCGTGGAGGGCCCCGGCGGCGCCAGCGCGAACTGCTGCCTCGGAGGCGACGCGGTCGTGTGGAGTCCCAGGGGAAAAGGGATCTTGGGAGGGGCTGATTCTAAGTTGGCTGTGTAGCGAGGGATGGCCGTGGCGGCGGGGACAGGCGCGGTTGATGGCCGGAAAGGATCGTCCCGGGCAGGACGTTGGAGGTTGGCCATGGAGAAAAGAGTGGAGAAGCGGACGGGGGAGGAATAGGACGGAGGACCAACATGGGGCTGTGGCCCGCCCTCTCGTCTTATTTTGGAGCATTCTCGTTAGAAACCACTAATATTCTTTCTCTGTATAATCTGTAAACAAAATAAGGAACACCACACACAAGAGGTTTGGTTCTTCTTTCTTTTGACGTACAAGAGGTCTGATACTGTTTGATGGATCAAATTATTTTGTATTTTAAGTAAGTCGGATTAATCTTACACAACTTTTATAGCTCTAGCACTAAGAATTTCCTCGTGTGCCAAAAACCGTCAGGGAATAACAAAGACCCTGAGCGAAATAAACTCTGTCGGCTTCGTCAAATGATATTGTTTGATGGATCAAACGATACCTGTCTGAATTAGGAATACCAAGGCATCATACAACTCTAAGTTGATGCAAGAGATAGATAAAACCCACAGTATGATCTAGTTGAGGATAGATAGTCATCATAATTATTTAGTTCATATAAGAAAATGGATTTATTGTCATTTATAGTGAATTCATGTTACATTACATTTTTTGTGTTATCTAAACAATATAAGAAAAGTAATCAATCTTATGTTTTATATAAACGAATTTATGATTATTATCATGCCCATTCGCTGCTTTGCCACAGTAGCGACTGATTATGGACAGGTTTTCATTGAGCAACCGATTAATTCATGGATAACAAGCGTTCAGGTCTACCGCAAAAAAATTATTGCAACAATCAATAAATCGTTGCAGCAATTAAAATGTATCGCCAGAAAATGTTATTGTGCTGTATTAGACTTTTTCTTTCACCAAAATCTATATTCATCACCGATTTTTTTTTAAAAAAGGATCTAAATCATTGCATTTGTATGCCAGTAATGCCATGACTTATTGCAATTACTATACTGAAATATACGTTACCGAAGACTTAATTATGCTGAAATATACGTTACCGCTGAAAGCACAACACCGTTAAATCCTAAATAATTTGCTCACATGGGGAGTCACTCAGGATTTGAGGTGCTACTGAGGCTCTTGTAACCTTTCGCATGATAAAAGTTTATTTAATTGCAAACAGGATCCACATGGCTGCAGCATTTTTTTTTTTTGCCAAGCTGGCTCCAGTTGACATGTCATGACCTAAGAACTGTCATGGAAGAAAGAACATCTACTGTTGTTATATTTGGGGCCGTTTGATTTCCCGCCGCGGTCGCTATGCCGAATGTGGTGGCCGCCACTTGAAATGTTGGTATACTAGTTTGGTTCAGTGGCGAAGCTAGCACTACAAAAACACTCGAATGCCACTCGATGCTCCTAGGTGATTTTGGGTGGTCCATTTGAGGTGAAACTAATAAGTCATCACTGAAATATCTCTTTTTTCTCCCGGGTGCGGGTGCACTCGAGTGAGCTAACGTAACTTCGCTTCTTGTTTGATTGGTTCCACGCCAAACTCAGTGCAATTGCGCTCAGAGGCGCGACATCGATTTTTGATATAGCACCTCTAGCACCGCCAAAACTATGTATTTATCATATCGTGGCGGAGAGAAACACGTCTTTGATCTCACGTCACGCGACCCATGCATCTGTATCCATAACCGGTGGTGGAACGAGTTGCCATACCAAGGGATCATAAGTTTTTTTTCCTGAAATAATACTAATTTATTGAAAAATTGCAGTTTTGAGCCATGTTTTTGAAAAACTAGAAAAATAGGTGGCTGTTGGTTATCCCGTGACCAACTGGTCACACGGGATGACAGATAGGTGTAGGTGGCATCTGACGTGCCTTCACAGGAGCAAAAAGGTGGGCCCAATTGGTTAACTTGAAATCAATTTGCTATTTCAGGGACTAATCGATCACCCCATAAGTAATAGATACCAAATGCAAGGCTTAGTGCGTGCGGGCGATAGACAGGGATGGATAAAACCCAAAGCCTATCGGTCATAGGATGACTGATTAGTACTAATCTTGTTCCAGACATGTATTTTGACTCCCGATAGATGACGTGGTTTGCAGCTGACAGCCTTCAGCTTTTGGAGGACCGATTACCAGTAATTGGTTTTTTTGTGACCGACAGTCACCTACGCTACAACAAATGTGACTTTCTATGATATTTTTCTGATGACAACATACTGTTATGTCATAAAGCTTGTTAGGTTTATGACATTTTTGAGAAAATATGGTGTTTTATGACAAAAACCAAGATCTGTCATTAAATCTGACCACAAAATTGTCATAAATCAAGATGCCATTATATTATGACAAACAAAAATGTCATAATTGGCAAAAAATAAATGTCACAACAGTTATGACGAACATGAATTGTCATTAGCAAATTTTCTTTATTTTACAGCAAAATTTATGACAGATATGAATTGTCATTAAGTGGCACACTTGTCAAATACCTGTAACATGGGACCCATGTATATATTTTTAGATCATGTCAAGTGGCCCACCTGTGGTTTGGTCCCACAACATGTCAAGTGGGACCCATATGTCATTTTTTTTAAAAAATATTGCAAGTAATGCTAGAGATTAAGCACAAGAGCACTAAAAAGGCAACAACCCTAAATAGCAAACTATAATTTGAGATGGGACCCACATTTTATTTTTTTAAAATATATAACAAAATGTAATTTTTGCTTTTTTAAAAAATAAAATTTGTGCTAAAAATTGAACCCAAATGTAACGAAAGCAAAGAAAATTTCTTTGATTCATTTAGGATGTTAACATTTTTATTAGACAAAAGACTTATTTTCCAAATTAAATTAGATAATATAGGTTATAATAAATATTATTGATGCATTCATGTTGGAGTAGTTTGCGGTAGGGATTTTATTGTATTGAAAATGTATTTAAAATTTCGTTAGCAAACGTTTTCGTTTGAGGTAGAAAATAGGAGATGAAAGTGAAATGGAAAAGGAGAAAGAAAATCCCGGCCAGATCATGGGCTGAATCTTACTCCCCGGCCCATTCATCCTCTTTTCTTTTTCTTTTCTTCTTTTCTTTTCCCGCTGGGCCGGCCTCCTTCTCTTTCTTCCCGCGCGGCCCACTTTCTCCTCTCTCTCGTGGCCCATGCCCGCGCCAGCCCAATTGGCCCACCAGAAAAAGAAAATCCTTGCTCCATTTCATGGGCCGCCCCTTTTCTTTTACTTTTTTGCCGGCCCACTCCTCTTTCTTTCTTGTTTTCCCCCCTTGCGCCAGACCCCGGCCCAACTCCACTCCTCTCTGGCCCAGCAGCAGCCCAGCCCGCTCTCCTCTCACCGTGCCACCGACATGTGGGCCCCACCTGTTCTTCTCCAGTTCTTGGCCCCCATCTCTTTTTCTCAATTTGATTCGTTGCTGAATTTTAAAAGTTGTATATATTTCGCATACGAAGTCCAAATAACCTTTTTTTTTCCTACGCGTTGATAAAAATATTATCTACCCATTTGTAGAATATATGGAACTGCTTTATATGATATATCTGTGCCGTATCACCAAATAACTGCTGCCATTTTTTATCAATTTTTTTGTTATTTTTGTAAATCTCGAAAGAAAATGTTTATGAAAATGTTCTGGACATGAATTTTCCGGCCTAAAGAGAATTATGTTACAATTTTTTTGAAGCATTTGTTGAGGACATTGTTCACTTATGATTGAACTTGGGTGATAGTTTCATGAGATGTGTCCAAAGTTGTCCACTTTGAACACAATTTGGTGGATTTTTTTTCAAAAAAATTAACAAAAAATCCCATGGGTTTGAGTTGATATGAAACAGCCATAAACCAAAAATCAGCTTAAAATTCGTTATATTTCGAGAGATAAAATTTGACAAAACAATTGGAAAATTTACTCATTTCTTCTCTTTTTTATATCTCACGAAGTTTGTTGCAACTTTGGGTGGAATTTGGTAAGAATGTGTATCTGGTCGATCCAAATGAACACTAATTTTGGTGAAATTTTTGAAAATTATTTTTATATGTATCCTTTTCAAAATATTAATTTTTTATACTTCTCACATACCTCATTTTTGAGTAAACATGATGTTACAGTGTTTCCAAAAAAAAATCCCAAAACATTATATATGATGTTCATGGAAATGATACTGTAACAGCCCGGCCCAGTAAGCAAAGCAGCCCAAGCAAGCAAAAATGCTTGCGCGTGTGTATTGTGTACAGTACCCGCGAGTTACTGTAGCACGACGGGAATTGTACCATATCGGTAGTTGAAAGAGAGTAAGACCAATTTAAATACCTAGTCCGGAAATACAGTAATAATTGGGTTAACCCTTTTATGCGAAGCGAGGACGAAAGCGTAAGAGTTATTGCTGTGAGGTGGGACCGCTCGACGTGCGAGCTGGTCTGGAACCGTATTTTCGGCCTGGGACGTTACAGATGGTATTCAGAGCCGACTCTCGCGGTTTCACGGGCGCGTACGAGCCAGAAGGCGCGGATACGGTGTGCATGGCGCGTGGGCCCTGTGTGGTCACGGCATGACACGTATGCCGGCACTGGGCGTACGGACGTGGCCAAGAGAGACGATCCTGTACAGTTGTCCCCTCGGGGTAAATTGGTCCGCTGCTCGACGAGGACGTCGAGTCCTTTGAGGGGGGGTGAATGTAACAGCCCGGCCCAGTAAGCAAAGCAGCCCAAGCAAGCAAAAATGCTTGCGCGTGTGTATTGTGTACAGTACCCGCGAGTTACTGTAGCACGACGGGAATTGTACCATATCGGTAGTTGAAAGAGAGTAAGACCAATTTAAATACCTAGTCCGGAAATACAGTAATAATTGGGTTAACCCTTTTATGCGAAGCGAGGACGAAAGCGTAAGAGTTATTGCTGTGAGGTGGGACCGCTCGACGTGCGAGCTGGTCTGGAACCGTATTTTCGGCCTGGGACGTTACAGATACAAATACTCAATAAACTTGAGGCCATAAATAAACTTATTTCTAGCTATAAAAAAAGATAAACTTAAAGCAGAAATAATTTTTTATTTAAAAATCTTCAGAGATGGGCTGGCTGGGCCTAGCAAACTCCAGTCCAGCCGGCCTTTAGACTTTCTTGGCCCGCTCCACACTCTCTGATGGCCGTTGGATCAAATCGGATGGTTGTCTTCTCCCCTCGTTCAAATAAAAGCGAGCGACCGGCCAGCAAACCCTAAGGTCTTCCCCTTCCGCGCCTCCACTCTTCCGCTCTCTGAGTTGAGGCACACGGCCCCCGGAGCCATCGCCCCGCTCTCTGCCATCAAGCTCCTCCCCGCGGGCCACCCGGACCCCACCGTCCTCGAGCGCCTCTTCCGTCTGCTCGCCTCCCGCGTCGTCTTCTCCGAGCTCGGCTGCGGCGAGGCCTCCTCCCAGCGCTGGTTCGCGCTCATTGCGGTTGTGCACACCTTCAAGGTGGGGAGCATCAGGCGTCCACCATGACGGCCACGACGGTGGGCGGCGACCACCACGCGCGGACTGGGGCTCCAAGCTAGCGACGGTAGGGGCGGATCGAGGCGCGCCGGTGCGTTGACCTCCGCCTCCCTCCTCGGTGCGTCTGCACGGATCCGCTTCTGCGCCGCCTCATCGGCTTGGCCGCTCCCGGATCCACCTACGAGGGCGGCATGGCGGCCATGATCCGGCAGGGGCGCATTCTCCTTCAACACAGGCACGGATCTGAGCCCGGCCTGGATCCCGGCAAGGTAACTGCATCTTCCTCCACTCCGGTAGCTGCACGTCCAGGCCGTCCCCATCCACGCGATCCTCTCCATTGTCTCTCCCTGCTGAGTCAGATTAGATATTGCTGTGCCCTCCACCTGTTCGACCAAATGCCACAGCACGCGTTACTCATGTCTAATGCTTTGGTTGTTGGTCTGCTAGACAGACAAGAAAGATGCTTCTCAGCACGCGTTACATTCATTCTTGCATGGTTCTGTTGTCCAATATGCTTCTGATCTCCGTTGCTAAGTTTGTATATTCAGTGTCATGGTCAGCTGATCATGTATATACATTGGTAGATCATCTACATACGTTAGTATATCTGAATTTCGTATTTGGTATAGCAAGTGTGCTTGCCTTCTGTGCAAAATCAAGTCCATAATTGGTATAGCAAGTGTGCTTGCCTTCTGTGCAAATGCCTGTCACTGTAGTCCGTTTTTTCTGTGCAAATACCTGTCATTGTGTAGTCAGTATGATTTTCATGTTGATTTCATGCCATAGCTAGATGTTAATCACCTGATACAATCCTTGTTGTTGCTTGACTTGGGAGCTTTAATTTACAGGGCTACATAACCATACTGAACACTGGAAGTGTGTTTCCTTGCCATGCATAAACAAATACGTTGTACAATCCTTTTTGCTTATTTGTGCATCTAGTACCTCTGCTTTATTACTTGTACCTGCTATTCTGCTAAGTGCCATTGCCTTGTGCTAAGCTACCAGCTACTCCTCGTTTACAGAACACAATGATGTGCATGTTGACAAGAGATGCAAGTAGAAAAAAAACTCTATGCATTTTAAACATATTGCATGTGACCTTGCGTTCTGTTTTGTTGCTAAGTACTATTTGTAGCTAAATAGCAATATCTGTTTTTACTAAATGGTGTCAGCTCTACAGCAAAGTAGCAGTTTCTGTTTTATTGCTAAGTACTATTTGTAGCTGGTGCACAATGCTAATTGTTCTGCTTCATTTTCCGTTCAATGCATGCATTTCTACCCTTTGATTCGATTGTCTTACATGCACCATCTAAGTGCTACATTTGTATTAGCGACTCGTTTTGCAGATTTAAAGTAGCCGAGCAATCACCATTTTTACTAATTGCTGATGCTTCACCATTTTTGTGGATTATTTCGGTGACAACTCCAGATCTGTGTGATGATCCCAAAGAACCATCACCATTTTTACTGTTTGTGTTTGTTGTTATTCTGATAAGCTGGTGCATTTAGCCATCCAGCTAGGCTAGCATCAATGAATAAATAGTTACTTTCATTGTGTTCCCTGAATTTTTGTTTCTAGATCCATAAAATCAGTATGGTTATTGTTCCTCTGATCATAGTGCCACTATAGAATAATCTTTAGCTAACCAATTACTAATTTTCATGTCGGATAATGTCCTCAACAAAGTATATTGAGGTAATGCTATGCTATTTCCTTACCTGGGCATAAATTGGTAGCATATATTGGCAAAAAGTGGTTGCAGCTTCCTTGCTATGGTCTTTTACGTGAGGTCACTTGATATTTGTTTCCAGTTCATGTTCCTGCAACGCAACTTATTTTACAAAATAAGTTTCCATAATTGAGTAGAGTTGCCACTTCTATACAGCTTCAGGTACTGTTACTGCTGGACTGAGATAGTATACTATGCCCTATCAATTGATTTCTTTTCTCACTTTTGGTTGTTTTGCACGGTGCTATAACTTGCTTGTTTACTTCGACTTAAGCTTTGAATTGCTTGCCATTGACGACCTCTGATTTTTTGTTGGGATGATGCCAGGAAGTAAGAGGAAAGAGAAAAGGAAGAAATTAAAGAAGGGATGGAGAGAGTGAACATCGAGAACAAAGGGCTGATGCTTATATCTGACTATGCCTACTCTCAAGGATTAACAAGAGTGAGATCTCATTAGCACTTAGGAACCGGTGGTTTGCTCTATGTTAATGTAATGATTGACTGTTGGCTGTGTGATGAAATATAATGGGCTGTATGTTGAATGTCTCTCGGTGTAAATCTAGTCGGCCCACAATATTGTTTGCTTGGTTTTTTGTGATGCGAAAAAAAGTATCACAAAATTTATAGCCCAAAAATATGGCCAAAATTTTGAATTAAGCAGGCCGAAAGTAAAAAGGCATGCAAAATAATGGGCTGAAAGTAACTGGGCCTGCGAATTTGGTGAGTCAAAAGTAAAGTGGCCTGCGAAATAATGGGATGAAAGTAAAAAGGCCTGCGAATTTGGTGGGCCGAAAGTAAAAAGGCTTGCGAAATAATGGGTCGAAAGTAAAAAGGCCTGCGAAATTAGTGGGTCAAAAGTTAAAAGGCCCGCGAAATTAATGGGCCGAAAGTAAAAATGCCCGCGAAATTAATAGGCCGAAAGTTAAAAGGCCCGTGAAACTAATGGGCCGAAGTTAAAAGGCTCGCGAAAGTAATGGGCCAAAAACCAGCCAGGTCCGGTCCAATAGGTAACGACAAAAATCGCAATTGTCATGCAATTCTATGACATATTTATGAGTGTCATAAACAGATTGTGACAATTCTTAAAGTGTCATAAACAGTTATGACATTTCTGCAAACAGTCATAAAATTATGACAAAAATAGCAAAAAAGTCACAGAAGGTATTTAGCTACGCACCTTCTATGACTAAGTGATTTTAGTCACCGTTGAGTCATGAAAGGTCAGTTGTGACAAATTTCAGACCTTCTGTGACTAAATTGAAATGTCATAGAAAGTCATAATGGTTGTAGTGCTATTATCGTGTTTTTTAAAAAATGTGTCAAAGAACTACTAATTTTCATTAAAATAGTATTATTTTAGAAAAAGGGATCTTAGCAAATGAAAAAGACGGAGTTAAAAGACAATTATACTCTGTATATTAGTTTTACTCTCATCATATTAATTACAGATAGTTTATTTTATCTATAGTATCTTTTAGAGAAATAAATTTTGAACTCTAAAATCTAGGCCAGTAGCAAGCGACGGCGTGGACCGCGACAAACTGCCAACCTGACATTTTGATCCCGAACGCTAATCTTGTCGCAACAACCGAACGCTGAACGCCGAAAAGTTGCCAAAGTATCTAGAGGGGATTCGACCCTGGTCACGTGCTGAACTAGGACTAAGGAAACTAAAGGTCTAACCAATCTGACCTACCACGGAAATATCTCCATTTCCAGTTATAGAAGTGTGTACCCGGTCAACTGGTCACGTGCTGACCACACTGTCGCACGCCGGGAAGCAAAATTTGGCATGGATACGCTCTCTCCTGTCCTGCATGGCTGCATCCTGTTTGCTCACAGCTGTACACCTGCGGCAGGGGAGGAGACCAGAAAAGCCACGCGGGAACCGACCAAGCAAGCTCGGTGCCGTGCCGTCGCCAAACTCCTCTCATTTCCGGGGGGTGCCTTTTGCTCTGTTCCCTCGTACCGGAGTTTTCAGATGACATTTTGCGCAGTGAGAACACGCCGTCTGCCATCTGACAGTAGTCATCGGCGCCGACCAATATTTGCAGCCAATGGTAAAAGCACTGCTGTGGCAGTCAAGCACAAGATCACAAACGTGCTACTAGTGCCGTTTGACCGGCTGATATCAGCAATGCAAGATGCGCATGTCACACAAACAGGGGGTGGTCGAGCAGAGCATGCAGAGAGAAGAAAGAAAAAGTCGTTGAGATCCTTGGCAGGACTAGTACAGGAAGGATTGTTTAGTGAAGTGGCGTCGTCGCCACACGCCTTCGTCTCCTTCCGCGAGACCTGTCCGTCCCTAAGCGAGCCAAGGCTCTGTACGTCTCTTCCCCGTCGTCGCCTCGCCGCTCGATCGAGCGCGTTAAGCAAAACCGCATCTCGTCTCGTGGCGATCCTTAAAGGCAAAGGAAGCGCGCGCCATATTATGCCCGCCTCCTCCGCTGTCGGGGGAAGATGCCGCCGCAGGAGCAGCAGCAGCAGCCGCCACAAGACCGCCGCCCGCGCCCGCCCACAATGTCCTACTCCGACGACATGGCGGCCTTCTACGACGCCTGGGCCGAGCGCGAGGAGGAGCTCGCGTCCGCCCTCACGGCCGCGCTGGCGCCGCCGCCGCCGCCGCGCCGCGACGTGCTGGCGCCGCTGGTGGACGCCGCCGTCGGCCACGTCGCGGACTACTACGAGCACAAGTCCGCCCTCGCCGACCGCGACGTCGTGGCCGCGCTCGATCCGCGCTGGCTCAACCCGCTCGAGCGCACCTTCCTGTGGGCGTGGGGCTGGAAGCCCGCGCTCGTGTTCCGCTTCCTCGACGGCGCCGCGGCCTCCCCGGAGCAGCGCCGCGCGCTGGAGGACCTCCGCGCCGCCACCGCCGCCGCCGAGAGGGAGGTGGACCGCGAGGTGGCGGCGGTGCAGGAGTCGCTCGCGGGCCCGCGCGTGCTCGCCGCGCTGCGCCGGCAGTCGGCGCGCAACGGCGAGGCCGACGAGGCGGTGGCCGCCGTCGGGCGCTCCCTGCGCGTGCTGCTCGGCACCGCCGACGCGCTGCGAGAGCGCACCGTGCGCGCCGTCGTCGGCCTCCTCGCGCCGGAGCAGGCCGGCGCGTTCGTCGCGGCCATGCTGCGGTTCCACATCTCCGTCCGCCACGCCGGACGCGACTGGAGCTCCGGCCACGGCGGCGGCCGGCGGGGCATCTAGCTTACGTCCAGCCAGCCAACCATGCACCAAATTAAAAGCTCGTACGTGCATGGACGTCAAGCCCCGTCCATGTCAGCATCTGTTGTCAGTGCCCGTCCAACAATTGTTGGTAATAAGAGCAGCCCGGGTCTTAATTGGTCGTGTTAAGCATTTTGTTTCGCATGTCGAATTGTTCAAGGTGTAGAGTCCTAGTAGCTCGCTGTAGTGGTCATCGCCATCTCGGGTAGTCTCAAGATCGAGTCCAGTGTCAACCGCTCCGTGTGTCTATGTCTACAGTACCTCATGTTCCAGAGTCCTTTCGCGGCCGGGTCACACGTACGTATGCTTCTTCCGGTTCTCAGTGAATCTAATCAATGGTACTACGTATTTCGTCAGTTCATCTCTAATTGTAGTCTGTCAGCCGTCCTTCGGGCACAAGCATTTAGGTTTAGCCACCCGGTGGTGTGGCCGTTTCAACTCAGATTAATTTACCCCGCACAAGCATTTAAGTTGTTTGAGAAGACCGTTGAAGATAAGCTCAATATTTTCAAGTTCTAAATTTGTTTGTACTATGCATGGAACACGATGAGTTTTAGAAAAAAAAAGTGTGGTTAAGATGGTAAACAGACATGGTTTGAAGAATCCCAGTACTATGAAAGTAACTTAAAATTACATGTTTCTGTTTTCTAAAAATTTCTTACAATGTTAAGGAGAAAAAAAAAAGGCTTCTAGAAAATGACATGATTAAATGAATACATGAAAGGCGTGTAATATGAAAAAATCTTGAATTAGTGTGAAAAATATTTCGGAACCAACTAAAATCAGATGAATAGATAATAATCAAGCATATAGATTCAAATATCGCTGCAATTACTGTAAAAGTCATTTCCTGTTTGCTGACGCACATCACAAAAGGATGAGTTAGATGAACCCTCTAGCTGAGAAAATGGGAAATGGAAATGATAGTAGAGTCATAATGCTTCCAATTTCTTTTTCTTTTTTAAAAAAAGAGAATCACAATTGATATCCTCCTACAATATATGAAAATACAGCAAGATATCAATGGAAAAGATGCACTTCAATCCAAAGCACGTCCGTGGTTCTTAAAATCAGTGACCTCTACATCTGCCTTACAAAGCAGGCGCTCCGGAAGAAAAATATCATGCCTAAGCAAGTAAGCCATTTACCCACAATGAATCAATCTACTAAAATTCAGAATGATACAAAAACCCAATCCAAGCAAGAGGTTGAGGAGGATCTCTCAACCATACCTTGCATGATTCAGCGGCTGAAGATAAGGCCAATGATAAGAGCGCAATCCGGGGAATGAAAAGGCAGAGAATCACAATTGATATCCTCCTACAGTATATGACACTACAACAAGATGTCAATGGAAAAGGTGCACCTCAATCCAATGCACGTCCGTGGTTCTTAAGAACTGTACTAATCAGTGACCCTGCCTTACAAAACAGGCGCTCCGGAAGAAAAACATCATGCCTAAGCAAGCAAGGCATTTACCCACAACGAATCAATCTACTAAAATTTAGAATGATACAAAAACCCAATCCAAGCAGGAGGTTGAGGAGGATCCCTCGACCATGCCTGGCATGATTCAGCGGCTGAAGATAAACCCAATGGCAAGAGCGCAATCCGAGGAACGAAAAGGCACTTGCTACTGGTGATGCTTGCGAATAATGCCGGATATGATTCGATGGTGGTTTATATAGGAGTTTTAGAGTTGACCAACGTGACAATTAATATGTTTGATGGTGGTGCATATATTTGGGCTGGCGCGCGGTAGTCCTTCCATCCAGAAATATAGTGTACATCTAGATTTGTCTTAAGTCAAAATTTTGAATTTTGACCAATAATATCTAGAAAATCGTAAAGGTTGACAACAAAAAAATGCTTTTACTAGATTCATCGTGAAATGTACTTTTATAATATATAACTATATTACTTTGAAATAATATATACTTTTAGATATTGTTGGTCAAAGTTCAAAAAGTTTGACTTAGGACAAAACTAGATGTACACCATATTATTGGACGGAGGGTGTAGTTTTCAGTCTGAAAATAAATGGTGGTGCATTATTGGCGTGGTCTGGTGGGCAAGAGAAGTGGTGTGTTCTGATGCAAATTGGGGAGCGGAAATGCTTCGGTTTGTTAATAGCTATTAAGAAGATTGCTCTAGTGCGCTTTCGAGGCTGTGAGGTCTCAGGGATATCGATGGCTAGATGTAGTAAGCTGAAGTACATCCAACGGTTGTATTTTTTCAAGTGATGTGGCTCAATGTGGTGTAAGCTTTATAGCAATCAATGACATATAGTGAGTTGCATCTATATAAGATATATAGATTTGTTCCCTCCTCAGTAACAATGTAGCACACATGACACGTCTCAGCAAGTTAAATGGATGCAAGAATTACTTCTTCTCCTAAGTGAAATTATTTTCTCACTCTTCATTTACGGTTACACACAACTTCACAACGCACGCACACTCACCCTCTATGAACGCACATACGCAAACCTACTCCTATGAGCATATTTGAAGACTGAGCCGACAAATTCTCGAAATTAATGAAGTCATCAAGCAACTTGAGAAGTAGGGTGCAGTAGCCTTTTGTCTCTACTTTCTAGTGTGTTGCCTCTTGGTATCCAGTCAGCATGTAGGTCGCCGAATTTGTTTTCTTCTGCTGCTAAGGGTGCCTAGGCACATCCTCGGTAAAACAAATTAATTTGAATCTGTTTACATTTTGTTTCGCGTCAAGTTGCACTCGGTTTCAAAGCTCAAAACGTTCAATTCTCACTATGATTAGATACTATATGCTATATGGTCGTTGTTTGGTTCCTTGCCCGAATTGCACAAATTGTTTAGGCCTCCTCTGGATTATACACCAAAAAAAAAAGAAAAAAAACACAGTTTTTGTTTTTGTATTATCTGACAGAATAACTTCAAAGCAGTTCTAAATTGTTAAGCTTATTCAGCCAAGTCGTTTGGCAAAACAATGTATGAGGGTAAGCTGAAAAGGCTATTTTTTTCTCTTGGGAACCCAGTACAACCATAAAACAGATTATAGGTGCTTAGGATCCATAACCACTGCCAAACAGGTTACCAAATTGGTTATCATGTGAGAAATAAGCTTTTGGTAGCAGAGACGACTATTGCAAGACCGACCTCCCAGCAGGCTGACAGGAGCATCGGTGAAGATGTGAAGACTAGGCTTGGCACGAAAGGAAGCAGCAGCCTAACCGTGCCCCCATGCCCTGTAGGTTGTTGTACCAAAAGTTGGCTAAGAAAAATTATAACAAAAATATAATTGGATAGCTCATATCATCTTCTACTACCATGCAAAGTTTGGGATCTAATGGAGACTCGTGGAAGATGCATCAAAAAAGTGAAGTCAGCATGTAAATTGTAGCAGTTATTGGGTTCTAGTGAACAGCACGACACACAATTATTCAGTGCATTTTCTCTTTATTTCTCGTTGCACAAAAAATTGTTGCACCTAATTTTTTACATGAGGATAGATCATTGCATGCTTTTCAGTTGTGTTTTTATTGCAATTTTTTGGTGCATATTTTTGACGCTACATTAGTGGTAGCACTGTAGCACAGCGGGAGCACGAGAACAGTTTTCAGTAGAAGTGGTGGTGTTTTATTACGGCAGCCCACGGTTCAATAGCCATACATGGAAGAAGACTGCGATGACAAGGCCATTGGGCACAACTGCGAACCTCACAAATCACAATTGACACTTTGTTCGTCTTCTCCCCAGGGACTATCAGCATGATGGCTGGGTATTCCTAGGAATACCCAACATTTTTGCAAAACAAATCCATATAGCAAGTAGTTCACATGTATATTCATTTGTTCGGGCCTGCTGCCACACTTGAGCAACACCAGTGTCTAGCAGCCCAGTCCAGCAGCTGCCCGACAGAGACAGCCCATAACCCCCAATGCCACCTCCCACCTGCGTATGCGCATCGGATCGAACCGTCGCTGTTTCTCATCGAGAGCTTGGTCCCTTGAAAAGTTTTTTTTTTTTAAAAAATAACACAACGATCATGAAGCTCGGTTCCGGCCAAGAAACGCCACCGGCTACCGCCACGCCAGGCTGGACAAGGGTGGAGGCAAATTGCGCGAAATGGCGAGGCTGAAACGGCAGGTTGCTAGTTTGATCGCCTCTTTTCAGTCTACTAAATTGAACGCTACATTCTCTCTCGCTCTCTCTCTCAGCCTCAAATGCTTCCGCATGAAAAAAAAGCAAAGTTGAACTATAATTGTCTTTAATATTTTGTTTTCTCTTTAGATCACTGTTTGTGCAAAATATTTTTCTTAAATTGATATTGTTGTCGTCATTTTAGTTTGTATTTTCGATGATAGCACTGAACCAATCTTTGTTTTCCTTTGTCCAATTTGGAATGCCAAGTTTCAAAACCTAGATCCGTATCTGCTTTTCCCAAGCGTTAGGTCCCGTAGGCCACGAACAATTCCACATTGCAACAAGTGAACAAGATATTATTTGTCCTTTTTCTTTCACTTGCAAATCAATATTAATCACTAACTGATAATCTTTGACTATTACCTTATAAAAGAAAAGCTTTTTTTGGCAAATGGATTATAAAAAGCTAATTGGTGTCTTAACAACACAAATTTCCTTAGGTATCTACAGATTCCAAGGCGGAGTATGATTGTAATCCAAACACAATCTTACATCAGTTATTTGCCTTTTTTTTAGCATCGACTATAATGTTCAGTGTAAACCAATCATATGCAACATCAGATATCGTGCGTATTATTATTTGGTGTTGAAGTATAAATTAATTACCTACCTTTCCCCATCAACTTAGGTTTTCAGGTGAGTTGGTTGTTGCATGCAACTCAATATGGTATCAGGGCCAGAGATCTCGAGTTCGAATCCTGGCTGACGTGATTTATTAAATAAATTGCAGCCCGCTTCAATATTCCACATTTGCGGCCTGAGGGAGCCTGCACGTGAGGGGGAGTGCTGACTAATTTTAGCCAGTTGGAATCCAAACATAATCTCCTAAAATCTCCTAAACTTTTAGCCCACCCTCTCCTAAACTTTTAGCCCCCAGTCACCTCAAAGCTACTAAAATCGACTAAAGATATAAAAAAGGTAAGAAACACATTAAAAAAGGCAAGAAAAGTCTAAAAACCAGAAACATTAGTCAAGGATCCAAACAAATACCTCCTAAAACACATTGGATAATTTTTGAAGTTGTACTATTGTTGTTGTGTATACTATCTCTTTAAAAAAGACATCTCCATGCTCTCATACTATTGGGATGGAATTTAGAGATGCGGTTTAACCTTTGTAAAGTTTAAAACAGACTCAAGCATCATGAATTAATGAGCGTTAGCTGCATTATTGTCATGTTGTGTCAGCTTCGAGTTTATACGAGTTTAATTAGTGTATGTTTATTAGTCTCAGCATAATGATTATTTTTTGGAAAAAGTCCATTCCGTCTCCCTCAACTATACCTCGAGTCCGATTTTCCTCCCTCTTTTACAAAACCGGGTATCCGTCCTCCCTCAACTCTTGATACCGGATGTTTTTCCTCCCCGAGCTGTTTTGGAGGGTGGTTTTGGGTGATGTGGCAGTGGGGCCCACATGTCATATGACATCTCATCTTCTTCTTCACCTTTTCTCTCTTTCTCTTCTCAATTTCCAGGGACTCGTGCTTGCGGCGGAGCCGGTGGACGTGCTGGATGCGCAGGCCCGCCACCGCCAGGCTGCATCGACGGCGCTGGCGAACTAGAACGTGCATGCCTCAGGTGGACGCTGCGTGTCAGAAAAGGTGGAGGAAGAGGAAGCGGTGGCACCCACGCTACGGTGGTCCAACGGCATCTGCTTCACCGTCAGCGACTGAGACCTCCAGCCCGACTGCTCGCCTGGGTCGCGCCGCTAAGGCGGGGGCGGGGGCGAGGACGACACGCGCCCGCCACCAGGGTGTCTGGCCGCCGCGCCTCTGTCCCACCTAGCGTGCTCGAGCTCGCCGGAGCAGGGGACCGCTCAGGGGCCACCGCCGTGGTCGCGGCCGACGACTCGACCCACATGGGAGGGGGGATCTGAGGAGGTAGAAAGGGAGGACGGAGGCGGCGCGGCCATGGTGAGGGAGGAGTGAGAAGAGAACGACGTCCATGACGAGTGGTGGCTCATCTAGCAGGAAGGAAATGAGGAGTGAAAGAGAAAAAGAGAAGAGATGAGGTGTCATATGGCATGTGGGACCCAGTGACGAAGTGGCGTATGACATGTAGGCTTTACTACCACGTCGGCCAAACCACCCTCCAAAACAGCCCGGGGAGGAAAAACATTCAGTATGAAGAGTTGAGGGAGGATGAATACTCGGTTTTGTAAAAGAGGGCGGGAAATCGGACTCAAGGTATAGTTGAGTGAGGCAGAATGGACTTTTTCTTATTTTTTTCACATGCAATATTTTCCTTTGTTGTGTTGCGTCAACTCACGTTGTACCTTCGTTCCAAATTACTCATCATCTCAGAGCTCACGCATATTTCTCTTTTTGTCATACATATTTATCTCTATCTCTCTCTTCCTCGTTATCTATGCAACCTTTTTTTTTCTCTTCTATTTAATTCTCGTGTCTGAACTAGAATGACAAATAATTTGGAAAGAAAATAGTAGCTTTTAAACAAGCAAGCAAGAAGCGAGAAGGCTAGCCTAGGCTCCGTTGGACATATTCAACTTGCTGGTGTGTATAGCTGGCCAACGGCACCGGGCCAGGCCGGCACGACCCAAGCCTGTCACGGGCCGGGCCATTTCTTTGACGGGCCGGCACGGCCCTTATGACTCACAGGCCGTGCTGGGCCGGCACGGCGGGCCTGAGGCTAAGCCCAAGCACGGCCCTGGCCATGTTACACGGGCCGTGCCGGGCCACGGGCCGAACAGGCCGTGCCGGGCTGAGCCGGCCCTAGGTTAAAAATGCAGTTTTTTTATTTTTTTAATTATTTTAATATAAAAATGACTAAACGGATCGGGCCGTGCCGTGCTACACGGGCCGCGTGGTGGGCTGAACGGGCCAGCCGCTAAATGGGCCGTGCTATGCCGGCACGGTGGGCTTGCGCCTAGGCCCAAGCACGGCCCTAGGCGGACTCCGGGCCGGCACGGCCCGGTGATGACCGGGCTAAAAGGACCGGGCCGAGGGGTAGCCCTTTTAGCACGGCCCAAGTGGCCAGCTATACTGGTGTGTAATTTTATTCGGATTATGTGATAGACTGGGGGCGGAGTCAAGTCAACCGTTGGATGTACCCGAATGGCGGATGAACTCAGTGCGGCCTTGCAGTAAAATGCCGTAAGTCAGCGAACCCGATCCGTGTTGGCTGCAAGCCACCACGTATCAACAATAGAAGCCATCTTACTTGTTTGCCAGGAAAAGGGAGCTTTCATTACTCAAAAATGGAGTTACATTCTCGAGCTATCAAATGCTCGACACACACTGGCGCACACAGACGCCACACAGCCGCATGCTGATAGAAGCCATCTTACTAATACTATGTTACAAAGTTAAAAACTTATAAAGACTATGCCGCATGCAAATATACACATAATTTAATAATTTTTAATTCAGAAATTACCTTTAGTTCTATCTAGTACTCCTATGTACTGGTCGTATTGTGTGCTCTATAAGTCTTTAAAAAGTTAAAAACTTACACACACTATGCCGCATGCAAATATACACATAATTTAATAATTTTTAATTCAGAAATTACCTTTAGTTCTATCTAGTACTCCTATGTACTGGTCGTATTGTGTGCTCTATAAGTCTTTAAAAACTATGTACGAGCGCTTAAATTGCTGAGGATGATGCAGAACGCATTGGCCACTATCGGTTTACGGTTTACCATCTTTAAGCACATACTTTTCATCTACAGTGAAAGAAGCACAGCTCGTGATGCACACTTTTTTCATTTACAGTCTGAACTACCTAGCGTTCTGTGGAAGTGTTCACCAAAGTGTCATGGCAAGTTAGGGTGGCCATGTGGGCCCTGGCACATATCTCTCAAGAATAATAATGAGTGGTTTTACGAGTATATAGATTATAGAGGCACGTGCCCCCATAGTTTGATTTTTTTAATTAGATTCAAATTCACAAACCATATCAATAAATTGATTGTTCAACCAGTAAAATCAGTTGTAACCATCTCTGATTAAATATGTAAAATCACCATTTAAGGTACAAATATGTCATATTAGGTATTTTGGGTCGAATCACTCCTTATCAGATGTGGGCCTTCTGATGGAGAACGGACAATTGTTAGGGTGTTCATGTCACCTTGGGTCTGGTGCCTATATATGCTCACAGAAATATATATTTACCATAATAATATAACATAATGTTGAATATAAATCTAATGTCATCAATCGCTTATAACAAAAAATATTGTGTATTAAAAGAATAACTGGTGGTCAAAAGTTTATCTTAAATGAAATGCACCATATATAGATGCAGCGAAGGAATATCATGTTTTGTTCACTTATGACAGTCTTGTGAGACACTTTTCAGGAAAAGTAGCAACATTAAAAAACTTGTCCAATAACAGTTCCTAGTATCTCATAACCCAGTGAACTTATTCGTTCAGATGAGCACTGCCTATGTAAAAGTTTATTCCTTGGAGATGACTCCCTTTTCTTGGAAAAGAGACACCCAGTCGGGGCATCCATGATAATACTGGCCAGACAAACAATCTTGGCTTCTTTTGAGAAATAAATGTTAACAAATAACAAGATTACACAGATATAGCTCTTGTACGTATGATGCTGAACAAGTATCACACATAATTTTTCTATCGTCCAATATCTGGACTTGAAGCAATTTATATATTGCAAATGGACAAAGTGAGTGAAAGAGCATAACAGAAGGGAGAAAGGGAGTATAAAGTCATTACAAAATTGGAGCAAGGCGTTGGGGCATGGTTGCGCATGCATATATATGAACACAAACAAACAAGCACGATGTACAGTGGCTGCAGGATTGCTATGTTTTCTGCGAAATTCCGATAAACATTTTTTGAAGTTCGTTTGGCCAAAAAATAAAAAAGGGGAACTTCCTACAAAGATTCCTGTGTGATTCTTATTTGCTGAGAGTATACCGAGTTCTAGGCATCAAAACGCTAATTCTCTCATAACCTCTCTAGAAGTGACAGCGTGAAAACCACATTCACGATTCCCGCTCCACTCTGGCCGCCGGTACAAAGCTTCATGTCACAGTAGCTCAAACTTGGCTATATAAAGGTTCTTGGCCATCACGTCCTCTCTCCAAACCACCCTGCTCTGTCCTCCAAAAAGCCACACTACACGAACACAAGCACTCACAAGACGAGCGCCATGGCAGGATCCTTCACCGGAGCACTCATCGCCGCCCTCCTGGCCGTGCATCTCTTTGCGGGGCAAGCTTTTGCGCGACATTTTCCGGTAGGTTTAGGCAGTGCCCCTGGCGTCCGTGTCCTGTATAACGCACCCACAAACCCGGGACCCAGCCCTTCCAACGGCCACGGCAACCAACCGTCGGCCGGCGAGGCCCCAGACGATGGCGCCCTCAATGGCGTCGGTACCGTGCCGGAGAATCACACTGTATTCTGCCCAAGCCCTTGCAGCTACCAAACAATGGCGCGCGACAAACCGCACCATGCGAACCAGCTCAACGCCACCGGCCATGGGGAGGCTACAGGTGGCCGCACCTGAAAGAAATCCGCTGGATCCAAAGTATACTCCACTGCGCTGTGGTCATGTTTTGTGTTGTGTTGTTTTATTTATGTTCGTGTGCCTGGGCTTGTTTCAGTCTGTAAGTCTGGTGTAGTTTGCAGTCTGTGGTATGTATTCTCTGGGAGAGCGTATGATCTCGTGGAAATCCATTTTCCTTTTTGTTAAATGATTTTCTAAATCGATTATTGTAATGTACAGTGCTTCTGCTTCTATTGCTTTCACGAAAACTGCACACCTGGTGTTGGCCCATGTTCTTCAGTAAAGACTTTAAACTGTCACTTGGTATTCCTGAAATCTTTTGTTTCCTGAGATCGCAAGCCAGCATAGGTGAAATTCAAAAATTTGCAGTTGATGATATATCTTCGATATAACTGACAACTCCCACTGATGGTTCAGACTCAGAGTGAGGCCCAGTTGATGATCTCCGATACCGAAACGAAGATGCGAACGGAGGAATCTTTTCCCACGGTTCGAAGCCTGCTGTGTATAAATCAAACCATACTGACCAATCTCTGTCCTCACGGTTTGGTTTCATCCAACACTGCTCTTAGACTCAACATGGTTGACAAAAACTCTCCATTTGCAAAATGATGACGTTTTAAGATAAGGAAGTTATTTCAAATGGAGGTATGTTACCCCAGTTAAGTAGTCTGTTTCACATGCCTGGAAGGGGAAAAAAAAAGAAAAAAAAGTCTTCCAGCCTTAGGACGTCAAGAAAGTTGACCAGTTTTTTTCGGTCGAGGACCTTAAAACCTTTTGACATGGTCAACAGTCTTTCAAGCAAAAGAAGGCAGAGCACAAGAATATGGTGGCTGTATAATGTATCTAGTATATCTATCATCACTTCAAGCTCGTTGAATATAGGCAAACAAAATGTGCATTCTCACATCGAGCCTCTGGTAAATCGTCACCTACTAGAAACACTTACTAGCTGCACTTCTTCTGTTCAGTTCGCAAAAACTGTGCCACAAAATTGGAGCAGCACAGATGATTTGCAGGGTTGGTTTGAAGATATCACCGGAGGACAAGATGAGCATATCACGGGGCGCCGCTCGCTTGCGATGCTATGCCTATGGTTGATCTGGAAGGAAAGAAATAATAGAATCTTCAACGACGAACACAAATCAGCGCAACAACTAATTTCGGAGATAAGGGATGAGGCAAGCTGCTGGATGATTTCCGGGGCTAAACGCTTGGCCGCTTTAGTTGGTTGAACAAATAGCGAGTAATTGCTTTTGTATTCTGCCCTGTCTTTCAGTCAGTTAGACAGGGATTGCTGTACTTGCGCTGAGCGCTTGTAAAACTCTCATCTTGCTTATTAATATATGCCGGACAGCAATGTTCCGGGTCTTTCGAAAAAAAAAGTTCGCAAAAACTGTTAACTATGGTAAATCGGATTTACGTCCCAAAACGATACATTGCGAATAACCACCATATCTGTGCTAGATAAATCACCAAAAGGAAGAAATTAGCTGTTGTAGTGAAGATTAGATATGTGAAAAGTAACACGATATTTGATGGCATCTTCTACAGCTGCAAAAAGAAAGAACTCAATATAATGTACCATGTTTTGTTCGCAGTTACATATGGCAATCTTTTTCAAAGCTTTCTGGAAAAGTTGGAACAATAGCATAGTTCTGGAAAGGCTCCGCTATAATTCACAACAGTTCATAGTACCTAATAGCACTTGCATACACTTATTCCGCGACTGGCGCACAGCGGATATGTGAACTTTTTGTACTTATATATATGCAGGAACCATGCATTCGGTACATTCCTGTAAAAAATATTGGCTTCTAATTTTCCAGGTAATTTAAACACATAGCAATGATTACATATATATTCTCATGTGTACGTATGACTCTGAACAATTTTGTACACTCTAATGCAATCTGGACCTGAAGGACTAGATTGTCTGGAAATAAAAAAAAGTGCATGAAAGAACAAGAATAAAAGGGGGAAACAACCGTAAACTCGTTACATTAGACTATTAGAGAGGGCCAAGGGTACAAGGGATCTTGCATACATGCAAACAAGTGACACACAACAGAACATAGTGTAGATTGTTTTTTGGTCCAACTATTCGCACACTTACATGTAAAAATAGCTTGTTTCGTTTCATTAACCAACTAATATTAGAAATGGATTAGTCAATCATGGAATTATCCCACAAGTATATATAATAACTTGATTATATTTAGAATATTCTGCCAAAGCTCGTGAGGCCTGCTGGTCAGAGCGTGAGCTCCAGGAGCGTTGCTCCCGTCGACCCAGGCTCGAGCCGCGGCACCCTTGGTTACTGTAGCACGAGCTACAGTGCCGCAAAAAAAATCCCCTCGCTCCTCCGCTCTCAAAGCATAGGCTAAGCACTCGCGCCGATTCTCACGGGCCAGCTGAGTCCCTGTTTACGAGTGCGGAGGGAGGTTCGGGGGTTTTCTCGATCTGTGTGAGAAGATCATTCTCATTAAGAAATGCCCGGGGGCCGTCATACCCCCCGCAGGTCGAGTTTTTTTATATTTAGAATATTCTTAATTTGATCACATCCATGTGCTTTATTGGGAAGAGGTGTAGTTCGTCGAACCAAACAAATGAATTAATCTTGATGTTTGGATCTACGGTCCATTCACTACCCGACATACATCTAAAAGTAAACAGTGCAGATATAGATTGTAGTCGCAACCAGAGGTACTTATGTAAAAGAATATGGAGCAGAGCACACATCATAAGCCGTACCCGCATGGTCAACAAAACACAACACAAAATTGGCACCAAGAAAGTGAAAACAGGGTGCGTTCCGTTTCATCAAGTGGGGGTGGTGAACCCAACTAGGCCTGTCTGATACCTCTTCCGACCTTGCCCTATCATGAATGCTTCGCAGAATCTTTGAGCGATTGAATTGAATTGATTTTTGGCATCATGTACAAGATTTTCGAGATTTAGTACAGAACTTTGTGAGAAATTCTGATCGTCCAAATAGATCCTTAGCGTGTCGTGGGTTAGGTCACAACGCCCATATTAGAAGCCTTGCCGCAATTGTCGTAGGGGCTCAGCAGCACGATGTTAGTGATCATGGTTTCTGATTCCCACTGCACGCGTGAAGCTTTCAAAGCCCCGTCCATTCTTCAAACCACGTCCTCCTTCCAGGCCTCCGCACTGAATACGCTACACCCATTCCCTGTCCTCCCGGAAAGCTCATTACAAGCACCAGGCACTAGGCTAGCCATGGCAGGATCCATCACTGGAGCACCCTCGTGGCCGTGCATCTTTCGGCCGGGCAAGCTTTGGCATGTCCTGTATGCCACACCCCACAAACCCAGGTCCCAGCCCTTCCATCGGCCACGGGAATCAACCGTCGGCCGGCGAGGCTCTACACGGCGGGCTCAACTGCGCTCCCGGAGCCAATGCCGTGTTGGAAAACCGTATCCCAAAGCCTGTCCCACCGCCACCCAGTGCCGCCACCTGCCGATGTCAGGCCAGAGTCCAGTTGCTCCAAACCAGCTCTGAAGCAAACCACCAGCGATGGAGAGGTTTAATTTTTAGCCTATGTCACATCAAAGAGAATCTTACTATTTTAAAGTATTAAATAAAATATAAGTATAAAACTTTTTTTACAGATAGATGTTAATTTACGAAATGAATCTAATAGCCTAATTAATCTATGTTTTGCTACAATAATGCTACAGTAAACATTTGCTAATCATGGCTTAATTACTCTTATTAGATTCGGCTCGTGAATTAGCCTAGAGATTCTGCAATTAGTTTTGTAATTAGATATTATTTAATACTACTAAATAATAAGATTCTCTTTGATATGACACAGACTAAAATTTAGCCCTCCCAAACGAACTCCCCCGTTCCCTGAAAGAGATGTCTGTCTTCACTGGGAAAGTGTAAATGATCTAGCGCAATCCCTTGGTCAGTAACAGCCCAAATGGAATCTCGTAATGTAGGCTGCTCCCAGCATATCTTGGGTTGCACAGTACGGGCACATTTGTCGTAATCTAAGTTCTTCACAAAAAATAAAAATAAAAATCAAACTGTCACTTGATGTTTTGGAACTGTTTTTTCCTGGGCATCACAGACCAGCATGGGAAAAATCTGAAAAATTATACATATACAGCAACAATACAGTGAGTTAGTGATCGTCTCATCGACATGTAGACATGGACACGTCTTGATGGAGACGCCTTCATATAACTGACAACTACTACCCATCGCATGGGGATCCAGTGTGCGGTTCAGTTAAACAAGAATATCCTGAAGGAGCTTCAGAGATTAGACACGGCAGAGTTTCCAAGCAACAGGAAGAGGACATGAAAATAGTATAGCTAAATAATACATGAAACCCATGCATATATCATTATAGTCTGGCACCCCTGAAATATTAGGTTACAGTATATCAAACCCAGTAAGGGCTACCAAAGATGTAAATCAACATACTGAAACTATAAATACTTTATCGCCATCATCGCTATATCCAAGAACCACCTCTGAAGCATACCCATGTACACCACTCCAAGCACAACCAATCCAGCTCTGCTCAGCTGCACACCAGCCACCCTGAAGCACCTTATTTGCTACTGAAAATAATGTAAGGATCTATGCCTAACTAGTTCCTACAACACAACTCCAAAAGAATCACCAACTAAGCTGGCCTAAATATCAGTACGGGGCTATAACATAAACAAAGCCCTAAGGGTACCAATACAAAGCTATAGTGCAAGTTTATAGGTTGATTAGTGGGCATTGAGCTGTGGTATTAGGCAAGATGTAGTTTTTTTTTTCTTTGCATAGACCATAGAGATGCATATTAGTGTGAGAGGAAGAAGCGGTAATCTGGGTGATCTACTTGTCGTTGGAAAAGCCAATCATCAGCAGCTTTCAAAAGCGATTTGGTTAACTGCTGCTCATGGTGCTGATTCGACATCCACATGGAACCATTTAGTTTGTAAGAAGCTAAACCAATCAGAGGTAGTGTGATCTTGCCAGGAACATCAGCAGTTTTATTGTTATGGAAGTTATTTGTCTCAGGGCGCCCACTTAGCATACCTGCCCAAAATGTTACATCTCAGTAAGTGAATGATTCCATAATCAATTTATCAAGTTTACTTTTTCTGTTGATACAAAACTAGTTGCCTATTTCGCACAGGGCAGGGAATGCATTTAATATGTTATTTGAGATGAACGAAGTATGCTTACCGTCAAATGGTGTTGACAGTGAATGGAATGTTAAAAAGCAAGCATCCAGATCTCGTAACGTGGGTCCTGTTGGTATCCGGTATATGGGATACCTGCGCTCAACTTCCATTACAAAGATAAACATGTAATAAATGATTATAATAACTAAACGAGTAAAAGGAAGTACCAGGCTACAGAAATCCAACTGGATGGCAGAAGGTCACAGCTCCTATAGGTCTTCAGCTCAGGAAACTTGGTTGCAAATACTGATATCTGTAGTTATTAAATAAGATAAAATCAGAAAACCCTGTCATCTAGGCTACAAATGAAACACTTGGTTGGACAAGAACCACAGAAGACATACCGTATCTGCTAAAGGTTGTCTTCCGTATGGTGCATCATGCTCCATGTATTGGAAAACAGGGGATAACTTGTTGCTGGACTCACTGTCATCACTGGAGAAACCTTCATTGGTGCAAAAATTGTCTGCTGAACTCTGGGTTGTTCTACCAAAGGACCTTTCATTGTCACTGTCACTGCTTACATCACTGCTTGTATCTGGAGCATTGTCACCATCACTGTCTTCACCAAGTCGTCTGCAGTTAAAAAGAAAATTCCAAAGATCATCGACAAATGCTGAAAATTGACTAGAAAAGTACACAATCATAGTGACCTTCAATGTATTACAGAAGAAATAGCACTTGGTGTTTCTAAGATGTCTCAACTTGACTCGAAACTAAACACAAGCAATCATTCTAATCTATTGTTCACTGCTAATTAGTATCCTTTTTAATCTAACAAATTAATCTCTTTTATTTAGTCTTTCCATAAACAACCTTGAATACACCCAAACTAAAATCAAAATAACAAGCCAGAGTCTTTAATGAAGACCATGTTTTATAAGTTCCGGAAAATATGAGAGAAGCCTCACTGCTAGACATCAATTTCAGGTTTAAGGGAATTAAACCCTTTGAACACTTACTGCCCAAGCTGAAATCTACGCTTTAGAACTAAAAACAGGACTAATTGTGCAGTCACACAATCATTCTTTTTGTGTTTTAACAATACTGGTAGCCTATTTTTTGAATCAACGGCGCAGTAAAACTATGGTCGCATATTCTTACTCGGAAACTAAAAAGAAAGAACATAAGAAACAGAATCGCTTCACAAGGGTATGTGATGCAAGGTATGGGAGCGATTCTTAGAGGTGCAGGAGAAGGTTCCACGGTAGCTTCATTGTGCAAGTTTGGACTTTGACAGATTCGTTGACAGTTGAAACTATGATCTCAAGGAGGCGGTCAGAGTACCTCTGGACCATGGTATTAGGCAACTTGAACAGGAAACAGAATGCCCAGCTGTAGTCAGTTAGTGAGATGCCAGGAAGAACGGTACTGAGCTCCATGGTCATCTCAAGGTAATAGATCTATGGTCTGATTTTGAACAGTCACTATTGCTGAACCACAATTTGACTAGTAAAAGCAGAGGTTGGACCAAAACCAGTTATCTGATCAGTTCGCTCAGAAGTCTGGTGTTTAAAACTATGGTGATAACCGTGGATAAGACGCTCTACCTGAATTATGACTAATTATTCTGAAGGAAAGAATAGTGTTCTGAAGAAAAAGCAATATACAAAAGTTCAATAAAAACAGCCTAAAAATATTTAGACTGACTTGAACTGAACTAGTACGAGCATCTACAGCAAGTAATATCGTGTGTTTAAAGCTAGCGTCACATGCTGCTGTACATAAACAAGGACTGAATATTGCCAAATTTAAAGCAGACCTTGCAGGTTATGCAGCAGCATCATCTAAACAATGCGGGTGTGCAAAACTTGCAGGAACAGATTGATCATGTCTTTTGGAAGCACTTTTCGCATCTCTACCATCCTTATCATGAACACGTCCATGCTACTATGCTTTCATAAAACTAGCAAAATCAAGAGAACTAGAGGCTACACTGTAATTATGGGAGCTTTTTTGTTCCGAAGAAAATAAATGTTCATTTTTCAACACAAGGTGCATTGAATGCTTAATCAAGCCTAACTAGTGAGACTTGTTTTTGACATGAACTGCAGAGTACATCCACAGCTAGTAATACACCCTATAGTTAGCAATGCATGCTGATATGCTGCGTAAAATACAAGGAAATGATCATAAATAGAGAAGACTCTAGGCAACAATTATTAGGAAAAGCAACTTGACTAGACTAAGCATGAAAGATGCTTCATTAGTTCCACATAATCAAGACCAAGAGACCACAAAACCCTGAGCAACATTCTTAGTATGAGATCAACTTTGATAGTGATTATGCTTTGATTTTACAATAAATTCAATTCTCTAAAGCAGCAGATTGTCAATTTCACCATTCATGGGACTCATTAGCAGTTTAGATGGGTGCCTCAGTTTTTTTTTTCTTCTAATTCAAAGAAAAACAAAGTTCACTGTTCCTCCATTTTCACTCGTAATGATTTTCAGTATTTCCAGAAAACATACGGTTGACCCCAAAAAGAGAAAAATAAAGGCAGAGAACAGAGGAACAGAGGAAAGGTTAGGGAAACAAGCGTTCAAATATGTTTGGCCTAACATTTCCAGAGAACGACAGAAGAGAGGAAGTCAGTGTCTACAATGTGAACCCATATGAATTTATTGTTCACTGTAGTCAGCCGCAAAACAGATCAAGAAATCTTCTTTTTCTAGGTGAATTTCATCGAGTAATCTCGGAGAACATGACGAGATTAAAATGACTGTTAAGAAACCAGCAATAGCACGCCGACGACAGGCAGGCCCTGAAACTTAAAACATTTCCGTTCGAGGAAACAAGCAACTTGTAACACACCTCTTGCTTGACGGCGGTGCCCCGTAGAGCTGGATGGCCGAGAGGAACGGCACGTAGTACTGCACGACGCCGTCGGTGCCGTTGAGCAGCAGCGGCACGCCGGCGCCGTACGCGCTCCACTCCCCGAACGCCTCCCACAGATCCGCGAGCTCGTAGTAGGCCGCGCCCGTCCCCGCCACAGGCGCGCTCGTCTGCACTCGCACAAGCAAAATTCCCCACAGGGTCCGTCAGTCGTCAGCATGGCCGGACGCGGGCGCGGCACAACCGCACAAGCGCTGGATGGAGGAGGACACACGCACAGGGGGGAGACGCCGCGCGGGCACGCGGACGGCGGTGGAGGCGATGAAGCTCTCGAGGTTGGTCGCGGCCGGCGGCGGCGAGGGTGGAGCCTCCCCCCGGAGCTCCGGCGTCGGCTTCGCCGGCTGTTCGGGAGCACGCTCCGCAGCAGGAACAGGCTGCTGCGACGACGGCGGCTGCTGTTGCTTGTTGAGGAGGTGGCGGCGGGGCGGGGGGCAGTAGAAGCGGTCGGCGGCGGGGGAGCCGACGCCGGGGACGGACATGGCAGCGCGGATGCCGGGGGCGGGCCTGCGTGCGCCGCGGCTTGTCGGGCGGCCTCGGGATTAGGGTTTTCGCTGCAGGAATGTTGTTGGATGCGAGCGTGGAGAGGTGAGCAGGAGGTGGTGGGGCGGCGGCGTGGTGTGAGAGGAGATGGATGTGGAGGAGGGAAGGCAAAAAAGGCTGCTGCTGCTACGGGAGGGGGGAGGGGAGAGAAGCGGGGCGTGCGAATAGAAATTTGCTCCACGCGGATGATGGATAGGGCGCGCAGGCCACTGGCGGCAAACCACTTTGTTTGCCTCATTATTTTCTGGAATCTCTTCCCTCCGTCTCCGGCTACACTACTTGTCAAATATTTTTGCGGTACGAACGAGGCCAGATGTGTAGAAAAGATGGTGTAGATCGATGTTGTTTTCTAACTAGAAGTTAGAATGAGCCTATTACTTTTCTAGACCTCAAGTATTGGTATTTTCAACGGTGGAGGAGTTTTGTTCACCAAAATTGACGAAACGTCTTTTTCTCAGGACAGCAGTTAAGTATATGGTCATAACTATTTCTTTGGGATGAGGTCATGACAAGTTTCTTCACAATGCCAAACATAATCGTAGTAT
The DNA here is from genome assembly GCA_012490785.1 of Eragrostis nindensis. Taxonomy (NCBI): domain Eukaryota; kingdom Viridiplantae; phylum Streptophyta; class Magnoliopsida; order Poales; family Poaceae; genus Eragrostis; species Eragrostis nindensis. The sequence continues at coordinate 106,589 of JAAXCT010000055.1, forward strand.
ATAATAGTTGGGCTATGAAGACATCGTTCGTCACTGCTGTGATATATATACTAGCAAAATCGTTCTCTTTCTCACAAACTTTTTTTGTTTGTTGCAAGTAAGAAAATGGTTTCCCATATAAACAATGCATGTAACTATGAAGCGTGCTGTAAAAAAAATCAATCTTTGCATTTTTACCATTTCTAAATATACTATAAAGATATATTTTTTAAATGTTCTTTTTTGATTTCGAATTGTTTTACCGTGTTGTGTCCACATTGACGCCCGAAATATGTAGCTCAACAATTTTCAGAGTCATTGTCGTAACATATAGCCTGTGCAGAAACTAGTTTGATACATCACATTCCTATCTCGTTGAAAAAGGAGCTTATTAAAAAGACTACTGAAAAGTAACTTTTGCTTATTCCTGATATTTAGTTCATTACGAGAATCTGCTTAATTAATACGCCGTACAAAATAATCATGGTGTTTTGGCATAACTTCTTTTTTTAAAAAAAAATAAAAATAAGTTGTGCCGAATAGGGCCTCCATAAATAAAAGTTGGGAAGAAAGTCTACTTTGACATGCCACCACCCATGTCGTGGAAGATCTTGATATTTGAAAATAGAACCAGAAAGGGTATATTTTAGATATTAGTGTAGAAAATCGAAAATAAATTTCAAGCCCGTCACATATGTTATCACAATTCTAATCGAAGGTTTTAGATTAACGTTAATATAATACGATCATAACGATTTAAGAACCCAGGTGTTGGATAAGGTAATAAAACAGTGTGTGGGAATAGTGAAAGTAATATATATGGAATAATTTAGGCTGAAGTCCTAGTTTAGTTGAAAACAAACAAGGATATTGACAGAGTGCTATTACTTAAAAAGAATGAAGGAGAATCACATATGTTCGTGAAGTGATGGTCATTGAGAGCGTTTTTAGTGTTTTTAATTCATAGATGTGTGATAAGGGTTGGGGCATAGTGGGCGAGTAGGCATCTGCGGTAGTGTGACGCATGCGTCGTTGCTCTAATCGGAACTTAAAAGACGAATTTGTTAGCGTCTGATGTCGACTCCCTCCAGAGTTTTTTTATATCGTTCATTAGAATGCAACATGTAAGTACAAATTTATACTAATAACTGTGCCCTAACCCAACGAGATTAATAAGAATCCGAAGGTAGTGCTACATGATAACTCCCCTGTTTCAAATAATTCCTTCGGTTGAAACCATTACCACCCAAAGATCGAGACAGACACAGTTTTGTCATTCCTTTTGAACTTCTTTCAGACCACATCTCTCTCGTAGTGCATCAGATCCAAACGGTAAGTATGCGTAACTTTCAAAAGCTTCTTTGGCATCCACAATGCCAAATTGAAAAGGAAACTGTGGAGGCAACAAACCAACACGTACGTTGTCCAGCGGCAATCGATTCCGTTAGAGCAAGGTCACCTGGCTTCACACTGGTGATAGAATCAGAGGAACATGCACCGACATGTCGTGCATGGCAGAATGACAGTAGGTCGCTAATCAGTAGCAGTAATCACTGTTGCGGCCGGCGTATCACTGCCTAGTACCAGTAGATAATGTGACGTAGAGTAACATTTCTGTGCAGCACTAAATTAGAGCTTCCTAATGGTAAAGATAGCTAAGAGATAGTTGTCATCTCTTAAAGATATGATTAATGAGGGATGAGTTTCATGTTTCATTCTCTCATTATATGTTATTAGATACTTAGATCTTGAGGAAGAGCTAGGTGCTCTCTCCTTTTTTGGCAATATAATATTATTTGTGTTGACTCTTACCCAAGGAAGATTTTATCGACCCTCATCTTTCAGTTGTCGTCAAAGTCCTCTAGCATCTCCAACGAAGCCCTTGCATGCCCTCTTATCCTAGATTTAGGAGGAAAAATGCAAAAATAGTCTCAAACAAATCCCCTCGTCCTTCTCCTAAAGGATGAGAGACCTCTCATCCAGTCTCCACCCCTCACATCTACACGCTCCTCCGCCACCCTCATCCGAGTTTGGTTGAAACTGTCACCCGTCCCGCGCCCTCGCGGAAGTCTCCCGCAGACGCCATGCGAAGCCGCCATCACCGTACCACATCAGCCTCGGTAGCTGGGGAGGCATGGCTGGATCTAGCGTCCGCCTCGGCAGACCTCGCCGTGGCCATCTCGGTGTGGAAGAGGAGCTCGCGGCGTGCATCGAGCCACGGCGACGGGACGAGGTCGAGGTGGGTGGAAATCCTCACGTAGCCCTGCATCACTCTGTTGCCGCCTCATCTGCTATATCCTTTCATGATGGTTGATGAATGCTTGGAGTCATAATATATACTACCTCCCGTGTCAAAAAAGCTGTCGTTTTGGCTAATACTACCTCCCGTTTCAAAATATAGCTTGACTAATACTTTTTTATTATAAAAAAGTAGTAAAATATAAGTTGAATAGTACTTTTATGAAATAATATTTCAAGATGAATCTACTCACATCATTTTCACATTTCAAAACTGAACATATAAAAAATTATTTACAGTCAAAGTTTAAAAAGTTTGACTTAAAACAAGCTCAAAACGACAACTATTTTGAAACTGGAGGGAGTAGATATTTGACAATGACTCCAAAACTATGAATTATAGGCAATAGAACTATCTTCCATAAGTTCAAATGACTCGAAACTTATTATTGTCGACCAACAATCTAAATAGACATTGAGAATAGATGAGGAGAATAATGGAGGGAGATCTCCAGGGGAGGGCAATGCGAGTGCAACAAGTAAAAGTGAGTGAAGGATGAAATTAATGATAACCTCGAGTGCTTGTGGAAAGAACTGAATTGTGATCAATGGTTTTCGGAAAACATGAGGGAAAAAATGAGGGTCCCTAATTCACCACCTCATAGAAAAACATGAGGAAAAAAATGTGAACCATGCCATCCTTTTCATGACCTAACCAGAAAAGACGTCATGGTTTTCAAACTGCGAGTTTGAACTTTTTCCACAAGGTTTTCTTTCATAAGATCTGCTCAAGATAAAGAAGAACGGCCATAGTTCCACTCCACATTTCTCATTTTCTCATAGTACTAACACTTATCACGCTCAAACTTCGATGCCTCTTTTCCTACACTTGACTGGAATTGTAACAAGAATTTAAAAGCAGCTGTTTTTGACCTTGCTAGGCCTCAGGTTTACTAGACTTATAGCACGAATTTCTAAGGCCAATCTCAATGCATAGTTTCATTGTACTATTACCAAGACTAATATTTTGGTAAGTGAGCCTGTTGGGTTTCATTAGGATGAAACCCTTTTCTATTCTAATGAAACTTTCATTCATCTCTCCTCTTAAAAATACTGATGTGGCATAGAATTAAATGTTTATGAAACCCTCTATAAAATCCCATTGAGATTAGCCTAATACCAGTGAACCTAAAAAAAATGGGGGGTCCACAATTCACCGCATCATAGAAAACACATGAGGGAAAACAATACGAACCATGCCATCCTTTTCACGACCTAACCAGAAAAGACGTCATGGTTTTCAAAGTGCGAGCTTGAACTTTTTTCACAAGATTTTCTTTCATAAGATCTGCTCAAGATAAAGAAGAATGGCCATAGTTCCACTCCACGTTTCTCATATTACTAACACTTCCGGGTGTAAACTGGTGACCAATACGGTCAACCAAAAGAACAAGTTTCCCATAATGAGCTCCCTCTTTAGTTCAACAAAATAAACTAGTTTACCAAATGAACTAGTTTACCAAAAGAACTGGTTTTCTAAAATGAACTCTCAATTTGAAAAACTAGTTCATTTGGTTAAACTAAAGAGGACCAGATATTACCCGATATTACCCTTAGGGTCACCTAACAGCCCTACTAACACTTATCACGGTCAAACTTCGATGCTTCTTTTCCTAAGCTTGACTGGAACTGTAACAAGAATAAAAAAGCAGCTGTTCTTGACCTTGCTAGCACGGTTTACTAGACTTATAGCACGAATTTCTAATGCCATGAAGCTAAGGGCATGTACAACGGGCGTCTTTTTGCCGTCGGTATACTGGCATTTTTTCACTTCCCCCCCTCACTCACCCGAGCGACGGGGCGTCCGTCGTCTCGCGAGGCGACGCCCGCCTCCCGTTCTCCGAGGCGGAGGAGACGGATGCGCCGCGGTTGTACGACCCCGTCTCCCGAAGGCGACGGCGCACCGGATCCCGCGCGGGGCGCGCGCGCGCGGGAGATTTCGCGCCAATTTCACTCCCCAAGCTAAATCCCCATCCTCCACGGTTCACTTCCTCCCAATTTCCAGCTCCCGCGCGCTCTGTTCGCCGTCATCCGCGCGCAATCCTCACCAGAGAAGGGTTCGCTGCGATGTCAACGCCTCCCGCAGCTAGGAAGAAGAATGGAGTGCCAGCTTCGTCGACGTTTACGGCGGCGGCGGCGATCCCCGCCGTAATCTAGGTCGCGGCGGCAACCTGACGGGGATGGCTTCCTCCCTCAAGAAGAATGTTTGATGAGATAGTACAAGAGGAATTGCTGGCAGATGATGGAGAAGCTTCAACAGTTCGTCGCCGCCCTCGTTGCAGTGGACCAAGGACGTACATACCAAGGAGCAGAGAAGTAGGTCATGATATTCTTGTCGCTAATTACTTTTCCGCAAATCCTATATACACCGCTCAGATGTTCCGTCGGAGATTTAGGATGAACAAGCCATTGTTCTTGCGTATCGTGCATGAACTTAGTGAATGGTCTCCTTATTTCACCCAAAGAGTTGATGCTACTGGTAGGAACAGTCTTTCACCACTTCAAAAGTGTACTGCGGCTATCAGGATGCTAGCTTATGGAACCTCGGCTGATCAACTCGATGAGGTCTTGATGGTTGGTGCAAGTACTTGTTTGGAGATTCTGGGAAAATTTGCTGAAGGGGTGATCGAAAAATTTGGTGAAGAGTATCTGCGCCCTCCAAGAACCGATGAACTGGAACAAATTTTACAAGAAAATGAGGCTCGTGGTTTTCCTGGAATGTTGGGAAGCATCGATTGTATGCATTGGCCATGGAAGAATTGTCCGAAAGGTTGGGCAGGCATGTTTACCAGTGGTAACAAAGGCGTTCCTACTATGATTCTTGAAGCAGTGGCAACTAAGAGTCTTCGTATATGGCATGCTTTCTTTGGTACCGCCGGGTCTCAGAATGACATAAACGTTCTAAACAAGTCGCCACTGTTCATTCAAGCAATAAAAGGAGAAGCTCATATGATACACTATAATGTAAATGGAACAGAGTATGACATGGGTTACTATCTTGCCGATAGAATATATCCGGAATGGGCAGTATTCGTGAAAACTGTGTCGAACCCTCAGTCAGTGGAAGACAAATTATATTCAGCAAAACAAGAAGGGGCGAGGAAAGATGTCGAGTGTGCATTTGGTGTACTACAAGCACGATTTGATATTGTTCGTCGACCAGCAAGGTTATGGAAGCAAGCAGATGTTATCAACATAATGCAAGCTTGTGTTATCCTTCACAATATGATAGTGGAAGATGAGAAGGAATCAATTAGAGATGTCTTCGATTTAAATTACAAGCCAAGTGCGATGATAGTGATTCCACCAGAAGTGCATACAAATGAGAACCCAAATCCAATCTTTGCAGAGGCTCTTCGTAGAAATTCGGCTATCAAAGCTCGACCGACACATAGAAAGCTTAAGAAGGATCTGATCGAGCACATATGGCAACGCTATGGCAACAAAGAAAAATAGACAAAAGATATTGTAATGATATATAATATAATTAATATATCTTGGTTTATAAAAAATATTGAAACCATGTTACTATTATTTATGCTTGATACATTTTTTATCAAACAGCCACACAATGGTACACAAAAATAATTTATAGTTGATCTTTAGCAATTCGCGCAGCATTAAATTGCCTGCAGACGACTCCCCGTCTCTAGGTTGTATGACCTGTCTGCTCATGTGTCTGTATGACCTGTCTGCTCATATGTTAGAGACGACCCCCCGTCTCTTGGTTGTACATGCCCTAACGAGACTTAGCTTTTTCAATGCAGCACTACATTTACGGATCTTCTTTAATTTTTGAAACCTTTGACTCAGTCTGCATTGAGCCTTTCAAGCACTGCAAAAATGCTCTTACTCTATGAATTAATTAGATTCTGTGAAAACATGTCATGCATTGTAGTCTGACTGCTATAGCTAAATTGATTATATGGAGTAAATATTACTTGTGGAGCGGTCCCGTCGCGGGGCACGTGATATCTCATCTTGCAAATCTAGTCCTCTGTCGTCGGCTGTCTGCTTTGTTCAACAGTCACACTCACACGTGCCAGAAGATTGGATGCTCCACGTTTAAGTGCAGTCGCTGGCACAACCCTCGTACACTCACCCTTATGAACGCACATACGCAACCCTACCCTTATGAGCATTTTCAAAGACTAAGCCGGCAAATCCTCGAGATTGACAAAGTCACCACTGGCGCCTCGCTGTCGACGGTCACGTCACCTCCCGCTGAACGCACAACGCCGTTAAATCCTAGAAAATTCGCTCACACGGGGAGTCGAACTCAGGACCTCAGGTGCTACTGAGTCTCTTGTAACCACTAGGCTACAGGCCCTTTCGCCGCTGGCATAATCTTTTCTTCGACTGTCATCGCAAAACTTAATGACATCTTCGGTACTTTGACTTTGGCGGGCACCAACAATTTTGCTGTTCTCTTTTTTTATTTTCCAAGGATTGAATTATGGCTAGAATCCATCAGGTAGTTCTCTTTTTTATTTTCTTTTCCTGTTTTCATCCTTCTCTTGTTGGACTTAAACTTTTTGTAACCTCTGGTTGATCAAATTAATATCTCATAATCAGTAGGGGACAACCCCTCCTGTTCTCATTAAAAAAACACTGTGCAAATTCAGAAGGGTTTCGAATTTAAATTTGTTATCTAATCAGTTCAAATCAGAGTCTCCTGTAGTGCTGTCAATACATCACAAATACGCCATTATGTTATTCTCTATATATACCAATGAAATAATTACTGGCACAAAGATACGTACATTCGTGATTGGAATTGCTTTGGCCATGTGCAGTTAGCTGCTAATTAACTGTTCCCAAGGTTAAGAATTACTGATTCGTGCTAGCTAAAATGCAACCATACATTCACATCTTCGTGATGCGACCATAGAACCTGAACAAGCAGCAACCCAGGCGGAACACACCGCTCTCCTCTCCTGCATGGACACTTATCCGGTTCCATGTCAGCATCCTATGTTTCACGATCCCACGGCCCCTCTCCTTCCTTGAAGAGAGCTGGAGCCGCGACGAGCAAATTCCGTTTGGGCAAGCTCGCTATCGCACGCAACTTTTTTTTGGGGGGGGGGGGGGGGGGGGGGGGGGGGGGGGGGGGGGGGGGCTAAAATTTTTCTGCCACCTACGGCACCAGAATTTTTCTGGACGCCGCAGCAATCTCCTTCCCCAACGCCGAGGCAGGGCGGCGGCCGGGGCGAGAGAAACGATGGCCAGTTGACATCGTGAGGTTGAAGAAACACGGCAGTCGTCCGATGGCCTGATGGATGGATGAAAAATTCAAGTGCGGCAATGGGCTGAAACATCCGGGTGCGGGCTAGATAGGCCCTTTTTTTTTTTGACAAGAGACGTCCAAATGCATCTTATACCTAACTTATATTAAGAAAAACAAAGGCAAAAAAGAAAATCACAATCAAATTTGATGAAGTCTTCTACTCCACCTCTACCGTCGTAACCCTAAAGATCTAAACAAACCCCAATCGCATGCACCTTTAAAACCGGGAAAGAAACGAGAAAAATGGCACAAAAACGGACGGTGCTCCCCCCGGGCTCGGCGTTCCCTCCATTCCACTCCGGGCAAAAGGACGTATTTGTGATTGTATGGTTGCGGCGTGGGCGGCGCGCTGAAGGAGTTCGCGCCGTAGCCTAGGAAGGGAGGCCCGCCGCCGGCGGAGGCCGTAATGGACTTGAGCCGGGGGATGAAGTGGCTGGTGCCGCTGCTGCCGCCGAAGGCCCCACTGCCACCGACGCCGCCGACGCCAGGGAAGAAGTAGTTGTTGCTGCTGCTCCCGCCGCCGAACGCATTGCAGAATCAGCTAAGAATCCAAGAGGGGGAAAAAAATAAAAATACACAGGGAAATCAAGACACATACTATTAATCGACCAAATTCCGAGTGAAATTCAAAGTGCAACGTGGTCATCATGTCAAATGGTGGCATCAATAAAGATTAAAAGGAACAAAACACTCTGCGTCTCAGCCTTAAACGTGCAGTGGTATTGCACTCAACGGATGATGATGCTTATCTAGAACCAGTACTGTCTAGAACGTCATTTTGTAACGCACAGCAGTTTTTCTCTGGTGTCAAGGCTTTCTCTGATGTAATATTCGGTCATGCCCATGTCTATCTGCCTATGACCTTGCCTCTACCTTTTGTCTCCTAAAATCGGGTATGCACCGGCTCCTTTGTTCCACATGAACAAGAACAACACTGTCCAGTCACAGCAGGATCAGGGAATGATTAGCAACCAAAAAAGTTGATCAATGGAAGCAGGAGACTGAAAAATTATTTCTAAGCACTAACAAATGCAGCATGCAACACATGCGCAATTGCAGGATAAAACAGAAGAAATGGGCCACATATTGAGATAATCCTATTCCTATCGCTGCTGAAGCGTGAAAGCCAGATTTCAATTTCCAAATGTGCATTAATTGCTGTTTCAAGTCATTATCCGAGCTCATGTACAAGACATCAAGATAAATTTGTAATCCTAAACAATGGAACCAAATAGTTGTAAACAAACTAAACATGATGCATCACATTGTAAATAGATAGATCATCTAACAAAGTCAGGAAAGACGAAAGAAGGTATGAGCTTTAGTAGGTGAGAGAACATCCTTTCCCATCCTAAAAACTTAGGCATGGCATGATCCATGCATTCATACTGCGATCAGGACCGAAACAATAGCCCAAATTCACAACCCAAAAAGGATAAACGAACACGGAGATCACGAACAGCACGTACGAACAAGCTTTGTATGTCAGAATGAGACACGACCACCTTGGTGTACAGGCACGGGACATAGAGCTGTAGCTTCTTCCGCGCCATGACAGTGCGCGACGTGATGCTCAAGCTTGCGTCGCACACACGTGCCATGCCCCACGCATCGGTCGAGAAGCGAGGGACCCTGGCCTGGGCGCGCACAGGAAAAAAGCACGCGCGGGCAGGGCAGGGCAGCGCGATTCAACACGACGCCACCCGAAAGCCAAAAGGCATCGAGACGGCATATGGATAACGAGAGTTTTATTTTATTTTGTAAGAAAAAAAAAAGGAAACTTTGGATTTTGGTCGACATAAAAGAAATGGAAAGGAAGCCTGACTCATCACAACTGTATACACTACTCAGCTGCCAAGCAATCTATCCCAGGGAGGCAAAAAAAAAAAAGAAACTCTGCGGACCAAAGCGATGCAGGCCAACAAGACGAGATTCATGGCGAAACTAGACAGGAAATCTATCAAAATGAGCCGCCGCGTTCATTGAAACGGGACCAAAATGGAACCGGACGAATTCTACACGAAACAAGAGGAACGAAGGCGACACCGTGTTACGAAACGAACGAACGGCAGCTAAACCCGAATGAAAAAAAAACAGAGCATGCCCGAGGGGGAAGAAGAAGAAGAGAGGATGCATGCACGGTACCTTGCGGTAGGTGGTGCCGTCGGGCTCGACAGTCCAGCCATCCTCGTTGCAGAGCTGCTTGAGCACCTCATTGTTGTCGCAGTGCTTGGGGTGGCGTGATCGCTCCTACAGTAACTACCGCCACCCCAAGCACTGCGACAACAATGAGGTTCTCAAGCGGTAGCGATCACCCCCCGACGCCGCTCACGGTTCCAGTTTTTCTCCCGTTCCCTCCACGACGACACCCGCACACCCGAGCCGCCGCCACCAGCCCCGTTCCCTCCCGCTCCCGCAGCCGCTCCTCCTCCGCCGGCGCCGTTCTTCCTCCCCCTCTTCTCTCCTCTCCTCTCCTCTTCCCTTCCTTGACGCTCGGAGCTCTTGTGCTGCTCGAGCGCTTGCTGTTTGTTGCTAGTGTTGTTGGTGCCTGGCTCGCAGGCCCCGCCGCGCCGTTAAATAGCCCCGCTAGTGGAAACGGCAGTGACCGTCCAGGCCAGAGCATTTACCCTTCTGCCCTAGGCCGGCTGGCTTTATCCCTAATCCAACATACTCAAGGGTACAAGGGCAATCGTGGTATTTTGCGAGGGTGCCTACGCCGCAGTCACGACATTTTGGCAGAGATTACTGCGTTAATGTGCTGCTAAGAAGCCTACGCCGCAGTCATGACATTTTGGCAGAGGTCACTGCATTAAGGTGCTGCTAAGAATGGAAACCGGGTGGTGCTCTGGCTGGGCACAAAGCAGGCGACTGCAGATTTTTAAGCACACAATCATTGTCAGGAAAGCCGTTGACCGCGATTCGGTGCCAGGACCGGCTATGATCACCAGCCGGAGGTGGGAGATGGTGGGAGATTAGGTTGCCTGGATGAGCTGCAATCTTGATCCAATGGCTTGGGTTCAGTCCATGTAACCATGGAGTTTCCGCCTTTCGCGCACCGTTCCAAACGAAACCGCTGCATTACATGGCATTCGCTAATTGAAAGACATGTGACGTAGTTTCGTAACACCAATAGTTTAGGACATGTGCGGCTTTTCTGTGACACTATTTGCCGAGTGTTACACTCGGCAAAGGCTTTGCCTAGTGCCTTAGACACTCGGCAAACTGAGGCTTTCCCGTAGTGAGAAGAGGGTATGGATGGATGGACTGCAATATGGACCCAATGGTTTGGGTTCAGTCTATGTAGCCGTGGAGTTTCCGCCTTTCGCGCACCACTCTAAACGAAACCGTTGCCTTTGCGCTCAGGAATACCGTTAGTAAACGCGGGACTCTCTCATGCCACAGTGTGTGCAACGAATGGCAAAATCGTGGAGGGGTCGTTGTGCTTGTGCAACGGTGCCGTGTAATGCTGAGTGTAATCGGGGCTTTGCCGAGTGCCCTAAACACTCGGCAAACTGAGGCTTTCCTATAGTGAGATCCTTTGCTGAGTGTAATCGGGGCTTTGCCGAGTGCCCTGAACACTCGGCAAACTGAGGCTTTCCCGTAGTGAGATGAGGGTGGATGGATGGACTGCAATCTGGATCCAATAGTTTGGGTTCAGTCTATGTAGCCATGGAGTTTCCGCCTTTCGCGCACCGTTCCAAACGAAACCGCCGCCTTTCCGCTCGGTCCAACCATCCGAAAGTGAGATGTGATGCATTCCTTATAGATATACCGTTAGTAACGGGGGACTATCTCCTGCCATAGTGTGCGCAACGAATGGCACAATCGTGGAGGGGTCGTGGCGCTTGTGCAACGGTGTCGTTACCGCTGCATCATACCAGATATTCTAATACGGTTTTGTACTTGAATATAAGGAAACATCGTAATTCTCGGCTACTGAGTAGCTATGCAGAGATCACCTTGTAATGGAGTAGGTGCCTGGTACATATGGTAATCAATTGATACCATATTCACGCAATCGGCATGGGTGTTGGCCAAAAACATGTACCTTCATCTAATGTAATTGGTTCGTACAAGGTCATATGATTTTAAGGAAAAGATGTAATTATCGTATGCATGGTAGCTATGATCGTAATAAAATGGATCATTGCACGTATAGTCAATGGATCGAAACATTGACACGACCCTGAGAAACTTGTGTCCTCAGCAATGCAGTATATTACAGCAAGAAAGTGGACAAATTCATGCCATAAGACGTTGAACTAGAAGTAGCAATAAGATGTAATTCTAGTTTACAGCTATAAGTTTTAGTTTCGAGACAACATAGATCCATATGATTACAATTAACCAAACAAAAGCTATCATAAGCACAATGGTAACGGAATATCGAAGAACTATAGAGATACTAGCACGTACGTGGAGCAATGTAATTAAAATCACATCTGTCGTCCGGACAGTGATGAATCATCATCATGTCAAAATTAAACAAAATTCTATCTCTGCATTTCTTGACAACCCGACAAACGTATGCAGTACATGTGCGAACATTCCCGATGCATTAGCAACTCAGAGCACGCTTTCAAGTAGTTGTGTGACACCTTGTACAAATGTGGTCATTCTGTGAGATCTTTAATTTACGGCGTGTGTTGGAGTTGCGTGGCATTCGATAATTGGAAGACATGTGACGTAGTTTTGTAACACCGATAGTTTAGGACACGTGCGGCTTCTCTGTGACACTGTTTACCGAGTGTAATCGGGGCTTTGCCGAGTGTCCTAAACACTCGGGCAAACTAAGGCTTTCCCATAGTGAGATGAGGATGGATGGATAGACTGCAATCTGGATCCAATGGTTTGGGTTCAGTCTATGTAGCCATGGAGTTTCCGCCTTTCGCTCACCGTTCCAAACGAAACCACTGCTGTTGCGCTCGGTCCAATCATCCGAAAATGGGATGTAACGCGTTCTTTGCAGATATACTGTTAGTAACAGGGGACTCTCTCGTGCCACAGTGTGTGCAACGAATGGCAAAATCGTGGAGGGGTCGTGGTGCTTGTGCAACGGTGCCGTTACCACGGCATCACACCAGATATTCTGATACGCGTTGGTACTTGAATTAAGGAAATATCGTAATTCACGTCTACAGAGTACCTGTGCAGAGATCGTGTTGTAATGGAGTAGGTGCCCGATACGTATGGTAATCAATTGATACCATATTCACGCAATCGGCAGGGGCGTTGGCCGAAAACATGTACCTTCATCTAATGTGATTGGTTCGTACATGGTCATATGATTTAAGGAAAAGATCGTAATTCTCGTATGCATGGTAGCTACAACCATAATAAAATGGATCATTGCACGTATAGTCAACGGATCCGAACATTTGACACGACCCGGATAAGCCTGTGTCCTCAGCAATGCAGTATATTTCAGCAAGAAAGTGGACAAATTCACTAGAAGTAGCAATAAGATGTAATTCTAGTTTATACCTATAAGTTTAGTTTCGAGACAACAAAGATCCATATGATTACACTGAACCAAACAAAAGCTATCATAAGCACAATGGTAACTGTTGGCGGTCGTTAAACCATGATTTGACCGCCACCCCACCGGTAGATAGGAATAATACTACTCCACAGATTTTGGTGAATATTTGGATGCAGAAGTGAATAATGGAGAAAAGTAGGCCCAGCCAGGAAATTTCCGTGGCCGGCCGGCCCCACCCTAGGCCGACCGGCCCCACCTGGTGGCTGCAGGCCCCAGACTTCCTCCAGTGGGCTGGAAAAATAATCCATAACATATAATTCAAGGCCAGCTTAGCAGAATTCCACCGCCATTCTAGAAGGTGGGCTTTTTGGGCCTTTACTTGGCCCTCACTTCAATTCTGCCGACCCCAGCAAAGAGCCGACCTTCGGACCGCTATCAGGAGATGATCTGGAGCGTCGAGGCAGAAGACGGTGGCCAACCGACAGAAGGGACGGCCGGCCGGCCACCCCCCTAGGCCGGCCGGCCGGCTTTGGCGGCGCCGCCTCTCCAAAGTTGGCAGCAGTGCTTCCACCGCCTTGGAGACCTATAAAATGGACCCCCCGGCCTCAGAAGCAACTCGCACCTCACACTTCATCCAAGTGTTTACATTTTCTTGTTTAGTAGTAGCTTTGGAAGTTAGAGTAGAGTAGAGTAGAGTGAGAGCTCTCTCGGGCTTCCGGAGTCTTCTCGGAGTTCGGTACAGTTCTTTGTATCCTTACTCTTTTGAGATATTGTTTTATTTAATATATAATTAGTTTTGTCTTTATTTATTTCTTTTAGTAATTCTTTTCTATTTAGTTTATTTATTCTGTTAAGTAAGTGCTCGTAGAAGTCTTGTTGTGGGATTCGTGATTGTTGGAATAGCAAGTACGAGAGAGTGCCTTCGTCGGAGATGACGTCGTGTGAAATCTGTGCTTGTTCATTCTTAGATAGGACTGCTCCGTTGATCAAGAGTAGTTCCTCTAGGCGGGTTGTAAGCATGGCGCTTAGAGCTTGGCCTATGCACGTTTGGCACCCAGCCCCACGGAGGATGGTAGCCGCGAGTGTATGTGACAGCTGCACCGGTCTCTATAATCCACCACGTCCGGGTTGGACTCAGCAGGGTCTTAATTATAGCATACGGTTCCCTAGGTTTGAACTAGCATCATCGGTTAACCTAGCACGTGTGTGCCCCGAAACGACATGACTTGTATGTGTATGAGCTTAACTAGAATAGATAACCTTTGTAGATTAGATTGCTAGAAAGAGTAAATAATAGATAAACATACAGGTAGCCTTAACTCTATCTCGTTGCTCTCCCAAATGTATACTACGTTTTATTTCTTTTATTTATCTTGTATTTGAGGATGTGTGTGCCACCTATATATATCATGCCTATCTTACCCCCGTCTCAAGTATAGTTGATACATTATTTCTTTCTCCAAATTATCCAATGCATTGCTATTATTCAGCCCCCCTTTTGCTCTAGTTCCCTGCGGAAATATAAATACGATAACCCTGGAATACTCCAAGGTGAAATGCTACAATGGTGATCCGTGCGCTTGCGGAATTAATGAATTTAATTTTATCGCATAAGAACCGCCAACAGTAACAGAACATCGAAGAACTCTAGAGATACTAGCGCGTACGTGGAGCATTGCAATTAATATCACATCTTTTTCCTAGACATTCATGAATCAGCATCGTGTCAAAATTTTAAAAAAAAATCCATATCTATATTTCTTGACAACCCGATAAACATATGTAGTAAATGTGCGAGCATTCCCGTGGGATTTGCAACTCAGAGCATGCTTTCAGGTAGTTATGTCACACCTTGTACAAATGTGGACATACCGTGGCATCTTTAAGGCGTGTGCTGGAGTTTCTTTAAGGCGTGTGCTGGAGTTCCGTGGCATTCGCTACTTGGAAGACATGTGACATAGTTTAGAACATGGATAGTTTAGGACACATCCGGCTTTTCTGTGACACTGTTTTTTGAGCGTTACACTCGGCAAAGCCTTTGCCGAGTGTAATCGGGACTTTGCCGAGTGCTCTAAACACTCGGCAAACTGAGGCTTTCCTATAGTGAGATCCTTTGCTGAGTGTAATCGGGGCTTTGCCGAGTGCCCTAAACAGTCGGCAAATTGAGGCTTTCCCGTAGTGAGATGAGGGTGGATGGATGGACTGCAATCTAGATCCAATGGTTTGGGTTCAGTCTATGTAGCCGTGGAGTTTCCGCCTTTCGCACACCGTTCCAAACGAAACCTCCCGCCTTTGCGCTCGGTCCAATCATCCGAAAGTGAGATGTGATGCATTTCTTACTGATATACCGTTAGTAACGAGGGACTATCTCCTGCCATAGTGTGCGCAACGAATGGTACAATCGTGGAGGGGTCGTGGCGCTTGTGCAACGGTGCCGTTACCGCTGCATCATGCCAGATATTCTAATACGGTTTTGTACTTGAATATAAGGAAACATAGTAATTCTCGTCTACTGAGTAACTATGCAGAGATCGCCTTGTAATAGAGTAGGTGCCCGATACGTATGGTAGTCAATTGATACCATATTCACGCAATCGGCCGAGGTGTTGGCCGAAAACATGTACCTCCATCTATTGTAATTGGTTCGTTCAAGGTCATATGATTTAAGGAAAAGATGTAATTATCGTATGCATGGTAGCTATGATCGTAATAAAATGGATCATTGCACGTATAGTTAACGGATCGGAACATTGACACGACCCTGAGAAGCTTGTGTCCTCAGCAATGCAGTATATTACAGCAATAAAGTGGACAAATTCATGCCATAAGACGTTGAACTAGAAGTAGCAATAAGATATAATTCTATTTTAGAGCTATAAGTTTAGTTTCGTGACAACATAGATCCATATTATTACAATGAACCAAACAAAAGCTATCATAAGCACAATGGTAATGGAATACCGAAGAACTATAGAGATACTAGCACGTACGTGGAGCAATGCAATTAAAATCACATCAGTCGCTTGGACATTGATGAATCATCGTCGTGTCAAAATTAAACAAAATTCTATCTCTGCATTTCTTGACAACCCGACAAACGTATGTAGTACATGTGCGAAAATTCCCGTGGCATTTGCAACTCGGAGCACGCTTTCAAGTAGTTGTGTGACACCTTGTACAAATGTGGTCATTATGTGACATCTTTAATTTACGGCGTGTGCTGGAGTTACGTGGCATTCGATAATTGGAATGTGACGTAGTTTTGTAACACCGATAGTTTAGGACATGTGCGGCTTCTCTGTGACACTGTTTGCCTAGTGTTACACTCGGCAAAGCCTTTACCGAGTGTAATCGGGGCTTTGCCGAGTGTCCTAAACACTCGGCAAACTGAGGCTTTCCCGTAGTGAGATGAGGGTGGATGGATGGACTGCAATCTGGATCCAACAGTGTAGGACATGTGCGGATGTTCTGTGACACTGGCTGGAGCCTAGGAAACGCCTTGTGGCTCGGTGGCATTCATAATTGTGCCGTTGTGGTAATAAACCCTCTTGTGTGAATCTAAATTTACAATTTTCTCGTTGCAATAGTTACATGTTACAACGGAACTATTATTTGTAATGCTTTGGGCTATATTCATCTTTTCAATGTAGAGCCAGTATATCAATATATTCCTGGTTCTAAAAGAACAGAAGTAAGCTTATTGCCAAAAAACAATTATTGCGAAATCCAGGTTTTTTAGACTCCCAGCATTGAGAAAGTGGAGCCAAGACCACGGATACCACCACCGACCATGTTGTTTCTAGGGCATGGCTGGCAGCTTGAACATTGGCACCATGAGAGTTTTTTCACTTGGCCCATTGTGCGCAGCACTCGTGACTCGTGAGGTGGTTGGACGGCGGGAGCAAGCAAGCGCACCACCGTACACATGAATCATGATGATGAGCGCGAGCGGGGACAGCCGTCCGGGTTTCCATATCGGTTACTCCACGATCCCGGACAAATGACCGTTGCTGCCTGCTCAATTTCGCCTTTCTCTTCCTTGCGGAGCACACACTGCTTTTCCTCCACGTTCCACCACGTCACACGCCATCTCCTAGCACGCCGCTTGTCGCCGCCTCCTGCTTTTCTTGCTCATTACCAGCCACGGCGCTCTACCTGTTGTGTTCTTTCCAAATATTCCACCATGTGTACATGAGGATTCCGGTTGCATGTCTTCGTTGTTGCCGACTAAAGGTTCTCGTCTTGAGCTTTAACCATTCTGCTACTCCTTGGTCTTGTGAATCTTGTGCCTGTATACCTGCAAAAGTGAACCATGTCCAGATGTACTGCACAACTTGCTTAGCAAAGGAGCAGCCCATTAATAGGTGATTAGTATCCTCCTGACCCGACTGGCAAAGAGAGCATATCGGATGGTGTTGCCATCCCCTTTTTTCTAGATTATCAGCAGTTAAAAAAAATTTTGTGCATTGCCGTCCATGCAAAAAAGATGACTTTTGGCTCCGCTTTTGCTTTCCAAAGAACTGCCGATGAGAACAATGGTTGTGATCCGTGGAATTGTGCTTTGTAAGCCGAAGAGGCCGTGTAGCTGCCATTAGGAGTCCATCTCCATATAATTGTGTCTCGAACTCCTTGCTGCAGGACTACATTCTGGATGTGTGACCAGAGATGCACATATTCCCCAAGTTTGGAGAAATCAATCTTTGCATTTTTACCATTTCTAGATATACTTTAAATTTTAAATGTTTTTCTTGATTTTGAATTGTTTTACCATGTTGTGTCCACATTGACGCACGAAATATGTAGCTCGACAGTTTTTAGAGTCATTGTCGTATATATAGCCAGTGCAGACACTAGTTTGATACTCCATAACATTCCTATCTCGTTGAAAAAAAGGAGCTTATTTAAAAGACTACTGAAAAGTAACTTTTTCTTATTCCTGATATTTAGTTCATTACGGGAATGTTCTTAATTAATACACTGTACAAAATAATCATGGTGTTTTGGCATAACTTTTGGTTTTTTTTTTAATAAGTTGTGCTGAATAGGGCCTCCCTATATAAAACCTGTGAAGAAAGTCTACTTTGACATGCCACCACCCATGTTGTGGAAGATCTTGATATTTGAAAATAGAACCTGAAAGGGTAAATTTTAGATATTAGTTTAGGAAAATCGAAAAGAAATTTCAAACCCGTCACATATGTTGCACAATTCTAATCAAAGTTTTTATATTAACGTCAATATAATCCAATGGTGGATCATAACAAAATAACCCAGGTGTTGGATATGGTAATAAAATAGTACGTTGCAAAAGTGGAAGTAATATATCTGGAATAATTTAGGCTGAAGTCCTAGTTTAATTGAAAAAAAAAACAATGATATTGATAGAGTGCTATTACTTAAAAAGAATGAAGGAGAATCACATATCTTCGTGAAGTGATGGTTACTGAGACTGTTTTTAATTCATAGATGTGTGATAAGGGTTGGACCATAGTGGGCGAGTATGCATCTGCTGTAGTGTGACGCATGCGTCGTCGCTCTAATCGGAGCTTAAAAGACGGAATTGTCAGCGTTTGATGTCGACTCCCTCCAGATTTCTTTTCATATCGTTAGAACGCGACGTTTAAGTACAAATTTATACTAATAATTGTGCCCTGACCCAACAACATTGATAAGAATCTGAAGGTAGTGCTGGCTGACAACTCCTCGGTTTCAAGTAATCCCTGCGGTGAAACCATTACCACCCAAAGAGACAGACACAGTTTTGTCATTCCTTTTCAACTTCTTTCAGACCACATCTCTGTCGTAGTGCATCTGATCCAAATGGTAAGTATGCGTAACTTTCAAAAGCTTCTTTGGTATCCACAATGCCATAAAACTAATTGCCCGACGCCGACATAACCCAGCAGAATCTTATATCCTGCAACATTGTAAATGAAATCGTGGAGGCAACAAATCAACATGTACGTTGTCCAGCGGCAATCCATTCCGTTAGAACAAGGTCACCTGGCTTCACACTGGTGATAGAATCAGAGGAACATGCACTTTCCTGCGACGTGTCGTGCATGGCAGAATGGACAGTAGGTCGCTAATCAGTAGCAGTAATCACTAATCACAGTTGCAGCACCAAATTAAAACTGAGGGCAGCTGGGAGCAATCGGTTTCAGTGCAAAATGCACAGAACTGTGCCTTGATTCTTTTTTTGACGTAATGCACGCCCTGATTCCTTTCACTGAGTTTCTTCAGCAAAGTACTTGCCTCCTCCCTACTACCTAAGTACTGAAGTGGAGTATAGGAGAGGCAGTGGGGGAGGCTGGATGCAGTTAGGCGGGCGGCCCCCAGCAAGCATATGAAGCACTCCTTGCTTTTACCGGAAGATATAGATTACAGTGATGAATATAAAATCAAGAGAAAATTGATGCATGGAGCTACACTTGGGGAGCTGTTTACATAGCCAGCAGATTATATAATCATCACTTCAATGGTATGACCTGCTCTCCTATGTCCGGTTTTTCCTATGGACTTAAGCTAACATCTAACCAAGCCAACACTTGTTTGGAACTAACATATCATTAACCTTGATCCATCTCTCCTCCGTGACTCCATCAAGTTCGTTCTTGTGTTGACGAAGGCAACCAATCATCCTTGACATGAGGTTTATGGTGTGTTGGAGTATACCACCAACAGACGGAGTTTTCTTCACATGTGACTTATAAGATCTCACAAAGAGTATTAGTCATAAGCATGGTTCTCATCCATTCACCAAAATATTCATACCTTGTCTTTCCCAACTCCAATGGTCATGAAGCTTACAGCATCGCGGCGCTATGCCATCGTCTGGGCCCATCTCAAGTGGCGATGTATTCACCTCTCCTGGGCTGGGGGTCCCATGGCCGGTCGATCTTCTTATCCCCAACAAGGTTTACAAAGACGGTGGAAACCGGACTGGTTTTCACTATTACCGGACTTATTACCGGTCTGGTTTACTCGGTCAACTGGTTTTTGGATTCAAGAAGTCAGATTTACAAAAGGTTACCATTGATGATTAACTGTGAAGTTACAACCACTTCCAGTTAACATATGGAATTCAGAAAGGAAGGTACCATAGTTGATTGGCGGCCCTAACCTAGTTGTGTGCATGCACCAGGAAAGGAAGAGCTGACCAAAGTGTTCAATGGTACATTTGAATTTGATTATCGGCATGCAAGCAAATCAAGGAAATCAGAAGGTTTATGATATAAAGTCGAACAAAACACAAATTGAAAATGAATCAAACAATTTATAAAGTCAAACAAAAAATAATTAAAAAAGAATGTCCAAATAAAATATCTATTTTGCATGGAACTGTATTATGAGTAGACCGGCAATGGTAGACCTGGATCAACCCTTCAGATCCAGCCAATCATGTTGCAGAGATTTCAATCATGTGGGTCGAGGCAATAGAAATTCAGCAGCAGCGATGGGGAGTCACACATGAGTCAGACACATGAGTGGGAGGCATAGTCATTATGCTGTACTTCTCCGCGTGCGGGTGGTCGGCAACAGTATCACGGCCTAATGCTGATACAACCAAGGCTCCATTGCATTGATCTTAACTTGGACTGTGGCTACGTAAGGTCCCGAATGTGGAGAAGACGATCTCGTTTAATTTCTCCGGTGTCAAAGATCTGAATTTGAGTATGGGTCAGTGTTCTTCATCTGGTTCGAGTACCATAGATCATTTTGGTGATTGATGATGAGATGAGACGAAGGTATAGCAGATACGTTGGAGTTTGTGGCAGCATTGGCCTATGGTGGCCGCATCTTCGCTTAGTTTGGAAGAGGCCATCAATGCCATGGGCGTGGTAGTTGTTTACTGACTTTACAGACTTGCTTCTATTATCATAACGAGGACAAGAGGTTCATATGCAACGATGTTTCTATGTCGGAGAGGGTGCAGCGAAAGCGTCGCGTAGAGCGTGAGGAGGTGTTTCATCTCCGAACAGTCTGGCATCGTTCTTGCTCATGACTTCAATGATCATGCAGCGAAAGCGTCGCGCGTGGTGCGCGGGGAGGTGTCACACCTCCACATGTTTGGATCTAAACGATCTAGTGTTGTTTAAGCTGTGACAAGCAACTTCTTCTGAGGATGAAGATATAGCCGCAACGATACATTAATCGACACCATAGGATTTTGGAGGTGCCGAGCTAGATGATTTTTTTATATCATTTTAGGTGTTTTAAGGCTGATTTTATATCGGCTCATCTTGGTGTTTATCATGTAAGGCTAAATGTACATTGGTCATGCAGAGGCCGAAATATTATTTCACCTCGAAATAAAATTTTCCTTTATCTAAAAAAATTATTCGGATATTGGATTAAATCACCGTGGGGACTGTAAACTTTGGGTAAACCAAATGTACGTAAATGTTTGTTTTCTTGTTTAAGGATTTTAACTAAAACTAAAATAGAACTTACTTGGTGTTATTTATCCAACCATCTGATCTATCAAAACAGGATGGCTCACACAATTCTTGTGCTCCTTCAAAACCCCTAAAACATAATGTTGCAAGCACCAAACGAGATCATATCAGAGGCAAGAGTCCCTGTGTAGTATATCAAGCGTGCATGAATGGAAGCACAAGGCTCGTGGTTTGTTTTCAGACTCATGAATGAAAAGCTGTTTGCTGTTGCGCACGATGAATGAAACAAATGCTAGTGAATCAAAGGAACAAACAAAGTGGCAGGACACACTAGGGGGACAAATTATGTTACCCTCTTTTTTTGAGTCGCAATAGTTCAAATAGATTTCTCTTCCAATTTGGCATTGCTAACCTAACTATTACCCTTTCATGATGGTTGATGAATGCTTGGCGTCATAATATATAGATATTTGGCAATGACTTGAAAACTATGTATTAAAGGCAATAGGATTATCTTACTTAAGTTCAAATGACTCGAAACTTATTATTGTCGACCAAGAATCTAAAGAGACCTTGAGAATAGACGAGGAGAATAATGGGTGGAGATCTCCCTCCATTTTTGCGAGTACCACAAGTCAAAGCGAGTGAAGGATGAAAAAGTGATAATAACCTTGAGCGCTTGTGGAAAGAACTGGATTGCGATCAATGGTTTTCAAAAAAGATGAGGAAAAAAATGGGGGTCCACAATTCACCGCATCATAGAAAACACATGAGGGAAAACAATACGAACCATGCCATCCTTTTCACGACCTAACCAGAAAAGACGTCATGGTTTTCGAAGTGCGAGCTTGAACTTTTTCCACAAGATTTTCTTTCATAAGATCTGCTCAAGATAAAGAAGAATGGCCATAGTTCCACTCCACGTTTCTCATAGTAACACTTCGGGTGTAAACTGGTGACCAATACGGTCAATTAAATGAACAAGTTTCCCAAAATGAGCTCCCTCTTTAGTTCAACCAAATGAACTAGTTTACCAAAAGAACTGGTTTTCCAAAATAAACTCTCAATTTGAAAAACTAGTTCATTTGGTTAAACTAAAGAGGACCAGATATTACCCTAAAGGTCACCTAACAGCCCTACTAACACTTATCACGGTCAAACTTCGATGCTTCTTTTCCTAAGCTTGACTGGAATTGTAACAAGAATAAAAAAGCAGCTGTTCTTGACCTTGCTAGGCCTCACGGTTTACTAGACTTGTAGCACGAATTTCTAATGCCATGAACCTAACGAGACTTAGCTTTTTCAATGCAGCACTACACGTACGCAGCTTCTTTTAATTTTTGCTTTGACTCAGTCTGCGTTGACCCTTTCAAGCACTGCAAAAATGCTCTTTCTCTATGAATTAATTAGATTCTGTTAAAACATGTCACGCATTGTAGTCTGACTGCTATAGCTAAATTGATTATACTACCTCAATGTCAAGTTACTTGACTTTTTGACTTTTGAAGATCACATATGACAGCTCGTTTTATTTAAAAATTTTGTGCAAATATAAAACAAATAGATCATGTTTAAAGTATCTCTATAAAATAAACTATAACAAATTAAATGATATTTGCACAAAATTTTCGAATAAAACGAGCGGTCAAACATGATTTCTAAAAGTAAAGAACCTCAACTAATAATTTGATATGGAGGGAGTATAATATTATTTCTGCAGCCGTCCCGTCGCGGGTCACATGATATCTCATCCGCCAAATATAATATAGTCCTCTGTTTTTTTAGTTTTACTTTTCTGAATCATCTCTTCTGTGGTTGTCTGTCTGTTTTTCTCCCGATTTGACCAGTGTGCTACAGTCACACGTGCCAGAAGATTGGGTGCTCCACGTTTGAGTGTATCGACAACCTATTTGATGATTCGGGTTGCAACTCGCTGGCATAATCTTTTCTTCGACTGTCATCACAAACCTAATGACGTCTTCGGTACTTTGTCTGGACCAACATTTTTGCTGTGCAAATTCAGAAGGGTTTCGAATTTAAAGTTGTTATCTAATCAGTTCAAATCAGAACCTCTTGTAGTACTGTCTACTACCACCATTTAGAAATAGATGTCATTCTAGCTCTGGACACGGAAATTAAGTAGATGTGAAAAAGTTGAATGCACATAAAACAAGGAGTAGAGATAGAGATAAATGTGTAATAGGAAATGAGAAAGGTGTATCGGAAAGAGAGAAAGATGCATGGAAAGTGAGAATGACATATAATTTGAGAAACTAGAGATGTATATAATGACATGTGATGAACGGAAAAAGTACATCACAAATAAGCAGCTGCCCGTTGGTAGAAAACCTCTGACATGGTGCCTAGGGCTAGGGTTGTAGGACCAAGACCCCTGAATCAGGTGAGGGGGCTAGCTAACTGAAGCAGCCATTTTGGTGCATATCGCTAGCACCGTTGCACCCAACGCACTAGCTCACCGATGCTCTAGGTGTAGAACTAACCGTCCATCATTTCACAACAACAATTTATGGGTATATCTGAATCAAAATGATCCAAGAATGCTGTCAGCAATTTAACAGTTAGTTCTATGCCTTATACTTTTTATTTACGGTCAACAGGGAAGGAGGACTCCCCACCTGAATTCCATTAGTTATGGAAGGTTTGGTCCCAAATTTGGCCCATTACATGGAGGGATTACAATTGAAAAAGCCACAGTAAGTACATAAGTTTTACGTTGGATTAAGCAAATGGCACCAGGGACAACTAATTTCTTGACCATCTCGTGGTAGTCGGCATCGCCACAAGCGTGCTTCCTCGCGGCATGCACTGAGCAGATGAGATAGCGACGGCACTAAGAGCGAAAAACAACTTCGTTTCTATGCTTCCAGAGCTGCCAAAGACGGGCCAGACAGTATCGGTGTCGTTGCGGCGCACCAGATGGCCACTCCAGTACGTGTCCATGGGTTCTTGGAGGACGTCCCAGCCGGCACCGTGACGCCGATGGAGTCCCAGAAGTAGACGGCGAAGGGGCAGACAAAGATAATATGTGATATGTGTTCTCATGGCCAGTCCCGCAGACTTCAAACGTCTCGTTGTCAATGATATTTTTCGACAGCCGGGGCACAAAGAAGTGAGAATCCAAGCGACCAAGCCTCCCTCAAGCACTTGTTGAACTGAGCGTGGATCAAGAAGATTCCAAATACGAAATGTTGCGAATGACATTGCAAAAAGGTTTGCCAGTCGCTTCAACTACCTTTATAGACACGAGCAAATGCATGACAGAGAGGCATTTCCGCAAAATGACCAAAGTCAAGCGAACAAGAGACCCCGTGCGCAATCATGTGGCATATACGGGATGTGATTTGACAGAATTGCATGTCCGTGTATTACCTTGATTGTCTCTTGACCATACATTTTGAAATGACACTTACAAAATAATAATTACACATTTACACGACAAAATAATATGTACACATTGCAGATCTAATGGGAAAAGGCACGTGCATTTCCTTTTCACCTTATGTCAAGAAAGCTCCCGTTTGCAAACCAATTAAAAGCAAGCAAGTCATTGTATTGAGATAAGTGTCAATTCAGACAGATAGCCGAAAGATTCAGTGCGCAAACTAAAGGTTCAGTGCCACTGGCCAGCCTCGAAAGAAGTAGCCAACATGTGCAACCAAGTTAGCCCATATGCACGCTAGAGATGAAATAAAAGGTAAAGATAAGTGAATATTTGGTATCTTATTGCTTTTACCGAGGTGCCATATTCTTCCTCTCAGTATCAAAGTACTGATAATTAGTTGTGGAACTTGGAATATTTCTTCTCCCTTGTTGAGGGCAAAATTTGGAATATTTCTTTGATATTTTGTAGGTGCTCCACTCAGTCATCTGTGCTTGGATGCTCTTTACCTGGAATGACGCCTCCCTAATTGCTGCCAGTTGCGCTTTGCTTGTAAGACTACTCCCAATCTATAGTATCATGGTGCTATATCCAAGATATAGACAATCAACAAGTTTCAATAAAAACTTGTTCTTGTAGCAGTAGTGACTGTTATTGGGCTTCCAGTTTAAAAACGAGCCAACAAACACCCCCCCCCCCCCCCCCCAAAAAAAAAGTGTTATCGTTGTGTAGTGGCTGCCTGCATCAACTAGATATTTTAAAAGTGCCACATCAACAAGATTTCAATAAAAACGTGTTACCTGTCAGCTTCTGTATAAACTTTTTTTTTTGAAAGAGGAATTTCATTAATATTAAATTTTATTACCTCACTTTATTACAAACTCAATCCAAACAACTCCAACTCTATTGATTAGAGACATGAAACCTTAAAAGAGCCGCATATTACACAATTTAAGATATCACATCCTAGACGTATATGCCATGTGTTTTTGTTCCTTCATTGGTATACAAAGAAAACAAGATCACCATTTGCAATTAAAACATAAGCCAATTTTAAAAATTATTAGTGGAGGAATAACCTTCAGGAACAATCATAATTGAGTTTCTAAAAATGAAAGAGATGATCAAAATCTTAGAATCAACAAAAAAGATACTTGGAAATATCCTGCAAAATACAAGGATAAAATGATTATGTAACATGGATATAAAAAGTAAACAAAGGCGTGCCTCATTAGAAAACATTAAACATTTGATGAAAAGGCATATTACTTAACTAATATAAATACAAATTTATGAGATTGAAAGACGAGATGGCAGATTTGGAATGTTTTACTCTCTAAATATAGGAGTAGGAAAAACAAGGATTAAAGTTTACTTGCACATTGAAACATGTGCCCTTTTTTGTGAATCATGTGCAATTGGAAAACATAGATAATAAAGTCTTTCAGAAGTACAAGCCAAAAGAGGGGGCGACCCAGGAGGCAAAATCGCCGGCCCCCTCGCCTCCAGCGGCTCGGCCATCGGCGGAGGAGGGAGGCCCGGCATCCGGGAGTCTGCTTTACTCGCTCATAGGCTTAGATAGTTAGGTTTTCCCGTGGTGGTCGTTCTTGGCGGCGGTGGCGGAGGTTGTTAGGGTTAGGGTTTCTCTAGTGGTTCGGTTGAAGAGGGCGGCGGCGGCGGTGCAGCTGTGCGGCGTCGTCAAGTTCGTCGGCATGGAGCATTGGACGAGGATGCATCCTGGCAACGGTGGCGAAGCAAAGGCGCCATCATTGTTGAAAAATAAGGTACTCTGGTCCCTCCTTTGTCTCGTCATGGTTATTCATGACCATGGTTGTGGGCTAGTGAGAGTTTGGTTTCTAGTGACATTCATATGGATGTTGCCCGGATTTGTGTTTTCTCATTGCGAATATGGTGAAGGAGGTGACGATAGGCTCAGCTACGGGCTCGACGGCGGCGAGTTCTTCGTACTTGCATATGGAATATCAGTTTACCCCTCTTTTGCGAAAGGGATGGGTTTCAGTTTCCCCCCGTCGGTGATGAGGAGGGCGGTGGTGGATGGTGAGATGGTCGTATTCGTTTAGATTGAGGTTTTGTCCGTGGCAGATCCGTCTGAGATAGTGATCCTAGATGGTAAATTTTATGGCTCTTTCTAGGTTTCTTGTCTCCCATCAATAGAGTTGGTGTTTTTTTTCAAAGGAATATAGAGTTGGTGTTGATTGGGATGCTTTTGTAATCATGGGATGTAATTTGCTTGAAACTCCCCTTTCGCAAAAAAAAAAAAAAAGAGGAAAACATAGATAATAAAACATACATTGGCTCTGAAAGGAGCTTAAAACATGTCTCACTCTATAATTTTTATTTCACTCCCCTCCTTTGAGGCAAATCCTACAATCCCAAACATATGCATAGGAATCTTTCCAGCGGGTGTCTAAACCCTAAGGTTTTATTGTTTGTCAAACGAGCGATTGTTTGTCCTCCTCGATCTAGGCCGGCATCTTCCACCCTAAATAAATCCTAAACTTTAAGGTTTTAGTGTTTGTCAAACCAGCGGGAGATACACTAAACTACTTAAAAGAAGGAAAACCATTGAGGAACCTATATAGTTGTAGTGCTCGCTGCTCAGCACGATTGTGTACTAATCTGTTAGCACCTACCACGCACAAATTCATCTGGGACCATACACGTGAACATTGTTGCCAATTTTCAGTGGACTTTGTTTTTTATCTATATTTCTTTAGTTCGAAGGAAATGTGGTTCTAGGCGTTGCATTAGCTTTGATTTTGCATGATTGATCAAGGAGGTTCCGTCGTATTATCTGGAACACGCGCATACTAAAACATCCAGTAATGTTATGTAGATTTCGGTTGGTGCCAGCTTGTGGGAGAAAGGGAGGCCGGTATGCCATAACTTATTGCCCGAGCTTGACGCCAAAGCAAAATCTCTAGCAGTCCAGTACCCTACAGATAGTAGCAGATCTGACTTTAAATAAGATTTAACAATTATTTACAACAACAATAACAAAGTCTCTTCATCCCAAGTGGGTTATGGTAGGCTAGAGTTGAAACTCACAAGCTAAGAACCAGGCAACCAGCCAGCAACAAATGTTTCAAGAAGGCTAAACGTGATAAACATAGAATACCTGGGCACGTCGTGGACACAGAACACAAAGTATACTATTATGCTCAACAAGGACATGAAAATGTTGACTTTCCCTATTTTCCCTTCTACATTTCTAGTATTCTACTCCTGAAGCCAACTCAGATTTGCATTACAGAATGTGCCTCTTCAAAGAAATAATAGCAACAAACTTTTGATTCACTAGGTGTAGAAAGAAAGGCAAACTAACTTAAGTCTATCAGAAGTAGATTTAACACATCATTAAACTATTTAAGAATATAAAACAGCAAGGAATACCATGTGACATCCCGACCCAGCCCAAACGAGTTTCGGCCCAAACGAGCCAGTGGGAGAGGCGAGCTACTGTAGCGCGGCTACTGTAGCGTCGCGACACTGTAGCTTCAGGAGGTTTAGTCCCATATCGCTAGTCGAATGCGAGCAAGACCAGCTTAAAAGGCCGGCCAGAAAATGCAGTAACAATCGGGTTAACTCTTTTACGTGAAGCGAGGACGAAAGCGTAAGAATTGTTACTGTGAGGTGGGACCGCTCGATGTGCGAGCTGGTCTGAAGCCGTATTTTCGGTCTGGGATGTTACAGTGGCGCATGGCTGGTGTGGGTCCGGAGTGGTCACACAGCATGGCACATGCGCTGGCACTGGACACATAGACGTGGCCAAGAGGGGACGTTCTTGGACTGGGGTTGACCGACGAGGACGCCGGTCTTCTAAGGGGGTGAGTATGTGACATCCTGGCCCAGGGCTTAATATGATTAATAAGAATACTCATATCAACAAGTTGCAACTTCTTTTTCGGAAGCTCATCTCGAAAGAACTCTGAGGTTAAGCGTGCTTGGCCTGGAGCAATTTCGGGATAGGTGACCGACCGGGAAGTCTTTCCCGGATGCGCACGAGTGAGGATAAAATGCGCAGAAAAGACTTGTGTTGGTCTGTGAGGGCAGTCTTGAGATCCTAGATAGCTGCTAGGTGTGAGCGAGTCCGGCTCGGGGAGCGGGACGTTACAGTGGTATCAGAGCCAACTCTTGCGGTTTCATGGGCGCGTACGGGTCAGTTGAGAAGGGTACGGTCGCCGTACGGGCGCAGGGACGCAGGTGCGGTACGCATGGCGCGTGTGCCCGACGTGACTGGGACACGGCATGGTACGTACGCTGCTAACTGGACGTGCGGAACGTATGCCAGTACTGGACGTACGGATGTGGCCAAGAGAGACGATCCTGTACATCTGTTCATTCGGGGTAAACTGGTCCGCTGCTCGACGAGGACGTCGAGTTCTAAGGGGGAAGGATTGTGACATCCCGACCCAGCCCAAACGAGCCAGTGGGAGAGGCGAGCTACTGTAGCGCGGCTACTGTAGCGTCGCGACACTGTAGCTTCGGGAGGTTTAGTCCCATATCGCTAGTCGAATGCGAGCAAGACCAGCTTAAAAGGCCGGCCAGAAAATGCAGTAACAATCGGGTTAACTCTTTTACGTGAAGCGAGGACGAAAGCGTAAAAGTTGTTACTGTGAGGTGGGACCGCTCGATGTGCGAGCTGGTCTGAAGCCGTATTTTCGGTCTGGGATGTTACATACCACGTACATGATTCAGTTCCAGAAGCAAGAATATCCAGTGTAGCTTTGACTATGAATGCTCAAGCAACATGTGCTTGACATATTTTATCGAACTATAATGTTAAATATATTTTGTACACTGACCAGAAGGGTACTCAACATATATGCTCAAACAAGGAAAACATGCAACACAATTATCAACTAAAGTCCGCATAGTTACATTGTACAGGCTCATCAACTGTCAGTTTACAAACGGCATTGCATTGGTTCCCTCAATCATCCTTCTGATGCTGAGAACCGGGTGGGCTAGTACCATTCAGTGCTGCATGGTACACACGCTTGTCTGCCAGCCCAAGATTAGAAAGAATTAAATTTCCCTGCAAAATAAGAGGGGTTTGATATTCTAGAGATCACAAAGACAATATAAATCATACATAAATATTACGGAAGATAATATTACCTCCATTGCAATCAGCTTTCGGACATTATTAGCATAGAGCTTAGGATCATCTTTTTCTTGCTTAGACGGATAGTAAACCGGCAACCGAACCACCTCTAAATAATTTACAAATTGACAGAGGAGCAAAAACACATGGCGTGCCTGCAAATTTTTACAAGAGATATAAATCACACATTTGTTTTCAGGATTTAATTAATCAAATGAGAAGCCATATTAGTTGTTGGTTCCATTAGCAGACAAATTTATGAACATGGATTTAGTGCCCACAGGCCACGGGCAGACGAGTTCTGAATATCGAGGCTGTTGGATTACAGTGTCTCAGCCTCTTGGTAACGCTGCTAATGCTGTCATAGTTACTGATGGTTCAATATTCCCACGGAGAGGACGTAAAAGTTTCATCAACAAATATACAATGTTGTAAAGATATGCTGCGGTGCACTGGGTACGGCTGCCTACGGGCTACCGCCCAGCCTTGGCGGAGTAGGTATCAGCGATAAGCTACACGGATGTGGCAGCCTACTTGCAATCCCTCCCACAGCCCCCCTTGTCTGCATTGCATCATCGTTGTCGCTGCCACCCACCTACCGCCCTCCTCCCAAGTCCCAACCCACTGTTTTGGCAGTTGTAGCACCGCCCCACCCTAACAACACCAACTGCCTGTCCCACCACCCAGACTTTCTTGATCTGGTGCGCAGCAAAATTCCAAACCTAAACTCTGAATCCTGATCCCTAATAGGTGGCCAAATTAGATTGGAAACCTCAATCAATGGGAGCATAGAGTTTCGGGGGTCTAAACCATAGCAATTACCATTTTATTTTCTCCTTATAATCATATTTTATTTATTATATCCTTTTAATTGACTAAAGTTATGCAATGTTGTAACTGCACATTCTTTCCAATTATCTAAAAAAAACTGCACATTCTTCACCAATTCAGTCGGGTCCATTGGGTTGGTGGAGATTTTTCTAAAAGTGCATTTGCAATGTGCCTGCTTGGTGTACTTACAATTGTATCCTATCTGACAAACACCAAAACTTTTGCCACACTTCAATATATTCTACTACATAACATACATTTAACTCTGTATGGGCACCCATAACAGTGCGTGCATCTTTGGAGGCTACCATTCCGCACGGAATTCAGGACACCCGTGACTATGGGCACCAAATATTATCGTAAATTTACTTATAGCTCCACAAAAGGTAGACTCTTGGCCTTCTTCTTTATCACTAAACTATATGAGTTTCAATGGTCACAATAAGAAAGCGGCAACCTAGCAATATTCAACTCTGGGAAACCATGCTTCAAAGAACATGGAAAAGGAGGCATTGAAAGGTCTAAATTGTAGTATGGATTCTAATGAGAGACAACTAATAATGGCTAGTTGGGAGCATCCAGAGCTCCATTCACAGTAAAACCTACATAAATGCTCAGCATCAATGAGAAACTGTATGCTCTGGAGAATTCTACATATGTTTGCATCACATTGCCTCGTTTATCCCTGTGTCTAGGTTAATACACTGCCCTTTGACAAAGGAATAAATTTGTACAAGATACTTACCCCATCCATGGAATCCCATGCTGGACTAAATCTCCTGTATTGGTATCTCAAGATGACAGGCTGCACTGGTGCTCCCGCAAGAAAGGCGCCTGTCTTAAATGGAAGAAGATAATCTCCATTTGTAGTGGTACCTTCTGCAAGACAAGAAAAACAAATTTCTCAATACCTTCAAATGAAAGCAAATAACGAAAAAAAAAATGAACAAAATATGAAATGCAGATTTTCTGGCATAAATGATTTGCATGTTCGGACCAGAGCATGCCAGATTTGATTTTTTTTTTTTTTATTGTCTGGTATATTAGTAACAGACAGAAACACAAAACTGTTAGCGATGACAAATGTCTGCAGATAGTGGAACATGATATAATACTTGTACCGAAATTTGTAGCTCAAAATGACGCGCTATTCAGTATTGCTCTCAGCAAATCAAGTTTTTATTAAAAAAAATGACATAATGACATTAAAACAAAAGCTACAAGTACAGTGCAAAGACATATGTATGTAGTGAAGGAAGATTCGATTCATCGTATGGGCAACAATGCATCCTAAATAATTGTGTCAATAATCCTTCAAAAATACTCATGACTCAGATTCTAAGAAATAATGCGAGCATTATCAATGAAATGAAATAGTAGAAAAAATGGAATGCGAAATAGTTTTACACTAACCAGGAAACAGTAACATCATTGGAGAATTCTTATCTTGACAAACCTCTTGGACCCTTTCAGTTACAGCACCTACACACAGCAAGGCAATGTATATATAAATCGATGCCTATCCTAACAAATTGTCACGATCATCAGCTATCATTATGACAACTGATCGAGTAAAACTGTAGCTTTTATTCTGATTATGCTCAAAAACATAGAATTAATTTGGCTTGGAAGTAAGACGACTACAGCTACTTCAAAGACCCTATTAATATATACCTGAAACACCTTGAGAATCTGAAGATTTGGATTCTCGTTGAACAAAAATGCATCCAAGACATTTGCTGTTCAATAAAGAAATATTGTTATTTCAAAGCCAAACTATTAGTGCCGTATCAGAAATACAGGAAATTGAGCGCTCAGGACATTCTTTTTAAGGAAACCACTCAGGATATGTATAAACAACTGAAAACAATTCAGGCAGTCTGAAGAAGACATTATGGGAACTATTGATAGACCAGAGAATGTACCTTATGAGACCAACAAGGGGCAATCTGGACACTGAATCCTACAAAAGGAAACATTTAAGCATGAACGAGACCAGTAGGATATATAAAAGTATGACCAACAATGTCAGTTTATTTTGGTACCTTAGCAACAAAACTTGGAAAAGAGGCCGACATGTGATAAAGGATATCCACATAAGACACGTGATTGGATACGATGGCTCCTGGCCTTTCCAATCGTTTGGACTGATCTTGATGTATGTCCTGACAAAACAATATAACACGATGACAGGCAAACCAGGGAACAAAACGATATGCGTTCGGTCATATTGGCACTAGA
The DNA here is from genome assembly GCA_012490785.1 of Eragrostis nindensis. NCBI lineage: Eukaryota > Viridiplantae > Streptophyta > Magnoliopsida > Poales > Poaceae > Eragrostis > Eragrostis nindensis. Next base: position 139,634 of record JAAXCT010000055.1, read on the forward strand.
GTGACGTGTGATACGTAAACACAGAAGACCAAAGGTGAACATTGAATTTATATCATCCAATAGATGCTAACAGACAAATCAAAAATTTGCATCCACTTATTATAGTTTCATACTGATAATTTTCTTGGCTAATTGATATTGACAATAAAATTTCATCTATTTTGATAGCAGCAAAAAAGTGCAAGGGAACTCAGAATCAATCTAAAGTTAACTGCCATGACACATATACATGTTCAATTATAAAGAGCATTATATAAAAAATCTAGCCAACTGTACAATGTCCCAATTTGCCTATGACTATACTAGAAAAGGCACTGAGCAAGCAACATTTGAATGGCATTGCCACACAGGCCCAAAAAGGAGAGCCGCTGTGCAATTTACAACAGTGTAAATGCCTGTCAGTGCAAACAGAACTTCTGGAAAGTTCCATCATCATGGAAAAAATAGAAACCTACACAGAAGACGCTGCAATCGGAAACATCATTGTATTACATACAAGGGGCCGGAAAAAAGAACTGAGCAGCAATTGCTCGCAGTGTCTATGACTCCATTGGCACTTGGTACAGCAAAAAGGTTTCACACCGGAATCAGAGGCGTTGCTACAGCTGCACTCTCGGTGGCCGAGTTAGAAGCACCTCAGTACTGTACCCAGTACCCACCTACACGCAGTTGACCGAACACCGCAGTAGTGGCAATGCACATCGCGCTATTTTCAAACCAATGCCAACCCACAGCTCTGGCCGATTACAAGGACTGTCATCAAACAGCAGGGACGACACACCCACCGGAGGGAGGGTGGAAGCGCAAGGCTGCATTGTACGCTACTAACTAATTTACTGACCTCTGCGTTGGGGAGCCCCCGGCGGGTCTCGCGGATCCAGTAGAAGCCGAAGACGAAGAGCATCGCCCTTGAGAGCGCGCGGCCGGACTGCAGCACGGCGTCCCTCCTCCACCCGGCCAGCCGGAACCGTCTTCCCTCCTCCGCGCCCGCCACGCCCAGCGTGCACGCCCGGCACACGAGGTAGTAGGCGAGGAGCACGAGCATCCCGGCGACGAAGCGGAGCGGGACCAGCACGGCGGCGACCAGCGCCAGGCGCACTGCCTCCGCCGCCGGGAGCGGGCCGCGGCCCATGGGCCCGTACGCGTCGCGCGTACATGTCGTCCAGCTCCTCCCCCGTGGCCAAGGACGCCGCGGCGGTGGCGTCGGGGATCGACGGCGGTCCGGCGGTGGCGGCGGTGGTGGTTGTGGTGGTGGCGGCGGCGGCGGTGGTGGTCGCGTCGACGGCCATTGCTGAAGCCGCGCGCGCGCCGCCGAATCGAGCGCCGGGCTGGATCGACGAGCGCGTGTTTTTTACGGGTTTGTGTCGGAGAATTTCGATTTGTTTGGTCGGCGCTGGGAGGGGGTCAAGGGAAGGTAGAAGGGGACGATTTATCGTTGGATATAGATCCTACGGCAGAAATTGGGAGTGTGTTCGTCATCGGATTTAATCTGGGATTACGATATGGACAGGGTCGGGCCCACCAGAGGGTGTCCATTACGGAAAGCAATTGTCCTAGCAGCGGATAGAGATGGCTGGGAGAGTCCATGACTCCATGGCCATCCGATCCATGGCTGCTAAACTATTCGCGCGCATGAAAGGAGAGGCGCGGCGCCGCCGCCGCGGCAGCCTTTCGCCCGGCCCGCACGGCAAGCCAAGGGACGGCGGCGGCTTGCAAGGTGTGCTGCTGTGCACAGGTCACTTGCTAGGAGTATTTTGGTGTTTCCGGCCTGTTTGGAACAATACACTTTTGCTGCTTATTCAGTGAAATATGTGTGCGCAATTTGCCGCTCTCCATTGAGTTCTTTGAGATCTTGCCACTTTTTATGGAGTTCTTTAAGATCAAATCAATGTGTGGTTAAGGTTGGACGGTGCTACACTGTTAATGGTGGACATTTTGGGCAATTATTTCTACACTTCACTGACTCGTACCGGATACTGATGCTACAGGCATATCAATAGGTGAATCAAACAATATTGCCTTGGTCAAAAAAAAATCAAACTATATCTGTACTCTGAAGTATATCTGATATATGAAACTTCATGATTTAAATACGTGGATTAAATCAAGACTACGCTGTAAACTCCAAGTCAACCAAATGAGTATGTTTCTATTATGGATTAAACGTTGAAACTCCAACTAAATCCAGAACATTCTACTAGGATATTACTCTTTGCACCTAATTCTACTTTATAAGGTATTTTGTACTAGTTAATTGTGTTACTAACCTTCATATATTTTATAACAAGTGCAAACTTGTCATTTGTTCCTTATTTCCACTACAAATGTGCACTTACGCCGGCTATAGGAAAATAGAAATATCAACTGTCAATTCGATTCAAAATGGTCAATTCACCCAAAAAAAAACTCTAAGGCAAACTTAGAAACACCCGTTAATCCATAAGTTAGTTAAAAATTCCCACCAAAATTAAGAAAGCATGGATGTGACAGTATGATGTGTATTTCTGAAATTCGAATGACTACTTCTGGAGGATAGTAATTGGGCAATTCAAATCCATGCTTGCCCGTTAGATTACAATCTAAAAATAAAACCTTCAAATTATATATCCTAGCTAGTTTAGCCAGTCTAATATGAAAGTCATCCATTTATCTTTCCTCAAAATAAACAGCACATGTTAGAATCACAATATATAAAGTTACATGTGCAAACAGAACAATCAAGCATACCCTATAGCATTGAAGTAAAAGAAGGATGGAATAAAGTGGTGTGTATCTATCCTTTATTCAAGGAGCATAACCAATGACCCTTCTCAAGCAATTTATTTTTGTGATTATGAGTTTATTAATTAAGAATTGATTCAATCTCACTGGGAACTAAATAGACACTAGAAAACGGGGCGCCGCGTAGCCTATTCATTTGGAAACCCATCAAAATTAAATAATATATTTCTTTAAGATAGATGAGGTTGTATCCTAAACATCATCACTTACAATGTATATAATAAAAGATATTCAAAATAGTTGTTTTTGTCAGTTGGTAACAAGTCTTTGTATTAACTTTGTGCAAAAGAGAGTGCAACTTTATCTCTTGACATTTTTGCCAATTTTGCAGTCTATTTTTTGACAACTAATTTACCCGAAGTATTGAAGATGTAACACTTCAAAGTTGTATGTAATGATAATCATTTAATATTATTTTTATGTGATAATTTGTAGTACTTTTGAGCTAATTATTAAAACTGGAGCAGCTCGACTATACATGCTTAATATTCATGCTGAGATGTGCCTCATCTATATATCTATAGAAGATGCAACCACAAAAAATCATTGATTGCTATTTCTCTGCAACCACGTTGAGCCACATCACCTACAAAACTCTGTTCGTTGGATCTTATGTGTTCGTTGATCATGTGTGTCCATTCTTTTGCATGATTCAACGCCAACAAACTGAACTTAACTCTTCTATAAAACCCTTCATGTTAATTGTATGGTTAATTTTGCATCTACTACTCCTCACACTCACCTCACGCCCCTGCCACTTCTTTACACCATTCTTTCAGCTATACTAGAAACTGACAAGAGTAAGGACGGAAATGATGGCTGCCGAAACTCCTCCACGCACCACTGAGCAATAAAAAGAATAATTGATACCATCAATGCAGCTGTTTATCTTCCCACCCCTCCCCTTCAAATATTGCTCTTGAGCGTGCCCAAACATAGTCAGATGTTTATAGAGATGTTTGTAGGTACGCCTCTGTTCATCTTCATCACTTTGTTTCACTCTACACCGGACCCAAAACTGACCTCCACCACGCCTTTGCTAGCAAAACCTCAACTATCGTTGACTTGGAACATGAACAGGCGAGTACATCCATCTCCATCCCTATGTTTTTCTTCCTGTTCCTCCTTTTATCTTTTCCTGTCTCCATTGCTCCCACTATTGTTGCAGCAGCCACCTTGCTAAGTCCTGGAGCTCGGTAGATTGGCAGTCAGCAGATTGTGGATGCTGCCGTTCTTCTGTGTGGATTGGTGCGGCACCGTAAATCTCTCTCTCTCTCTCTCTCTCTCTCTCTCTCTCTCTCTCTCTCTCTCTCTCTCTCTCTCTCTCTCTCTCTCTCTCTCTCTCTCTCTCTCTCTCTCTCTCTCTCTCTCTCTCTCTCTCTCTCTCTCTCTCTCTCTCTCTCTCTCTCTCTCTCTCTCTCTCTCTCTCTCTCTCTCTCTCTCTCTCTCTCTCTCTCTCTCTATGGATGCAGTCGTTCTTTTGAGGATTTCATAGTTACAAGGCAGAGCAAACCTTTCGTTTCTTTGGTTATTTGTTCTTTTTATTGAGATGATATAGATAGTGCAAACCATGTGAAGCCGATTTGAAGGCATCACTATAATTATTATGTCAGGTCTGATATCTGAATTTGCTAACCATCTTCTTGGAAGCTCTGAATCTAGCTTCATGAAAAACTGATCTCCCCTCTGAACCTCCAAAATTTCTGTGAACCTGCACTGCAACTCTGTTTACATGATTATGGATGCTTTTTTTTCTTCCAATCTGTTGCACCTCGATTTTGAGACAATGCCTAACAGACAAATTTCAAGTGGTTGGTCACTATTTATTGGGAGAAGTCGTCCAAAATTTAGTGTTGCACAATCTGCTATATTGATGCAATTATCAAATTTCGTGTGTGGTAAGATGCTTATACTGTCATGTTTTTTGCTAACTGAGCAAATACACTTCTTATCCATTTTTATGGGGTGCTGAATTTATGATCATCACAATATTTTACTTTCCAGAGAAAAAAGTATTTGCTCTCATCCTTCAGCTCTCCTGTTGCTCTCTCATCCCAATCTCACTCCCTTTACATCGAGTCCCCCGGTCATCTCTGTCAGAGACACATTGTATTTGTTTGTTTCAATTTAGCATATGCAGATATGCTAGACAGGGTTGCAAGTTGCAAATGTGTTTTCCCTAGGTCGATCCGTCCATCATTTAACAATTTTATATATCCTTTTTTTTGCAATGAACAATTTTATATATCCGTTACCTATAGTGCATATCAAAGATATAAGTGCCCTATTATATGTGACAATGCTTAATGTGCAGGTTAGTCAATTGCTGTGAACAACTTCGGTGAATGGACATAGTGAGGTCTCATGTTTTAATTTTCAACGACCGTTCACATTGTTCAACAAGGTGATCATCTATTGAGCACTGCAGGCCCTGCATACCTAGGATCATTTTGTCCTCTATAGTAGGCTACCCATTCGAATCACATTTCATGCATGCACGTTATCAGTCATTACTCTTACCACATTAAAGCATTTTTGTTCATAAAAAATTTCAAGAATTATAACATTTAGATATCCTTTGATTCTAAATTATGTAATCATTTTAAAGATTTAGAGCATATGTTCTTGAAACTCCCGCAGCAACGCGCGGGGAACCACCTAGTTTTCCTTAGGAAGGCAACCATTTTGGTGTGTAATGACTATCAATATAACTTTTACAGGTCCTTAAGCATGTGTTGAATGTATTGACACTGTGCAGCAGGAATGCAGGATACGTGCAGACAATTGGAGTGCCAGTTGGCACCATTTCCATTTATATTTTTGCAAAAAAAAATTAGCATCAACAATTTTAATGATTTTTTAATAAAGACTATATTCCTTATTTATTTAAATTAGAAAAATTTTAGAAAAGAATCATAAATAAATTTCCTAAATTCTGAATCAATCAACTTATGGAAAAAGAATGTCTCGTTCAACATATATATTTTTCATGTAATATAACATCAAAGAAAGTGTAAAATTTCTTAACATAGAGTATAACATTACAAAAAGAAAATCATTGAAACACCATCACGTGAGAATTTATGAGTTTAGATCTAAAAAAAAAGAATTTATGAGTTTACTGAGGTGTTATTTACTAAATGAGAAGAATTTAGATAGTTTCCACTGAGGTATTTACAAAATCCAGGCACCAACTTGTTTGTTTTTATTACAGGGAACTAAAGGGTTTTTTACGCAATTAACATTACCTAAACGTCATTTGTAGATTACAGTGACTAAACTGCATAACTTTCACAAATATTAATATTTTCTGCCAGTGGGCTGTCTACTGGGCCGGCCCGGCCCTTTTTCTTCCCTAGCTCATCTGGCTTGTTGAATAAATGGGAGTTCGGCTAGGGTTGAGTCTGGCTAGGCTTTCAACCCTAGCCGTGTTACTTTGTCTCAAATTGCCGGGCCGGGGAGGCACCCGCCTGAGATCTACTCCATCCATCGCATGCAAGAGGAAAGGGGAGGGTAGCGTACATGGGGGAGCAGAAATGGTGGTGGAAATATGAGAGCAGAGATGAGAGTCCTCAGAGTGGGATGGGGGAGAGATATTTTTGTGAACCCGTCGTGAAGCGAGAAGAATAAAAAACATTTTTGTTTCTTATTTGGACGAGCACAATTTTTTAAAAGCACAATGGATAAAATACTTGCAATTAACCTTTTAGAGCATAGTGAGCCAAATACATGAAATAATTTTCTAGAGCGCAATGGGTGAAATACTTGAAATAAATTTTTTACAGCATAATGAGTCAAATAGTCATTTTGTTATGAGTTAATAATTTTAGTTCAAATAAATTTTGAAGCAGTTTTTTATTGTAAAATACAGGAAATTATACTAAAGTGTAGTGAATCAATTTACAGATTAGTGGTTTAGTAAATAATAAAGAAAGAAAATATTGGTCTAAATTGTTCAACTAATTTATAAAATGTAATGTGATTATGTTTATTGCGTTTATTGGTCCTCAATTACGTTATGTTGATAATAGAAAATCCTCAATGGAAAAGCACTTAAAGCATTACAATTATGAGAAAATTATATTCATAGGTAATTAACTTAATGAGTCTTAATTATGAGCCTTAATTATTCTTCTGTAAAATTCGAACTTAAATGAAAGAAGCCCAAAAGGGTCCTCTGGAGCCAGAACCAGCCCTGCCTAGCAGCATGTAAATTCTAAGAAAAAAAGAAGAGTGAAATGCACCGAGAGTCTTCGAACTTGTCCCGAGTTCCCATCTATGTCCCGGTATTCTCAAATGTTGGTTTCTGGGTCCTCGAAGTTGTCCCGAGTTCTCATCTACGTTCCGATACTTTCAAATGTTGGTTTCTGTATCTTCGAACTAGTCCGAGTTCTCATCTAGGTCCCAAAACTTAATGAGAAGTCTCTTCTAGGTTCAAATCACCATCCATACAACCGTCACCAGGAAGCAATCTGGAGCGTTGATGCAGAAGGCGGCCGGCTTGGGGCATAAATACCCCCTGTCCTAAGGAGGCTATAAGTACCCCTGTGGGCTGCCGGAACAATTCGCACCTCATTCAAGTAGTTCTTTGTAGAATTATTATTTCTTTTTAATATAATTAACTTTATCTTTATTTATTTCTTTTAGTAATTATTTTTCTATTTAGTTTATTTGTTAGAGTTAAGTATTGTTCATATGGGTCATGCTGCGGGATTCATGATTAGAAATGGTTTCATCTATAGTTGATTGGACAGTGAAAATAACACAACACAACAATCGCAAGACTGCCCCTAGTTAAATGTCATCCATAAACTGTTTGATGATGGGAAGGTTGTTAATTTTCGTTAATTTAATTGACTCCCATTTTTGTTTGATGAAGGTGCTTTGTATTCACAGTAGGCATGGTGAAAGCAAACTCAAATACAGCCACTATACTACACCAATCTTAAAACTAAATCCAACCACACTACACTTTGAAATATGATTCTGGCCCAAACACCTCATTATTTAAAATATAATACATGCGGTGAAAATTAGCTGCAGACAATAATCTTTCGGGAAACAATTCCAGAGGATAACCATATGACCTTTCTCGTCCCAAGAAGCATCGTTACATCAACTTTCGCATTCAGGCATCACTGAGCCTCCGGCCTCACCTTGCCAATCCTGAGGAAGATTGGGTACCTGACCGTCTTCACCTCCTCCCTGGGCCCACCCCACGCCGCCTGGAACCCGCGCACGGTGGCCTCGTCGAGCAGCTCGACGCCCTGGTCCTTGGCCGTCTGGTACGCCGACCACGAGGTGATGTACGTGAGGTAGTCGTCGAGGTCCATGCGGCGCTTGGTGGCGAACTCGAAGGGCCCCGTGTGCGCCTCGCCGTCGACGGGGTCGAACGGGAACTCGACGCCGCGGTACTGGTCGTCGACGAGCCGGCGGTTGGGCGCCCAGTACGGCTGCGAGAACCTGTAGAGGCGCCAGAACGCGTCGTCGACGGCGGGGGCCCCCTCGACGCGCGGCTCCGTGTAGCACCAGGCGGCGAGCACCCCGTGGCGCGGGCGCAGGAGGGACCGCGCCTGCGCGTAGAAGCGGGGGAGGTCGAGCCAGTGGAAGGCCTGCGCGACGGCGACGAGGTCGACGGAGCCCGGCGGCGCCCCGACGGCCGCGTGGAGCGCCGCGAGGGGCAGGTCCGGCGCCGTGTGGACGTAGCGGACGTTGGGGAGGGCCGGGGCGTGGGCCAGCTGCTGCGCGCTCGTGTCCGTGCCCACCACGGCCGCGTACCGCGTCGCCAGCTGCGGAGTCCGTGGACATGTCACGTGTCAGGCATGACAAAATTGGACATCCACCACCACACATGTAAAGTCGTTCGGCTCTTTAGTAGAATATCTTTTGAAACGTGTCTCAATGGAACAGTTCACTTCAATCATAGGTAGTACTGTAGTAGTACTATTTTGACCAAGAACATGAAGTAAACCTCAAGAAACTGTTTTGTTTTGCCATGACATATGCCTCGCGAAGAAGACGAGCAGCCGGGGACCGGAAGAGGAAGAGAGAGGACTGACCGATGCTGCGGCCTGGCCGCTGCCGGTGCCGACGTCCCAGGCCAGATCGCGGCGGGGCGTCTTGGAGGCGATGAAGTCGAAGAGCTCCGGCGGGTAGGCCGGCCGCGTCGCCGCGTACTGCTTCGCCTGCTTCAGGAACAGATTAGCCATCGCGCCTCGACTGCTTCTCCCTCCCTCTCGATTCCTCTCCCTTTCTTGGAGCCAACCAATTGCGAGTTTGCTACACTTGACCGGGTTGTGGCGAGCAGAGTGCTCTGCTGCGCGCTCGTTCTTATAGGGCCGCGGCGCGGACGGAGGACTCTGCTTCAGCTTCTCGGCAGGTGCGCGCAAACGGCGAGCACTTTCCTAGCAGTCAAGTCAAAATAGTGTTTCATTCACCACTCGCCGCCAATGCCTGGCCGCCAGGCTCTTTCTGGCGACGGGCTGATTCGCCGGTGAGTGGCTACTGCCTACGGAAGAGTTGCAGACGTCCTTCCCAAGCCACGCGACAATTGAAGAACGTGCGTGCTTCAAAACGCACGCGCCCGAGCAAGGAGGAAAAACAGAGTAAAACCTTTCCTTCGTTTCATGTGAGCGCAGCCGCGACGTGTACATCAGGTTCAACCACCGCGAAGGTAGTAAAAGTAAAAGATGGAAAACCATAGTGTTGAGCTTTAAGCAAGAGAACTGTTATTGCAGGAGCATTAAGAAATTAGTATATCTCAATTGACCAAAAACACCGTTTTTCCTGTCCACACACACGGCGGCTGTTGGATGCTGATCGAGACATGACTTTACCTCGTCGAACCTCTACTAATTCACCAACTATTTACTCCTTTGTATCATAAAACTACCACTTTTCGTTGAGTGCCACATGTCAGCCACATTTGTCTTGTCAAAATTCAATAGTCACCGACGTGTAGGACCAAGAAAAATAAGTTGTGATTTTATAAAACTAGTTTTAAAAGTTGTGATTCGTGAAACTAGTTTTGTGGTTTTATGATACATTGGAAAAAAAGTTATGATTTGTGAAATTAACTTTGAAAATTATTTTAAATTTTTGTCACATGGGTGACTGTTTATGGAAAGGGATGTGTGCTTAAGTATGCTTCACGTACTAAGTCACCAACTATTTGCATTTGTTTCTAGGTTTCATTACAACTTTACCTCAATCATAGTTTGATATCCCCCCCCCCCCCCCCCCCCCCAGTGGCGGACCCACGGGTGGGCCGCATGGGCCTTGGCATACCCCAAAATTCTAGCCCAAACACAGTTTTCAACACTGTAGCTGCTACAGTGCCCGGAAATAATCTTTGCTCTGGGCTTTTTGTTCTTCTGGCCCACCTTATTGGGCCGAGCTGGGTCCGCCACTGCCCCCCCCCCCCCCCCCCCCCCCCCCCCCCCCCCCCCCCCCCCCCCTCAAACCCGAGCGCAGATTGAAATAGTGGCAGACTTGGATGTGCTCTGTCAACTATGACAAAAATTACCGTCGTGAACGCTTGCCTAATTAGGTCATCAGTTTGGATCGAAGCAGGTTTTTTGGTCTAGTCGTATCCGAGACAGTTGTAGTATTCTGCCGTAGTAAAACTCGTTGGTTTAATTATATCGTCCGTGCACACAACCGTATTCGAGCAGAAAGCACCAAACTGCTTGATAGTTCCACCGTTACCATACGTAGATGCAAGGCTCAAGCTAAGAGTTAGGCACGTCTAAGTGGTACTTCTTGGTCTAGTTGGGGTAGCTTACACTACAAGAAAACATGGTTTTAGTCACCAAATTTTAGTGACTAAGGAAATTTTTTCTATGTTGGTCACTAAAAGTTGATTAATAGTGACCAAGTTTGAGATTTTTAGTGGATATACACTTTTAGTGACCAACGTTATATGTAGTTACCAAGGTTATGTTGGTTGCTATATAGTTTTAGTGACCAACATATGCAATTATTGGTCACTATATACATGTAGTGACAAGGTTTTAACCACCAAAATGTGACCAAGCTTGTTGGTGATAAGCTAGCTATTGTGACTAAAAATAGACATATAGTGACCAAGTACCTTGGTGACTAATAACCATTTTTCTTGTAGTGTTATGCTGGTCAGGAGTCGCTTCAAACTGTGGCGGGCCGGGATGGGGTGTGTCGATTTTGTAATAAACAATCTTATGAGGGAATATCAAACAAAGATTGAGATATATTGTGAGATTTGCAATTGTAAGCCTAGAATTTTAACACAACGCTTATTGAATTCCAATATTACTATATTACTTTAAGTATAGTCTTACCAAGGTTTTTTGGATTTTACCGTACGCAGGATTTTACAGCCGTGTATTTAACTAACTTTGCTAGTGCAGATTTAAACCGTTTAGCAACCACATCTACGCCAAGATTCGTGCATGTTTTATCCAGGAGGCGCTCTCTTCTTAGAGATAAACCACGACTGCCAGCTGTCGATGGCGACATTTTGAAACCAACGAGATAGACTTTAACCGACGTCGCCCCCGCCTTGTTTGTCTGCTATATAAAAGACATCAGCGGAGAACGATCTCACGTTTACGCGCGCGCCGATCGATTTCCCTCCCGGTTGGTCCAACTGCATGCCGCAGGTGATCCGCTCTCTCGTCTTTCACCGTCGTCACCACGATGACGACATCCATATCGATCCATGACATTTTCACGTGTTGTTTCGCTTGCAACCAGCGCAGCCATGGCGGCGGCAGCGGCGGCGGGTGGCGGTGGCGGTGGCGGTGGCGGTGGCGGTGGCGGTGGCGGCAGCGGCAGCGACGGCAACGGGAGGCCGGTCAGGCCCCATGAGCAGGGGATGTTGAACGCGAAGGTCAAGAAGCGCAAGGCGCCCCAGCCGCGTGATCGTGAGCAGAGCGGGAGCCCCGACTCGGCCGTGACGACGTGCGCCGCGATGACGCCGACGGCGGCATCGGGCGGCGGCGGTGGCGGTGGCCGCGACATGGAGGAGGTGCAGCAGCAAGCGAACGGGAATAGGCCGAGTAAGCCGGCGGCATCGAGCGGCGCCGGCGCCGTCGGCGACCGCGTGGCAGCGGTGCCGCAGCAAGCGAACGGGGAGAGGCCGGGGACGCCGGTGGCATCGAGCGGCGGCGACCACCACGTGACGGAGGTGCAGCAGCAAACGAACGGGAAGAAGCCGAGGCTCGTGTGGACGACGGAGCTGCACGAGAGGTTCGTGAGAGCTTGCAGAAGTGTTGGGAGAGGTAATGCAGCGCCGCTTCTTGTTTGTGATTACGTTATTACACGCAAAAACTCATTGTTGTTAATTAATTTCTTCTGCAAAGAAAACCACAGAGAAGTTTTTGTGCGTCAGTTTAGAGATAAGTTTTTTTAAGAAAAAAGAAAGAGAGAAAGCTCAATCACGTCTGAGGGTTTTTAATTAGAGGGATCCAGGCACCTGAAAAGTTAATTAGAAGGATCTTAAGCCTATGCCAACTAAAAAATTACTGTTCTGTCATTCTGAAAGACTAACGCACTATTGGAGATTATCTTATATGCATATGAACATAACAATTAAAATGTTTAGTCTCATAAGGTTTTTGGTGGGCTATGCGTGCGGTTTGGCCAAAATAATTATTTCTGTTTTCGTCATAGAAGTGGTGCCGAAGAAAATACTGGAGGCGATGAAAGTAAATGGACTGACCAGGGAGAATGTTGCCAGCCACCTTCAGGTACGTAATCTAACAGCTGTTGGTTTTGACCACCATTTCCGTACAGATCGATTGTGTCGTTTTACTCAAAAGCAGCTACTCCTACTACGTAATTGCAGAAATATAGGCAGAACATGCAAGGAAGAGGACAGGGTGGTAGTCGCCGGAGAGGTGGTGGTGGTGGTGGTAACCGAACAGTGACGATGCAGCACACAGCAGCTCCATCCTTTCAACCAGCGTTTCCTCCTCAGGCTCAGCCGCCCGTCGCAGGGGCGGCGTTCCCTCAAGCACCATCGTCCTCTGTCTCTGTGAACCCTCCTCCGCAAGGAGGATCCTTTGCTGTTCCCAGCACGATTATGCCTGATCAGCTTCCAATGGGGCATGTCCAGCTAGTCCAGGCACTGCCAGCTGCATTGGTTCATCATCGTCATCATCAACCACGCCCAGAGTTTCCAATGCTGATGCAGACACCGATGCCGCAGCCGCTCATCTATCAACCGCCGCTGTTCCACCGGCCGGCTGCGATGGGGCAGCGGCATAGGATTATCATGGAACATCAAGCGCGACATGCTGCGCCGGGACACGACCACGAGATGGTGGCAAGTAACTACGAGCTGGGCGCGCAGACGCTGGCCAGAGCTCCGGCGGCCGGCGTGCAGAGCCACCGTCTGCAGCCCCACATGCAGGGCTCTCAAGCTGTGAACATGAACGGATCAGGTACGTACCTGATCGCACGTTTTAATTGCCTCTTCCCTCGCACATGATTGTTTTCCGCAGCTAGCCACGCAGTTACGCATTAATTAACGACATGACACGTATCATCTTGTCTTGTTTATTATGGCAGATCTTGTCGTAGGATTATGCTCGGTTCCTGAGCCCAACACGAGAGGTGGTGAACAGATGATGGAGACGCGCGTGGGCATGGCGCAGCTGCAGATCGCCGACGAGGCTCAGGTGCCGCGGGCCGCTGATCCAGATGGTGGCCAACAAGAGGACTCGTGCGACGTTCTGCATTTTTGGGTAATAACAATTTGAACTCCCTAAGAAACGAATTTTATTACATGGTTTTCCATCTGTATATCTTCTGATGTGTTGTCTTCGCATGCATGGTCATTGCAGAACACCGATTCTGCACCTTCGATGGATCACGAGTTCCCTCCGAACAAACCAATCTGATTTGCTGCATGGTGCCTGACTGGGTTGGCTGTGCGTGCCGAGACCAGATTCCCACACGAACCGTCGTCTGTTCTTTTGTAGGATTGATTAGAGCATGGCCTGGACTGGCGAGTTTGAGCTTCATCGTCAGCTTATTAAAGTTGCATGAATCGATTAAGCTCTCCTAAACAGGGCAATGCTTTCGGTAGAGAGGTTCTTAGAGTTTTCGCTGCTTCTTATTCATTGGTGATTCTTTCATGTCGTGGTCGTTTTGTAATGTAAGGATGTTAAATTGATTGTGTGGGACTCTTGTGATATCTGGATTTCTTTGACCATCGACAAGTACAACTTGTTCTAGTACCTTTAATCTACAGAGTTTTGACCTTCAAATTCATTAACCTTTTATCTCTAGACTTTTATAGGAGATTGTTTTATATTCTATATCTAGAGGATTTTGGAGAATGGATTTAATTGCAGGAAGAGAGCACAGGTTTCCGCATGGAGAACATATGAAAGAAAGACCGACAGGGCCCAGCTCGAGTGCCATACAAAAGTGTCCAAAGGTACTCGAACTAGCCCAACAACGTTTTGCTAGCCCAATAAAGTTTTTGAGACACATATAGAAGCTTGTGAGAAGACTTAAGTTTTCAATCTCCCTAATTTTGGCTAATAAATAATTTAGATTCAAAATACAATTATCTCAAGCTATAAATTTTTGTGACTAGCAGAACGTGTTTACACATCCGATCGAATCGAATGTTTAGAAATTACATGATTAGATATATATCATTAAGTTTCATGATATAATAATTTGTCTATGCTTCACAAATAAAGCAGTACACTAGAAGTACGACACAATTAAGGGATTTTTTTGATATAAAATACTTTGTCCTCTTTGGGACAAAGATGGAGTTTCTATGTTCATAAAAATTAAGTTTTGAGATTTCTCAGTACCTTTCATAGTGTCACCCTCACAAGTCACACTTAGTGTAAGAAAAAATATGTAAAGTGACAAAGGATATTATTCCGTAATCATTAGTTGAGTTTGACCAAATTGAATTATCAAATTTGATGTAACAGTACACTTCTTTAGAGCAAGTATTATGAGCAGCAAAAAGCAGGCGAAGTCCTACGTAGCGGAGGAAAAAAGCAAGAGACAACCAAGCGGGCGGCTCGCGAAACGCCCGCTTGAGCCGGCGGAAGCGCGCATGCTGCGCTGCTATTTGCTAAGAACGCTGATGCACATTAAATATTGGCGGGGTCCACCACAACAGGGCGTTGGGTTGCAGCCAGCAGCGGACGAAATCATAGAACTTGCTCTTAGCAAACTGTTGAGTTCGTGGTTTTCGTGGTATGATCAGTAGACCGACCACTAAGAATTATGGGAACCGTCCAATTAATAGGCGCTGTTTACATAGCAAATTAGCAAATTTGTCGGACGACATAACTATCAATAGGCGCTGTTACGTAGCAAATTTGTCGGACGACATAGCGCTGTCCCAACTCGACCGTACGCCCGTGAAAAAAAAAAACGAAAGAACACTTTGCACGCCCCCGACGGAAAGGGTGCCGAGAACACTGACGCCCAAGCACGTCAGGAAGTAGGCGCCGCCGCCGCCGCGCGCCCAGCACGGCAGGTTGACGGCCTCTCTCGTACGTTGTGCTTTATTACTAGTTCAGGCGTGAAGCAGCTCCTAATTAAGGCCAACGTCGCGTTCAGGACCAACAATTCGTCAGTTGAGCATACCAACAATTCTGATGTAAAGCGGCGCAACTGACTTTACGGCTAGTAAATGTGACATTTCCTTTGTCGCGCATCTTGTAAACGTGAGGCACTGTCACAATTATTGCCATGTGTGGCAATTAAGCGCATGACTGTAAATTTATGAAGATCATGTTGCCAAGTACTGTGCTGTTAGTACTTTTTTTTCTTAACCCTCTCAAACTGCGATATATAGATGTAGAATCTGTTCAAGAACAAAGAGACACATGCCGACACACGCATCCCTACACCTCTACCAGACCTACAACTACACATCACAAACACAAACGCATCCTTAGAGAAATCACCAGAAAAACTCTAGTGCGCGACGGATACGTCGCCCTCTCATTGTGGCACCACGCGTGAGAGGGTATACAAGAAAAGGAGGGCCAACTCCCCTAAACCCCTACTCCACAGGCTCACCGATAGCAATGGGGAGCAAATCGCCATCGATATGGAGGAAGCCTGAGAGACTTGATTCCAAAGACGCGCCGCCGCCTCCGTATCAACGACGCATCCCGGACAACAACCCACCGACGGCTAAAGCCGCCGCGGTAAAACCTTCCTCGTCCAAACGAGTTGAACGAAGCAAAAGACTCCGCACGTCACCAAAGCCGATCCGGAAGAGAAGCTTCGAAAGGCCCCAAGTAGCAGCACGCCCGCGCATGAGCAGGCCGGCAGCGCCTCCCCTACCAAGAAGAGCGGCAGCAGCCGAAAGCTGGCGGGACCAGAGCACCACGTAGGCCCCCACCGCGGCGGAGGCCCGAACGCTCCACCGCAGTCGGCACCACCTTGCGCGCGCCCGAAGGGGCGCACAGCAAGACAGAGCGATGGAGTCTCCGGCAGCGAGAGCGTCGACGAAGCTTGACGCGGCGACCCGAAACTCGCACCAATCCGGCGACGGCGACGGCGGAAGAGAAACTAAGCTAAGAAAACCTAGCCTATTTACAGGTCCGCGCGCCGATCTGCCATCCCCGCACCACCCCCGACGACTGAGAAGCCACCGAAGGGGATGGGGCGGCGAGATCGACGCCGGAAAAGGAGATCTCCCTTCTTCGCTCGCTCTCTCCTGTAGCACTGAGAAGGGTCGCGAAGAGTTGCTGTTTGTGTTAGTACTTTAGGATAGGACTATCATCAAGACTTACTAGGCCGAGATTGAGTTGTTCTGGAGCGCTGTGGATTACTAGTGCGTACCAAATGCAGTGTCTGCATCAACAGCAAAGCAGAGATGCTATAGCTCCATCACAGTCACTAACGTTCAATTACACATTGTGCTACAGAAAGTTAAACAGAGCGTCACAATTCGTCCAACACTATCTCAATTAAGAGGAGTAGTACTTATATATCCATAAAGTTTACGGATAAACGAAGATTATGAATCAAGTACTAAGCAAGAACAGCTTTATGAACACGAATACAGCTTTGAAACGAGCCAAATGTTACAGCTTATATGCAGTTCAAGTCCTGAGAATTAAAGCAAGAATTGGTACACCTTTGCTGATTATTACTACGCAACAGTCGGTAGCCGTAGGACGGCGGCGGTGGCTGGCGCGCCGGGGCCAACACCGTCCCCGGCGACGGCGAGGTGCCCGCCGCGCGCGAGTATGGACCTGTAGATCTCGACGAGCACCTTCTCGTCGTACTCCTTGAGCTGCGCCGGCCGCGCGAACGCGCCGTGGGTCGCCGCGGCGCAGTACGGCGTGCTGGCGCCGTAACCCACGGCGGGGGACGAGGCCAGCCGCAGCATGGCCGAGACGTACGCGTCGCGGAGCCGCACGAGCCACCGCCGCGGCGAGAGCGCGCGGAGCACGCGCCGCCCGAGGCCGCGGCGCACGCGCCATCCCCGGAGACGGCGCCGTCCGCCGGGGCGCCCCTCCTGCGGCCGCGCGGGGCCGCCGCCTCCGAGCTCCGCGGTGGGGAGCGGCGCGCGGCGCTGCGCGGCGGCGGCGTCGAGGCGGTAGTAGCCCCGGTGCTTCCAGTAGGCCTTGATGCCGCCCTTGTAGGTGCGCTCCATGGCGTCGTTCGTGGCTACCGGCGCCGAACGCTGGCGGCTGGATTCGGACGTAGACGAAGCTTGCGGTCTTGCGGAGGAGCTTGGGCTTGTGTATTCAGATGGTAGTGTACGATGCCGATGCGACGGAGGCAGAATGGAGGTTTTTTTTAAAGCATGAATTCTGCTTGTTCCTCGTGTGCGTCTAAGCCCTTGCAAAATTAAATATTTTAAGCACCGCAAAAGAATACACTAAACAAAAGTTGGAACATTTTCCTTGCCACAGAGACAGTCCACTGCCACCTACGCTCTTAGGAAGTTATTAGAGCAAGCCCAATGGTTGAGCCAATCACTTGTCTTGTAGCCACGTAAATAGACAAACATGCAATCAATTGTCTCTATAATTGCTACCGGTCCCACCTGCAGTCTCTCTGTCTGACTACGCGACGGTCACTGCAGCTTGCGCCAAGGGGCGTTCTCTCTCCTCACTTTTGTCTGCAAAATCTGTTAAAGTCTGACACAGCTTGTCGATGCGACACCCATTGGGCTTGCTCTTAGGAATGCATAGGCAGCGACTGGTCGTTAAGCTTTCCTTTATTACTCCCTTGTTCTAAAATACAAGCATTTTTTAAATTTAGTTAAGTCAAGCATTATCAACTTTGACGGTAAAAAATGTAAACTTAGTAGATTCATAATGAAACAAACTATCATAATAAACAACTCTTTAAATTTAAATTATTTTATCTTTTTATATGTACTTAGTCAAATATAAAAAATTTTATTTTGACTAAAGCCTAACAAATTTTATATGGATGGAGGGAGTAGCAACCACAAGCTCAGTGAGAAAATTAATTTGGCAGCTCCCTTCCTTTAGGGTTGAAGGGTTTGGAATTCGAGATTTCACTTTATTCTGCTACAATTAGTAGAAGCTAGGAGGAAGGTCGGCCCAACAATGGGCACCAAGTGGCGCACAAACGGCAAAGTCGCATTTGTGGTGGTGTTGGTCGCACGCAGATGGGGGGAGGGGGGTTCATCAAAGAGTTAGTGGTGGGCGGGGATATGAAAGAGCGATGACGAACCAGGCACGCGATGCGGTGATTCACCATCGGCCACGGAAGGCGATGATAACTAGGTTTATATGGGCTGGTGCAGCAGGCTAGCTAGGAGGACGGGAGTCATGTTGGATGGGACGAGATGAAAATTCAACTTGATTTAGAAATTCCTCAATGGTGAGAGTGGAAATGTAAGCCCGGAGCATCATTGTGCCTAAAAGTTTGCTTAATAAATGCTTGATTTTGTCATTTACATTTCAAAAATAAGTTAACCTTGCCCTCCCTAGTAATTCCAGTTCGTGTCTATCCGTTCACCTCATCATCAGTCCGCACGACTCAGCAACAGAAAGCTCAGTGCATATAATAATATATCATATGGTTACTCCGCTCGTAATAATGGAAAATGTGAGGCAAATTATTCCTACGATGGTTCTGGTGAATGACTTATCTCCAAGAATTTAAAGCCATATATGAGTCTACATTGTATCTCTAGAACTGCTTGGGGGAGCTGGATGGTTTGAGTGTTTGTGATGCTCATTTCAATGCCATGTACTATTCATACATCAACGAAGAGAGCATGGCTTCCGCACTTGTACTGTTCAATCCAATGTCTTTACATATAAATTACTTTTACCTAAGTCCACTACAGTCGTTCTTGTATAGCTGGCCAACGGACCGGGCCGGGCTGGCACGGCCCTTATGACTCACGGGCCGTGCCGGGCTGGCACGGCGGCCCTGAGGCCAAGCCCAATCACAGCCCTAGCCATGTTAGACGGGGCCGTGCCGTGCCACGGGCCGAACGGGCCGTGTCGGGCCGGGCTGGCCCTAAGCTAAAAATACAAATTTTCTCTATATTTTTAATTAATTTAATACAAAATATGGCTAAACGGACCGTGCCGTGCCGTGCTACACAGGCTGCGTGGTGGGTTGAACGGGCCTGACGCTAAACGGGTCATGCCGTGTCGGCACGGCGGGCTTGCGCCTAGGCCCAAGCACGGCCCTAGGCGGGCTCCGGGCCAGAACGGCCCTTCCGGGCCGTGCCGTGCTCGGACCGGGCCAAAATTTGTGGGCTGCGGACTGGCCCTTTTAGCACGGCCTAGATGGCCAGATGTACGTTCTTGTGTGAGACAATCACACCCGTTGATATTACTAGAGAGAGAAGATGAGGCTCCCTCGATCAAATCTCTCATATAACGTTAGTTTCCCATTCACACATATGCGGGAGAGAGAATAAAGTAATAAGCAAATCTGGCTTGTCTTTCAAAGAAAAATAGCCTTCTGGAGGAATTGGGGGAGACAATATACCGTATAGTGTCTACCCAAATAAGAAATCTATGTAAACATGTTTTCTCTCCATGATTTATCATCAATTTTTGGTGGTTTACAAGCATCTGCTACAGTTAAGAAAGAAAAGTCACTAAACTTTAATTTATGAAGTTTCTAAAACACTTTTGGTAGTAATTAAAATTTTGATTTGTCACGTTACTTTTTTATGGGCCCGAGTGGTTGATTTAGTCACGGGGATGATGAGACTGAGTGATTTGGGAGTGCGTAAAAGCATCAGCAAATGAAGGGACATGAATGATAGGAAAAAAGAGAGCAAAATTTAATAATAGAGATCAGCGAGTATAGATAATTGTGAAGGAAGGGTTTTTTTTTTTGACTTGGAGGAAGATTTTTATTGATACACCCTAATTTGAGGTTTGAGAGCTAGTACTTATTCATAAGGATTGGAGATGCTCTAACTTGAGACAAAAGTTTCCATTATAAATCTAGCAATCAATTTTGTCATAGCGGCCCAATACTCGTTTGCATTAGCTTGAAAAAATAAATAATGATACACTACAATTACCAGCTGGGCTAGACAAGTGAATTGACCTTCTCGTACTCATCATCTTAGGTTTTTCGTGAGGTGATTGGTGCATAGCATAATAGCTTGATATTAGTAATAAATAATGATAGGAGTAAGTAGCGAATCAAGAGGTTATGCGGCGCGCTTGAACAAGAACGAATTACTCCCTTGGTGTAAAAGAATAGACCTAGCTACGTTGTACCATGCACACGTGACATCTAAGGCAATCATCGCAAATGAAGCCATGATTTGTGTTGTTTCTTTCCCATCTGGTGGACTTTGGAGCGACTCTAGTCCAGCTCGCTAGGACCTCCTTGCATGGCACATGCCCGGCCTCGCGGCTAGTACACTCTAGATGTTGTCTTTGTCCGTGTTTCACCTGAGAGAAAGATTGCTGACTTTTACTCCTTGCGGCACGATCGAGTTCCAAAACAGCAGAGGAGAGCAGAACATGAGTTTGCAAATACAGAGAGTTCCAAGGGCGTGGACGCGAAGAAGTGAGTGCATGGGATGGGATTATGGGATGGCGTCGCATTGAAGGAGGTAAGGGCGGTCGTTGGGTGTCCGCGTCCCTAGCATTGTCCCTCTCCATTAATGGCGATCGGTGTGGTGGTGTGAGGTGAGGCGACGGCCGGTGGTGTGGCGTGGCGAGATCCCATGCCCGGCCAGAGAGCCGTACCCCGCCGTTGCATCGCGTGTGGCCCCCTGCCCATGCGCGGTGGCAGGGCATGTGCGACGCTGCCATTTCGCGTGTTCCTGTGCCCGTGTCCGCGCGACGCACGGGGGCTCCATGACCGCTCAAGCTGCGCCGGAGTTTAAGCTCATCCCCGTCCTTTTACTTTGGCCGGCGTGACTGGTTGTTAGCTGCTGATGACGACCACTATGACACCAATCGCCACTAATTCTTCCTGGGTTTTCCTGCCGAGCTCCTAGCCACCCCCACATATCAAAACCCAATCCTTTCTCCTTTTGTGCGGGCTCGCTCTTTCTTGGGTTCTTTCCACTCCACTTGCCATGGCATGGCAGACATCGCCAAAACCGAATGCGGGACAAGGAATCGCAATCTGCTAATAACGACAGCGCGAGTGATCGATCGACCTCACGAATTAACCGAATAAGCTAGGCCGCGCATGCATGTCACTGTCCGAGCTCTAGCTAATTGGTTATCTGAAAGCTAGCAGACCCGATGAAGCAAAGGGTAAGCATTGGCTGCTCTAATTGCTCGCCGTGGTCCATGCGCCATATTTAGGAACATTGATCAACACGTTTGTTAGAGTACGAAAGAAATGGTACTACTCGTACTAGCTTCATTCATGCATCTGTGCACGTCAGCGTTTAATCGCCGCACTATATACGAGCCGGACGTGCACTCTTGGTTACACC
This sequence comes from Eragrostis nindensis, assembly GCA_012490785.1. Classification (NCBI taxonomy): domain Eukaryota; kingdom Viridiplantae; phylum Streptophyta; class Magnoliopsida; order Poales; family Poaceae; genus Eragrostis; species Eragrostis nindensis. Next base: position 161,316 of record JAAXCT010000055.1, read on the forward strand.
TCACATCCGTCTAGGTCGAGGCTATGACAAGCTACCAAGAGCAACAACCACTGAAGAAGTTTTTTTTTTTCTGGAGGGGTTTTTTTTTTTGAGCTCCGTTTGGAGGGAACTGAAGAAGTGAAGAACCACCACAAAAGAGGCTGCAGAAACAAAACTCATAAAAGAAGCAGTCCAGTTGATGGGTGGGCCAATGGAAACTGACCCGCACTGGGAGAAGAATGGGCCTCCCATCCTATTCAAGCTGAAATGTAGATGGGCTTTGTTATGTTCTTTCAGTCCATCATTTCCCTTCTTCTCTGCTGCATCAGGAGGCCCATAACAAGTCCGTTAAAAAAAAAAAAGATGACCGTCACATTAGCATGCAGACGACGATGTGCGGTTTTGTGGACTGGCTGATCAATGATTACATGGCCAGACAGTCGAGATTAGGTCAAGAAATCAATCCGTTGCGCAGAAGTCAACATCATAGGAGCATCACTTGCTGCACTTAACGGGAACCTGCAGAGTCAATGAAAGGCATTATTCAACAGAATTTATAAACAAACTATCAGCATCATTGGCCCTTGCAATATGCTACCGGATGATTCCCATTTCGTCACGCACGAGTGCGATTTCGTGCTTGAGAAAAGCATGTACGTGTAACAAACCAAAATATTGTGCAAAGGATTTTTTTTCTAAAAAAAGGAGGCCGTACGTGGTGCAGGAGTAGGTTGCGGTGTAAGTAAAGACGGAATCCCAGACCTGCATCAAACCAGATCAATGCATGAAAGGAGATCAAAGTGGCACTGTCACCCTGCAAAAGGGCACTCTGAAGTGGCCGCTGCATGGGTCGTTCTTTCCGTTCGAGTGATAAGCAGTTCCTTTGCTTGTAAGGTTTCTCTGCAACACATCGATCGATGTATAGCTACCTCAGCTGCTGATTAGTGTGTTCTAGCTCCATCATGTTTTAATCTCTGGATTGGCACTCAGCAGCTGATGAATGCATATGAGTATCAAGATTCAAGAAATGCCCGTCAAGCACCGACCGGCACGATCCCGTGAAAGAGATGCAAAAATCTGAATTGCTACTGCCTCCGAACTTGTACAAAATGTACTGGTACTTGCAAAACCAAAGTCACGAAGCAGCTCAAGTTCTCAGATGCATAGCAAAGTAGTGCAGTGATCCAGAGGTGCGATCGGCGGAGCATGCACGTATCATTGACGATCGACGCGTTTACCTCCGCCGCCCATTGACCACCAAACCAAAAAGTGCGTGACAGCATCTTACCGAACAAAGAGCGACGCATTGCATTTGCTCCATGGGGATGCGGCCCCCATACATGTCCTACAAGTGGCTCTGGTCCACGTACACTGTCCCCAGGCGGCCGCCGGCGGCGAGCACCCTCTACTCTCCACTCTCCACATGCCTGCCCGAAAGATTCCACCGAACCCCACCACCACCAGGTCCACCACCACCACCACCACCTCACCTTATCCCCGTCGTCTTCCCCGCTGCCTGCCCATGGCTGTTTCTCGCCGCACGCTGGCTATAGCTTGGGTAGCAGTGCTACCTGTTCATCCGTCGTTTTGGCAGGCGGATACGTACGCCCGGACCATGCACATGATGACGCCCCATGTGCAACGTGAGTTCTGGAAGGTTTGGTAGTAGTGACAGTGAACCCGAGGTGTAAAGCGGTTCCAGAAGTATATATACTCCCTCCGGTTTCGAAATAAAGGTCGTTTCGGACATGGGTTACATTACCAAGGCTTGATTAATTGAGGGGTAATTTTCCCCGGATACCCCTATTAAATAGCATGTTGGGTCCACCTTACTCGCTGGCAGCTCCCATCCCAACTGGTTAGCAGCAGTAGAATCGAGACACGGCGTCGCGGGTTCGAAGCCTCATGGCTCCTTTTTTTTGCTTCGCGTGGAGTTTTTGCATGGCACTGTTGCGCGGGATTTCGTTGGCGCGGTGGCGTTCGTTTCTCCGCTGCCGTCGCGCGCGTTTTCAGTCAGAAAAATTCTCGCGCTCAATTTTTTTCGGTGGCGCGCCACTTCCGTCGTCTCTTTTCCTATTTCCACGAGCCAGCCATTTTTTCATCACGTTTTGTTGCCTCACGTTTTGTCCAGAAGTAAGCCCAAGTACTCTTCCTTCTCACATTATTTTTGTGCATGAATCATCTCGGTTCTTATTTGTCATATCTTCACTTTGAATAGTGTTCTTATTTCTCCCATGGAAAAGACCTGCAAATAATAGCTCGTCGTCAGGCATTTGCACCACCGGAATAGCTCGTCGTCGGCTCAAGCGGAGGATCTACCTGACGATGCGTCGATGTCTGCTGCTGCTCGTCTTGGTAGCTCTTCGGCGGCGTCGGCACCACGAAGACGTGCTGCTCGTCGTGCTGCTCGACGGCGTCGGCACCATGAAGACGTGTTGCTCGTTGTGCCGCTCGGCGGCGGCGGCGCCACGAAGGCGTGCTGCTCGGGGGCGTCGCCCCCATGACGAGCGAGCAAGCAGCGAGCAGAGCGCGGCAGCAGCGGCGAGCAAGCAGCGAGTAGAGCAGCCAGCAGGCGGAGCGCTGCGTGCGTGCGAACTAGCGAGTAGGCGGAGCGCTGCGTGCGAACTAAGCAGCATGCGGAGCGCTGCACGCGAGGCGTCGTCCATTGGGAAGTCGAGCCCGACGTAAAGGCCGCAGCACGGCAGCAGCACGCAGAAGTCAAAGGATCAGCTCTCGGGAATAGACATGCGCGGGGCAAAACCGTCCGTTCTTATGCTAGACAATGTAGAACGACTTGTATTCTGAACATGGCAAAAACTGTAGGACGACCTTTATTTCGAAACCGAAGGGAGTATGCATCGAGCTCGTGGTATAGTAGTACCGAAAAGATGATTTTGCACTTTTCGCGTGAATAAAGAACGCAGAAACGTGTCCTACGCTTCAGTTCCAAATAGATGAGAGCGTGTTTCATAATTTTTGACTGGGATGGGATCCGACGGCGACGAGGTGAGTGATCGATGTGAAAAGTAACAATGGGAAGGCGCGCCATTTCCTCGGAAAATTAACAAGGCGGCTCCGTGGAGGGCACATGCGCCCGACCTACGTACGCGCACGCCTGGCGGTGCGGTGACCCCTGGATCGCATACGGACTCCATGCTGACCCCTGCTTTGGAGTGACTGTGTGTGGAGGACCAGTCTCCTCAGAAATCGACGACGGACGGAGGGAGGGAGGGAGGAGTCGCCCGCCCCAGCTGGAGCGGATCTGCACATGCGTCCTTGCGTCGGATCGATGGATCCTTCAATCGCAACACCAACACAGCCGGAATCTCAACTCGGCGTCCCTGCTCGATCGATTGCTGTAGCTAGCGAGGTGGATCGCGCGCCGGCGGCTGTTTCTCGCGCGGCCGCTGCCGCCTGCCAGTTCGCATATGTTCCACGCGCCGCCCCCCGTGGAACACAGGCAGCCGCGCGCATGTGTTCGGTCCTTCGCCGCGGTGAAGATGCGTCCGTCCGCGCCCGCCGCGTCCAGATCAAACACGCGTGCGGCACGAGACGAGACCCACGCCGCTGCTCTGCGTCTGTCTCTGCGCTCGCTCGCTCGTCCAAGCCGGTGGGGTGGGTTTTGTTGGCGGCTCGAGGCGAGACCTGCACTGCGGCCACGGCGCTGGACACGTGCGGCGGGTGTGGCCTGCCTGGCCTGTCGTCCACACTCCACAGATCCACCATTCCAGGCCACCAGCATCATCTCCTCTCCCTCCGGTACGTTTTCCACTGTCACTGCCGCTGACCCAAGACGTTGGGTGCATGCCGACCCACGGCAAACGGGTGCTCTCAACTCGAAGGCTTTGCCCTCAGAAGCCAAAGGCCCAACCAAGCCAGTCTTGGCAATCCCGTGCCTGGTGCCGCCGTGTGTATCCATCCGCTCGGATCTAAGGGTAATCTACCACGTCATCGTACCTAGCTAGTTGACGACGGGAGTCAGCGTACCTGACATGGGATATATGCGCATCTAACACTCACACTCCAGTGACGCAATCGACTATCCGTTCCATGGCGAAACAGCTACCGTGGCGGAGTTTCACACGACGCGCCACGCGCGCCGTCTCTCTGTCTTCACGGACGCAACGCAGAAAGGTCCGTGCCGGGAAAAAAAAAACGTGAAAGTGACGAGGCGCGTAGCAGAGTTGGTAAACTAATCTAAACGAAACCGAGGCGCAGCCGACCACGCCACCTTCCGTTGCGCTGCTTCCCAAATTAAGTACCCCTTGTTCCATCTCTCACTCCCACTCCACTCATCACACACTCCCATTCCCATCAGCGACTCCACCATGGCTGCTCCCCACCACCACCTCCTCCTCCTCCTCCCGCTCCTCCTCCTCGTCGCCGGCATCGCCAATGCCGCCCCGGCCGACGAGAAGCCCGCCGTGATCGTGCTCAAGGACGGCACCACCTGCACGCTCTGCGCCTCCTGCGGCAACCCCTGCAACCCCTCCTACTACCCGCCCCTGTCGCCTCCCCCGGCGCCGGTCACCACGCCGTACCAGCCGACGCCTTCCTACCCGTCCGGCGGCGGAGGAGCTGGTGGCGGCCCCGTCGTCTACGCGTCCCCGCCGCCTCCAGTCAACGTCGGCGGCGGAGGTGGTGGAGGCTACCATTACCCTCCTTCGACCGGCGGTGTCGGTGCCGGTGCCGGCGCCGACGGCGGCCAGCCGGGCGGTGGAGGCGGCGTCTACCCGGCCCCGCCGCCTCCCAACCCGTTCCTGCCCTACTTCCCCTTCTACTACTACAGCCCGCCGCCGCCCTTGGACACCGCCGGCGCGACCCTGACCGCTGCCTCGTCGTCGACGATGCTCCCGCTCCTCGTCGCCGGGCTGCTGCTGCTGCTGCTGTGGTGAGGGAGCGACACAGATCTGCCGCCGAGCTGATGCGCTGGTTTCTTTACACTAGCTACTAGGGGTGGTGAATACAACTGGTGATCCGTTTCATTTCGTCCTGTGTAATTCTAGTACATTTTCATTGCATTTTTTTCTTCTTATTCTTTTCTCCTCTTCTTTGTTGTTGATTTGTCGGTATAAAGAGCGAACTTGTAGCAGCAAACTGTACAACAAGGGGAACGGGTAATAATTTGTAGTATCGCATACTCATTTAGACAGATCTGATTCGATGGTTCGTGACAAAGTGCGAAACTTGTTCATCAGATATTCATTCTCTGATAAACATGCAGCCTCTGCTCACTTGGATGACCGGATTAGCCTGCGACCGGGTGATTGTTCTGGAATGTAAAAAGTGCTTGCATCAGGCAGCACCTAGAATCAGCAGATTGATTGTGCCCTGCGCTGCCAGATGGAGAAGAGCGGTACTACAGTCGCGCCCATGTGTTGCCTAGGCCATCACATCTTCTGTCATCTTTCATGTGAGAAAAAAAGAAAAAACACCGTATTTTTACAGTTGGAGGACCGCACATCCCAAGCGTCCACCGACAGTTGCAGAAGCTGCAGTAATAAACAAAAACATGTATAGTATTAGTAGTAGAATTATTTTGTTGCGCAATTTTCCTTTCGTTGTGAGCTTCACATGCTACAGACATTGTGATTTGATGAGGGGAAAAAAAAATCAGCAACTGTAGTCGGCAAAACAAAATCACTGGTTCTGATCTCTGAAGAAGAAAAAACTGTACTACTAGTGGACGACACAATCTAGTTGGCACGTTGCCGGGCAGGAGCCTCGAATGGCGAGAGCAAACATACAAACTCCAATGTCCAAACAGCTGTAAGGTCCAGCAGAAGCAAGAGCCTTCGGGTGCTGCGTTCCTTGCGTATGCGTCATGCAAAACAAATTAAAATAGTATATTGTTCTTATCTAAAAGGTGTAGATCTAGCGGAAACCACAGCACTGACAACTTGCGCTCACAATGCACCACCAGCCTTGCACGCTCTTCCACTGCAAAACTGTTTTTGTACCAGTACAGAAGGTCTTGCGTGTGTGGAAAATAAAAAACAAAGAGGGATTTGGAAAGTACCTTTATTTCCTGGCTAAGGAGCTCCACTTTCTTGTGGTTTTATCTCAGTACCCGAGTGATAGATGGGAAGCATAAAAATTGAGGGAAACAGGGCAGAAAAGCATTGTGTCACGAAAGTTTGCAACGCGTGCAGTGGTGCTCTGCTTGGTTTATTTCATCAGACCCTGAGGAGCCGCAAAATGTAGGATACTGGGTAAACTGCTATATTTGTAGCGAGCTAGTCGTTGTCTTTGGAGTTTGAGGATGATTTTGTGAGAGAAGATATACTGACACACATTATTTTTTAGCATCATATACTGATACACATTTTTTTTTTAGATCATATACTGATACACATGAGTGAGTTACATTTGTTCCTTGTTAAAAAATGGGTCCTAATGTCGCGTTACATCAAGCTCAAACTTATGATGGGCCGCTTTCTCTGAGCCCATTTCATTACTGGGAATGTGAGGCCCACACGAGACCGCAAAGCCCGTACACGCCCGATTGCTGATTAAGAACCCAAATTGTTGTTTCTTTGCTCAAATCGGGAGTTCTCAGTTCTCCATGGCCGTTGTAGCGTCGCTCCGTTTCTTAGTGTGGGACTGTGGGGCCATTTCATCCCAGTATCCGCATCCCTAGTCAAATAATGAATAAAATATTAATTCCATATTACTAGAGTAAAATTTGAAATTTTTCATTCTAATAACAAATTATACGAATGCATTCGTTTCTGCTAGTTTTGGAATATTACTTGAGCATTGTTAGTACATGGATTTGATTCCCACAATCTCAACAGGTAACTTTGGCAAATTGACGAATTGACATAAATATTGGTATTTTTTACCTTCAATGGAAGGAGACATGCTATCATGTTTGCAACAAAAGATATTAACTTTAACCATTAATATTGTTGTGGACATTTAAATTGATCATACAAAGTTACGAGCAGATTTCTTGTAAGATTATAGTTTTATTTTACAGGTATAATATAGCTGAAACCAAAGGCCTCATTTACGTGACAGGTAAACAACCCCTTCCCCCAAAAAAAGTAATCACAAAAAAAGTATTCCGTTTATGAAATCAAACATCAGACTAATAAATTTTAATAAGATGGATTTTTTTTAAAAAAATGAAAATTAAGAATTGTTTCGATTACATAATATAAAATAAAAAATACCCTTGCCCACAATAATTAATCTAATAGATAGATGTTAACATGCACGGGAATATCTGCAGGAACAACAACAGAAAACCATATAATTTTCATATTATGTAACTAGCAGATTTGTTCTAGATATCATAAAAACATAAAGTACTTTCCTTTACCCAGGGGGATTCTTTAGGAGTGGATATCCTCCACACCTCTCAAAAGAGCTCATCTTTTGACCGAACGTGCCTCCATCCATCATCTTTTTCATCCTTTTATCTACGCTGTGTGGGCAGTTACTCGATACCCATCCCCTCTCCCACCAATGAATGCCAAATTTTAAGAGATTTGCTAGTTTTCAGGTGACTGAGATTTTGTGTATCTCTGTCACATTTTCGGAACAATGAATATATATTTCTGGAACAACGAAACAACACTGCTGGAACAACGCAACTATACTGCTGGAACAATTTTTTTTAGGTGGAACAATTTCGTTTTTTTTAAGAACATTTTTTTTCTACAAGTGAATGAAAAATTTGGGTGGTTAGGTCAACACTCAATACCTGAAAAAAGTGACTGAGAGATTAGTAAAATCTCATCACTTGAGAAAGAGACACCTTCAAATTTTAAACCACAAACAATCCAAGATGGAGGTGAACTTATCTGCATAAACTAATCATACCCAGGCTAGGATCCTAAGAGAGAAAGGAAGCCAACGAATCATTTGTTGAGACTGACTGCTTGAGATAGATACCCACAGAGATAACTGATACTAGCAATATCACTGAAATTCTGAAGTCCAAACATCAAGCAAGGAACATAATTCCGGTACTTTGAAAAAAAAGGAGAATAAAACAGAAGCCATGGAAAATGAACTGGTTAGTGCCATGGAAAAGAAGAGAGGTTTGTGCCAGGATAGAGCCATCTAAGGGGCCTCTTTTCACTTTCGAGTGATTCTTTGGGTGACCCACATAAATTGACTACCAATATTCTGTCCTAGCCTTCTGAAGCAATATCATATAAATGCAACTCCTTGCCCTTGCATGGTCCTTGACTCCTACCTGCCTTATGGTAAGGTCTGAATCTCTATCAGGAGTCAGGACTTGCAGCTTCAAGGCCCAACCTAAGTATCCTGTTCAAAACTTCAGCAATGACGACAGAACCAGAGGTTTGTGTACTGAAAAAGAAAATCTCTGTAACATGATTTCTCGTTCTAGTTTTCCCTAAAGGTTGTAAAACAGTGTAACTTTGTGCATAATCAAAAACAGTAAAGTTTGCAGTTTTATTTAGGCCTGTGCAAACCTGCAGATAACACCACGGATAACAAAGCTTCATGTAAGGATGGACTGCAATGGCTGCGAGCACAAGATCAAGAAGATCCTCCGTGCCATTGAAGGTAAAACTAACTCTGATACTCAACATGTTCTTGAGTCCCCCACATTCAAGAATCCATCTCGTTTTGTGGTGATGGGAATTCTGAGAACATATAGAGAATGTGCACTAAAATTTATGGAACAATGGAACGGTTTTGTGCAGGTGTCAGCGAAGTGTATGTAGATCAGGCAAACCACAAGATCACAGTGGTTGGGATCGCTGATCCTCAGCGGATCGTGAAGGCCATCAGGAAGACCAAGAGGGTGCCCACCATCTGTTCGCACACCGATCCATCCGCCGAGGCTCAACCTCCGCCGCCGCCCGCCGAAGGGGAGGCTCCACCTCCCGCCGACCCGCCGGCCGACGGGCCTCCGGTGGAGGCGCCACCGGCTGAGCCCACACCGGAGAACAAGGAGGAGACGCCACCGGCCGAAGCGCCGGCCACGGACGCCACCGTGATACACACGGTGCATGACAATCCGTACAGCTACGATCACCGTCTGTACCGGGAACACTGGGCGAATCACCCTATCGACATGCGTGGTGTTGGACCTTACCATGTGACGCACAGCTACAGCCATCGCCGGCCGAGCCCTTACGTCGCCGAATACGACGGCTACGGGGCCTCCCCTGTCCAAGAAGGCAGGTACTACATCCATGACTACTACCCGGCAAGGGGCAAGGGAGATGGCAGCCAGATCACCTCAATGTTCAGCGATGAGAACCCAAATGCATGCAGCATATCGTGAGACCGAGAGGCGATCTGCACAGCAGGGAGTTTGTTAATTTCTGCATGCAGACCCTATGCCAAAGAAGGTTGCAGAAGGCAGAGACAGGTGATGCTTTAGCCTGTGTAAAAAGACCAGTGTTTAGTGGTAAGATTTTAAATGTGGGTTAAGATATGTGCGATGCGGTAAGAGGGGGAGTAAGGTGATAGAAGAGGAATAACAAGATGCTTAACTTGTAGTGTGAGATGATTTTCCTGGCAATCACCACTATTGTCACTACCCCGACCACGTTTCGCCATCTCAAAAGAATCTAAAAAAAGCAGTGGCCCTCTATGTAGTAGAAGGAAGTGGTGCAGGAGTTCAACTGTTTCATGGCCAAGCCTTACACTTGTCCTGTCCAGCAAGTAGCTGCATAACAGGGATATGCGCTTCACGTGTTATATTCTTAAAATGTTTACATTCTGACAGGCATCAAATGAAGTATGGTTTTCTTTTCTATTGAAGAGCAACACCACAATATGGATTTTCTTCAAAACATAAGCTTGTATCTATATGGGCACTATTCTACTGCGCTTTGCTGTGCAAAATTTCAGAAATGATGCAAACTTCCTTTTTTTTTTGTATTTTCCATTTTATTCAGTGTACGAATGAGAACTGCTTAGGGGGTGTTTAGACGCCTCTGTTTGGATCCAAATTGGTTAAATTTAGCTAGCTAAATGTTTAGGAGGTGGATTCAAACAAGGAACTCAAGGATCCAGGCTGCATAGAAATGAAGAAAGCTACATGTACTCACTTGCAAAAAGGAAAGAAAAACATAAATAGATAAGTGAACAAGGTATATAGTAAATACAGGGACAGATACAGAATGAACAATATCGGCAAATGAAATTGATTTCTTGCAAGTTTTCTCAAGGTATAGTTTGATTCTAAACTTCCATTTTTCTTTGCCGAATTTAGTGCACAGGACAGGAAACTTATTAAAGTAACGACTGATGTAAATGATACCAAAATATCACAGTCTTCACCATTGGCAGGACCATTCTGAATAGAAGCAGCATTGAGATCTTCTGAACCCCGGATAATGCTCATCATTTCAGGTAAAAGTATTTGAATTTGCATCACCACATTTGTGGAAAGTAATAGAATAATCACTTCCTGGATGACTAACCTGGGGAAGAGCCGGAGCAGCTGTACAATCTAAATCATCAGAGTTCGGTTCAATGGGATCTCGCACCAATGGTACTGAACTTGAAACTGATTGTAAATCAATGCAGCAGTTGAACTTCGAATATTCTGAACAAGAGGTGTGAATTGCCTGAGAAGACGTAAGCAATGCTCTGCTTGGGCAACTGCAGTAGAGGAGTCAGTCCCATAGCCATGCGTATTAAACTGAGTGTTGTGCTTTCTTGACAGCAAGTTGTCTGCTTGTCTTCAACTTACCCCAAGTTGTTCTGGCTTGCAAACGAGCTCGAAAAGAATGGTTAGGGGATAACTTCTTATATTTGTCGAGATGCAAGGAATCGTAAGTTTAGCTTCTCCCCTTCTGCGAGACATGGTAATTTGTTGGACTAACAAGCCAAAGAACCTTTTTACCATGGTCTCATCCAGTCATAACTACTCATTTCCGAATGTTCACACTTAGCATTATCCAGTTTGTAACCGTAACTCATTTAGAGATCCTTTACTGGGATATTTAATTGTTGTGCTTCATTCTTGGTCATGTACGTTTTCTGCAAGTATTGATGCAATCATGAACAATCCAACTTAAAAAAAAAAAAAAATTCTACATGCTGCTTTTTGTAGACTTATCCAAAGGGTAACGCTGCCAACAATAGACAAGCGATCTAAATTGCCATCCTGGTGTCCTTTCGATTTTGAAGGGAAGGCATGTGATAGAAACTCGATAGCTACAACATTGTACTCTCTCTATTATTTTTCTATAATGCTGGTTATCTCAATTTTGAGGTAACCAACGTCGTAAAAAAACAGAGGGAGCATTCAGTGAGCCTATAAGTTAACATTAGAAACATATGACGTCTATTCCCTCTTCTGCACAAAGCAAAGCTTGTTGACTCCCGCCAGGGAATGCGCCGTCCCGCTCCACTCTCTTGTATTTTATTCACTTGAATCATTATCGCTATCGATTTTAAATTTTCTCACACGGGAACACTTCTAAAAAAGACATTGCTTCCAGCTTTGTGCGGTCCTATCGATCAAGCACATGAAAGAAAGAAAGTTTTGATTGATATATTTTTGTCACAAATTATAAAAAGCTTAGTTTGATGCACATTGAAAGAATGCTTTGCTAAATTAATGAATGATGCCAGTGGATTCTATCATGAACGAGGAACATAGCATATCCGGTTTTTGCGTGGACGTTATCTATCATGGAGGTAGCCGTTCAAGTCACAGCGATTGGGACATCCAAAGTTAATCCAACCGATTAGCCTTAATTGGGAAAGCTTAGCCAGCCCGGCTCAATCGTTAGCATCAGTAGACGCGGCGAAGCAATCCAACGTTACCAACCGGGCAACCCCCCCATCGCCTCCGCCGCATCCGCCTAGCGGCGGGGAAGCATTTGCAGTTGCGCCCCTGAAAGAAAGAGAGAAAAAAAATCTTCTTGTCGCGGTGACAGGCCCCTCGCCGTTCGCCCGCCGTGGCCGGTGGCCATGGGGACGGCGACGATGGCGGCGGCGGTGGGCGGGGCCATGGTGCTCTACTTCGTGCTGAGCCGTCGGCTGGCTAATGAGGACGTCGTCGGCGGCAGCGCCGGAGGGGGAGGGGGAAAGCGGCGGAGGGGGCGCGTGGCACGGCGGCCAGCGCAGCCCCCGGCGACGTGGATCGAGGCGGTGGGCACGCTCGCCGAGACGCTGCGGTTCACCTACTCGGAGACGCTCGGCAAGTGGCCCATCGGGGACCTCGCCTTCGGGATCAAGTACCTCATGCGCCGCCAGGTGAGTCAGAGATTCCTCCTGCCCAACTGGCAGTCGGATTTCTTGCTGCTCGGATCCGACGAAAATGCTGCGGCCTCGTTTCATGTGCGGCCACAAGTTCGCGTTTTGGATCTGAAGTGGAAGTGCTCTTAGGTTTCGAAATGTGTTTCCCAAGAGCGTTCTTCGTTGCTGTTAGGAATTTGGGCTCAAAACTTGTAGGAGTTGATTGAAAGTAGAGAGTCGCTCGCAAAGCTTGATGAATTTGGTGCTGATTGGCCTCCATGCTGCTACATACTGCACCTTAAAATGTATCAAGTTTGTTGGTTTTGTGGTGGAAGTAGGGCTAATTCTAGTATTCTGCAGTTGAGCTTGCTATGTTAAGGTTGAAATGGTTTAGTATTGCTGGTGGACTTAAAGTTTACAGAACTTTGGTTGGGAACGTTATCCCTGCATTAAACTATTTTAAGTTTCAAGCTGTACTTTTTGCTAGTAAATTTGCCTCTACGAGAAGTTTCTGATCTGGTTAGCAAAATTACCTCAGAAGGATTAATATGGTTAAGCCCTTTGAGGTAAGATGCTTGTTACCATGACATCGGCTTTCATTTGAGGGGTGCAGAGCTAATCTACTGTTTGCATAGTTCGTTAAAGGATGTCAGAGTCTATGTATTATTCCTTTTCACTTATTCCGTGATACATACGACTTCTTGTGCTTAATTTTCTTAAGATCCTGTTATACCTAAAAATTCGCTGTAACCTTGTGCTACTTTACAGGGCAATCTGCATGTTGCCAGTGTATATGCTGGAAGCAATTGCATTGAACTGAAAGGATCTGAAATCATGGAAGAGCTTATTGTTCTGCGACGATTGATCGACTTGTGTTTTCTTTTCTCCAAGAAACCGTTCCCGGTGTTCTGTGAGTTGGCTGGATTTTCCCAAGAGGATGTTATTGTTGAGGAACCAAAAGCCGGGGTAAGTAATGGTTGCTATTTTAGTGTTCTCTTTATTTGTTAACCATGATTAGTTTATAGTGATTATAGGAATTTAGTTGCTTATATACTTTTTCCTTTTTAATTTCCAACATTCATCCCACTCCTACAGATTTTGAAGCCTGCTCATACAATTCTACGTGATGAGTGCACCAAATCCTTTCTTGTTTTGATTCGAGGGACTCATAGCATGAAGGACACTCTGACCGCTGCCACTGGGGCTGTGGTACCATTTCACCACTCACTTTTAGACGAAGGTGGTGTCAGCAAATTAGTGTTGGGCTATGCACACTGTGGGATGGTTGCGGCAGCCCGCTGGATTGCAAAAAGTATAACACCAAGCCTTCGTGAAGCAGTCAGACAACGCCCGGACTACCAAATCAAGGTGCCTACTCTGTCTTTTCTCTTCTTTAATTCGTGGTTCAAATTGTCAATGCCTGGTCATGCTCTTACAGTCGTTAGGATATGCTATGGGTAAATGAAATTGCATCTTGCTTGACTATTTTTTGACTTGAAGAACTTATTTTATTCTGTTATTAGATTGTTGGCCATTCTTTAGGTGGTGGTACTGCTGCATTGCTGACCTACATCCTTAGAGAAAACAAAGAGTTCTCTACAGCAAATTGTGTTGCATTTGCACCAGGTATACGAACTGGTATTCTGCTTCCACTACATTGAGTTGGAATTACTAACATTTGATATTTTGTTGTCAGCTTCGTGCATGACATGGGAGTTAGCAGAATCTGGCAAGCACTTTGTGACCACAATTGTGAATGGAGCTGATCTTGTTCCCACAGTATCAACTGCATCCATTGATGATCTCCGTTCTGAGGTAACTCTATTACATCCTTTATCCCTAAGCTGATTGTTTTATTTATGTTTAAATCTTTGTCGAGAAATGTGGTTTTATTGTTAGATATGTTCTTCATTTGAATGCACCTAAATAAAGGCTTAATTGCCTTAAAAAAAGGCTTAAGCATCAGCAAATGCAACAACATTGTGTATTTCTTCACAAGTTAGTAGCAGTGAATTTCACTAGCTCTTACCCATACCTCACATCTTATCCATCGTCTAGGTGACAGCATCATCATGGTTGAATGATTTGAGGGATCAAATACAGCAGACTCGTTTCCTAAATGTCGTTTACCAGTCCGCAACTGCTTTGGGAACTCGTTTGCAATCTTTCTCTGGTGCCAGAGCAAGGGTTGCAGGCGCTGGAGCATTTCTACGTCCTGTTTCAAGCAAGACCCAGGTAAATATTTGACCAGAAGCTAGCAAACTGTATAGTATGGTGTTGATGACTTAAGCTTGTGACACAGTACCCGTTGATAGTGTTAAGCTTAGATATGGTTATTCAAATTGAATAAAAGCCTTGAGGTATTTCTAAATCTGATTGATTACACTAAAAGTGCTGAAGACACCATTCAAATATTCCATGCACGAAAAACGTCTGTTATGTGCTTTTTGTCTAGCTTTTTTTAAAAAGAAAATTTCATCCACCAAACCCAAAGAATTTACAGCCTTTGTTACAAATGTTGTAGGTTGTGATGAAACAAGCACAAAATGTTGCACAGGCTGTTGCTAGAAGTCGGTCAGCATTTTCTTCATGGTCATGCATGGGTGCACGTCGTCGAGGTGTAGGCGTAGTAGCAACAAGTCCTAAGGGTGATATAACCACAGAAACACATATTACATCTACAGTGGAATCAGAGACTTTTGTCGTAGAGCAACATGGCACCAACACCGTCGAGGAACTGCAGTATTCTGCAGCTAGTGTTTCAGTTCATGAGGAACCAGACGAAGAAGAGGCTCTATTGAGTGAGCATGAAACCTCTCGGGAGCATGGCGAAGAAGAAATAACTGATGGTGAGATGTGGTTTGAGTTCGAGAAGGACTTGGATCGGCAGTCTGAAGTGGAGGCACAAACCCGGCAGGAAGAGGCAGCTGCAGCCAAGGAGATAATAGAGGAAGAAACTGCCGTCCTAAAAAATGTAGAAGATAGGCAGTCCTTTTCATCAGATATTTTGGAGACCCAGCAATTCTACCCCCCTGGCAGAATCATGCACATGGTTGCAATGCCTCCCACAGATGCTGATCCGGAGTATCCAGTTGCTTCCGATGAGTGCTCAGTTGGAATATACGAGACCCCTAGAGATCTTTACAGCAAGATCCGACTCTCAAACAGCATGATTAATGATCATTACATGCCAATGTATAAGAAAATGATGGAAATACTGATCGAGAAGTTTGCCAAGGATGAGGACAACCCTTGTACAGATTCTATTGTAGAGTAATAGTATGAATGGTCAAAGCATACAACAGTTTCGTGTCTGATTAGCTGTGATAGCCATTATATGATATTGCAATATACAAGTCATATGCTGAGCTGACCGGTCCAAGTAGGTTTTAGTTAGGGTTGTATAAGTGTAACGAGTAAATGTCAAAGAAATGGGAATTGCAGTGATATACTTCAGTCATATTGTCCCTCTGGATTCTGGAGGATACGTTATATTGCTTGGAGTTTTGAGTGTTATGATTTCTGACGTTATAAATAACAGAATCTCGTAAAATTGTAATTTCCTCGGAACATTTATATAGCCTGAAGTACTGTATAAACTAACAGTGGGATGTTTTTAACAAATTTGGGTTAATAAATACACAAATGTCATGTATGAAGCCGTGGATTAGAGAAATTGGCGAACGTTTTATTTCAAGATGATTGACGTGTTTAACGTTTTATGAGCCGCCAAGACTAAACAATCTCATACTTAGTTAAGAAAGAAAAATTATATAAAGGGGATGTGAGTCTGTCGTGTAGGCCCCGTTTCCCAGGGCCTTCCAAAAATTGGCGCGCGAGCCCGCCCAAAAGTAGGGACGGGACATCACGCGCACTTTGGCATTGTGTTCGAGTATGCGGGTGTTGGCGCGACACGTCAGTCTCTATACGATCATCAACGGGTCACCACTCACCCCCCGCAGGGACAGGTGAGTCTTCCCTCCAGCCGCCCGCGCCGCTTTAATAGAGCCCGGTCGCCAGCGCTTCGAGTTCGGTTGGCGATGTGGGACTAACAAGGGAAAAGTCCTTTCCGTTTTCCAGTGGAGGATGGCCCGCGCAACAGCTTCAATGGGCCGCGATTTTGGAACAAAGAAGCCCAATGGCGTGCATCATCAGTAAATATCTATACTCATGATGAAAAGAGGGAAAAACACTCGCTGATAAAACAGCATCACCTCACTTGATTAAACGGCATCTAAGCTAGTTCGTGTACTGTATCTCCAGTACGGTAATTCAACGAAACACGCTTCGTAGAGTATTTATGTTAATATTCGTACTGTATTCTGATTAAAATACTTGCAATAAAAGACAGTCAGATCACATGTAATTTTAGTTGCCTTCAGATGATTTAGCAAAACTTCTCACATACATGCATGCAGAATCCCTCGCAAAAAAAAAAATGCATGCAGAATAATCCTATGAGCAGACGGGGAAAAAACTGTCAATGATGCATGTCACAGACTCACAGGTACCAACTTTTAGTACCTTTTATTTCTCACCGACAAAGAATGAATCGATCCGTGTAACGTTTTTCTTGTCCGTATCTCTATGAGAAAGGAACAACTATACATAGCCCAGTATATACTTGAAGTATACGGTTTTTTTTTCTTCTGGTTTTCCTTTTCTGTATGTCCAAACATGAGATCCATCCAAAAATGCTAAAAGGACACCACCTATCTCATTTACAACTAGTCCTAAAGGGATGAATTTGTCAAAGAGAACAGATATAAGGAGCTAATGGAAGACTTGTGGGGATGTATAGAACTCGCTTTCGCTGAAATATGGTCTCAAGTCCTCTTGGCACATGAACTCCAAAGGGAACAAAACAATGTGACCCCGAACGGCCTGCAACCTTTCCATAGGATCGGTACTTGCCAGATCGCCGTCCTGTTGAGTTCCTTGTTTCTCTAGGGCAACACCCAAGTCAATGGTTGTATGCCCAAGTTTTTCCTTCCGATGAGCAAAGCTTTGCCGAAATTGGTACCTACAGAAGGATGGTATCGTTTCAGGGACCAATGAGAAACAATGTTTCGACAGAAATGGAAGAAAACTGGTAGACAGATTCTGCATTCTGCACCTAGAATGGATGTGATCGTTGGGAACACATGAGAACACTTGTTGGTAGATTGTGGTATTCTCCTGCCAAGTGTCAGTTTATTCAGTATGTGCCAAAAAAGAAAAAAAGGAGTAAAGTGCTCATGATATAGCAATCCTATGGGCAGAAAATGCAACACAAAAGTATCAGCAGGCATCTGGCATAATAGAAACATTCACGGCACTATAATATTCATATGCTCAACGATTTCCAAGTTGAATGGCTAGCTTAAAACAAAACAGTTCAGTTTCTTACTAGCTTAAAGAAATAGTGCCTCAGGATACCAAGTCACCACAACTTACCTTAGCAGTGGCCATCCAGATACTTTTGTATGCTGAATCGTCCACAGGATCCATAATGCAACTAACCTGAAAGTGAGAAAAACACATATTAAGTGCAATAGACTTAAAAGGAGTTCCCTTATAAGGAAGCACTTAGGACTGTAACTCTGGAAGGGGTTGTGTTGAAACAGATTTAAGCCTTTAAGGTTTCTCAGGTTTAAGAAAGGGTTCATTTAGATGTGTTCAGATACGTTGAGGGGAAAAATGTTTCCTCCACGTATGGGTCAGTTCAAATCCCCTGCTGAGCCTCTCTGTTTCCTCCCTTTGATGTGCACTGTAACTGCAGGCCTGCAGCACTGATTGTTCAACTCGACACTGGATGGCCGCTTAATTCTATTACATGCTAGTAAGAACAAACGAGAAGACTGACAGAGTCTATGTCGTCCTTTCCTTCACACTACCTTCATAACAAACAAGAAGACAGTGATACAAACTATGTCGTGCTTTCCTTCAAACTTCCTTTAATTCTGTTACTATTCTCAATTTTAAGCATCTAACAGTAACTTGAAGTGAAAGATAGTCCAAACCTCTCCTGGGTGAAGACCAAGGTGTTCTGCCCATAGAGAAAGTCGTAAGCTGAGGGAGAACTTCCCAGCTTCCCAAGGTCTTCCATCCATTGTAGAACTGACAACCTCTTTATCTTCAATAATCATACCAATCTAAAATAACCAAAAAGAGAGAGAGAGAGAGAGGAAAAACCATCATAATGTTAGCAGGAGGTACCAGAGCAGCATAGAGTACATTACCTAAGTTAATCCAAGTAATCATATGTAATTTGATGTTAACTATATGCAGTTGACTAAGAAAAAGACTACTTTTCACTAAAAATATTTATTTTAATATTAACAAGGAAATTTAGGAATTTCTTTACTAACGAGAGTCAAGCATACAAATTGTAATACCTAATGAGTGGCTGAATAATTATTACATTATACTACCTCCGATCTTGTTTTATTGTCGTTCAGACGATCAATCTAGTTCATTTTTTAACTAAACCCTTTGTCTTAACGACAAGAAAAAAAAGAAAGGAGTAGCATTCAAAATAGAGAAGCGTACAAAGTTTGTTATGATTAAAGCTGTACCTCAGAATCCCTTGATCCAAGCAAGCTTCTATCATTTACGTTCGCTGAGCCAATTAATGTCATGCGGTCGTCAATAATCATCAATTTACTGTGCACATATATCTGCATTATCCGTGTTG
Organism: Eragrostis nindensis; assembly: GCA_012490785.1. NCBI lineage: Eukaryota > Viridiplantae > Streptophyta > Magnoliopsida > Poales > Poaceae > Eragrostis > Eragrostis nindensis. The sequence continues at coordinate 180,157 of JAAXCT010000055.1, forward strand.
TTAGCAAAAGAAATGAAACATAAAGAAAACATTTACTTAGAGCCATACCAGGTGACTGTGACATCATACTTTAAAACCGAATATTTTACCTGATTGGTGACCAAAGGACCTCCATCACCAAGTCTGCCGTGTGCTCTAAGCCCATAAAATGAGATATAATCATGTGCTTTTGACCCGATCACATCATATAGATTCTTAAGTATTGAATTAGACCCTCTACAAATAGTTCGGTATTGCCAATGCATAATTGCCCTCACAGATGCAGCTCCACCATCATCAATGCCCCCCTGAAACAAATGTGTTACTACCCAGCAACCATGAAGCATCAAACCACATAAACCACTATGGAAGTACTACCTGAAAACCGGGTAAAAGTGGTATGACGATAATGACCCGAAAACACTTTTTCTCCTTTTCTGCTCGAAGTATGCGCCTGTATAATGCTTCCAAGACACGATTCTTAATTGTGTCATCTCCCGAAAGACCTGATATGAAAAACTGATTCTGCAAAGCCAGCAGAAAGATGTATATTATACAAGTGGAATCATTCTATACTGCAACTATGAGAATATAGAAGCTTTCAGTTCTCAAATGATTCTCACATACATGACCAATGCATAGGTATCAAGTGTTACATTTGACTTTCAGCATTTAGAATTGAAAAAATGTAAATTTGAAATGAAAATACGCACCTCGATGTACACAAAATGTTCTGCCTTCTCAATAAGAGAAAAATAAGCATTGTGGACGCTTCCTTCAATTTCAGTTGTTCCTGCTGACCACGGGCCAACACTTCTCACAACCTGAACCAAAAAAAGATTCTGTCAGTTCAATATATCTAATACATTTGATCATTAAACCTATAGTTTTATGATATTTTTCTCTAGACTATCCGTAGTTTTGTGAAATTCACTCTATGAAAATTTGGATAAACTATCAATACACGACCAGAAAGGCGTACAAACAACTCCAAGTAACAAACACAGGAAGATGATCACAGTAAACAATCTAATTAGTTTAGATTTCTCCCATTAAGATGTTCATGGTATTCTTGGTAAGGTGTAAAGATATGCCCACCCATGCTTGATCACTGTTTTTATTTGTTGGTGAAACAAAAATTTTATAATGTTGCAATCTTCTGATACATTGACAAACACGACTTTTGTTCTCTTCTCATACAGGATTATCATGCTATATTGGTTTTCAGAGAAAGCGGTCAGGTTTCCTTGAACCTATTGCATAGGGCTATGTGTAACAATGAACAATTCTGAGCAGCTTGTGGTATAACATTGGACAGCTAAATCTGTAAACCACAGCATACCACTAAGCAAACAATATACTCCCTCCATTTTTAAATTGTTGACGCCGTTGACTTTTTTATTTTCGTTTGACCATTCGTCTTATTCAAAATATTTTTAAAAGTATCATATATCTTGTTATGTTATTACTAAAGAAAAATGAAGCATAATTTTGTATATTTGAGCTAATATTTTTAATACGACGAACGGTAAAACGTAACTAAAAAAGTCAACGGCGTCAACACTTTAAAAACAGAGGGAGTAGACATTAAGCAATTATTATATCAGATTAATCTGTGCAACGACACGAGCACACCTGACAACGACAAGCTGCCTGGGGACCAACTTCTCCAACATCAAGCACAGAGGTAACTTGATCTCCTCGCTCCTGTGTCTCCCACCACTCCTTATCCGCGTGAAGCAGATTTGATTTTGAGTCGTCATAATGCACAACTTGTGAAACTTCAGGGGAACCAAGATTATCCACAAATCCTTTCATCTGTAGGTCTTGTAGAGAAAGATCTTGCTTGACCTTTCGGTTGGATGGTGGGCGCTGGTTCCAGCTTGTTTTAGTTGAATGATTTGAAGAACCATTATTGATATCTACACTATGGAAACCTAAATCTCCATTCGGCAATGCCTGGTGGTCAGGCTCATGCGGCAAAAGCAATGGAATGTCCTGGCATGATGCTGGCGTTGTCAACGAGTTTAGCCTACTAACTTTAGCATCCTTATCATGGGTCTGTTTACTCTCTGCCTCCTCATCTGTCTCTTTGCTTGCACCCATATAATGAGGAATTACCATGTGGTGATGAGGCATTAATAATGGAATTGCTTGCTCATTTGGCGCTTTGTTCCTCTGCAATAGGTGGATTATCAACTTTCATGCAATGAAACAAATGTCAGTTATTTATAAAGTCAATAAACCAACCTTTGCGTAGTTCCATCGCTGAATAAAATGCCTTGCTACATCTCTACATGCTGGACCATAAAGTGCACACTGAACATCGTGCCAAGGCATCCTAGGATATTTAGCACGATCAAGCTCATCTTTCATTGTGTCCTCCCAAGAATTTGGCTCAGATTCCCTTACAAAAGGTGAAACAGCAACAATAAGAATGCGCCCAAGCTAAAGAGTTATGCGGAAGTATCTATACCTGAAATATGAGATAGCAATATGACTAGCATGAGATGTCAAACTTTACCTAGGATTGTAGTAATCCTTTCCTGGCCATATTGAAGGGGGGAAATCCATAACTTTGTGCTCAGGAGTATCATAACGACCAAAGCATAAATCGAGGCCACCAATGTAGCATACTTGATTATCAACAATAACAATTTTCTCATGGTGAGACCTTCAACCAAAGAAAATCAGTAAAGTATCAGAATTTTATTAAATAAAACAAATAGGAAATAAAAATACAATGTTCAAGTTGTACCATAAGTATATGCCAGTTGAGAAATGATCTGGATAGCGCAGAACTTTAACATTCTCATGAATGTTCAGCAATCTTCGTTTACTGAACATGCTGTTAATTTTCAATGCAAGAGAAACTTCCTTGTACAAAAGAATGTAAATCTGCAAACAAATATAGCATTTTATGTGTCTGATTTCAAATTGGTTTCAGAGTTAACCACCAAAAAACTTGTCCAGGTACAAAACTTGGATAAAGAAAGCAAGTTCTTGCAAAACTTGGATAAAGTACCGCGGGGTACTACCCCACAGTTTTGCGTTAAATAAAAAAGGTTTTGCTTTCACAAAACTCAATATAAATAGGTCAATAACTAAAAACCATTTCTAGATAAGCAAAATCTCGTAAAATGCAATCCTAACTGAATAACTTGAACCACTACATAAAGCACATATTACTCAAATTTGTAACATAGATTTTTGTTTTTTGTAAAACCAACCAGTGAAACACTTCCAAAGAACAAAAATACTTTGAAAATGTTTTTTTTAAGCCGATCATCAAAACTCTCCAAAGGTTCATCAAGTGCATAATCAAACAAGGTTCTAATACTTTATCTGATGAACAGTAGAAAAGAAAAACAACCAAATACCTGTACACCTTGCTTTGCCCTTGATTCCAGAAGAACATCAAGCCTAGAGGACCCATGACAGTGGAAAGGGCGTCGAAGATACAATTCTGGGCAGAGCCACCAGTCAGTAATAAATATCTGCAGTCGACGTTTAATCATCTTCATATCATGACAATGATTTTAACTCCTTGCAGAAAGATTTTATTTTTGAGAAAATTGCAGATAAGATTTTCACTTCTTCAAGTACACTAACCTCTGACTTGGCTTCCTCAATTGAAGAAGCAATAGCATCAAATGCAGCTTTCCCATCAATGAACCACTGGACCATACTACCATCTTCAGTCAAGCCCCTAGGTGGTGCAAACGAGCCAAAACGATGAGGGGAACACCAACCCTCTGGGGGTCGTCGAGCAGCATTTATAGCAGTAACCCAATCTTTAACCTTGGCGGAACTCCTTGTTCTCAACTTTATTGTCCGTCCCCCAGAAGATACCTTCCAAAAGCAACAACAGACAAAAAAAAATGTGAATCACGGTCAATACTGCTTAAGGTAACCATTTCAAATCATGGCAGACGAAAAAAATAATAAATTGTGTTGGGTGTGACAGATAGGTCACATCTGATAGAAGTACCTAATGCATACTAATAGGATATTGCAGAAGGGAGATTTCATCAAAACCAGGTGAGTCTGGCTAAATTTATCTGAACAGCGCACAAACATCAACATTTACACTCTCATTATAATAATTAGAAGTCCTAAATATATAGACATGAGATATCTTCTGTAACATGAGTCTCAACCTAGATAAAATGCATCATTTATTCGACAAAAGGCATGCCTTAAAAAATAGTGGAATTTTGCATCAACTATTATAATTCTTTTGCAAATTGCTCTATAAAGCAGAATATAAGCCTGTTGAACCTTGGTAACTCTGAGTTCAAATGACCCCATTGGAATATATTTAAGTCTTCAAGTACAAAGGAGTAACACTTGTTGTTCACATCAACCTTGTTTAATTGGCAGGATATGTCAATCTGTTAGACAAAAATAAACCAATGACAAGGAAAATCAGTACCTCAAATCCAAAGTGCAACGGATTACGTTCCTTGATCTCCTTTGCTAGAGTGATTTGGCCTTCACCATTTCTATCAGTGTGAGGTGACACATCAAAGATGACTATGTCTAAAAGCTTTGGATCAAAGGGATCTTGTAGCAAAGCCAAGAATCCTGGCTTCAGTACAGCCCAAACCTATAAAAAAAATGTTCAATTTAAAAACTCCAATACATGGACCGTATCCTGTTAATTAACAAAATAAAAACAATGGAATGATGCTCCATACCTTTTGCCAGTTACTGCTGCAGAAATGGAAACAGCATGAACAACATCTCTCTTTACTGTCGGTTTCAATTTTCGGCAAGTGCCTCACAGTAACATAATCCTCTTTTAGCTTAGGCCCATACTCAGGCAAAAATGATAACTGCGAGACTTCCAAAAATTTGCAAACCTGAATTTTTCACAGATCAGTCTAAGACAAATGAGCAACAAGATGATCTATTCTAATTGGCATCCACAATGTTTCTATGTTTTTTAGAAATTTCTATAAAAAACTAATATGATGTCCTGAAATGGGGAAAAGCACCTTCTGTTACCTCTCGTGAGTTGACGATATCCAAGTTCCCCAAGAAATGGTTCAGATATTCTTGCATGGCAACCTTTGCACGATCAGAAACAGACTGTTGACGACCAAGAGCTGGTCGAATAACTGGCAAAACAGCCCTTGAAGGAACATTCCTGCAATGACAGTTTGCAAGATTTCATCATTGAAGTTTCCATTTTTGTTTTAGTACAGTGAGGCAAAAATTATTAACATGGACAGTATTTTACCTATTCTTTAAAGAGTGTTCATCATGTTGTGAAGGAATATGCACATCATCAGCTTCATCGTCATCATGTACAACTGGCATATGTTCCCCAATTCCCAAGTTTTGAAGCCATTCTTTGACCTTTTTGTGAAAAGGAAGTGGTGATTAGTTCAACGTCATGCTTAAGAATTTTTTTTTTCCGAAGATTTGGCATGGATAATGATATGTTGCCAAGTAGAAGGTGAAGGTCAAGGATAGAACGAAGCTGATCAGAAATCCCTAGCTTTAGAAGGCATCCTTGCATGGCCCAATTATTAGAAGGCATGTATTTCCAAGTAGCTCAGATGGAATATAATGTGTTGGCCGAAGCAAGTGAAAATACTATAAAATGAGTTGAAGAAAGTGCATAAAAAGTAGTCTAGAAGCAACTCTAACAAATTCTTGAAGTACTGCCAAGACATGTGGTGTCTAAATTCTTCACCTGAAGTATTTATATGTCCAACAATTAGAGCATTTAGGAAAGGATAAATATATATACACAAATATACAGCTCAGGATAATTGTGATGATTATGTTACTGACCTGTTCCTGTTTCTCATGGAATTCCTCAAGAAATACACGTCTCTTCAGTGCAAAATGGAGGTACAGCACTTGTGGGGCCTTCTTATATAGACGCCACCTAAACTGATAGAAGAACTAGTAAACATTATTTCATGAAAATTTAAAACTAAATTTTTTGGGGAACCGCAGGTCCTAAAAGATGCAAACATGTCAAGGTTAGTGAAAGCAAGTGCATACGCTCAAGATCCTCTGATACTAGTTTATTACACATCATTCATTGAGTCGTTCATTTTTGTTGTACTATTTATGTTCCAGGCAATTGATTCTAGCCTGGGTAACGGTAGCTCCCGTGACTTGCAAAGGGAGCCACAAACAGGTTGTCTCTAGTGCAACCTGAGCAGTAAGAGTTCCCATTGAGGTCACCTGTGCACTTAACAGGAACGAGGAAGGTCCCAACCCGACTCAACACTGTGCACTGCTACAAGAAGTTCCCATGATCTGTTGCACCTTGTGAGATCTTTGTTAAAGAGGAAGCATGAGCCGATGAGCGGGGTTTCCTCTTGTGATCATCCTAATAACTTGCTACAGGCAAGCTGTGCACTGCTGAAAAATGGGGATCCGATGAAGGGAAACCCAAGAGAACCCAGAAGCAAGACATGAGGGCCTTAAGTCAGGGGCTCATTTTCTGCGGGAGAACATCTTTACCCAAGGTGCCGTAAATTCTAGTCTCGTCTACAAGGCCATGAGCATATAGTTACCATTTGGGATACTATGCAAGACAGTTTATCAATAGTACAATCCTCATGGCACCCTTTAAAACACAAGAGCATTGCTATACACAGCTGATTTATCCGACTGACCCATAAAACTGGAACAGTGGCAGCACATGCGTGAGGGTGTGATGCATATGATGCCATATGACTTGCTCTTACGGAACAAGGGACGGGCGTCGCGTGCAAGAGCTCTGTGTATAGCAATTTCGTAAAAGCAAAAACTATAGCAGTTCTACTGGTTGAGACCCAATCATCCAAAGGCATGTAGTAGTATTTTCTACTATGTCTTGCTTAAATGACCATGTCACAGGCCCTTCACACAGCCACAACCATTCTTAGCTAATGAACTACTTCCTCTATCAGAAAGCCAAACAAACTACTTGAGCCACACCCAATTGTATCGCAAAGGTGCAGTGATATATCAAAAATGTTACTTGGTTCCAGAACTACCAACTACAAGTCATGCATTGTGCCACCAAACTACAAACCTAATAGTAACATAAATTCAATGTTTATAAACCCTGTCGACAGCCAAAAGAGGAAAACAGAGCTACTGAAGTCCAGGTCAGCATACTTCTATTGATTTAATATTAAATGGTACTACTAGGACTCAAACCTCTTAATTGTATTAAAATAACTTAGAAAATGAATATATAAGGGAGTAACATTAACTACAAACTACTGAAAACAGCTGACGCCAACCGGTATGGAATCTAACTGCCAATGCGAAGAATATTCTAGCATTTCCTTCAAACGGGAATAATCCAGGCTGCCTTAATTCGGACCCACCAATAAGATAAACAAAACGTCAGAAACAGAATTGTGCAATCATTGATCTTCAGTCAGAGACCAATGCTAATTTGCAGTATATCCCAAACAGTCGAAAGCCACTTTTCACTGCATCGGAACACCACGAATTCGACTAAAACAGGTACTCGAGGAACTTTCAAGTCGAAGGAGCTATTCAAATCCCAACTCCAGAAAAACTAATCGGAGCAACAAATCACCCAAGTGCTCGATTCTCGGCGCAATCACAAACCGCCAAAATGTCAAGCACTACCGGAGCCACCCGACCCAGCACGGAGCGGTGGATCACACATTCACGAGCGGCTAGCAGAATCCAGAGCGAGGGAGGAGAGGGAGGGGGAGGAGGCGCCTGCGGCGAACGGACCTGCTTGTAGTGGACTTCGATGGTGTAGGAGAGCAGCATGGGCGTGATGTCCCCGGCGTCGGGGCGCGAGACCGCGACGATCCTGGCGCGCGGCAGCTCCTCGAACACCCGGGACGACTCTGGCAGGCGGAACGACGCCGCGGCAGCGGCAGCGGCTGCCTCCTCCGCCGGCTCCGGCGGCATCCTCACGTACGGGTACCCGTGCCACTCCTCTTCCGCGGATCGCTCTTCGCTCATAGCTTAGCTTATATTGATGGAATCGAGAGAAATTGGAAGGGGCGGTGGGACGGACGACCCACGGAAGGGAAGAGATGCGGCGAGCCGGCGACTGCCAAATTTGGGCTCCTTTTTCTCTTCCTTTTGCGCTTGGCTTTCCGATCTGATTTGGGTTTTGTTTTGATGGCAAAGCTAGGTTGAGACGGAGAGCGGACGGGCCTGTGGCCCGATGGCAAGGCGCCTGAGTGGCTGCCGCCCGGTCGGGAGTTCGACTCCCGGCTGCCGCACGCGGCACTGTAGCTGGGCGCAGCTACTGTAGCACGCACAGTGCTCTGCGCTGTAGCGGGCGCGGTACTGTAGCACGCACAGTGCAAAAAAAATCCCCTCGCCTTCCCCGGTCAAAGCACATGGTAAAGACTCGCGCCGGAGCTCACAACGGCCAGCTGAGTCCCTGTGTAGGATCGGGGAGGGGGTTCGGGGGTTTTCTCGGCCTGCGTGAGAGGTTGTTCTCCTTAGCAAATGCCGTCGGGGGCGGTCTTCCCCCGGCAGGTCGAGGTTGAGACGGAGCCAAGCAGGACTAGGGAGTCTAGGAGGAGAGCATAGACTGACAGATGGACATGTCTGCCCCCGGTAGTTAGCGGCTTTGTGGGGCACGTGGTGTGACGTGGCAAATGTCATGAGCCACATCATTTTGCTCATGAGGCCTATTCCGTCTATTTCCTTTTTTTTTGTTAGCATATATAAAGAGAAGCATGATACGGTACTATGTTAGACACCAACGCATATTGGATCTGTGGATCACGCGCCTCGATGGGCAAAAATCCGAGGTTTATAAATCTTAAAGTCGTGAGATCACTTCTTATATTGGACCATACGGTACTATGTTAAACACCAACGCATATTGGACCTACATTTCTTGTTTAATACCAAATTCTCAAGTGCCAAGCCCAAATGTGTTACAGTCTAGTCAACCATCATTCTTCGAGTGTTATTTACTAATGGTTGACAATGATCCTTTTGTTGTGATTCTTGATTGGTGATTTTTTTTTGTTGGTAATTTGGTTTCATCCTTCGAAAATGTCCAATCTAGAATAGAAAACTCAACTATTTGATGAAATTTACATAAAGTAACAAAAATATTAGGAAAAATATTAGTATCTTGTAGTGAGGATCGGCAGCCCAATTTTTGGCTCGTCAACATGTTGGCACAAGCGAAACGGAGGATATAGAACATGACACTAACAAAAATGTTGCCGATAATAGGAGCATAAAGAGCGAGTACAAAGTTTTAAAAGGTGTAACTGTGTACTTTTATGAACAGAGCCCGTTTGAAATTTACTGGACCAACGGCTAGCTGGGCGGAAAGGCACTATATTTGTCACAAACCCGGACAGAAACTTCGTTCGTCTTTTTTTAACTAGCTTCCACTGGCTGTCCCTTTCAGATGATAAGGTAAGTTGAGAAGCAAAAGACAAGTCAATTTAAGTGCTCGATTATGATACGTCGATAGGGACAGATGAGATTAGAGGAGGGGATCGCATGAAGGAGTGCAGAATATGCGGAATTCGGTGCGGAGATCATTCCTTGCAAGATACCACGAACCAACGCAGGTTGTTGCGGCCTCGCCCAAGTGATTCAGGGATTGGTTCATTGGAAGATACCCTCCTCTGCTGCATGATTGGTGGATCTTGGCTTTACGTGCGGAGGATCTGTGCTAATGTATTGTTTCTTTTTTTTCTTTTTTTTTGAGATGTAATGTATTGTTTCTTGACTGGTAGCAGTAGTTGTGTCTGCTTCATCGTCCTTGCGTATGAAGGAATGAGACGTTCCCCACCGGCAAGCTAGTCGCCACAGGATCACCAATCAACCCAGCCAGATCGCATATGATCTGAATTTGCTATTTTTATTCATGAGATGCAAAGTATTTTTTTTTTCCAGTTGAATTCCGTGCAAATGTCTTCCTGCAACGACCGCGAGGGGCATGCAGCTCGTTTTTCTTCCTAACCAGCGGTGCAACACTATCTTGGAGATAACAATTTCGTTAGATTTCAACACTATCTTGAAAATGCTTGAAGCGAGTAGCTGTAGTTAGTGCATTCTTCTTCTTCTTTTTTTCAACCATTCTTTGTTGTACATTATTTTTCAATTCTTTTTTTTTAACAGGAGCTATTCTTCGACACTGTTCTGGTAATCAACTCATGGCCCAGGCCAACTAAAAAAAAAAACTCATGGCCCAGGCCCTGCCCAGATTCTCACCAATTCAGCCCACCAACATTCAAATTTCTGTCATACCCATATGGACTGGAAGGCCACTCGATGTCTACCAGTTACCTAAACATGCATCAATCCACCAAAAGAACTACTCTGTCAATTTTTATTTTGTTGACATTAGGACTGCTTAATTAGTACAAATTTTCACTTACTGGGAACGTCAATAAAAAGAAAACAGAGGTAGCATAGTAGGATAAATAGTACTAGCACTCAACCATCAAGCAATCAGGCATATGGGATCAAGCTGGGTTGATTGATGATCCAGTCTCCATCACCAGCGGATCAAGCCGTCCATCCACATCTTGCCCACAACGCACACCGACGCCCCCACAGCAGACAACCTATAGTAATAGGCAGTCTTTGGCTCTTTCTGCTACATCTTTACCTTTCAGACGCCTTCAAAAGGGAGAGAGAAAGTTCACTTGTTACATTAATTGAGCTGTGAGGCAACATACTGCACATATATAACTAGTTCGAAAAAGAATAATATGATAAATAAAGTACTAATGCCCCTTCATCATAAATTCTAAAAAAATGCTCCCTTGATAAAGGATTCTGAATAGTTCCACCGAGAGCCTTAAACATTGACTTCCACCTATTCAACCCCAATAATGAAGGTTGTATCTACCAAATCTTGAATACAAATAGCTTGTGCCTCATGGATCCGGTGGAAATTACCCGATTGAACAAATAGCTTTGTGTGGCTGGGACGATGAGGTGCAAGATGTCCCGCCTGCTCTTGTTCCGCTCCCCCACACCGAGTTCTCGCCTTCTCGGTGGCGGCCTCAATCCCGTCGTCTTCCTTGGCTAACTGCAGTCTGCAGCACCACATCCACCACACCCGCGAGCTCGGCGAGGCGGAGGACAAGAAGGAGGGCCCGCCCACTCCACCTCCACCTCGACCTCGTCAAGTCAATAGGCGAGGGGCGCTCCAAGGCCAAGCTCGAGCACCTCAGTGCCGCCTCGCTGACCCGACGTCCCTCGGCGACGACGGATGAAGCTCAGGCTCGGGCTGCGTGGAGGAGGGGGAGGGGATCCGCCGGGGCGGCAGCAGAGGAGCTCCGCGGCGGTGTCGGCGCTAGACAGGCGAGGGGGAGACGCGGCGGAGAGCGATACGTCGCGGGGCGGCGTTACTCATTTGTGGGTCATGCGGCAGGGGACTCCAAAAATGGGTAGGCCTTTTAGAAACCTGCATTTTGCAACAATTGTTTTTTTTCACAATAAGCTTACTTCTGTTTTTTTAGAACTAGGAATATATTGATATACCGGCTCTGCATTGAAAAGATGCATATAGCCCAAAGCACTACAAGTAACAGTTCCGTTGTAATAGGTACCTATTGCACCGAGAAAATTGTAAATTTAGATTCGCACAAGAGGGTTTATTACCACAACGGTACAATTATGAATGCCACCGAGCCACAAGGCGTTTCCTAGGCTACAGACAGTGTCAGCCGCACATGTCCTAAATTATCGGTGTTACAAAACAACGTCACATGTCTTCTAATTAGCGAATGCCACGTAAGTCCAGCACACGCCCTAAATTAAAGATGTCGCGGAATGACCACATTTGTACAAGGGTGTCACATAACTACCTGAAAGCATGCTCTGAGTTACAAATGCCACGGGAATGCTCGCACATGTACTACATATGTTTGTTGGGTTGTCAAGAAATGCAGATATAGAATTTTGTTTAATTTTGACACGACGATGATTCATCAATGTCCAGGCGACAGATGTGATATTAATTGCATTGCTCCAAGTACGCGCTAGTATCTCTATAGTTCTTCGACGTTCCGTTACCATTGTGCTTATGATAGCTTTTGTTTGGTTCATTGTAATCATATGGACCTATGTTGTCTCGAAACTAACCTTATAGCTACAAACTAGAATTACATCTTATTGCTACTTCTAGTTCATCGTTTTACCGCATGAATTTGTCCACTTTCTTGCAGAAATATACTGCATTGCTAAGGACACAGGGTTCTCAGGGTAGTGTCAATGTTCTGATCCGTTAACCATACGTGCGATGATCCATTTTATTACGGTTGTAGCTACCATGCATACGAGAATTACATCTTTTCCTTAAATCATATGACCACGTACGAACCAATTACATTAGCTTGAGGCACATGTTTCCGATCAACGCCCTGGCCGATTGCGTGAATATGGTATCAAAATTGATTATCATACGTATCAGGCACCTACTCCATTACAACACGATCTCTGCACAGTTACTCTTTAGATGAAAATTATGATGTTTCCTTAATTCAAGTAGCATCAGAATATCTGGCGATATTCTGCAGTAACGGCACTGTTGGTCGTTTGTAACGCACCTTACTTATATACCGCAAGTGGACGGTGTACGTTGTAGCTTTTTCCCCCAGAACAGTATTCCAAGGTTTAATCGAATCCACAGAGACCAACGGAAATTAAGCAGAATTGTCAGTAAAAGAGTTAGCCGGGCTTTCTAGTGAGCGTGAGCGCGAGTTTTGGGAGAATTGGGTGATGTGCCGATCGGCACAAAGGGTGTGCCGGTCGGCACAGAGGCTGAGTCGTCCGAGTGTTGCTTGAACAGCCTAAGGAACCTGATTAAATCACGGGTAAGTTAGTCAAAGTCTGCTAGTTGAGATCGTAACCAAAAAGCCTAGTTGAATAGCATCATAAACGGATTTACTTGATTATTAAAAACCGAAGATCGGCAGGAAGAAACCCCTTTCCATTGAGTCCTGTCACGACCTAACCGCTGTAATCGGTGGCCGCTTCCCACTCTACACATCATATCAAGGATCTCGCATATTCCAGCGTGTTGAGGTACGGAGACAATATGCAATTATGGCGTATTACAAGATCCCGATACTACCTTAACCACAATGGTGATAGTGAGAGATTGAATCTCCCACCTCTTATTGCCACCACAATTAAGATAACATCTAATACTTAGTCGTCACTAAGCATACGAACAAGTGCATGTAAAGACCATAAAATCCAGGCAAGCAATAATCAAAACCATTCATCCACATATTCAACCATACTTTGATAATACACAGTACAAGATACATCACCACCTAGTAGGCCTACGTTGATGGATCACCTCTTAGCACCAGCGGTTCTTAATCTAACAACTAGAGAACATGAAGAACGGGGCAAGCCCCGGTGGCTCTAAACTTACTAGCTGTGTTGTCCCTCTGGCAGCGGATCCCCAAACCCTAGGGCTTTTACAGGTTTATATAGGGCTGTGCTTCGAAAAGGAAAAGGATCTCGGAAAGGGAGCCCTCGTGCCGATCGGCATAGAGGCTGTGCCGATCGGCACACCTCGTGTCCAGCTCGGTCTCCTCTCTAAGTCGGTTCCAAAGTCCTAGGTAGCTTCCATGTGGGCCTTCCAATCAGTTTTCTTCGAGATCAAGTCTTGCATTGCTCTTTTAAATCTTCGAGTATCTTTTATCTCTTCGTGACGAATATCTCCCAAGATTGGTTCGAATAACTTCCTTCTAGAATCAACTGAATGGTGGGCCAGCCTCGATGGCCCTGAAGTCCCTTGTGCCGGTCGGCACAAGGCTGTGCCGGTCGGCACAGTGAGTCTTTTCTGCTGCTTCTCTTCTCTTCAGGTCCAGATCAGCCACAATGTCCAGAATATCGTCCTTTTTATCTGTTTCTGCAATAAATCTCCAAAACGACATATATACAAATATGGTCCTATTATCAAGGGTTAATGGCCTATAAGGATGACATTTATGCTCTAAATAAGGCGCAGTTGGCATATAAAATGGTATGCTAGAAATCGCCAACAGGCACCTACTCCATTACAACGCGTTCTCTGCATAGTTACTATTTAGATGTGAATTACAATGTTTCCTTAATTCAAGTACCAACGCGTACCAGAATATCTGGCGTGATGCCGCGGTACGACATTGTTGCACAAGCGCCACGACCCCTCCACGATTGTGCCATTCGTTGCGCACATTGTGGCACGAGAGAGTCCCCCGTTACTAACGGTATATCTGCAAGGAATGCGGTACATCTCACTTTCGGATGATTAACCGAGCGCAAAGGCAACGGTTTCGTTTGGAACAGTGCGCGAAAGGCGAAAACTCCACGGCTACATGGACTCAACCCAAACCATTGGATCCAGATTGCAGTCCATCCATCCACCCTCTCTCACTCAGTGTGCCGAGTGTCTAGGGCACTCGGCAAAGCCCGATTACACTCGGCAAACGGTACCAGTTTCGTTTGGAACGGTGCGCGAAAGGCGGAAACTCCACGGCTACATGGACTAAACCCAAACCATTGGATCCAGATTGTAGTCCATCCATCCACCCCCATCTCACTACGGGAAAGGCTCAGTTTGCTGAGTGTCTAGGGCACTCGGCAAAGCCCCCATTACACTCGGCAAAGAGCACTCGGTAAAAAAAGACTCGGCAAAGAGATCTTTGCCGAGTGTTTGCCGTGTGTCATTTTGCACTCGACAAGTCTAAAAAGAAAAGCCGAAAAAATAGGATTTTTTTTTTGAAAAGGGGAGACTACGGGAAAGCCTCAGTTTGCCGAGTGTATAGGGCACTCGGCGAGCCCCGATTACACTCGGCAAACGGCAGCGGTTTTGTTTAGAACGGTGCGCGAAAGGCGGAAACTCCACAGCTACATGGACTGAACCCAAACCATTGGATCCTGATACAGTCCATCCATCCATCCCCATCTCACTATGGGAAAGCCTCAGTTTGCTGAATGTCTATGGCACTCGGCAAAGTCCCGATTACACTCATCAAAAGAGATCTTTGCCGAGTGTTTGCCGTGTCATTTTGCACTCGGCAAAGTGTAAAAAGAAAAGCCCGAAAAAAATAGGAATTTTTTTTAAAGAGGGGAGACCCCCATCGGCCTACTAGCTCGTCCCTGTCATTTTTCGCGCGCTACGCGGCCAGTGGGATTCGAACCCGCGACCTCCACATTGGAGTGTTTATTTTTTGACAGCTTTCCTGGCCAGAGCACCGCCCGGTTTCTATTCTTAGCAGCGCATTAACGCAGTAAAACCTCTGCCAAAATGTCGTGACTGCGGTGTAGGAACCCTCGCAAAGTACCACTATTGCTTATGCCATTGAGTCTGTCGGACCAGGGGTAAGGCCGGCCGGTACATTAGATGGAGGTAAATGTTTTCGGCCAACACCCCGGCCGATTGCGTGAATATGGTATCATTTGATTATCATACGTATCACGCACCTACTCTATTACAAGGCGATCTTTGCATAGTTACTTAGTAGACGAGAATTACGATGTTTCCTTAATTCAAGTACAAACGCGTATTAGAATATCTGGCATGATGCAACGATAACGGCACCATTGCACAAGCGCCACGACCCCCCCCCCCCCCCCCCCCCCACGATTGTGCCATTCGTTGCGCACACTGTGGTAGGAGATAGTCCCCTGTTACTAACGGTATTTCTGTAAGGAATGCGTCACATCTCACTTTCGGATGATTGGGCCGAGCGCAAAGGGAGCGGTTTCGTTTGGAACGGTGCGCGAAAAGCGAAAACTCCACGGCTACATAGACTGAACCCAAACCATTAGATCCAGATTGCAGTCCATCCATCCACCCTCATTTCACAACGGGAAAGCCTCAGTTTGCCGAGTGTTTAGGGCACTCGGCAAAGCCCCGATTACACTCGGCAAAGGCTTTGCCGAGTGTAACACTCGACAAACGGTGTCACAGAAAAGCCGCATGTGTCCTAAACTATCGGTGTTCTAAACTACGTCACATGTATTCCAAGTAGCGAATGCCACGTAACTCCAGCACACGCGTTAAAGAAACTCCAGCACACGCCTTAAGATGCCACAGAATGTCCACATTTGTACAAGGTGTGACATAACTACCTGAAAGCATGCTCTTAGTTGCAAATGCCACGGGAATGCTCGCACATGTACTACATACGTTTGTCGAGTTGTCAAGAAATGCAGATATAGAATTTTTTTTTTAATTTTGACACGACTATGATTCATCATTGTCCAGGCAACATATGTGATATTAATTGCATTGCTCCATGTACGCGCTAGTATCTCTATAGTTCTTCGATGTTCCGTTACCATTGTGCTTAATTATGATAGCTTTTGTTTGGTTCATTGAAATCATATGGATTTTTGTTGTCTCGAAACTAAACTTATAGGTATAAACTAGAATTACATCTTATTGCCAGTTCTAGTGAATTTGTCCACTTTCTTGCTGAAATATACTGCATTGCTGAGGACACAGGCTTATCGGGGTTGTGTCAATGTTCCGATTCGTTGACTATACGTGCAATGATCCATTTTATTATGGTTGTAGCTACCATGCATACGAGAATTACGATCTTTTCCTTAAATCATATGACCATATGTACGAACCAAATACATTAGATGAACGTACATGTTTTCGGCCAACGCCTGCCGATTGCGTGAATATGGTATCAATTGCCACGTATCGGGCACCTACTCCATTACAAGGCGATCTTTGCATAGTTACTCAGCAGATGAGAACTACTATGCTTCCTTAATTCAAGTACCAAGGAGTATCAGAATATCTGGCTGATGTCGCGGTAACGGCACCGTTGCACAATCGCCACGTCCCCTCTATGATTGTGCCATTCGTTGCGCACACTGTGGCACGAGAGAGTCCCCTGTTACTAACGGTATTCCTGAGCGCAAAGACAGCGGTTTCGTTTGGAATGGTGCGCGAAAGGCGGAAACTCCAGGGCTACATGGACTGAACCCAAACCATTGGATGCAGATTGCAGTCCATCCATCCACACCCTCATCTCACTATGGGAAAGCCTCAGTTTGCCGAGAGTCTAAGGCACTCGGCAAAGCCTTTGCCGAGTGTAACACTCAGCAAACAGTGTCACAGAAAAGCTGCACGTGTCCTAAACTATCGGTGTTACGAAACTACGTCACATGTCTTTCAATTATCGAATGCCATGTAATGCAGCGGTTTCGTTCGAAACATTGCGCGAAAGGCGGAAACTCCATTGCTATATGGACTGAACCCAAGCCATTAGATCAAGATTGCAGCTCATCCACCCAAGCTAATCTACCTCCATCTCCCACCTCCGGCTGGTGATCGTTGCCAATTCTGGCGCCGGATCACGATCAACAGCTTTATGAACAATGATTGTGTGCTTCAAAATCTTGCAGTCGCCTGCTTAATTTCTGCCCCGCCAGAGCACCACCCGGTTTGCATTCTTAGCAGCGCATTAACGCAGTAACCTCTGCCAAAATGTCATGACTGCGGCGTAGGCACCCTCGCAACACGATTGCCCTCGTACCGTTGAGTCTGTTGGATCGAGGATAAGGCCAGCTGGCCGGGGGCAGAAGGGTAAATGCTCTGGCCTGGACCGCCGCTGCCGTTTCCGCTAACGGGGCTATATAACGTTGCAGAGCTCCGAGCGTCGAGGAAGGGAAGAGGAGAGGAGAGGAGAGGAGAGGGGGAAGATGAACGGCGCCAGCGAAGGAGGAGCGGCTGCGGGAGCGGGAGGGAACGGTGCTGGCGGCGGAGGCTCGGGTGTGCGGGTGCCGTAGTGGAGGGAGCGGGAGAAAAACTGGAACCGTGAGCGGCGTCAAGGGGTGATCGCTACGGCTTGAGAACCTCATTGTTGTCGCAGTGCTTGGGGAGCGATCGCGGCGAAGATCTTCACCGGGCTGCGCTCCTACGGCAACTACCGCAACCCCAAGCACTGTGACAATAATGAGGTGCTCAAGCCGCTCTGCAACGAGGCTGGCTGGACCGTCGAGCCCTACAGCCACCTACCGCAAGGTACCATGCATGCATCCTCTCTTCTTCTTCTTCTTCCGGGCATGCTCTTTTTTGTTTCGTTTGGGTTTAGCTGCCGTTCGTTCGTTTCGTAACACAACGTCACCTTCCTTCTTCTTGTTTCGTGTAGAGTTCATCTGGTTCCATTTTGGTCTTGTTTCAATGAACGCGGCGGCTCGTTTTGATAGATTTCCTATCTAGTTTCGCCATGAATCTCATCTTGTTGGCCTGCATCGCTTTGGTCCGCAGAGTTTCGTTTTTTTTTTTGCCTCCCTGGGATAGATTGCTTGGCAGCTGTCACACACGCACAAAAAAAAAAAGATTGCTTGGCAGCTGAGTAGTGTATACAGTTGTGATGAGTCAGCCTTCCTTTCCATTTCTTTTTATGTCGGCCAAAATCCAAAGTTTCCTTTTTTTCTTACAAAATAAAACAAAACTCTCGTTATCCGTGTGCCGTCTCGATGCCTTTTGGCTTTCGGGTGGCGTAGCGTTGAACATGAGCGGCAGCAGCACTTGTGGCAGGGGTGGATGGAAGAGCAGCTGCACGACCGCGTGGAGCTGGACTAGGGCAATGGGGGGACGCGTCCTAGATGGGGAAGAACCAGGCGGCGGCGCTGATGTGAGTTGGAGGAAGAGATAACAAACCAGGAAGAGGAACCGGTGTTGAATAGGTTACCTAGACTTATCCAATGGTCCACATTGATTCTACCGTCACAAATTCATCCGAAGTCCGAATCCAGCGTATGAGTAGTCAAACGTAATCGTTTCGACGAGCTCTACGCATCTACGGTCTCCAATCGTCCATCCGAGCAACGGATCAAAAAGTCAATGTTTTGGTCAACTCCAGGAGTCTTCTTGATTAACTATTTATTTTGTGTTAACAATCGGAATATTACATTATCCTCCCCCCCCCCCCCCCCCCCCCCCCCCCCCCCCCCGCTCTTCAGCAGAATTCGCCCTCGAATTCTTCACTAACGATGCTTAAGAAAAGGTAGACAAGAATAACTTGAACGAAACGTATGGTTAGTCACCAGAGGGAAACAAATAGGGGTACTTCTCACGCATGTCTATTTCGAGCTCCCAGGTTGCTTCACGCTCGGCCTGGTTCGTCCAAAGAACGTTCACATACTTGATCGTTTTGCGCCTAAGAACCCTCTCAGCCGTCTCCAGATTCTCACTGCGCTGCCCTGCCCTGCCCTGCCCGCGCGTGTTTTTTCCCTCTGCGCGCCCAGGCTAGGGTCCCTCGCTTCTCGACCGATGCGTGGGGCATGGCACGGTGTGCGCGACGCAAGCTTGAGCATCACGTCGCGCACTGTCGCAGCGCGGAAGAAGCTACAGCTCTATGTCCCGTCACTGTACACCACGGTAGTCGTGCCTCGTTCTGATATACAGAGCTTGTTCGTACGTGCGCTGTTCGTGATCTCCCTGTTCGTTTATCCTTTTTGGGTTGTGAATTTTGGCTATTGTTTCGGTCCTGATCGCGGTGTGAATGCATGGATCATGCCATGCCTAGGTTTTTAGGATGGGAAAGGATATTCTCTCACCTACTAAAGCTCATAACTTCTTTTCTGACTTTGTTAGATGATCTATCTATTTACAATGTGATGCATCATGTTTAGTTTGTTTACAAGTATTTGGTTCCATTGTTTAGGATTACAAATTTATCTTGATGTCTTGTACATGAGCTCGGTTGATGACTTGAAACTGCAATTAATGCACATTCCTTTGTCCCTTTTTTTCTCTACTTTGGAACTGAATGGAAACTGAAATCGGGCTTGCATGCTTCAGCAGCGATAGGATTATCTCAATATGTGGCCCATTTCTTCTATTTTATCCTGCAATTGCGCATGTGTTGCTTTGTTTGTGCTTAGTAATAATTTGTCAGTCTCCTGCTTCTGTCGATCAAGTTTTTTGATTGCTAATCATTCCCTGATCCTGCTGTGACTGGACAGTAGTTGTTCTTGTTCATGTGGAACAAAGGGGTCGGTGCAGGCCCGATTTTAGGAGACAAAAGGTAGTGGCATGGTCATAGGACATAGGCAGGTAGACATGGGCATGGACCTATGGGTGCGTTTGGTACAGCTCTAGATTCTTCGAGAATCAGAAATGTTTCAGATTCAACCTAAAAACGTTTCACAACCTGAAACAGAGTCATTTCAGAAACCGTTTGGATTGTTTCTTGTTTTAGTTTCAACAAATTGAAAAGAATGGTCGAAATGACTCATTCACCCTTAGTTAGACTATATTGTTTTTACCAAGTTATAAATGAAGTCTCGTAATATAAAATACTTATGAGTGTCATAGAAAAAGGACGCGGTTATCGCGTGTACGGATCGCGCGTCCTGCGCCAGCGCCTGCCACGCGTCCGACCGCTGGTCGCCATCTTCGTCTCCGTTACCAGCCGCCGCCCCCGCCCCGCCGCGCCCCGCCGCCTCCGTAGCCGTTGCCGCCCACCGCGCCGACCCCTACCCCGCCCGCCACCACCTCCGGCGGCCGGCTGCGCCGCACCGCCCGCAGCCATCGCCCCTGCTAACCCGTCGGGACGTGACGCCCCCGCCGCCTACCCCTGCCCACCGCCCTCCTGCCACCCGTGACTCCGGCGGCACTACCCCCGCCTTGCCGCACCGCCGCGTCGCCACCCACCGCCGGGTCGCGGCCGCCGCCCCCGGACCCCTCCTTCTATGGCCGGCGGCGATAATTGGCTCTCGTGACCGATCGACAGCTCCGGAACCCTAACCCCCTCCGCCTCCATCACCGCCGGCGCGGCGGCGCCCTCGCCGCCGTGCCGCGCCGCCCGCCCAGCCGCTGCGCTCCGCCACCGCCTGCCTTCTTCCTCCTCCGGACGTGGGCTGGGCTGCGCAAGGGAAGCTAGGCCGCGCACAAGCGCGTACAGCGTTAGGCTCATCATGTGTACACGTTAGGCTCGTCTTCTTCCTCACGAGTAGCACAGATCGAGTACAAGGAAGAGAGAGAACAGTAGAGGCAGGGGTCCGATTGGTGGCGCTGCAGTGGCTAATCGGAGGAGGAGAATTAGGGGAAATAATCTACAGATCAAGAGGAACCCATTTTTTAGGTCGAATTTGAAGCAAAAGTCCTCTTTGTTAATGCGGGCCTCTAAAATTTTGCCGTGCGGAGGAGGGAGTAGCGGAGGCGGTGGCATTTTTGCCGTAATTTCATCGAACTCGAAGGGGGGAGCGGGAGGGCGAAGTGTTTCAGGCTGCAGAACACCTATTCAGGTGTTTCACCTCCGTAGGCAAAATTCGCGAAACGTTTCGCTCCGTTTCACCATCGAATCGATTCGAGGAATCATCGTTTGGCAGCGGTTCTACCGTTGCTACTGTGAATCAGAATCATTTCGAGCAGCCAAACGCACCCGTAACATCAGAGAAAGCCTTGACACCAGAGAAAAACTGTTGTGCGTTACATAATGACGTTCTAGACAGTACTGGTTCTAGATAAGCATCATCATCATTCGTTGAGTGCAATACTACTGCACGTTTAATGCGTTCGGCGGCGGGAGCAGCAGCAACAACTACTTCCCTGGCGTCGGCAGCAGCACCAGCCACTTCATCCCCTGGCTCAAGTCCATTGCAGCCTCCGCCGGCGGCGGGCCTCCCTTCCCGGGCTACGGCGCGAACTCCTTCAGCGCGCCGGTGACGCCGCTGGGCAGCTCCCCGCCGCAACCATACAATCGCAAATATGCCCTTTTGCCCGGAGTGGAACGGAGGGAATGCCGAGCAGGGGGGGGGGGGGGGGGGGGGGCATCGTCCGTTTTCCTGCCATTTCTCTCATTTTCTTTCCCAGTTTAAGGTGCGTGCGATTGGGGTTTGTTCAAATCTTCATGGTTACGATGGTTGATGTGGAGGAGAAGACTTCGTCAAATTTGATTGAAATTTTTTTTGCCTTTGTCTTCTCTGTACTGCGTCTTGTTTTCCTTAATATACGTTAGGTACCTTCGGGCGTCTTTTGTCAAAAAAAAAAGTGCGTGCGACAGCGAGCTTGCCCAAACGGAATTTGCTCGTCGCGGCTCCAGCTCTCTTCAAGGAAGGAGAGGGGCCGTGGGATCGTGAAACATAGGATGCTGACATGGAACCGGATAAGTGTCCATGCAGGAGAGGAGAGCGGTGTGTTGCGCCTGGGTTGCTGCTTGTTCAGGTTCTATGGTCGCATCACAAAGACGTGAATGCATGGTTGCATTTTAGCTAGCACGAATCAGTAGTTCTTAACCTTGGGAACAGTTAGGTCTTTTGTTGGAGACTGTTTTTTCCTCTTTTAAGACCCATTTGGTGACTTATGGACCAAATGGGTGAGCCGATGGAGATAGCTTTAGGACCATGCACGGATTCATTTTTTCAAATACACAAGAATTATGATGCTTCCAAAGAAGCCAAGCGCCCATGTACATTTTCTCAAAGGTGGGATGGACCCAAATGGGAACAGTGCCATAACCAACTGCCCTTGAAACCAGCACTGTAACAAGTTCCATCTATGTTATACGTTTGGCAGTATCTACATTTTCTCAAAGGTTGGATGGACTCATTTGGGCACTCCTTGTTATGCCCAATTATGAAGGCATGTTTAATTAGCAGTGGCTATAAAACTACAAATCTTTTCACAATTTTCTTGTATAGCTCGCATTATATATATTAACATATTAAGGAACTGAGCCTAGCTCAGTTGGTTAAGGGTGTAGATGTGCACCCTGATCACCCAGGTTCATGTCCTCTTTGATGTGAATTTGGGTACCTGTTTCTTTTTTATTAAATGCCACCTAGTTCCTTGTAGGTTGGTCGAGTTTTTAACATATTATAATGTGGTGTGTTCGAGTATCATCAACAATAAACTAAATAAGCAGAGTTATCAAACACACACAAAAAAAAGAAATCGTTGCTCAGCAAACATGAGGCACAACCAACAAAGTTGCAATGCGGTCTTGTGCACTCACTGTTGCCACCAATGACGCAGACCACCTTCAGCTTTATCTGCCGCCTCCCCACCCTTAGTTGAGAAACGTTGTGAGACCTGCAACATGCAGTCTGATTAATCCAGGTTCTATTCAGCGACTGAACTGTGCCAGTGAAAGATGAAATTAATAGAAGCTGTGTTTAATACATGTAGTTTACGTCAATATTCTTATCCAATAATTATCAAGTTTAAATCATATCTTAGTACAACCTATCATTATTCTTGGTCAAAAGTTTTCACCACTAAAATACAAATGAATGTATAATTAGCTCGGTAAGAGCATCTTCCAGACTATTGGAGTACTACTGTTGGAGGGAGGTATCTGATCTTTGGCTATAACAATATTTGTGATGGCCAATCAATCCTCACTTGTATGTTGGGATTCAAATTTTCAGGCACTATTGGAGATGCTCTAATAAAGAAAGAAGAAGACCATAGCGATAAAATGGAAACAAGGGGTGCATTGTTCTAGCTAGGATGGTTAGCGACATGTACTGCCAACAAACTACTTGGCTGCGAAGTATCAGCACATTAATGCTCGCCTTTCCAACAATGAAAGACTGAAACTATATATTAATACAAGTGGTAACACAATTTAATAATCCACTAAAGCTAAAATCCAATTCTGATTCAGTGCTGTATTCCTTTCGATAGGCAAAATTTTAAGTTCTTGCTCTGAAAGATCACAAGTTTTGGGATGTACTAATACTGTTAAAAGAAGGGCCTGTCGCGGCCTCAGGTGACTGAGATTTGAGTTTTTTCTCAGTCACATTTTTTTTGCCCATCCGATGCTGATCGAGCGCCAGAACAACCATTCTTATATGGTGGCCTGGTGGGCAATAAACAGCAGGAGCCCATGGAGTTCTGGACCGGGTCCGCCAATTAAAGAAAAGAAACCCGTTAAGAATTCGGCCTTCTTGTAACGGGTCCGCCTTAAACAAAGAACCCAATAGCTTCGTGGTCATGTTTGTTTCATGAGCTTCGTTGCGCTTATAATTTTGGTGGCAAATCTATATGTTTTGTTATTTTTTGGCCAGCTTGTGTTTTGCAGGCTTTTAAACATTCTGCCTCATTTTCAGTGGGCATTGTAATTTTTTCCCTTGAGCTTTAAAAATAAAAAAAATGTATCAATAAGGAACCCAAAAGCAACTAGTGCACTGGATGACAATGCTACCTGGCCGCAGAAACAAAGTAGATGTCGAACAAATATGTCAAGAATATTGAGGTATGTTTCAATATTGTGATAATCACAGTTCTCATCAAAATATGAATCCATGAAAACAAAGAATCCATCTCATATATCAACAACAAACAAGAACCAATATTTATTATGGATGATTGGGAAGTGAAAAAATTTAAGTTTTACATCACATAGCCTAAGATCACAAAAAACCAGCAAAGGAAGATACATATCAGAATACAGAATAATGTACCATGTCAACAAGGTTTCGCAGAAACAATATGCAATCTCTTAAAATTGAAAGACTGATGGTCCATGAGATAGTCCTATGAACGTAGCCCAACTGCTCGACGTTTAGCCAGATCAGGGATGAAGTTTCCGTAAGATATGATGGACCATAATCACAAGATATGATGGACTATAATCTTCCCAGATTCTCATATAATTTAGAGAATTAGACTGTACTTCAACAAACAATTGGTGAGTCGAAGTTCCAATGTTAGGCAATGAGTTACTGGAAAACGTAACAAGTTATTTTTTCTATGGCTAACAAAATGATTAATAGAAAATTCAAAACTAGTATAAATTCTTTAGGACAGGGCCAATGTTTTAGACCTCTTGCCTACCTACATTCAAGATTAAGTGAAAAATAGCATGGAACCATAATAGCAACAACATAAATATAAGCATTAAAAAATCTCCACTTACAAAAGGAGATTTCAAATCTCTTGCTTTGTCGCTTAATATACCTGACGTCAAAAGATGGTCAAAACTAGCACTTCTAGCAGATGAAGATGGTGCTCCACTAGGAGTAGCGGGTGTACTAACACAGGGCTGTGACAAAAAGCAAGAAAAACAGGTGTCAGATCGAATTAAACTAAGAAAGGGTAAAATTACACTTGTGGTATACTAATATTTCACCCTATAGCATACATGTAAATTTAGATGAAACAATATGTAATTTTCTTAGATGTATAATACAAGATTAGCAATATAAATGCAAACATTATTGGGTGTTACATGCATGCACTTGTTAGGCAAAATAAGACTAGCTCAACAAAATTGAAGGCAAGGAATAGACAATGCAGGTAAAAGCAACTTGATTACGTAGAAAGAATTGTGTGTGTCTGGTTCCAATATAAAGAATAAAAGGCCAGCTGGGCTTGATAAACATCACAAAGAGCCTAGCTACTCGATTAAGTACCCAACATCAACCAAATTGGCTGGACAATGCCACCATTCAGATCACTAGCTGACTGCAGATGTAACATTCTGGCTACATTTTCATATATATTGCAATTGGCAACATTAACATCTCTGACTGCAATTGTTGCTTAATGTTCTACCATGTAGAAAATGCTACTGTATATCCCAAATTAAAAAAATTCTCGAGGATGGTTTATTTCTATGCAGGAAAAAAATCAATCGTTGGCATGAACCACTCCAAAGTTATTTTTTCAAATTAATTACCTTGATAAAAAAAAGATAAAATGGCTATAAAAAGGGCAAGCATTACATTTGGCAGTTTTAAACTATCACAAACAAGAAACAACATTATCTTCCCTGTTGTCAAACAAGACCAGAACTGACAGGAAACAAATAATTATAGTAGAATTACACAGAAATTATTGAAATGCTTGTAGTATAATACTTGTATTTAGTACATGTAAAAGTTTCAAATAAAACCAATAGCTAAACCTTGATTAGGTAAATCATATATCAAATCATACAAGGAGCACCAATAGTTCAAATTTCATGTTTACACCTTTTTTTAGATCTAGATCCAATGTTAAAAATCATCAGAAAAATATATTATGTTGTAGTCCAATTTAGGTAACCACAACATAATTTTCTACTTTTGATTTATATGAAGTCTGGGTCAAACTAAAACAAGGTATAAATATTACAGTACAATTTTATTGAAATTACATATATCATGGCAGTGTAATATTTATGTAGATTACCATCAAATTTTCCTAGAGGAATCTATGTTTCTAGCAAATGGCACAATAATATCTCCTGGAGAATGGAATCCAGCTGTAAAAAAAATATAGATAAAGAGTAATATAATGTTATATTGAAAATACAAATTATGCATTTACTGAAAGATTGAATCCAGAAATTAAGAACCTCATAAATGACAATGTCAAGTTACTAAAGCAATTAAACAAAATTGATGCTGGAAGGCACTATGGTAATGCAAACAACAAGTACCTTTGAGACAAGTTGGAGCCAAAGAATATTCATTCAATTACAGTATTATAATCTGAAAACTAAAATCTGAAGCTACTAAAAGGGAAGCAGAAATTAGAAGCCTCGTCCAGCATATGTTCGAGACACTATATCTCGTATGAACAATAGCAAGGAAGAAGGCAATGAATTATTATTATCATTATTTTAATACTGCGGGAACCCACCATGGTAATGCAAACAAGTACTTTAAGACAAGTTGGAGCCAAAAAAATATATGATATGCCTTGAAAAAAAAATTACTTATGAGTGATATTAGTAGTACACATGTATCTTGGAGCGTAATTTCAATCCAAAAGAGAGTCAAATTTTTTTTTGTATGGCAGTTAAGCAAACAAGTTATCGACATGTCAACTACCGATGAACAACAATAAATATAAGCATTAAAAACATGTACTTACAAATGGAGATTTGAAATCTCTTGCTTTGTTGCTTAATATACCTGAACTCAAACCAGCACTTTTAGCACATGAAGAAGGCGCTCCGCTAGGGTAGTAGGTGTAGAAACACAAAGCTATCACAGAAAAGCAAGCAAAACACATGTCAGATCCAATTAAAATATGAAAGGGTAAAAGTACACTTGTGGTATACTAATAATTCACCTTATGGCATACAAATAAATTCAGACAGAAAAATGTGTAATTTCTTAGATGTATAATACAATATCGGTATTTCTGGATTGCAAATAACATATGTCAAATTGCAATGATTTTCAATTGCATTTTATGTTAATGATAGATGCAATTATTTCAATTTCTAATTCTTACATAGGAAACCGAAACAAAAAAAAGCTGATTGCAAGAGAACACCTTTTGTATCAATGACATGAACACCTACAAGGAACATACACCTGTAGGGAGGAAATAACATCTATCAAGTATTTGGTATGCTGAAAGAAAGATTTCATAAAGCTGTGCCAAAAGCATGCTGGAATATGATTGTCCTTGATTACGAAATATTTGTTGGACTACTTAATGAAACCTAGAACTAAATAAAAAGACACAGACAGAATACAAGTCATATAGCACTAGCATCTACTGCAATGTACATCGACAAGGATAGAGCAAACTGCAGTTCCATTAAGGCAAAAAAAATCATCACTAAAGTTTAGGGAAGAAAAAACTGCACTGCGGTTCGTAGAAAATTCATGCAGAAAAGACATGTTCTAGAAGGTTACGTGTACTCTTTCTTATCTTACATGTTCTTACTCATAAAATCACTAAGGGCAACCATAAAAATAAAAAGATACAAATCTGATGATAGCAGCTAGTACCAAGTACAGAACCAGGTGCACTCAGGGTTCAGTTTAATTTCAGAAATGTTAATGTGCACATAATTCGATGGCATTCTGGCTTGATATAAACACAATCCATAGTAACTCCAGTATGTCTCCATAGAATTTGCTACTAGCTCTTAAGAATTGTCGAAATCATCCCAGCATGGATTAGCTTAGTGCACTAAAATTCAGTAAAACTCTTGCATCTTCACCACATAATGCACAACATTATGTTACCGAAAAGTTGACACATGACTACAAATTCAGACAACTGACAAAGTTCTAATCAAGTATCTCTTCTTTAATTTGAATCCTAATCTCCTCAAATTAGCTTACCGTAGCACTGCTCAAGGATTTGACAATCCTAGCTAAACTAATTGGGAAAAGATATTTTCTCGTTTTATAAACGACGTGGTGGCAATTTGTTCAGTTGAATCAAGCTCACACAAGGAAGAAGGCACCAACACTGACTGGTAGGTAACGTACCTGAGGAAGAGCGTAAGGAGGTAGCCGACACTGCTGAGTCCATGAATTGAAGGACCTCGTCGTCATCATCCCACAACTGCCCTTCTCCTCCCCGTCATGTCGTAGATCCTTCTGCACCTTCCGCTCAAGGGAGTCAATGGAGGAGCAAAAGGGAAAAGGGGCGCCGTGATTTCCACCCAATCCCTAAACCTTGGCCGGAGTCGATGGAGGAGCAAAAGGGGAAAAATCAGAATAGAGAAATGGAATCCAATAGGAAACGAGTGGATCCAGCGTATGGAAGACAAGCACAAGAGCAGATCACCGATCAGGACTGTGGGAGTGGGAGCTCTGCCGCCGGTGAATCGCCGCTAGAACATCTCCGCCTCACCTCTCTCTCTCTCTAACATCCAGGTTCCCAACATGGCTGGACCCGCTCTCACACGTTGTGCGGACCCCACTCGCCGCACCAACCTTTTACGCTTTCGGCCTCGCTTCACGTAAAAGGGTTAACTCAAGGTGGTGGGTGTTGCCATGTCGTGTCTCACTCACGGGGCCCACACGCGCCATGCGCCATATGTCTACACCTCTGGCCCACACGCCCGTGCTGCCGCGAGGGTCTGCACCTCTGGCCCACGCGCCCGTGCTGCCGCGAGGGTCGTCTCTGATACCATTTGTAACATCCCAAGTTCCCTACATGGCTAGACCCGCTCACACGCTGTGCGGACCCCACTCGCCCTACCAACTTTTTACGCTTTCGGCCTTACTTCATGTAAAAGGGTTAACCCAAGGTGGTGAGTGTTGGACAACCTAGGCTTATATGTTGACCTTTCTCCTACTAGACTAGTAAGGTGAGACTGAACTCCCATCTATTCATGCAACATGGGCCACTGGCATCTAATCTCAGTGAACCGGATGTCACACTCTCCCCCTCTCTCTCTGCGGTTTCTGACCCAAACGAAATGTGTGGATGGGCTTCGGTCCGTAACGGGTTCGACTCGGGAGACAAAACGGGCAGCACGTGACGACGACCCTGTAGGGAGTGCGTGTCCAACTGGGCCGAAAAAGCAGTGCCGCCATGCGCGCTCGAGCCAAAACAGAAACGAGCACCGCACACACACAACACGGGGATTCACCGCTCGATCAGAATCCAATGGTTAAAAAATTTGACTGAGCGGAAGACCAAATATCAGTCGACTGGAAGCGAGGAAATCTCTTAAAAGAATTTGGGTGGCGGCTTATGGGGGTCGGGACTCGGGACGGGTGGAACCGCACCGCACGTAAAAATTGTTAACCGTGCGCTGGTCCTCGATCGACGCGCAGATGGTATCGTGACCGACCGCGAGGGCCCGGACGGCGCCCGCCCTTCCCCCGCCGCGACCTCTGTTTCCACCAGGAGATCAACCCCACCGCACGAACGAGGAGGTCGGCAGTGTTTCGTCCCGATGATCGGAACCCAACCGGCCCTTGACCGGCGCGCGTGCAGCAGGATGCATGTCACTCACGGGACGTACGACAAGGCCGCCGCGCGCCGTGCAATTCCTCGATCTCCCCCTGCCCGGCCCAGGAGAAGCAGCCCCGTGACCACGGATGGGTCGATGTATGCGCGGCGCTCGCCGGCGACCCACGGCCACGCTCGCTCGCCTCCTTCCACGTATGCGCTGCTCTGCTCATCTACAAACGCCGCGGCTTCGATTCACCACGCTGAGGTCAAGCGTCAGGATCTCGAGATGGAAACTCCAGCACATCGACCAGCAGGCCGTACGTCACGACTTGCGCACCGCCTTCTGGCCTCTGGACCACGAAGCGCTCGGCGTGCGCGTCCACGGCGCTGGCCGGATCGAACTGCACCCTCCCTGCACCTACTGCCCGGGCTGGAAGACGACCGGCTCGATCTTCTTCGTCTACTTCGGGATCCGCGTGTGGTGGCCATCCTCGTACCGAGACTCTCTTGCCTGTCCCGATGCACCTGATGAGGATGAACTCTCAAGCTAAGCTAGGTCTACGAGGGGAGTACGTGGCCGGACTCGTTTCTTTAAAAGCTTCCCCAATGGCTAGAGGCAGCTGTTAGCTTTTGCAGAGAATTTGGACTACGTGATAGTGTTTATTTATGCTAAGAGTTAACTCTTCAAGAGGTGCAAAAACTCTTCTCGTTTTTTTTATAAATATTATATTTGCTAACTTAGACCTCCCCCGTTGGAGACTCTCTAATTACTCTGGCACCGGGCAGCATACTCCATTTCGCGCATAGCCTCAGGGACGAAAGTGGTGGAGAAGGTGTCCAACGGGGAAGCCAGACACGTGAAAAAATTTCATCGATCAGGTATGAGATGGACCTCGCCTCAATCAAGCAGGATGAACTTGTTGCAGAATATGGAAATCTAGTTCATTTGGTTGAACTAAAGAGGGTCGGAGGTTACCTTAAGAGTCACTAGTTTTCACCCCTACATCTGATAGGGTTTCAAATATGGATCAAACCGGATACCACCCCGCAGCCGGTTTGACGGTTTCAAATATCGATCAAAATGTATGTGAGGCCGTATGTTGTGTTTTCTCGAATGACCTCAAGTAGGAACAAGTCAATCTTATTTTCTAAGGCTCGCAAATTACATCTAAATTTTCCTTGATTATGTATACGAAAGCTTGTACACACACCTTGCCTCGTAGTTGTAATCTCACCACCATTCAAAAATAGGTGCCCACATTCTTGTGTTCATCCCTATTTATCCATCCAAATAAAAATTGATACGGGCGTCATCCTCCATACAGACCAAATAAAAAATAGATCTTGCAGAGTGAATATAGCTCAGTTGACTAGGTTCGGGTTGTTCGGCTGGCTGAATGGAAGCCGTTTTACTGTAACGGCAACAGAAAAAATAACTGCGAACACTGTAGCGACTGCAGAAGATATAACTGCGAACACTGTAGCGGCTGATAAACAGCAGGCCAAGCGAACAAGCTGGTTCTTTGTGGTAGAACCTACCCACCCGGATTTAAGTCTAAACTTAGCAATGTTGCATATTTACGGTTTTTTATTCTTTTAGTGAGAGGTGACACCTCCGTCGGCAGCGATGTGGCTGATGTGACTCCGTTTATCTTAAGATCAGCCGGCTTAGTCTTTCGAATGCACTTATAGAAGTAGAGGTTGCATGTGTGTTCATAAAAATAAGTACTCATACGTATTTGTAAGTATGTCTATATTGCATACAAAAAATGGCTCTCCATATCCCTTTTAAATAAATAGAATCAGGGCCCCATTTCATGAGACAACCTAGTACTACCGCGCCGAAACGGCCAATTCCAACCCACAGTAATAAATAAATCACCAAATCCCAAAAGCGAATCAATTAAAAAGGAAAAGAAATTGCGGCGCAGCTTCGGAAGCCAGCCCCCGAGCCGAGCTGCTGCTATTTGGCGCTACCCTTCTCCTGCGTCAACGGTCATTCTACTCTTTCCGTCGTCCAATACAGAGGAACACGCAGCCCTCCCTTCCGCTGTCCTCGACATGGCCCCTGCAAGGTGGGCGCCGCCAACCGCCCTGCTCCTGCTCCTGGTGTTCGCGGTCACTCCGTCGCGCGCTGCCACGCCGGCGAGGTCGCCGTCCACCGCCGTGTTCGCGCTCCAGGGCGACGTCTATCCCACAGGGTGCGCCACGACCTCCTCCTCCCCGTTCAAGCTTGATTAGTGCAGTGTGTAGGAGTCGATCGACAGAAGATATGTCGAACTAATCGGGATTCGCCGCTCGGTTCGAGTCACCGGCGTTCGATTCCATGCGAAAAATGGGATCCGTTTGGGGTTGTTGGGTCTTTGGTTTGCTGCTCACGAACGCAAGCGGGTCGTCTCCGTTGTCCTGCGGGCGTTGATGTTTGTTGGACCTAGTCGCCAGCCGAATTGCAGATTTCTTTATTTTGACTTTGTTGCGCTGTGCTCCTTTCTTGTTTGCAGAAACAGGTGAGCTTTTTTGTCTCTCTCTCTTTTGGATTGTTTGCCTTCACATTGCTTTGGTTTCGTTTGGGTTGTTTGACACATTTTGGATGAAAAGAGTCATTATTTTCAAGAATTTTTACAATAGACCCTAATGGATGCACATTGCTCATTTTCTCCATCTAATTACCAAAATGGATGCACATTGTTCCATGGTTGGCTGCCTGTACGGGCATTGACTTAAGCCTATTGACCGTCACGATCTCCTTCCCTGAATCCTTTCACCCTCGATTCTGTTCTCGCTTAATTCGGCTAGTTCAAGAAAAAGATAAAGTTGGCTGATTCATTTGGTCCGAGAAAAAGATATAGTTTAGCCTACAATTCTGTGCAGCCTTGTAAGATTTACATTTTTTTTAGGGAAGCCTCGTATGATTTACTTGTGTGCAATGTTTGCATTTCTCTGTTCCTCGGCAGACACTACTCTGTCACGATGAATATTGGGGACCCCGCAAAGCCATACTTCCTGGACGTTGACACTGGTAGCGACCTCACCTGGTTGCAGTGCGATGCACCCTGTCAGAGTTGCAACAAGGTACAATTGGCTTGATGCTATGCAAACTGGATGCATGTTGTTTTGCCGAAACTGAATTCTGTCCCTATCTTGCACAAAAAAAATGTTATTATTTTACGTACAAAACATGCTTCTAGTGAAATTTTTATTTTGTTGGTGCCAAATAAATGTTATTATTATTTTTTACTTGCCTTTATATTCCAAGTCTGCATGCAGTTTGACCTGGGAATTTGTATCCGTTTGTCCTCAGAATACCCACATTGGCTGACTTTTCCAGATCAATGTTGAACTTCTCTTTATTTCTGATGGCTTTTGCAGGTGCCACATCCGCTTTATCGGCCAACAAAGAACAGGATTGTGCCATGCGCAGATTCACTCTGCACCGCACTATACAGTGGACAGGGCTCTAATCAGAAGTGCACCTCCTCACCACAACAATGTGACTATCGAATAAAGTATGCAGACAATGCATCTTCTCTTGGTGTGCTCATCTCTGACAACTTCTCACTAACCCTGAGGAATTCGTCCAACGTTCGTCCCAGCCTCACCTTTGGGTACAACACTTGTATTAAGTGAAATATTGCCTAGTTACTTTCACTGCGTTCAGTTGCTGACGCCTTCATGTTTTCTTCTGTTTGCACAGCTGTGGGTATGACCAGCAAGTGGGGAAAAACGGCGCAGTGCAAGCTGCAACAGATGGACTGCTTGGGCTTGGAAGGGGATCAATTAGCCTGCTTTCACAGCTCAAACTGCAAGGGATCACAAAGAATGTTCTTGGTCATTGCCTCAGCTCAAGCGGAGGAGGGTTCCTCTTCTTTGGCGATGATATGGTGCCTACTTCACGTGTAACGTGGGTTCCCATGGTTCCGAGCACATCTGGGTATGCACTTTTTCCCTGGAGTTTTTTGGCCTTTGCACTATACTACTTATCATGGATGTCTCTTGTGATAATGTTTTTTTTTTGCAATTTAGTTAGCACTATAGGGGATTAGGGTTTAAGGTTTATACCTTTCTTCAACTATATATCATTCTTAAAAAAAGTTTGGCTGGCAACTGTCATTTTGGGTTGTTCTAGATCCAACGATTAGTGTGTATTAATCATAACTTGCAAAGGTTCCAAACTCAGACACTACACTTTATGTCGATGTTAATTAATTTTGATGAATGTTTTGTGCTTTTTTATCTTGTTATCTATGAATTTAATAAATACCACAGAAATGAAAACCAAAATCAGATTAACGTGTGCCACGAAAACCGAGAGTTGAGCATTATATGAATTTTTTTGACACTTTATGCAACTTTTTCCAGGAATTACTACTCGCCTGGCTCAGCAACACTGTACTTTGATAAGCGTTCGCTTGGCGTGAAGCCAATGGAGGTTGTATTTGACAGTGGTAGTACCTATACCTATTTTCCTGCCCAGCCATACCAAGCTGTTGTTTCTGCGGTAAATTTCAGTCGGGCCATGCCACATTCTAATTTTGATTACTTAGGAAACAAACACTGGATAATTGATATGCTGACCTTGCAGCTCAAGAGTGGTCTCAGCAAATCTCTCAAACAGGTGTCAGATCCCAGTTTGCCTCTGTGCTGGAAAGGGCAGAAGGCATTCAAATCTGTGTTTGACGTTAAAAAGGAATTCAAGTCACTGTTTCTCAGCTTTGCTAATGCCAAAAATGTTGTCATGGAGATCCCTCCTGAGAACTACCTCATTGTCACCGTAAGCACTTGATACCCACATGATTACCAGCAGCGAGTTCTAATTTTCTCATGAAAATAAATGACGGCTTACATTAACACTTTTGTATATGCTTCTTCCAGAATAATGGCAACGTTTGCTTGGGCATCCTCGACGGAACCGCGGCTAAATTGAGTTTCAGTATAATTGGAGGTAAAGTTCGGGCATACGACGGTACCCAGTTTCTAAAATTTTGATACGATTAGGGGTGAAAATTGGTGACCCTTAGCGTCGCCTCCGACCCTTTTTTAGTTCAACCAAATGAACTAGTTTTCCAAAATAAGCTCTCATTTTGGAAAACTAGTTCATTTAGTTGAACTAAAGAGGGTCGGCGGTTACCCTAAGATCACCTATTTACACCCCTAGATACGATGCATACCTTGCGTAATGCCTGTGTTTCATCTTCTGTTTTGTAGACATTACAATGCAGGATCAGATGGTGATATACGACAACGAGAAAGCACAGCTTGGATGGGTGCGCGGCTCATGCAGTAGGAGTAGGAAGGACGGTGCATCCCAGTTTGCTTCGCCTGCTCCCGCCCCTGCTCCCCATGGCATTTTTCTAGTGGCGCTGATGATTTTCTTTTGGGCCCAACAAGTTGTGTAATCCTCTTGAACAAACTTTCCATCAGCATTCTAGAGATAGTTTTTGTAAGGGTTTTAGAAGGCAGAGTAGAGCATTACTATGTCTCACGGAGCAGTAATAAAAGAAGAGAAAAGCCTTCACAAAAAACAAAAAGAGAAAACAGTCGCGATCCGTTCAAACCAGAAGATTTTCGGCAGCAGTGGCAACAGGGCCACCTCACTTGCGGACAGCCCACACACGTAATTTTTGGCTTCCCGAGCAGGACAATATGAGAGAGATTTATTTTATTACACGGTACAACTCTACCTTTTATGAGCGTCTTCGAAAACTGAGCCGGCAAAACCTGAGATGAACGAAGTCACCACAGACGTCTCACTGTCGACGTCCACGTCGCCTACCGCTAAAAGCACAACGCCGTTAAATCTTAGAAAATTCGCTCCTATGAGGAGTCGAACTCACGACATGAAATGCTACTAAAGTTCTTGTAACCACTAGACTGCATGCCTTTTCGCATGAGAAAGAATAGTCAACTCTGCTGCAAAAA
Source organism: Eragrostis nindensis (assembly GCA_012490785.1). Lineage (NCBI taxonomy): Eukaryota > Viridiplantae > Streptophyta > Magnoliopsida > Poales > Poaceae > Eragrostis > Eragrostis nindensis. The sequence goes on from JAAXCT010000055.1 coordinate 215,615, forward strand.
AATATATGGAGCTCAAGCGGGGCCTTTAATCTGACGCGTGCGAATTGCGATCCACAAATAAAATAAATAAGATGGAATTGTCTTGGCAAATTATAGCCAAGCACACATTGTTAGAGTTGTCTTTTATTTTGTTTGGTCTAAAAAGAATATGCTTTCCTTATTTTCATTTCCCCCAAACTCTAAATGGCTCGAGCAGCACCTACTTGTAGTGGCTGACTTGTGGTGGCTTCTGTTGCAGCAGCCTTTTGATGATCAGGGTGTATCAAGAGTGGCTTCTGTTGCAGCAGCCTTTTGATGATCAGGGTGTATCAAGAGACACCCTGATGATCAGAGTAACCAATCAGTGAGATGCACAACCACAATAGTTCCAGTACTCCTTTTATTTCAAATTATTCGAAAAATTTGTGCAAATATCATTTATCTTGTTATGGTTTGTTTTATCATTAGAGATGTAAGCATTTTATTTGTTTATATATTTGCATAAAATTTTTAAATAAGACGAATGGTCAAACATAGTGACCAAAAGTCAAAAAAGTTAAGTAATTTGAAATGGAGGTGGTATGGAATTCGAATATATATGATTAGTTATTGCCGCATGCTTAAAAGGCAGAGGTGACGGCTTCAGCAATCAGCAGTTAGCCAGAAGCAACTGTTGAAAGATCTTATGTCATGCGGATGTAACACATTTAGCATTACTAGCCTTTCAACCGTGCATCGCACGGGTTAGAAAAATATAAATACTATTTTATTCACTTCATGCTCCATCTCACACTAAAAATCATATTTCCAACTAACGTATTTCTATTTTATATCTAGATGCCTATCTTTTTTACTTATTTTATATGAATTTTACTTATTTATTATTTATGGGAACTTTTTTAAGGTGTGTTTCCCTAACAATTGAAAGAAATTATATTTTATTTTCATATGGGTCTTATTTTGAATTTCACATGGTTTATTAATTTTAGTTCAAATTTATTTTTTATTAATAATGGCATGATGGGTAATGTAGAAATAGAAATTATGGGTATTTTTGTTATTTTTATAATTCCCAATTTAAGTATTTTTGACTCACAATAGCATGGTGGTTAATTTAGAAATAGGAATTATTTATAATTACTAATTTAACTATTTTTGACAAACAATGGCATGGTTGGTAATTTAGAAATAGGAATTAGGGATATTTTTAGCTATTGTTTTTATTTTTGATTTATTTTTTTGACTCATAATGGCATGGTGGGTAATTTAGAAACAGAAATTAGGGGAATTTTTGGTTATTTTTTATAATTAAGAATTTATATATTTTTACTTGTAATGACATGGTGGGTAATTTGTAAATAGGTATTAGGAGTCCTTTTGACTAAGTTTTTTGTAATGGCATAGGTGGGTAATTTATATCACGTTAGATCTAAAGGCTACTATTTGTCTTACTTTAATTTGTACGGCTGGATGTTTTTTTTTTGTGAGAATTTCTAGCATTTTCTTCCGATTAACGTGGAGGCATCAAAAGGAACCTTCAATTAGTAAAATATAAGATAAGATTGAAGTTATGTGATGAACCAAATCAACCTGGGTTCAATAAGTGTGACAACTATAACTGTAAACATGTTGTTTTATTTCTACAAAACTAAATTCTTTACAATCTATGTTGGAAATATCTTTCTACACATAGATATACAATACAAACTATTCTATATGTTGTTTGAGTGAACTAAAAAATATAAGTTTGTGTGTAGTTTTTATTCTGTTAAACTAACCGTGAGACAGCAATGTGTAGAGATACACCTGATACGCCATCAATCCTTCCTGCCTCACTACCGAGAGTGATCCCGATCATCCAATTCCAAAGTAAGAATAGTCCATTTCTTTCCTCTGTGTTTCCTGTGAGCTGTGACTTACCTCGATGGACGATGAGAGCTTGGCCTAGGCTTCCATTGTACCACTTCAACTAACAGTCAGAGCTCGGTCCCATGACCACCTAGCCAGAATATATATAGCTTTGAGTCATGGGCTTCCAGGACTTGACAGTCAGACCTCCACTCCTCGACTCTGGCCCTTCAGTTTGCCTATGCTTATTGCCACCACATCAAAATAATTGAGAAATATATGCCCATCAGTAGAAGATATTATCCTATAAGATGCATGTGTGCAAAGTAACTGAATTAATTATATCATAGTACATACAAATTACTCTCTCTGTCCCAAATAGTTCACTATAGGATTAAAAATTTATCGCACAAAGATGGTCACTTTCACTTCCCAATATAACTCTCTATCTCCCTCCACCTCCATCCCTCGTTGTTTTATGTGCAATCTCTACTTTTCCATACCTCCTAAATTCTCGCGTTGAGCTCCTAAAACGACATCTATTTTTAAACAGAAGGAGTAGGTAAGATAAATGACCAGGTCGATAAAAATTACCTGCTTCCTTATGAGAAAATGGCATAATGTATGGCAGCAATTTTCAACCCAACACGGTGAAATAATATGATTTGCTTTAGGTCCTCTGCTTATTTCAATAATCAGCTCGTTGGCCACAGATATCATCTCACCGAAGTATTTCTTGGTACGACAGATTGTCAGATTGACGGCACTATCATAGCTACGGCCAGAATAATATATACCAAGACGAATAATTGATCCATCGGTGAAGTAGCAAGGAAGAATGGACTTATTAATACTGGATAAATTATCTTGCATCGGCATGTCATGGAGCTGCTAACCAAGTTTATCTGCAAGATGCTAACTTGCTGGATGCCGGGATAACAACTTAGTGATGATATGAACTCCCGTAGCATATCGATCAGCACACACCACTTTTTTTTTAGCGTTGTCACAGGCGCAGGGCTCCTTCATCAGGATCAGTTGCGCCACGTGTTCTATCTCTGGATCCCATCTTGCGAGCTTCCTTTTCCTATTGGCATGCAACAATGGCACCTGAGAACCGTATCTCCTGTCGTCGCTTGCATGCTTCACTGACCTGGCCATTCGAGTTGCCAAGGTCCTCGCTGCATGACACGATTTTCTAAGGTCAGGCTGACCGGTCCTTGAATTTTGCAATTGCTCGATCGCACTATCGATGGATGGCGGCGCTAGGGCAGTAGGACGGTAGAGAAAACTGAGAGGAGGGCGATTGGATCGGAATTTTATTGTTAATGATTGCAAACATGAGACATATTTTGACCTATTTTAATTGTAATGGCAGAAGTGGGTAATTTAAGCCAAATTAAATCCAATGACTATAAGATTAGATTCTACCGAACCAACGGCTGGATGTTTTGCATTTTTGTGGTAATTTCTAGGATCTTCCTTCAATTAACGTGGAGGCACCGAAAGGAGCCTCCAATTAGTAAATATAAGATAAGATGGGTTCCAATAATATCGATTGAAAACATATATAAGATGAATGTCCGTGTTGCTCATTTTATTAGAGATACGCAAGTGATGCGTACGAAAAAAAAACCTAAAACTCTAACGAAAATCCTTTGTTACACGATTTTGGTCACCCAAAATGCAACACTGAAACCTTACTGCAATAAGTTGTACTGCTGGAGACGACAGGCCTCATACTCCGGATACTTCACAATGCAAAGGTTTGACTGGCTTGAAGTAAGGAGCGAAGATCATTAACGACAGCGCTCATGCTGGGCCGGGAGCCCGCCTTGCTCTTCAGACAACGTGACGCGATTTCAGCCATCTGCTTGCCCAAATAATAATTATTAGTTTTTATATACGTATAGTGCAGATAGAAAGCTATTTTTCTCTTTTCATATGCTGAACCAGCAACTGTTGTGATACTGTAAGCACACAAAAATTATGCATGATAGTACGCCTTCGGCCCTTCGTAGGTCCATAAGGCATGCACCTTGCATACGTATAGGTCAGGAACAAAACTCAGACACACGGTATAAACAAGTGAAACATGAAGAGAGAAATAAAAAAGACACATGTACACTCCCAACACTATTATCATATGTTGGGAAATTGGTTATCAGGGGTAGAGCTAAAAGAGAAAAAAATTATTTTAGTAGGGGCGTCTGCTCTATGTTGGGCCATATGGCGTTGTCGAAATGATTTGGTTTTTGATAATGTCAAGTATACTTCATTTATGCAGGTTGTTTTCAGAGGGACATATTGGCTGCGGTTTTGGACTTTGCTGCAGCGTGATGAGACAAAGGAGAGACTCCGTTCGGCGAGCTTATTTTTGGAGATCATTGCCATGGAATTTTTCGCCAAAAATGGATGGAAGTTTAATAATAGACTTTGTCTCTCTAGTTTTCGTTCTTTGAATTCAGCCTTGTAGCTGAAAGTTTGTAATAACGCCAAACGCTACGTGTGAAAACACAGAGGCGGGAACTTTTTCCATTTTCTAAAAAAAAATACGTATGTATAAATTACGTGGCTATACCTTTGTATACAGACCAAACAGATATTTGACTCTGCGTCTGTTCATCTTTTGTGATTATAAAAAAAAGGATGAAAACAGAACGTTCCTTACTAACCTATAATATGGGTCAATAATATTACCTTGGCAGCAGCCTTGGAATTGTATTGTCCTCCGAGCATTGGATACATGCTAAGTCTTCGAGCCTGCATATCAATGCCATCGGTACGTAGTTTTAGCTGTGGCATCAGCTTACGTTACAAAGATATTGAACCTCTGGTTGCACATTTACATACCCACGTCATGTAGCTCTGCTGGCCATACCCCTGCAGACCATGGAGTGCATTGCGACCGGTTAAGAGCTCCAACAACACGACCCCAAAACTAAATACATCGCTAGCTCTGGTGAACTTTCCACTCACTTTACACCTGATAGAACCACGAAGGACGCAGTTAGTACGAGAGTACATGCCATCTGCCAAGCTCAGCGGAAGGAATACAAGACACAGGAATATTTGGTTCCATACTCAGGTGCATCATATTCATAACCACCACGGCAGCGAAGGCGAGCACAGTCCAAAAGAATATCGTCCAAGAAGCCGGGGCGATTTTTGGAGACACGAAGGTCTCCAATCTTTGCCACATCGTTATCAAAGATAAGTATGTTGCTAGACTTGATATCGCTGTGAACGACGGAAGGTTCTGCCTGATGAAGGAACTCGATTCCTTCTGCAGCACCTAAGGCAATCTTCACTCGTTGGGCCCATGACAGATTTGATCCTGATTGCATTCCTCTGGAATCCTTTTTGCCTTTAAAAATGAATCAGAAGGTATCAAATTTGCTTGCAAAACTTGAAGATCATGATGGTGGTGTTCAGAATAATGCATTATATTTGGTTTTGGTCCCTACTTCAAAAGGAGGAAGGAAGATCACATAAAGTTGGAGAGCGATGTTCTTGACACCATTTTAATTTTTTTTTTGCTACTAATGGCTGACGTTGTAGCAATAGACTTCTTTTCTTTCGATTCTATAATGATCGAGGTTTGAACTATATTTGTTGAATGGTTCCACCATTTGGTGGACTGCTTACAATAAGGACCAATTATATGCATTTATCGATGCAGATGACGGAATATCAATGCAAATTCTATTTTCAAATTAGTGTGTGTGCACGCTCGCGCAGACCAGTAGATAAATGTGATCGATTTAGTCGTCCATCTATCATATAGTACAAATAGTTGACGAGTTTTTATATCTGTGTCATCCTAGTAATTGAAGCAATGAGATTAAAAGAATCTGGAAATAGAATGTTTCATTGATCACACATGAAGTTTCTTGGTGGGTACACGTAAACATTCATCATCGTATAACTTTAAATCAAATTTAACTAAACATTTAATAAATATAATCTGATATAACAGCTCAATATTTCGGGATATTTTATATTTTCCATGTCTTAAGTCTGGAACACAATTGCCACTCCTAAGTTTTGAATCCATATTTTGCCAACATTTAGCCCACTGCCCTCTCTCATCAATATTGACACCATAATCTGACATAGAAATGACCTTTTCTACCCCTAGCTCAAAACCACATGAAAAAATCAAAATAAATTTCAATTTTTGATACGACCTTTGAGTAAATAGATAAAGCACACCAGCAATAAGAATATGTGACACAATCACAAGCCAGAGAACAGGTGATTCTGAGTTGCTAGATAGGACGACGCGGTTCGGGTGCGGAGAACAGGTGAAAGAGGCAAGGGTAAATTAGTCCCAATCAATATTCCAATACGGGTAACAAGAGCAAAGAAAACCATATCAATGAGACATCAAGCCCACATGATGGTAAAACGTTGATTCAAAGTTTAGGAGTGGTAAATCATGGATTCCAATCTTATGTCATGGCAAATCTGAAATATCCCCTACATTTCTTGTGCCACTGTGCTAACAGCGAGCTGCTTTCATGAATCAGGCGAGAATGCACCAAGAAACAAGCTAATAGTATATGGAAATAAAAGGTTTATTGTTCCTCACCGTGAAGAATATCGTGCAAGGAGCCCCTTGATGCGTACTCGTAAATAAGAGCACGGACGTTCTCTTCAACACAGTAGCCAAGAAGTCGGACAACATTGTCATGCTTCAGTCTTGAAACGTCCTGAATCTGAAACAGAAGAGGAATTTCTGAATTTTAAATCGAGGCTAAATGTACCTTCAAAGGTCGGAACATTATTTCACCTCGAAATAAAAATTTTCTTTATAGAAAAAAAAGTAGACAACCACCACCTGCCATATGAATTGTTCATCAGGTTCGGAGAAAAAACCATCAAGCTCCTTCACCACACGATTCTGGCCGAGCTTCTTCACCGCAGCTTTCCGGCCGTCTTTCAGCTCTCCAAGGAAAACTTCGGCATGTGAGCCCTCTCCCATTAGAGTATCGTAACTGAAGTTCTTGGTTATTTTCCTCAGTTCAGCCAGTGAAATATTCAATAACGGAGTAGGTGGAGATTTGCTGGTGGTATCGACAGAGATAGGGACAGGTGACTGCACAGTTAGCAAGTTGCCGCCTGCTTTGGGGGAAAGTGGAACACTAATAAAAATCCAATATGCCAGAAACATTTTACAACTTGTTATTCAATAACATTTCATTTTTGGATGAAGTAAAATGCGACAAAAAATAAATAGATTATTTTTACATATGTCTTTCATTGTTACCTGGAGACTTAAGGCATACAGAAGACCCATACGTTTCCCCACTCCTGCATAGATGCAGATCTTTTCTACATTTCCTTAGTCTGTCTGCCACTTCAACCATTTCTGGACGCAGTTTGTCTTCCAATCTCAAGCATTCAGCTGCTAGCTTTGCAATGTCTTCAAGCAACTTGGTGTTCCTTTTCCCAACCGCAATTTCCTTATCATACATTTGTCTCACCATTTTCCCTCTTTTGATAAAGTTATTGAAATTTTGAATAAGATTATTGCTCACATCCGCCGCTTTCTTTCTAGTGATCATTTCTACTAAAACAACTCCAAAGCTGTATACATCACTCTTCACAGTTAGAATCCCAGACTGACAGAACAAAGGATCAAGATAACCAAAGGAACCAACGATAGTATTGGTTTGCTGTGCCTCGTTAGTAGAAAGAAACCTTGCTATTCCAAAATCTGATAACTTCGGCACAAGATTTTCATCAAGTAGTATATTAGCTGGTTTAATATCTCCATGAAGCACAGGACTATACATTGAATGTGTGTAAGATAGAACTTCAGCTAACACAATGGCAATGTCCAACCGCTTGTCCAAAGGGAAGGGAGCATGACCATTAGCATTTCTGTTGTGAAGGATGTTATCGAGATTTCCATTACAAATAAATTCCATAATAATCATTAGATTATTTTCCTCAGTACAGTAACCCAAAAGCCTGACCACATTCTTGTGGTTTATTTGAGAGTGCACTATCAACTCCTTAGCAAACTCTTCCTTCATAGTTCCATCTTTGAATTTCTTTACTGCCACCAGACGGCGATCATCTAATGCCCCTTTGTAAACCTCACCAAACCCTCCTTTCCCAAGGGAAGTGGTATATCCGTTGGTAATGTGTTCTATTTCCTTACTTGAGAAAGATCTCAGATTACTGTTATTGTTCATCCTTTGTAGCATGACATGTCCATTAGTTTGAAGAAATTCTCTAAGAATGCCCCCTCGGTAATCCATGCATGATCAGACAAATAGATCAATTGGAAAGCAGGGAGTTGATATTTCCTGCGGAACAATAACTATTTTTCTGATGAGAGAATCTTAAAAGTTCAACTGAAAAAAGGCCATGTGACATTTGCCCAGAATGTGAAACGCGTAGTGTAGTGTAGGTGAAGCCTATCTACATTAAAAGAAAAGTGGAACCATTTCAATAGTATAAATCATTTTCTTGTATCATGGGCTCAAATTGTTTGAATTGTAACATTAAATCCACACGAACCAAAGGCGCACCTCGCTCACCAACGTCCCTCACTGTCCCATGGGCCCAAGGCCACTGCTTTTCTCCCTTTTCCTTCCTCGCACCGGTTACGAAAGAGAATCGCAAGCAAACACAAGAATTCCTTTATTGTGTATGGGTTTGTTTTGAATCTCCCGATCCCCCCACCCCCATCCCACGGTGTGGACGGGGCGGCGGGGATGGTGATCACCGGCGGCTGGCGGAGCTCGGGCGGAAGCGTCAGAGCCAATGAGTTAGCGAGGGTGGAGGCAAGAGGTGACGGGGTGAACGTGCGGAGGCACGGCGAGGCGTGTCATGGGGTGGTCGGAGCCAAGAAATTAGCGGAGAGCGGAGGCAGAAGGGCGGCGGGTGGTCGCGAGGCGGTGATGAGAGGAGTGGACGTTGTTGGCGAGATGTGGCTTCGGTTCGTGCAGGCGAGTGCGAAGGAGACTCGCTGGAACAGCCGATCGCGGGAACAACTCCTATCTACCACTGGGGAGTTCTGTTTATTTGTTTCGTGTAGGCAATCAAAACGAAAAAACGAAAGAAAAACGAACTACTAAACTGAAAAGGAGGATCGGTTGCGAGCTTTCCAAAATAAAAAATCAGCGACAACGATTTGTGCCCAGTTGCGGATCAAAATTAAAATAGAACAGCGAGTAGTTCTCACCTGCTTCTCTCGTTGCGGCTCGGCGCTCGTATCTTCAGCGGCTGTGCCTGTACATCCACCCAGCTCGCGGGCCACAGAACTCGCAGCCTAAGCCAAGACGTCTACTCGTCGTTGTTTTCGCCCTTTATCTCGATGGTGGCGTACTTCAAGTCAATGACCGAGACAGTCAAACGTTAGTCCTCAACCCCTTATTCGTGGAAGGTTGGCGGGATCAGGCAGCGAGCATGACTCGGTCGCAGCAAGAAGTTGGCTTTCATCACTCGTCTCGTTAGCGCGCAGGTCCACTGAAAACACACGGCGCGTACGTTTACGACCCCAGGTCTCCATTATTCCGAACGCTATTTCCTTGTTCATTTCTGCTGTTTTCAAGCTCGATTTCCTCCTCTTTTTCGGATTAATTCCTCCATTTCTTTCCTTCAGATGTTTGCAGATTTGGTTCATGAATATTCTCATGGAGTGTGATACATCATGTTGTCATCTAATCTAAAGGAGTTTTAACTTTTATTGCTAAAAGAGTAGTAAGCCGTACCTGTGGTACATGGACCACGCTAACTTGCTTAAGCATTCGGTCTCGTTTTCGTCCCTGGCGAAACAACTTAGATGGATCTGTTCTGACTACATAAGTGCGCTAAGTGAATCGCTTGTTTGCATGATTGTAGTTCGTACAATGGAGTATGCTAATGATTGAAGGCAAAATCGCTTGCTCAGTTTGTAGTACTAGTAACCCGTTTAAAAAGGTTTGACCCGGGCATCCATCTCCTTCTTGGGTGCAAGGAAGACCTCCTGGCTTCTTTGAAATCAAGTGGGTTATGTGGTCGTAATTAAGGAATGCTAGGCAGCATGAGAAGAACGAGCACCCTTAACTCAACAACATAGCTATGAACTCCAGAGCGAAGATCCTCCAGAAATACCGCAAACCAAACAGCCTCTAACTGAACCATCCAAAGATTGTGTGGGAGCTGGCAGTGAGACCCCATACAACTCCTTTCTTTCCACAAAGCCTACGGGTACAGATGCTACTACTCATTTGCAGCAGCCTCCGCTGCCCTTAGCCTAATCATTTCATTTATGGCAGCCCTCCTCCTGGAAGCAGACTCCTCTTGCAACATCCTAAGATGCTCTTTAAGATCCCTGCAAATTTTCCACAAGGTGTTTATTGGCTAGACCGATGGATGGATGGTATGTCTACACGCAAGAAACTTTCTTTTCTCTCTCGAATACACAGTAAAGCTGTGTATCTTTGTATTATAGGAAAGAAAAGACGGTCTGTACACGGACCCCTCAACTGGGACCAAGGCGAGAGGAGTCATACTCGTACAAATCGATACTTTGCAAGAAGTTAAAGCGCATGAAGTTAAGGCCACAGTGATGTAAAAAAGTAAGAGGGACGCGCACACCAACATACCTGCACCTCGGCACTTTGCAATCTGAATCTTTGCAAGCTCGGGCGTGGAGATCAAGCATGTGCCAAATTTTCTTGCAATGGGTGCACCCTCCTGAAGCCTGTGTTTGGCACAGCGTAGCATGATGAAATAGTCCCTGGAATTTCTGGCAATCGGGGTATTGACAGCTGCCAGAGTGGCATGTTGAGACATGTACCACAAGATCAAGCATCTGCCACTGCATCATAATTGAAGAATAAGGTACATTAGGGATACTAACTGATTCTTGCAAGTGGATTCAGAAAAAAAGTGATTAAGTTGGACAGCTACCAAGTTTCTATGCATGATCAAATAGTTATTTTGCTCAACTATGTGTGCACCGTTTAATTTGATTAATTCTCAACCCTCTAGAATGAAAAATCGTTCAACTTTTAACCCTGGCTCAAATGTATAGTAGTTTTGGTAGACATGGCACAAGATGAAATAGTTTTTTTAATAAAAAGGTCTTAATTGATTTCCAATATTTGTAGAAAAAAATCAATGTGTACTTATAACTTACCTATACGTATATCTTTGAACTAAATAAGAATAATTGACCAGCCAACCTCTATCCTTTTGAGGGTTAGTTACATATGTTTTTCACTTGTCAAATATTTTTAGTTTGCAAATATATATATATCATAAGAATCCTTTTCCTGAATTTCAACATTTAAAATATTTCTCCTAGTTTTGCCACTTCAGCACTACATTATGCATCACCCGAAATCGTCCTAATTAATGCCAATACCGAAAGTGAATGGTTTTGATGGAAGCTTGAAAAGGAAAAAAAAATGCGCAGTTAAAGGTTAAAAAAAGACTGCTCATGGTTGAGGGTTGTAAAATAGATATGTTTTCCATAACAAAAAGCATCTTTCCACAGTGAAATAAAAGAAGTTAGTAGTGGGTATTAACTAACAAGACCAAGTTACTAGTTACCAGTTCATGAACAAGTAATTGACGAGCTTCCATGTTCTGAACGTCGTGATCTACATCTGATGGATGGTTTAGTAACTTGTTAAGATGCTCACTGGCTCCATTTAGGTAACAAGCCATGCAAATATCAAATCCTGGGCAAACTTGGCACATCCAACCTTGACCAAATTCACTCTCATCACGACGACAGAAACTGCATGTTGTGACCAGTTCGGGAGTTGGATTATGTAGGTGGTACAACACCATCATTGATGAATGCTTTGCATGGCGAAGGGTGTCATACTGATAATGGTTTCCATGACAGAGATTAAGGAATTCCCGACTGGTGTCAAAAAAGTCACTTCGCAGGATGCCATCTCTGTCTAGTGTATCATCCGGCACCCCAACAATATCAACCTAAAAAACATGAAGAATAAAAGCTATATGTTAGTGAATATTTAGTCTGTTTTTGTACCGAGAATAGAAATGGTTTAGCTACCGGTTGCAGCGTATGTGTGTGCCTACTACTACTAGTATGCCTCTCTCCCTCTTCAAATAATTGTTCTGCATTATAACACCTGCACAAAATAATCAACATCACAAAAGGAATCTAACAAGAGCTAAATAGTTTGTCCAACTTGTAGGGCAATGTGAAGAGGAAAAAAGTCTTATTTAAAAGTATTATCTATCACCGCACTGACTGTGTTTGCTGGGCTTCCTGCGCTTTCAAGGTGGCATATCAATCGATTGAAACAGTGACATTGGAATATTGTTCCTCAAGAGGTGATTCAGATACAGAGATAGAGAAAGCGATAATATTAACGCTTCTACTGTTGTCATCATAAGCACCATATCAATCCGCATAGTTTTCTCTATCAATTTACTTATTATTTTATTCCTTGACATTCTTGGCCACTTAATTATAATTTGTTTGCAAGTAACTGATGCAATAACTTTTAGTGTGAAACTGTGAAATAGGTAAATCACACAAGCCCACTTTACGATAACGTCATATCGGACTTACTTGTCACAGATGAAAAAGTCTCTACATTGATGGCAAACCCAACGTTTTCCAGACATAAGGATACAACAACGACTACAAGAATACTGCAAATGAACAATAATGAAATCCTTCTTCATAGGATATATAGTTTCCCCAAGCTGCATATATCAAAATTGAATCATCGTCAATGGGAGAGAGTTTGGAGCGAATGTGGTATTTAGAACTGGGGCGCCATTGAGAAACTATATAGAATAAACATACCTTTTGCATTAACATTGCATCCATGGAAGTATTCCCAATGATATCAGTGTGTCCAGTGACTTCAAGTTCTCCTTTTGTAGTAACATTGTCTCTAGTACACTTTATGTTGTTCTGGACATGTTCATCACGAAGTTGAATGATCATGTCTTCTGCAGCTCTTGACCAATAGTCACCATCAAAGTATGGCAAACGTGTAGCTGTCACCTTAGCTTTGCATTCCCCCGTACTAATGAAGAAGTGATCATAGATATTTGTCAGACCAACGACAATTTCCTCCTCGGTAGCTTTTTGAAGCATAGATAAATACCTGTGTGTAAGAGAAAAATGGTCAATAGCAGGAGTCAAATTGTAGAGTAATGATGGATATCATTCTATGTTCTTACCACTCATGCTGTTTGTGAGGATTTGGAGTACTTTGAAACTCAGGATCTTTACTACCCTTAAAAATGGCAGTTGGTGGTGTCCGGTCCGTCGTCGTCTCCTCCCGCAAAACATTTGCGCCGACAGGTGGGCCCCCGATACTCCACCAACGGTATCCGGCAGCAAACTCACCCGCGCTTCCTCCGTTCTTCTTTAGCCCCGCCTCGCGACCTCGGTGCCTGCGTCTGCTTGCCCGCCCGGGGGCCAGCGTCCGTCGCCGGTAGCCACGCTACACAGAACTCATCGCTGCACATAGAGGAGAATGGAGGAAACAGGTCGGCGCCGAAAGCCGCCCGAGGACGCGGAAGACGGCTCGCGTGGGTACGCCCGCGCAATGGGAGGAAGAGGCAGGAGGACACTCACGAGCCCACGGTGCCCGATTGAGTTGGGATGAGCTCTAATCAAGGAAAATCTTGCGAGGATTTTAGGGGTGGGTGTTGAACGAGTTTGGCGCCGCTTCACATAGAGGAGAATGGGTTGTTACTGGCCGTATTGCAGAGAAGGAACACGGGCTGGCGGCTGCCATGGCCGACTCGAGATCGATCGAAGGATCGAGGGAGAGAGAGAGAGAGAGAGAGAGAGAGATGTGGGATGGGATCGGAATATCTTCACGGGCAGGTAATAGTAAAAGGGAAAGGTGGATGTGGGCCCCGCCTAATTAACGTTTCTGTGGTTAGCTAGAACTGGACGCTTAGGCCATTCTCAATAGCTTTTTTATTTGTTATTAATTAGATGCCACATAAGCAAAAATGTGACATGGCAAGAAATTTATTATGAAAAAAGATGATGCCTTTTATCCCCATGAAAGGATGTGAGTGTTGTTTTCAACACGATGAAAGGCAAAAGAAAGTGAATTGAGGGTCTTTCCTTTCATCTCCAAGAAACCTAACTAACAAATGAGTGCCACCTAGCAATAATTTAATATTTTGTCAAACTTATAAAACTGTGAAATGAAATTGTGCACTGAGAGATGCAGTTTTATTTCACTAAATAAGACCATAAAAGTGATGTGTCACTTTTGGAAACTGTGAGATGAAAGTTTCCATTGAGACTGGCCTTATTTCCTTGCGCTGCGGTGTCCTACTTTTTTTATTACTTACCTAAGCTTGGTTACACAAAATAAGCTGTCAGTAGGGAAAGAAAGAAACTGAAAAACGAATGGGAAAAGAAGAGTTTTTAATACGAGTTACTACAATATACATTTAATCTCATTCTAACATAAAAAATATAGTATTATAAAATAAGTTGATAATAGCAACAAAAATATCAATTCCAAAAGTTAAATTGTGGTAAAAAAATATTCATACCAACCCAAAATCACAATGCCTTTTGAAACAGATACTACAGAAAAATACTTCAACTTTTATGAGTATGGAAATTGTAATATCATCTTTTTAGTCCGTAGCAACGCACGGGTATGCTGCTAGTTGCAATAAAACATGTAATCTTCACGCTTCAAAGTAATTTGAGGCCATATGCAACAGCTTGTGAATCCACGAAGCTTACAGTATTCTAGATATCCGATCTGCACACATTGAGGACTGACGTTAGATTGTGAAGGAGTGCTCCCTCAAAAGGAGGCAATATTCCACCAGATACTTTCATAAAGTCGTGTGTGTCAAAAAACCTTAATCTGTGTAAATTACCAGAATCTCGTGACAGACGAATGTACTCAAGCCCTCTCCAGACGCTGTTTTAATCTTAGGTTTTAAGTATTTAACATAATCCAAGCATGACAGATAGACACGCCGCTGGTTCGGCAACGAGCAGTCTGCACCAAATTCTTGAACGTACATTCCGAATAGCCATACTTCCACGCCTTCTATTTTCTGGAACAAAAAAATAGCCTGCCCAACAATATTGTTAAAGATGAATAGGATTGCGATATCAGTGTACGTGTGAGCATAATTAATGTTAAAGATGGAAAGAATAATGTGTTACCTTGGACTTGTAAGGGAACTCTGTTGTGTAGTTATCTTTTTGAAATGTTGACAAAAAACGTGGTTTAACCTCCAACTTCTTATTCACTGATGAAACAACTCTGACCACAAGATCTTCTGGCCCAGTGACCTGACAAGTTGGGTAACAGTCAGAAGTGATGACGGAGAAGATGCTCTACAAGAAGGATCAACCTTTGTGCGAAAAAAAAATGGTTTGAGAGAGTACAGTGGTATAGATCACTAAAAGAAAGCAGAATATACATCAGTATATTCACAATTACAAAATGGAAGTCCGCAACAACTGTGTGAAATAGAATAAATTCAACAAGATGCCCCTTAATTCTGCGTCCAAAGCATAAGCAAGAGCGTAGACGAAAAATGGTGATGCACTGAGATGCTCCCTTTGCACTTAACATAGATTTATGTTGGTTTCAGAAAGCAAAACAGTCAATTCTATCAAGAGGAAAAAAAATTTCTACTGCATTTATTTTTTGATATTTGGTAAATCAGTTAATATAAAGGACTCTCAAATTCGGTTGAGTATTTAGTAGTGGGAATAAAAACGCTGTTAATTGATTTTAAAGCCCCCTTCCCTAAATCAAGCCACTTGGGCATTCATCATGTCATCCTTTCATATTGCTGATTACATTATTTACATACCAGGTAAAACAACCACTAAAGTTGAAGTTTGCTGCAACTAATCACAAAATAGGAAGGAAATGCACCTTTTTTTGTCATAAAGGTAATTCATAATAGTAAAATGCATTAATGCCCCACTTAAACAAGCATTCAGAAGTGAAGAACAGACAACCGCCGTCATTCAAAATAAAAGTTATTTTCAATTCTGGAAACTCTGAAATGAAACATAAATCAGAAAACAAAGTGCCACTACCACATCAACATCAAGGTCATAACATAATAAGTCCTGATCGCACTAACCTCTTCAAAGCTTTGCCCAGAAACAGACGCTCGGTTCTGTCTTTCCTGCTTAAGCCGTTTAAAAAGTCGATCTTCTAGATGATCACTCAGAACAGATCTCGGCAAATCTTTTGCACCAAGCATTGCACTCTGGGGTAGTGGCTTGCGCAATCCAGATTTTACCTCCTGAACATAGCAGAGAGGGCAAGTGTATTTTTCTTGTCCTCCATCATTAGTTCTGCCATTATAAAGAGCACAAATCTGATGTTGCCAGCGTTCACACTCGTCACACTGAATCCACTGCAGAGTGCACCATTTGAAAATGCTTAACACACAAAATGATATTGATGATTTAATTAGGTGCCAAAACCACTACAATGGAAATGTGAGCTTACCCATTGTTCCATTTTCTCATCATTTATTTTCCCCTCTAACCTGGTCTTTATAAATAATAGACCTTTGACACCGATAGTCTCGCCACGGGACTCGTTGTAACAACGGTTACAGAAATAGTAATATGTGTCACTTGTAGCGATAGTGTAGTATGGTGCCTTCCACTTAATCGCAGCTCCACAAGGAGAGCAATATATGGGTGGAGGCTGACAATAAAGTGCCCCTACTTTGCAGAGCTGACATGAAGTTTCAGGTTTATCCTTACTCTGTCAAAACGAGACAAGTGTTAAAAAAGTCACTGAGATTTTTGTATGTCGTTCTAACTGTAACTAGTAAACAATGTAGTATTGAGGACGACAAGGGAGTAAAGATTTCGCCACCCCTCGGAAAAATTAAGGTAGTATTTTTTTTTTTCAGTGCTTGCAATTTTAAATTAAGTGGCCGGATCATGATAGGCCTGTTCTTTCTCATCTCTGTACTTACGTCAAAACGTGAGACATGGTTGTCTGTTGTACCACTGAAAAATCATACCTCGCCAACGCATAGCCTTAGAGCAAATCCAGCAATGGCCCTCAAAATATGGCCCCTACTTTCATTTTGAGGGCTGGCCTGCAAAAATGAGAGCCCAAAATATGGCTTCAACTCCAGCAATTTTTGGCTCAAGACCCTATTCCGCGTGGGACCTATCTGTCAGAGCAAAAAATCCTCGATCCCGTTTCCTTCCCAGCGCCGCGACGCCGCCCGCCTGCCCATCTCGCCGCCGCCCACCCGCCCGTCGCCCGCCGCGACGCCCTTGTCTGCTCCGGCGCCGCCACCCGCCCAACGCCGCGACGTCGCCCGCCCACCGCCGCGACGCCGCCCGCGTCCGCTCCCCACCGCCACGACGCCGTCTGCCCACCACCAGGCCGAGCGCCGCCACCGCGTGTCCGCGTCCCCGCCGTCGTTCTCCAGCGCCGCCGCGAGAATCGCCCGCGCCTCCCGCATGTACTCGTCGATCACCTGAGAGCTGAGACATACAGGAACGCGAACAGCAACATCACATTTTCCGCACCCAAAAGCTGGATTTTAACTCGAACAGAGCAGGATTCCGCACCCGCAGGTACTTGCTCGTAGCTGCGTTCGTGGTCATCAATAATCGAGTCCTCTGGTTTCAGTCTGCTCTTGTTGAGTTCTCAGTCTGCAATTAGCAGTACTAGTAGCATCAGTGTGTACTAACGCAAGTCAGACTGCAAGTTTCTACCTTTTTCTCATTTCTCGCTGTGCTGATCGAACGCACTATGCTTCAAACGGTATGCAGTTCTGATGTCATTCTGAACTTTGTAGATAATCTCGTTCTCTGTTTGTGAGTTGTGAGGTGATCACACAAATAGAACTTTTTGAGTTCAGACATTTGTGCCAGGAGACAGGTAGCATGGCACCAGAGAAGAATGCATTATGCTGTTTAATTCTGGCCAATTTGCATCTATGCCTCTTTATCACAAATGACCAGACTGGAGGTCACTATTTATGTAATGAAGCAACATTACCAGATTCAAACAAAGTTAATCATGAATTTTTTACATATAGAATATCATTACTGTTCTTGCCATAGTAACAGTTGTACTATCCAATTGTTTCTGAAATTCTGAGATTGATTTTGTTCCTATGGCAGATGTCAAGTCCTGAAACTAGAGGTGTTCGACTGTGGGATGAAGAGGAAGAGGACGATTCCGATGTTGACGACCTCTTGATCCTTGCCGGTCTTCGTGAGGGCTCGAGGAGAAGCAAGCGCAAGAAGAAGTTTCGTGGATCACTGCCCGGTCGCCACAACTTGCCACGGGATATTTTGAGTGGTCACGATCGCATCTATCGGGACTACTTCGCCGACCAATGTGTGTACAGTGACAAGCATTTCCGAAGGAGATTTCGGATGTCCAAGTCTCTCTTTCTGCGGATTGTGAGCAAAGTGGAGGCTCATGATGACTACTTCCGTCAGAAGCCGAATGCCGCTGGAGTTCTTAGTGCCTCTCCTATTCAGAAGGTCGTTGCTGCCGTTCGGATGCTTGCCTATGGTATGTCGGCTGATTCATTGGATGACTACGTGAGGATGGGAGAGAGCACTATCATTGAGTGCCTCAATCATTTTGTGCAAGCTGTCGTCGAAGTCTTCGGTGAAGAATACTTGAGGGCCCCCAATGCCCAAGACACAGCCAGGTTGATGGCAATCAACAGTGCAAGAGGATTCCCAGGAATGCTTGGTTCTATTGATTGCATGCACTGGAAGTGGGATAAGTGCCCAACAGCTTGGAGAGGTGCATACACAGGGCATAAGGACGGGCCTACCATGATCCTTGAGGCCGTGGCATCTCAAGATTTATGGATCTGGCATTCTTTCTTCGGCCTCCCGGGTTCTCTGAATGACGTCAATGTCTTGCGCCGGTCTCCACTTTTCCAGAGTCTGACTTCTGGGACAGCACCTCAAGTGGAATACATGGTCAATGGAAACAAGTACACCATGGGGTACTATCTGGCAGACGGGATATATCCAGCTTGGGCAATGTTCGTCAAAGCTTTCAGAAGTCCACAGGGCAACAAGAAAATTAACTTCACAGGAGCACAAGAATCAACAAGGAAGGATGTCGAAAGAGCATTCGGGGTGCTCCAGGCTCGTTTTGCTATGGTGCGGGGTCCTGCAAGACTGTGGAGTAAGGAACAACTTTGGTACATAATGCAGGCATGTGTACTATTGCATAACATGATAATTGAGGATGAGCGAGAAGAGGAGGAGGATTTCAACTATCATCAAGAGCGCAATGGTATTCTGGTGTTACAACCAAAGGACTACGAACACCGTGATCCATTCGTGTTGCAGAACTTTCTGAAGATACACCAGGAGATTGAGGATAAGTCGTCACATGAGCGACTCCGTGATGACCTCGTAGAGCACTTATGGGCAATCCACAGTTCTAGTTAGTTGTCTCATGTAATGTTTTAATTTATATATGTATTGTCTCATGTTCAATAAATCCTTGTATGTGCTACTGAAAACTGAATATAATGTGTCACATATATGAATAAAAGTGTTGATGTCTATTTCCCTGGAATTTTCAGTTTACAACTCTGAAAATTGTGTGTATAGCTGCCTCTGAAAAGTTTCAGTTTACAGTTCTGGGTTGTTCAAGTTTCAGTGCGGCAACAACATGTATTCATTCAAAACTCTGGCTGCATTTTTTTTTCACTTGAAGTATTCAAATATCAGTCACCATGTAATATTCAAATATCAGTCACCATGTGAGCAGAGCATCTCACATGTGAAACCACAAGAACAGACTTGCAAAATCCTGTCATCTATTCACTGTCAGCTGAATAGCTGATATTCCACACAACTACTTTATTTGGCTGATGCCGACAGAGAGAATGTACAGAAGATATTCAAGAAAAATCATTAAATTCTGAGGTGATCTGTCAAACAAGTAGGAATCAAGCGACATAAATTACAGGTTCATGCACAAAAATCACACGGAGCTACAATGGACACTAGCACCTCCACTCTCACTGACACTGCTACTCTCGAGTAACTTGGCCCTCTTCGCTGCCAATATTGCTATTTCAGCTCTCCTGGCCATGACATATGTCTTTTGATCTTGATCTAGTTTGCTGACGTCATAGAACATGATCTTATGTTCTTGCTCCCACTGCAAGCGACGCTCCTCGAGCTCTAACTTACGTTGGTCCACCTCTTCCTTCCGTTTCATTTCCTTGGCCTTCATTTCCACCAAACTCTTCATCATATCCTTGTACTCATCATCGTCGCCTTCACCTCTTTTAAGCTTCTCTTTGGATTGCTTTCTTCCCGGAGGTCGGGGTTTCTTGGAGCAGCTTTCTTGAGGTTCCAAGGTGTCTTGTCCTCCTTCATCACCTTCACTTCCTGCCGGTAGGTTGAGGTTCAAGTTTGTCGATTTGGACGACTTCTTGTTCTTGGTTTTGTTGAGGCCATGTACTGCTGCAAACTTCTCAGAATGTCTCACAAGGAGCCAGCAATCTACGAATAGGAAGCGCTTTCCACTGTTTTTGGATGCATAGACAGCTTGTGCTAGAATCATCTGCAACAAAGATCAAGAGCATGATTAGATACGTAGCAACGATGAGATATGAACCAAGTGACAGAACTAGTGTCAGGATAAGTACGTGTTCTTGGTATGGGACACCGCTTGGATGACAGCGCTCTATTTCTTCAAAGTAGCCATGAAACCTCATGCAATCCTTTACTATGACTTGGCACCGATGCTCTAGAGAATTTGCAGTCCTATCTGACTCATAGTCCTTGTTTCTATGAAAATCATGAGCTATCCTTTCCCAATAGGTTTTTCCGGGCTGGTCAGTCCCTACGATAGGGTCATTGCTGACATTCATCCATGATTTGCATAGTTGTATGTCTTCTTCAAGGCTGTAGTTGCTGCCTCGCTTCGGTTGACGTTTGCTTGGAGTTGCATCCTCTTGCATGAGCAATTGCAGATCAGCATCCTTGTCCTGGGTCAGAAGGTTCATGAAAGGTTGTGAAGTCTATAATGCATGAGAGACAGAAATTAGTGTGGAGACAATTGAACAGGATAAAAGGAAGCATCAGTTCTAAGGTTTCAGTTTCACATGGACAACATCACAGTTTCACATGGACAACATCACAGTTCAGGAGATGCTCAGATCATTATGTAACTAACTGAAACTGTAACAGTTTAAATGTGCACCATATAACAAATACAAATAATTGCAAAAGAAAAGAACTAATCTATGACATGTGAGCTTCCCTACATATACATTCATCACAAGCATCTCGAATGGAAAACACATTTACAGTGGCTGAGCAACAAACCAACAACAGGGGGGCTGCTTAGGGTACCTGTTTACATGTTAACTAGTCACCTCTATATTTCTCACAGAAAGAGTCAGCACGTATCAATTGTGGCAGACACACAAGACACTAGACAAATCAGTCCAGAAAGGATAGTATATCTCAACCAGTAAAATTGTCATTAATTTAAATATCCCCCAAAAAGCTGCAGAATCCACTAGCATGTTTGGCACTAAGTCACTGAACATTTCCATCACATATATCACATATATCCTTTTAACATATATCACAGCTTCTGGGGTACCTGGACTGTCCAGTGGGTTCATTTGTGCAGAAAAAACAAAGAGGAGCATGTAGCACCAAGAACAGACCTTCTCCAAATCAGGAACTTGTGGAAGTTCAACTCTTGATAATATATTGTATACACAGGCAAGCAATGTATCATGAACTCTTGATCAGGCAACATTGTTTCCAGAAAAAAAAGGAGATAGAAAAATGTCAAACAGAGTCACCATTTGGGCCGAGCACAAGACGACCAGGCTCAGATAATAAAAGAGAAATGGATAAGTAACAACTGCGAGAAACTAACAGCAGTGATACGCCTAATACCACGGCAAATAACTCTTCTAAAGATCTCGGTAAATAGCAATTGATATAGTATCAGTTGTAACCTACACACTTTGGAACAGATGATGCTACAAACCAATGTTAGGAATGAAACTGATGAACAACAATCAAGATGAGTTCCTTCACTGACCACATCATGTAATGGTTAAACTCAGCAATATAAAGTAAATCCGAATGAACAAATAAACTCTAGCATTGTACGCTGCACTGCACTGCACTGCACTTTTGATATTTTGTTCACATTTTATCACAAAACACAATGGCCTAATTATGCATGTGTGATCGAATTGTCAGGCATTTGAATGAAATGGAAACTATTGCAACTAATTTACATGGTGCATATGAAGACCAACAATTGTTCGTCATTACAAAAAGTGCTTTATCTAACCCCACGGCTCCAAGAAACAGTCTACCAACAACTACTAATTCTGTAGAAAATCTAGGAACAGCACACAAATATCAAACTACTCCGACTGATCACATGCGTACTCGGAAGCAAATCTCTGGACACATGCATTCCACTGCACTAATAACAGGACAAGATTGCCTCTCATACCAATTGATGTTGTAAGAAATGGATCAGGTAGACATTAAACCAGCAGGCTTGTAAAGAGTTCAAGTTTCAGCAGGCTGCAAATGGTTCAGTTACCTCAGCGGCGTTGTCGGTCGCCGGGGTCCAATCGAAGAATGGTGCAAGGGTGGGCTGAAGTCATCCCAGGCGGCAGCGGAGGCAGTGCAGCGGATGTCGCTGTTGAGGAGCTGACGAGGCAGGCCGCCGTCGGGGGAAGGTACTTCTTGGCGACGTGGTACCTCGCCGCCTGGAGGTGGTGCTCTCGACTGGGGATGCGGTGCGACGAAGAGAGCACGCTTCTTCTTCTTTGTCGGTGGAGCCACGGATGGCCGAGGAGGTCGACTGCCGCCGGAGATGGCGTGGGGCGCCGGCACGGAGATGGGGAAGGTTGACGAGCTTGGGAACGGCGCCCGCGTGTCATCCATGCCGTTGATCCGGAGCCGGTAGTCTTCTTCGCGGCGGTAGACGGTGCCGGCGGTAGACTGCATATCAGATGGCACAAGTCACATGGCATGAATTGGATACAGTTCTGATCCAACATTAAACAAGATCTCTGAATTCAATCAAAATAGTGCAGCTTTTCTACATGACTGAATGAACCTGTGACTGCAACATGCAGCCTTAATCAAATTAGATGTTCAGTAGCAATGAAAGAGGAAGCAGTGCTTCTCAATGCCTATAGCTCACAGATCAGACAAAAGAAAAGCATTGTGTGGAGCTCACAGTTCAATGCCTATAGCTCAAAGTTCAGTACCATCTCAGTTAATTGTTGCGGTTCTAAACTATCTGCTGATGCTCAAGCTCACGAGCCACCACAACTGGTAAGAATCAGGCGAAACTGGAATAGCTTTCAACCCAAGAACGTGGGTAATCTTGTATCAATCTTGTTCAATCGAAAGAGTAATCAGGATTTAGTTAGTACCAAGAAGCGTAGCTGCCGGGAGAGGAGGAGGAGCCTTCTGTGCGGAGAGCGTGGTCGATGGCCGGGAGAGGAGGAGGAGCCGGAAAGCGTCGTCGTCGGCCGGGAGAGGAGGAGGAGCCTTCTGCGCGGCGGCGACGGCGGCTGTCGGAGCGGACGGGGGCGGGCAGCGAGGGCGGCAGAGGCACGGCCGGGCGGGCGAGGGAGAGGGGCGAGGGCGGCGAGGCGTGGCCGGGCCACGGCCGCCGGCCGCGGGCAGCGAGGGGGTCGGCGGCGGGCGGCCCGGCGCGTCGACGGCCCTTGGCGAGATGGCGGCGGTGGCGTGCGGGAGGAGGGAGAAGAGAGAAAAAAACGAAAAAGAAAAGAAAAATGGTGGGACCCACCGAATGAGAGGGGGGATAGGAGGACCTCAGGAATGGGGGCTTGGAGATGGAGTTTGAGAGGGCATGCAAAATGAGAGCCCAAGTAGGGTCCTTGCTGGAGTTGTTTTTTTTGCTCAAGCCCCTAAATAATAGAGTAGGGGCCCAAGTAAAGGCCTTGCTGGAGATGCTCTTAGACTGTCAATATGTTCCTTGACTTGTTCTGGAGTGAACATTTCAATCAGTGAGAGGACCTCTTTTTTCTCTGCTTTCGCTGATTTTGACACCGCCCTGGCATCCATTGGATCATGCCTAGTCTCCATATCTACCTGTGAAACTGGAACAGAGCTAGGGATTGTGATACTGTGATAACTGTTCATGGTGAAGTACCAAAAAAAAAAAAGTAAAATCGTCAGTGGAAAAGAACCTCGGTGGTGTGCCTTGGTTTCTTAGATGCAATTTCTTGTTACGGCAAGCAAGGAGAGAGAGAGGGAACGAAGCAGCGTTGTTATGCGATCAGAGAGAGGGTTTAATTACCTTGCTGGAAACGCGACGGGTGCTTCCTACGGTGGGCGGATGGGTGGACGAAGGAGGAGGGGTGTCAATAGTGGAACCAACGCCCGCGGCTTGGCGGATGTCGGCGACGAGAGGGCAGAAGCAAACCCTAGATCGAATATCACCCGCGACGGCGCGGAAGCAAGCGCGCGCAAAGGGTGGCTTGGGCTCCGCACAGACCACGCGATCGATCAGGTTTGATTGTACAGAGTCGTTTGTACAGGGCCTATCACGTGGACAAAGTCGATCACGGTGCATATATATATATATATATATATATATATATATATATATATATATATCTTTTTACTCTTTCTTATTTTCCTTCTGACTCTGCGTGCGATTTTCCTTCTGACTCTGCGTGCGTCGCGTCCGTGCGTCCCTTGCGCCGCGCAACGCAACGCCTCCGCGCTGATAGGTGGGCCCAACACGCCTCCCGTCCCTCTCCCTTCCCTTCCCGTCCCGACTCCTTTCCTCTCCCCCGTCCCGCCCGGTGCGGCTCCCTGCTACGCATTGGCTCAACGCCGCCGCCCATCGAATCGCATCTTACTCCCTTCGTCCTGCCCAGCCCCGCCGCATCGCCTCCTCCTCCTCCCTCCCTCCCGCGCGCCGCCGCCCTCTCCACCGCTGTCTCCCCCACCCCACCTCCCTTCCCCGCGGCTTCCGGTTTCCTCCCGCCGCCGCGCCTCCTCCCGTGAG
This sequence comes from Eragrostis nindensis, assembly GCA_012490785.1. Taxonomy (NCBI): domain Eukaryota; kingdom Viridiplantae; phylum Streptophyta; class Magnoliopsida; order Poales; family Poaceae; genus Eragrostis; species Eragrostis nindensis. Next base: position 240,469 of record JAAXCT010000055.1, read on the forward strand.
GGCAACAGCTGCCCCCTTTGCGGTTCGCGTCCTCCTCCGCGGCAGAGGCGGTATCGTCGGAGGACCTGGATGACCTCAACCACGCGCTCCAGGAGGCGGGCGGTGCGGACCTGAAGCAGCAGCCGAGTCAGTTGCCGGCGGGGACGATGGAGAAGGCCCCGAGGAGCCGGCGGCGGCAGAGCGGGCGTGGCCGCCTGGCTTCGGGGACGGCGGCGGAGCACGGGATGACGTTCCACAAGAACTCGTCGCTGCACCGGCGGCAGATCCGGATCGAGACGGAAGCCTAGGAGCAGGCGGCCAAGGAGTACCGTGAGCTGCTCGCGGATATGTGTGAGCAGAAGCTCGCGCCCGACCTGCCCTACGTCAAGTCCCTCTTCCTCGGCTGGTTCGAGCCGCTGCGGGACCAGATCATCGCCGAGCAGGAGCTCCTGGCGGTGCCCGGATCGTGCGCCCCTTATTTCAACATGCTCCCGGCTGACATGATGGCCGTGATCACAATGCATAAACTTTTGAGGCTGCTCATGATGGGCAATGCGGATGGTAGTGTCCGAGTCATACAGTCTGCGTGCCAGATTGGCGAGGCAATTGAGCATGAGGTATGCCGATTGTTTGAAACTATGTGCCTGCATTAAAATTAGCCTTTAGCTCACAGAAACGGTGCCCGTGGTTATTGGAAACCTGAAGATCAATATCATCGCCCGACGAGCACATACCTGTTTTTGGCTTCTTGCCCAGTGAGCTGTTTGTTTCTTCTCAAAGTAATTTATGGCTAGGAAAAATCAGAATCTTAAATGATGTAGTATCTCAATTGATAAATTCTGGGGGTCATACTTGATATCCTTTGTTGCAAAGATAATCCACCTTTTACAACTTCAGTTCAGCACTTAACTGACTGGTCACTGGGTTGTCATTGTTTGCGATTTATGGTTATGCGGTGGGTGACGACAAGGCAGCTGCTGCGGCGGAGTGTGGCGCCCCCGAGGGCGAGGCTGCGGTGGACTCCAAGAACCTGCAGCAGCAGAGCAAGGAGCTGGACAAGCTCACTGGCCAAGTCAAGGACCGGCAGCTCGATTACTCACGAGTCCAATCCGTAAGTTTCTGGTAACTCAGTATCAATCCTCTATCGATCCTCTCTACTCGTTGCATCAATACTAAGATACCTTTAGGAATTGGTAATCTGTTCGTTCATTATTAGTCAATCGAGGGCTTGAACATCTTTTTTGGATTCGATTGATGCAACATGCTAAGCCTGTATTACACCGTGGTCAAAGGGGTCCCTGAAGTGTTGAATACCTTATACGTGTCTGGTTGGTTCCTTTTGTTTTTATAAATAGTTCTTCCATTTGTTTCTGGTTCTTGCTGAAACTTGTAATCATTTTCTTGTTTATAACACCATAAATTAGTATAACTTCTGTTCTGTTTACATAATTTACACCGTAAAGCTTCAAATTCTGGATCAATACTACTATTATAATTAACTATAAATTATATTGATCTGCATGAATTAAGTTTAGGTTATTCCATTGTTAGTTGAAACATATTGTTCTTCCTAGCTGAGCTTAAAATGGGCACAACTGATGACGATAGAAGTTTCATCTTGGCTACCATTATTTCCTGATGAAGCTTATACATCTTTGCTAAACGTACTACGAAGATGATTTAATATAAGCATTCTATAGCATATTGATTCATTTTGTTAGTAACCATTCGTTAATTTCAATCCCTCTCTGAACATTTCAATGGAATCCTAGATTGCGGGTGCAAGGAGTTTGCATATCATGTTCATTTTTAACTGCGATGCTTATTCCTTGTGCTGAGGAAATGTTTAGTTTCTTAGAGGTGACCCTATTTATTCTTTTTGAGCATTTAATCAGTGTAGCTTATGTACATCTTTTGATCTATTTTTTCTTCTAAATTTTATCTTGTGGTAATGCTAATTTTGGAACATATGATATATTTTTCAGTTAAATAAAAGGTTATTTGGGTGCTTGGAGTCTACTTTTACAGTTGGCTCCTACCACCGGCGGCCTACTGTATTCAAGATCCTTTTTCTTGATCTGTTTCTTTATTTACGTTGTTACACACTTCTATCTAGAAATAAAAATGGAATTTCCATAAGAGTACTGGACAAATTCAGGTATTATTTTTGTTTTTTTATTCCTAGACTTCTTTGGGTAAAATTTAGTAGCATATTCTGCATCTTGCAGTTACGACGGTACAAGATGAATCAGACATTTATACTCAAAATAAAGAACTAGCCTTTTGGGAATTGAGGATTAATTTGAGTAATTGCTCGGTTCTCATTTCAACGATCAGTTTTGATATGCCAGACCAAGGAGCAGAGTGAGCAGTTGATACATATCAAGAGATCAGGCGGCGACAATAGGTGATGTGATTTTATTAGCTATGTCTTCCACTTCCTTCTACAAGCCATGATTTCTGCCGTTTTGAGTTTGCCCTTTTCTTTTCTATGTGCTATCGCTGGACCAATATATTTGGGAATATATATTTTCCTACTTCTCAATTTAGATCTCATCTGCTTGTTGGTGACTATTTCTCTATTAGTCCGTGCATACATTCGGATGGATCAATAAAAGTTCAGGGGAGATCATGGGTTGCATGCTATAGTTTCAGATTTCATCGGCCCGTCAATTCACAGTTCCTTTTCTGTTCCCCACTACCTATAATCATTGTTTTGACAGATTGATTAGGACTAATGGTTTGATTATGTGGTTTGGTAGTCTAGGTGGAAGGCCTTGTGCATGTCGAGGTGTTGGAACACCTTAAGGAACTCTTGTTTGTGATGAATTGTTAGCACCTAACAAGATACCTCTGAAGTAAAATCTCTTCCATCTGTGTGCATCTCAATTATTTGACTATCATTCATTAGCAGGTGAAGGGCTATCTATCAACTTCATGGATGTTGGAGTTAAAGATATAAGTGATGGTTGGTCAATTGGGATGTGACGGGGACGAATGCGCAAGGAGCATGTCATCATAAATGGCGCCACCGCCAGGTTAGAGCTCCTCCCTTGCCACCTCTAATCACATATCCAATGGTGCAAATGCAATGTATATCCACACGCCTGTCATTAGCGTATGAACCATGTTGTGTTATGTTGTTTTATTAGCTGTACCACATTGAAATCAATTCTGGAAGCAAAACAAGGACCATGTTGTTTTATGTTGTCCGATTTTCTGGAAGCAAAACAGCTACAAATTTTCTAGGCAAACTAAACGTTAGTATACAATCCTCATGTCGTAACTCATGTCAAAAGCACCTCATTCAGACTCTTAAAAGATCCCAAAATAAGCTCCCCTGGAAGAGGATTACACTTCCGCCTGTAGCTTTTACAATCTGTACATGTAGAAATAAGAAATGAAAACTCTAGCTTGGTGTTCATATGTATTCTGAAACTAAAAGGAAAAATTTACCAATTTGAACAAAGTATATCACTATTTTTTTCCTGTCATAGGTTCTTTTAATAAAAAAGACATATCAGATCTGGTAGTCTGGTACAAGCCTAAATCACTGAAAGAGTCTTTGTTTAGGGAATACAGTAGGGAAGCCCCTAATGTGGTAAATAAACTATTATAAAAGAAAAAAGGCACTGTACAAACCTCTATACACTACAGAAGAGGAATAGAAAAAAACAATCACTGAAAAGCTTGGTCCGTAATGTGTGTTAACAGATAACACATGTGCACGCAATACTGAAAGCTTGGTTAATAATGTATGTGCACTTTCATGCCATCTGGGAAAAGAGCATAGTCCTCTGAGGGCAGCAAGTTTGCATTGTTTTTTCAGCAATGGTAATACACTGTTTTCTTTTCACTTATGTTCCCGTTGTGCCATCCTGATCCTTCTATAATTTTTCCTGGATTACAAGAGATTATATTTGTGTATAGGAAGTACTACGTTTAGGGGATTTTTGGTTTCTTGACATGATTTGACGACCAAATTGTTTTGGAAGCATTTTTGGAAGTCTATTATCACGGAGATGATGTGACAGCGACAGCGAGGGGAGAAGGTCTAAAGCAACATACATTGAAGAACTTACATAGAAGAACCGGTGTGGTGCTATGTCACTTCACAGTATTTTGAATATTATATATATTGTCTGAATTCTTATAAAGTTGTGAATCAAAAAGTTTCAAAAAATATATATGATATGGTTGTATGAGTAACATTAATTAATCAGTCGATTAAAACAATATCAAAGTTTTTTATTCTGGCTGGCCCGTGGCAACGCACGGGCACTTTTGCTAGTATATATATATATATGTACGAAGCGATCGATGTTGGGCACGCGCGGCACACGAACAAATTAAAAGAACGAGATGCGTGCGTGCAATGCATCTTGTTCGCCGGCGGCGCGGCTGGCGGAGGAGAGTGATCGCCATCGATCGATCGCGCTGATGACGTACGCCGACGCGTCGGGCGCCAGGCAGGAGTCGCCGGCAAGATCCTCCTCGCCGCGCGATACCGAGGATGGCAATGTCGTGGAGGCACCGGCATCACCGGAGGTGCGCGTAGATGTTGCAGTACATTAAGCGCGCGCAAGTCGTGTCCGTTCCATTCTGCCTTTCGTGATTACCACGTGGCGGCGTAGGAGAGGCGGTGCTACGCTGCCTTGGATCGCACGCAGGATTGCCGTTCCCGCGCCGTCGGATGGCGTCCGTTTCCTCCCGACTTCTATCATCACCCTTCGCTCATAATCCAATCCAAAAAACGAAAATCCTTGGGTAACGGCCCCTGATCGTCCTCCATTACCACGATATAAAAAGCCGACAACTGAACGGAAAGCACACCACAACACACCACACGCCCGCGTCGATCGTCGATCAGCCCCTCCCATGGAACAGCAGGCGGAGGCGGAGCAGGAGCCGCCGGTTATTCCTCCCATGGTGCGTGCTGCTTTCTCTTCCGCCTTTTGTTTTCGTGCGTGCCTGATCCGACCGGTTCTTGCTTGGGTGCTTATGGGGTTTTGGTGTTCGAATGCTCTCGACTGCCGCCGAATCTTAATCCGTTTCGAGTGTACGTCACGTAGCTTATTGATAGTTAAAGAGGTCGCTCGTTTGCTTGCTGCGAATCTGCGATATATGAAGCGTGTGCAGAGATGCGGTTCCTTTCTCGATCTTCGCCTGCAGTTTATGTCAAATTTGGGTTTAGTGACGACGGTTCTTGATCCGGCTTGGCTATGGAACGTGCGGAGTCCATGCCCCACACATTGTTGTAGTTTTCAGACTGTTCGCATTTTTTTTTTCACTTTAAGATTTCCCTCATTTATAGCTTCAGATCGGACAGGAACTAACACTTCTGTAAAGAGAATTCATGGGATCGCACTAGAACACTGCAGGTAACTTTATAGAATAAAAATATCAAATTTTGTGGAGTCAATCTTGTGGAGTACGGCTTCAGAACGAATCATTCGAGCGGTTGTCGGTAAATTTTTATGAAGGCTGGGTTATAACCTAAGTAAGAGACAACAGCATTGTACATACATGCCTTTACTTCATTACCCCTCTGGTGAGATGAACTAAATCCAAGAGTGTTTCTCGTTTTGATTTTCATACTACAAGCTTATACTCTTATTTGTTTCAAGATGAGAATCTTGGGTACCAATCAGTACTTTTTTTTTATGCTTCTGTCTTTTGAACTCAATGTTCTGGTTATTCCGAACATACCTGTGAAACATGCTATACATATCTTCCACTTGACTCAAAAGAAAATCGAACATCTAAGGAACGCAACATTTTTTGCAGGAAAATGAGGAGGATATGTATCTGGAGGACTCATCGTCTCGTGTAGGTGTTACTTCTCAGGGATCATTTAATTTATTTTCCATACTTTGCTTTCATTACTGACCAAATCCTTAAAGTTTTGGTCAATGTCACTAATTGTTTGATCTCATCCCTCAAATTTTGCTTGCTCTTATTATAGGCGGATAAACAGATCTTTGAGAGCTGGGTGTCGGCGTTACGTAAGAAAGGTCCATCAGGGTCCCCCGCGTCAGAATTCAAGGATTGAAGTCATGCCTAGTGAGAGTTCCTCACTCTGTAGCAGTGGGGACTTAAGGTTAGCCAGTGAAATCATCCATATTATTGTACCGCCTAAAAATTCGATTTTGTGACATTTAACTGTTCATCACTTTTTATTTGAGTAGATATGCATATGTCTCAATTTTGTGTTCTTTTCGTTAGGCAAAAGTTATACCACAGATGTAAACATTTATTAATGTTCCAGCACACCGAATCTGAACTGTGGTGCTATGCAAATAGTTTATATGGAAACTGTCTTGTTACTTGGTAAACAGGATTATACCACATTTTTTATTTTTATGCTCGTCTTATTTACCTGCAAAACAAGTTATTGAAGATTTTTTTTTCCCACCTGAGCATTATACCTTATGTGCTATTATTTCTTAGTGAAAGTATGCTCTTCAACTGTTTCTCTCTTGTGCTAGTCTTTAACTTTCTTCTACAAGGTAATAAAGTAGACTGATTCCAGTTTTCAGATCCATCTTAGTTAGCTTGATTCCACGTGACCCCAAGATGAAATCAAACAAGGTCTTCTTAAAGGCACATCTTTCTGAAACTTGAAAAAATTAAATAATTTTTATTAGGTGATGACAGCTGTTATAGTGATTACGTCGAACAAAGAAACCTTTAGGTATGATAACATAGTGGCAATAAAGGCAATGGTAGAGTAAAGGAATTGTGTGATCACAGAAACATGTTACACACATACTGGCATCATCTGCCATTTTTTCTTCTTCTTCTGATTGTTGATGCTCTAAAATTTACAATTTCAATCTAAATGGATGTTTGACGTGCAAGATGAATGTGCATATGACTATGTGTGATGATCCTTATATGTGGATAAACAACGTGAGACATGTCATTATGCTTAATAGACGAAAAATTCTGGTCCTCTTTCAACAGGCACAATATGTAACATTTATGTTGGTAGCTTGGCATTTTGGCCATTAATAGTATTAGGAGGATGTCGCAGCCACTGCTAACTTCTGCTTTGTGTGAGCCCTATCATATGTATGTGGGTTTGTTTTTATTCCACATGCTGAAGGAAGCACTTAGCTTTATAAGCTTTATAAGCATCATATATATGATAATGTTATCATATTTTTTTCACTCTTTCCTGCTGTAGTGACCAACTAGTCAGAACAGAATCAAAAGGCAAAGAAGAGAATCCATTGCTATTTGACCAGCCTCCTGAAATAAGCTTGAGGGAGAGACACGGGAATGCTGCTCCTCTAGACATTGAATCGTCTGATTTTTCATGGAGCATGCTTTCATCTCTGCACCATACAGAAAACAGCAGTAGTTCGGAACACTCTGAAGATGAAACGAGTAAAGCTATTGAGGTTAGTGGAATCATTTTTCTTCCAACTTCAACAATCTTTGTCGTGCTTGCTATAGAGAAACAAAACAACCATTGTCTTTCATACCAGTCTTGACCATATCTGAGGCTAATTCGCATGGCAAGGCAACACCACAGACTATCATTGGATAACATTAGTCATGAAAGATCATACTGTTTTCCTGGTTGTTCCAGTATCGTCTCTATTTACCTGTGGGCTTGATATGCGTCTTTCTCCTTGTGGTTACAGGTTACTGTCAACTCTGGTGGTGTAGTGATTTTTGATCTATCTTCAGGTCTCAGTGGACTACCAAAAGAAGCAGCTGCTGTTATTAAATTCGCATCATCAAAGATGGCAACACAGGCAGAACGATTGGGTTATGAATTCGCAGGTTGCTTAGAGTTAAGACACCACAGGTACTGAAGAACTCCCGATACAATACACTTTTTGATCATTTAATAAAGAACAGTTCTCTTGAACCACTGTCACCCCGATACAATACGTGTATTGGACCAGATCGAATCGGATAATTATCTACACCACTTTCACCCTAGGTGGGTGGGTTGAGTCCGCCAAAATGCACGGCATGATTACAAGCGACGTACTCCTACAGCAGTGAGTGCATCAGTGGCTATAATTCACTGACTACAACCAACGACGATGGGTGCAACATGGAAAGGGCCCTGCTATGTAGCACTCGTCGTTTACTCGGTCTCGGTTTGCGTAACGCCGACGTGTGCGTTCCTTCGTCCACGAACTTTCGTGGCTGAGACATTGGCACCGTCCTTTTGCTCTCTTCCTGTCCCGTCGCCGTCCGTCGTTTCCCTGGTCCAAGTCACGCAGAGTCTTTAGCCAACGAAAGGGACTTGTGGTGTCGACAGGAGAGGAGGAGACGATGCTCCAACTACTAGTCAACTATGGCGCCGAGCACACACACGGTCAACTCAGCGAGTCGGGCTCTGCTCGGGCACGGGCGCGGACTTCCGTTCCGCCCTCACGGCCCGTCAGTCAACGGCGAAACCCCGAAGCTGCCCTTCCGTTTCCCGTCAGTTCGCTGCGGTGCTAGAGGGCAGTTTAGTCCTGGATTTACGTATATAAGTCTAACCGCTAACTGAAATCACCACACTCTGCGGCACTCTCTCGAGACAGCAAACCTTTACGCGAAGCTGCAGCTCGGCAGCAGAGTAGGCAAGGAGATCAACCAATCCCATCTCATGGGATCCGACGACGGCAACAAACCGCACCCCGCGGCGAAGAACCCGCAGGCACCGTGCGACGAGGCTCCCGTCCGTCCTGGTTGGAACGACCGGCCATCGCGCATAATCGCCTGGCATCAGCGGGCCAGCGGCAGGTGAGCGAGCCGGAGAGCTACGTCGTCGCCGCCAGGCTCCTCCTCGCCGCGGCGGGAGCGTTAGCGGGCGTGCTCCTGGCGCTCGTCGCGCTGCACCTCTACTACAGCAGCGCACGTCGACGGCGCAGCGGCGGCGGCGGCGGCGGCTGGACCGGAGCCTGGCCATCATCATCGCCGGGGCCGGCGGCCAGGAGCCGCGCGGGCTCGACCCGGCCGTGCTCCGCGCACTGCCCGTGGTGGCAGCGGGCGCCGGGGCGGGCGACTGCGCGGTGTGCCTGGCGGAGCTGGAGCCCGGGGAGAAGGCGCGCGCGCTGCCAAGGTGCGGCCACCGGTTCCACGCCGACTGCATCGACGCCTGGTTCCGCGGGAACGCCACATGCCCGCTCTGCCGCGCCGACGTCATGGCGCCGGCCGACGCGGCGCACGAGGCACCCTCCGCCCCACCGGAGGTGCGCGTGGACGTGGCCGGGCTCGACGACGCCGCGGCGGAGGCGGCGGCCAAGGCGTCGTCGATGGCGCCGGCGATGGCAGTGACGGGGCCGCTTGACCACACTTCATGGGGAGGCCAACGAACAAAACAATAACACAGTTTCTCCCGATGTGCAAAAACAAAGCATGCATTAACATGCATATACAGCACAAATTATAGCTCCGGTTCTCACAAGAGGAGCAACTAATTATGTTGCTTATTTTACATAACACTTCATTAACAAGAAATCAGAAAATTAGTAATTTAATAAAGGCACACACTATAAACATCTCCAAATTTCACAAATTAAGTTACGTAAATATGATGTACTTTAAAGTGGTAAATTGAGGAAAATTTGAATTGGCAGCACATGTGCACATCATGCACTTTAAAACAAGCAAATTAAATATACTTTTCTGTCCAAATTAAAGAAAAAAACCATGAAGTAAGAACCAGATTTTGTTCTCCACATATCTAAGTTTTGTAAGACCCCCCCCCCCCCCCAAAAAAAAAAGAAAAAAAATCAAATAAACTCTCACTACAAGATTTCTATGGATCCCCGACAGTTTTAGTAAAAGCGGCCGACAGTACTAGTGTTCTAGTGTAGATTTTTAAATAGCCAACAATTTTATAGTATAAATTTTTATATGTTCCAACAGTTTTAATAAATTTCCTACAACATCATTCCCTACAGCTTTCACTACTACTATAATTATACTTAAAACTAGGCCACTTATGCAAAGACATTGTTAGGTATTGTTAGGAATCTTGTAGTGTCCATCCATCAACATTTACTTCACATGGAGTGCCGCACATCTCCAGCAAAGCATCTTTAAAATGCCCCCAAAAAACTGAACAACTGGCAAGCATAACATCATGTTTATCTCACATCTTTATGATTCCTCCAAAATTATGTGATCCAGACATGCATATCAGAGGAACATGAGCAAACACACAAAAAAAAAATAAATCAGATATCCATTTGCATTTCTGAACTTGAAAGCCAGCTAAATTTTTTTAAAAAAGAATAGGAGTGAGCACGGACAACGAGAAGAAACTCTTGCTGGGAGAAAAATTGAGCAAATCAAGAGGGGAAACAAAGTACAGTCGTTGCAAAGGCTCTGCTGACGAACGATGACGAAGCTAGAACAAAAGTGATGTGGGTGCAATACTTCACTAAAGGTAGAGAGAATGCCTCATTTAAATGTGCGTGGTGCATAATATTGAATTTTATGGGTGCAAGTATTATGGAATTTAGGCACTTGTAAGTAGATTTTTTAGTTTCGTGGGTGCATTTGCACCCATACCTACATAGGTAGCTTTGCCGCCACATATGCTCGGGGCTTCAATGAATGCACAGGGCGAGAGGTGGAGAAGCCTCCGCAGGAGCCACCGGTACCCCATGGTGGCGCGGAGCGCGCGTCAAGGTACCAGCGGGCCCCACCCACGAGGTACCCGAGTGCCGTTGCCAAGGATTCCAGCGGCTTGTGGTTGTCCGGTTGGGGGGGGGGGGGGGGGGGGGGGGGGGGGGGTGCGAGGGAGATGGGCCGATGGCAACGACCAGTAGCTCGCCGCAACATGATACCATATGCTTGAGCGAGCTGCACCGCCGGCCGCGGCCGCAGAGCAAGCCTTGACCTGTGAGCCGTCCCTCCCTATACCTCCTACCCGCAGCAGGGCGCTCGTGGCTGGCCTCCCCGTCGAGCTCTGTTTGTTGTCAACGAGGAGGCCCCAGACCAGGGGGTGAACGAATCAAGGAAGGCCAGATCTGGGGCCTCCTTCTGCCCCACGGCTGTTACAGTACATGGAGATCACTGGCTTGGCGGAGTACAACGCGACTTTCGAGGTAACCAATCCGTTATAAACACTTGCTGTGGTGGAGCAAGGTAAAGCCTTGGCCTAACCTACCAAAGCTCATAGTTGTGTCACTGGCACAATGCTTGTATTGCTTCTCCTTATTAATATATTCTAGAATGCCCGGGTCTTTGAAAAAAAAAAAGATCGTCGAGCGCCTCCAGATGTGTCGCGAGATCTCGCGAGAGGGGCGATCTCCAGTCAGGCGTGGCCAGCTCTAGGGAGCTGGGGCTGGCTCCGGCTCCGGCGGTGCACAGCCTGCTCCGGAGACATGGGCCAGCTCGGATGGCATTTGGAGGGAGGAGACAAAATGATGAAGACTTCCGCCGAAGGAAGTTCTTTGAACTCGTTGCCACACACAGCCCAGATCTGGACCTAACCGTCGCGGTGAGCCCAGATTTGGACCTCACCGCCGCGCCCAATCCACATCTTGACCTCACTGAATTCAACTACCTTCGTTTGCGTCGACACGTTAATTTTAATTTTTTTTCCGATTACGCCAGACTTAATGAGAGGTCACGAATAATGGTCTAATATACAGAGTATAGCGGTTTTAAAGTTACATTAAGCTATCAACGTAACTTCATAGGGGAAAAATAAGAGCAAGCAAAAAGATTAATATCTTCTTGTGAGACAAAATAAGACCAAAAAAAATACTAATATATTAGGTATAAAAAATGTATTTCTATGATCCAAAGGATGTTGTTAATGGACTAAACCGTTTGAGAAGTCACATGACGTTGATATCTCTTACTTTCTAAAACCCGTCTCGTTCTCTAGGCTGTGATTGGCTGGTTGATTTCCACCGTTCATACTTCGATCAACGCTTTCAATTTCTCCGGCGTGCTTCCACTCTAGAACCTTCGATACCAGCCTGGCCATCGCTCGCTCCTCAGTCCTCTCCCCTCCCTCCTGAACCGCGTCGCCTTCACAGTCGCCGGCCTATCCGCGCCATCTTCCCGGCCCGACTTCCCGGCCTTCGTCTTCTACAGTCCGGCAAGCTCGCTTCGGCGAGGTCGCAAACCCCCCGGCGCAATCCTGCCACATCCAAAGCGTCAAGGAGGGCGGCTCCGTGTTTTGGAATCACCAACTCGTCCATCAGGCCCAGCTCTGCCTCGGCGACCTCACCAATCACCATTGCCCACTGCTTCGCCACCTTCATCACAAAAGACACCACCGCGTCACCTTCTGACGCCTCGACGGTCGTCACAGTTGCAATCCCCCAACCCTTCTGCAGCTCTGGATAGCAAAGAAGCAGCGCAATGCAGCCAGACTCCATGCTTGCTAGGCCACTGCACTGAAGGTATTCGATACAATGTCCAGCCTGCTGGACCTCATGTCTTAAACGGCCATGGCCTCGCCTGCCTCACTTCCGTGGAGGCAGATGTACTTCCAGTCCGTTCACTCTTTGGAAATCCAAACAAATGCAGCATTGCAGCAAGCGCACAAGAAGTGCATCAAATTGATGTGGCGAATAACCTTTGCCAATGCAGAAGACAACATAGCTGTTAATCATAGACCGTGACAAGGGGAGCAGCCATGACGGGAGCAATGGAAATGTGAAGCCGTTCCTTGGTATTCCATTGTGTTGTTAGGAAATCTGCAACTGGTGTCCACCGCCACACACCACGACATCCGGCTAAATGCTCCGCTGTTCATTATGTACAGTAAGCCAATATTGTTTACATTTATAATTGTATTATAGTAATATATGTAAGTGCTTATTGTATCATTCTCTTTATTTTTTACACGCAGATAGAGACATTGCTATAGATAGTATGACTGTAGGCACACTGTCAAGCACGAATTATTACAAAGCTGAAATCCCTTCCAAGTAGTTGTCTCTTTCCATATGTTGCGAAAAATATATACTCCTCCCATCTGTTAACAATAAAATATGCATACTCTTTGGAAGGGATCTATAGATTGTAATATATATGGTTATGATGTGCACTGTTCAATTGTGCATTTGCACTTCAAGGTGGCAAAAACATGCACTATATGATTCCTGTGGACAAGTATGCAAAGTATTATGTCAGCTATTGGAGACAAGTCTCTCTCTCTCTCTCTCTCTCTCTAGCTGACAAAACTGCACTGCATGGTTCATCATTAGTAATAATGCATTCTTTTTACATTCATCATGTCACTTAATACTCCCATGCTTCTACATATATCATGTTTGTTATTTCAAACTTGAATGAACGATGCCATATATAACAAGTTGGAGGAACTACTTTGTTCCCACTAACAGTGCCATATATATCATGTTTGTCGGTCATATGATACAATGGCAAACACCTTGACTACGAAACAAAATAACCTTGACACAGGGCGCGCCAAAGGCGCGCTATTTTTCTAGTTAATATTTAAATGGCTGACTTTTTTTTTTTGAGAGTAAGAGGGTGCAGTTAGCCGAGGAGGCCGCGTTGCCGTTGGCTCCGGGCTCCGGCACGCGCGCCACTGCCTGGTCTGGTCTTGAACTGTCCCGGCTACCACGTCTATATAATATAATTAAAAAACGTCACTGCGATTATTAGCGTCTGCACGCACGCGATGTGGTACAGCTTGTCCAAGGCGCTCATCAGTCCGCGCCGCCAGGATCCACTCCATGAAAGGTGTCCTTCTAGACAATCTGTAGGGGGGAGGTACGTCGATGTCATTGTGCCGGCAGGAGGAGCATCCTGCCGGCGGCCGGCGCGAACTCTGACAAGAAGAGGCCGATCGAACGACTGCCGCGGTGATCTCGAGCTCGTTAGCGTTGACTTTGAGTAGGAAGTTGACTTGGGTGGGGAAATACATTAGGTGAGGAGGGACAGGATCAAACAGACGGATTTTGTTAAGAGATTATATAGGAGAGACCATTAATGGTTAGATGTTTTTCCCTTTTTTTAAGAATTTTTATTTTTTTTAATTTTTCTAGCCACCATCTCCTTTTATATATAAATAGAAGATTGCAAAACTAGTCAAAAGATAACCCTACGTAGTTTTTTCTGGAAACGAAGCCGCAAAGCCGAGTCATCGCGCGAGCTGCCGCCACTCCCTCTCGCCAATGTCGCCATTGTGTTGTCTTCCCCGTTGATGCGGGACCCCGGTGAGGGATGCTGACATTAATTAAACTTTTAATATTCCTGGACAAAGATGAAACTGTCCAAGATAAATCATAATTATTCTTCATACAGTAGATTATTGCTAGCTCCAATTAGGCGTAAAACTGCCCAAGATACATAAAGACAATGGTTGGACTAGCTTATGCATATGTCTATAAAATGGTTTAGGCAGGAGCAGTCGCCATGAAAGCCATTGGGCAAGACGTCACAATGCCCGCCAACGTAGCCTTTGTCCATGCACAGCTTCAGGCAGAAGGCGTGGGTGTCACCTTCGCTGTGGTTATATGCAACATAGTAGAGGCGTAAGTGCATCAGCGGTTAAATAATTTGATACATTTTGGTGAGGTACTGAAGTATTAAATTAAAGAGTGGGTGTCACCTTTGTTGTGGCTTCGGTGAACGTCCGTCTTAATCACCTTGGGACCGTCTGTTCAATCAATTCAATTTGAAACCATTTTTTAGATCAACAATAAGGATCAGGTGAGCAAAGGAGGAACCATGTTACATACCGGGCCTTGGGGCGGATCCCCTTGGCGCTGGCGGAGGCACACCCGTACGTCCTAATATTGGTAGCGTCAAGTCACTACCATCAGTTTGAACATCTGATTATATGCAGCATAGTAGAGGCATAAGCATGAGCGGTTAAATTGTTCGATACATTTTGGTGAGGTACTAGAAGTATAAAATTAAGGAGTGGGTGTCACCTTCGTTGTGGCTTCGGTGAGCGTCCGTGTTAATCACCTTGGGACCGTCTGTTCAATCAATTCAATTTGAAACCATTTTTTAGATCAACAAAAAGGATCAGGTGAGCAAAGGAGGAACCACGTTACATACCGGGCCTTGGGGCGGATCGCCTTGGCGCTGGCGGAGGCACACCCGTACGTCCTAATATTGGAAGCGTCAATTCACTACCATCAGTTTGAACATCTGGTTATATGCAACATAGTAGAGGAGTAAGTGCGCGAGCGGTTAAATAGTTCGATACATTTTGGTGAGGTACTAGAAGTATTAAATTAAGAAGTGGGTGTCACCTTTGTTGTGGCTTCGGTGAGCGTCCGTGTTAATCACCTTGGGACCGTCTGTTCAATCAATTCAATTTGAAACCATTTTTTAGATAAACAATACGGATCACGTGAGCAAAGGAGGAACCACGTTACATACCGGGCCTTGGGGCGGATCCCCTTGGCGCTGGCGGAGGCACACCCGTACGTCCTAATATTGGTAGCGTCAATTCACTACCATCAGTTTCAACATCTGGTTATATGCAACATAGTAGAGGCGTAAGTGCACGAGAGGTTAAATAGTTCGATACATTTTGGTGAGGTACTAGAAGTATTAAATTAAGAAGTGGGTGTCACCTTTGTTGTGGCTTCGGTGAGCGTCCGTGTTAATCACCTTGGGACCGTCTGTTCAATCAATTCAATTTGAAACCATTTTTTAGATAAACAATAAGGATCAGGTGAGCAAAGGAGGAACCACGTTAGATACCGGGCCTTGGGGCGGATCCCCTTGGCGCTGGCGGAGGCACACCCGTACGTCCTAATATTGGTAGCATCAATTCACTGCCATCAGTTTGAACATCTGGTTATATGCAGCATAGTAGAGGCGTAAGTGCATGAGCGGTTAAATAGTTCGATACATTTTGGTGAGGTACTAGAAGTATTAAATTAAGAAGTGGGTGTCACCTTTGTTGTGGCTTCGGTGAGCGTCCGTGTTAATCATCCTGGGACCGTCTGTTCAACCAATTCAATTTGAAACCATTTTTTAGATCAACTATAAGGATCAGGTGAGCAAAGGAGGAACCACGTTACATACCAGGCCTTGGGGCGGATCGCCTTGGCGCTGGCGGAGGCACACCCGTACGTCCTAATATTGGTAGCGTCAATTCACTACCATCAGTTTGAACATCTGGTTATATGCAGCATAATATAGACATTTAGTCAAGTGCATGGACGATCAAATAATTTGATGTGTTGGCCAAGTATACTAAGATGTTTAATTAACGAGTGGACGTCACATTCATTGGGGCTTCAAGAAGCGTCGATGTTAATCACCTTGGGGCATCTAATTTAATCGGTTTCAATTTGATAAAGTGAACAAAGAATGAACATACCAGGCCCAGGTCCAGGTGGGCTACGCGCGTGCGTTCGTGGAGGAAAGCGACCGCGACCCAGTACTGGCGGCGTGATTTGGCTGCCACCAATTTGAGCACCTTCACAAATACAATGTAAACAAAGATGTAAATTTATTTGATATCCTCGATCGTGAGATACTTGAGCACGTACTCAGTAGGCTTACCTGTGACCAAGACAACCATCTGTAGGAGATGGAGGAGAAATGTTGCTGAGGTTGTGTGAGCCATGGCTGCAAATCGATGATAAGAGATATGAGATAAGATGCCTATCGGTGTCACTATGTGCGCATATATATATTATATAGGCAGCAATCGAGTGCCAACAGGGTGACCCCGGTGATCCGGATCAGGCAGTAATTTAAACGTCGTCTGCAAATCGTAGGCACTACTAACTTGATAGGCATCCACTACTGGCAGGAAATAAACTATTGCTAACTTTTGGCAGAGTGAATATGGTAGTGAGTTAAATGTTGCTAAAATTTTTGGGCACTATTAACCCGTTACAAATGCATTTTTGGCAGTCAAAATTAAATCCGGACATGCATAGTAAGTAGTTATTTATGAAGGTGGAATGATTTGAAACATGCCAAAAAGCTTAACAGAAAATTATCAATTTCCCAATCATCGAAAGATATTTTTAGGTGGAATTTAAGTCTTCCTACTTCTAACTTTTAAATAAGAAATATTGCCAACAAATCGTGGGCACTACTAAATAATTTAGTGCCAACTTGTAAAAGTCAAAGCGGAATATCCAGTAGTGGTCTATGAAAATGCAATGATTTGGAAGAAAAAAAACATCAGCTGTGGTAGCAAATATTCAATATCTTTAATTACCAGAATAATTTTTCGGTGGAGTTTAAATCTTCCTGCTCTATTTTTTAATTGTGGCTTCAAGTTTGAAGGAGGGCTCCATTTTGATTTTCGCCCGAGGCACCGATCCAAATGCCAATACCAACCCTGCCGGCACCTAATTCGTGGGCGCGAAGAAGGAAAGCATCACCAAGAGTTAGAGGTAGGGAGCATACACCGCGCGCGCTGGTGAAATAAAAAAGGTTCAGAACGTACACCGGTTTACTTTTTAGAATATTTAATGATAAAACAAGTTATAATAAAATAAATAATATTTTTATATTTTTTTAATAAGATGAATGGTCAAACGTGATTTTCAAAAGTCAACAAATGCTTACATTTTGGAATGGAGGTAGTACGCCGGTTTACACAGTTGAACCTCTCCAAAGAGAGAGAGAGAGAGAGAGAGAGAGAGAGGTTGCCTGCTGACTCGCCGTCGATGAGCCAGTGCAGTAGTAGACCTGGCACCAGAACATCTGTGGTTGTCGAAGCCACCCGAGCTCAGCGCGTCCGCGTCGTCGAGGCGGAAGGAACGCGCTAACCTTGCAATTGACTGCTTTCATCTGATCCACTGGTGGCCGATCCAACGGTAAAAGTAAACCCAAGGTGGTCGCTATTCGAAACAAGGACGGCAACCGCGCCACTGAGACTCTCAACGCCTTCCACGTCTACGTGCGGGCTAATCCTAGAGCTTGGATGTTCCTCCAAGTAAGCATGCCGGCGGACCTCGCGCGGTCGTCGGCACCGTGCCCCTCGTCGCTGAGAAGCAAAAGTTCCAGCAGAAACGCGAGCATATATCATCACCAAAAATTGGCAGCCACCGGCGGGGTTTTTGGTGATTGCCCCTCTCCCAAACTGACTTTAGAGATTTGCCCGGTTGCCCCTCTCTCGGTTGGCTTTAGAGATATGTCCTATTTATGCTGATTAGATTAGAAATTTGCCCCTCCATATGACACGTAGAATTGGTGACGTGACCAAAATTTGACAAATGTCTATTTTGCCCTGACTAAACTCAGGTCCCGCGCTGCGACCGGACGGCGACCGCAGCTCCCGCGCCGCCTCCTGCGGCGCCTCGTCTTGTCCTCCGTGGCCGGCGCCGTTGTTACCGTCGACGCCATGTACGTCGACACGCCCGAGTTGTACAGCCGGCTCTGCCCGCCGGCGTCGTGCTGCTGCTGCCGGCCGCCCACGGACAGCAGGCCCCACGCGCGCGCCTGGACGGACGCCGCCGCCGACGCGGTCACCTCGTAGGCGGGCGACGGGGCTGCGGACTGGATGCCACCTCGTACCCGGGAAACTACGATATAGCTAGCGCACCTCAGTGCAGGCCCGTATATAAGGGTGTTTAATGTGAGCACCCGCACACGGCCCCCAGAATATTGGGGCCCCAAAATTTCTACTCCTTTATTATGGCTCTGCTACATAAAACTACAAAAACAGCTCACAAAGGCCTATTGGCAATCTTTCCTGCTACGGATAACGGAGCCGAACAAAACAATCGATCCTGTTGCCGTTTCTTTATCTCCTCCTGCCGGCTGTGACCACACCTCATCACCTCACTTCAATCTCGGTTGGTCCATGAACCAATTTTCCCACCTCGTCTTCGGGACTCCTGAAGTTAATTTTACTAACCTCACACCATCATCAGATAAAGGTAGGATCACTAATCGATTTTCCCCTTTCTTGCACTATTATTTTGTATGAATGGAACAGTTTTTGGCTTTTGGTGTTTGCATAACAGGGAGGATTCTTTCTATTTATCATGTATTCTAGAGTTAGAAAACGATTCCAATTGTGCAAAGCGCGCACTTTGACTTAAAGACAAGCTCAACAGATTGGCCACAATATCACTTGAAAATGATATTTTGGACAATATTAATTTTGATGATATAACTGAAGATTTTATCTACAAGAATGCCGGTCGAATGATGCTTTTTAAGAGAAGATAAGTTAGATATTGCCAAAGACCCGCACCTCATTTTCTTTGCACGAATGTCTAATATATCTCCTTGCTTCGTAAGAAAACTGTAATTATATAATGAGTTAAAGTATTCTTTAGTTATTTGTATTCTCAAATATGGGGCCTAATTTTATGTATCGCAGAGGGGCCTCAAAATCTCAGGTACAGCCCTGCCTCAGTGATGTGTTGTTCGTAACTAAGGATCAACAATTTCACCTCTCTCAGGAAGCTGAGCTTTGAATCCGAGCTTCTCCAGTACTGCAAGACGATGCGGTTGTGCATCAAGCTGGAGTTAGGCTTGGGGTTGCCGGGGTGGTGGTGTGAAAACCATGAAGGCCGGAGAATGCAGGCCGACATTCAGAGATCCAGTGCTCTATCAAAGCTTAAGGTAATTCATATTGCTATTTTGAACTGCATCCTGTATCACAGGAGGGGCCATGTCGATCCTGTCGTTCGAGTAGAGCTCCAAGTGCCTCCAAGGCAATTGTGAGTTCCTCAGATGCGACGACGGGACGCATGTTCGTCTCTGCTTGACCATGGAAGAAGAAGAAGAAGAGACGGCGGGGCGGAATAAGAAGCCACGGCTGTCCAGCGGCTGCGGCAGTGACGGCATGACAGCTTTCGCGCTCCGCCTCGGCAAGAAGCTCGCTGAGACCCAGCATTTCGCGCTCCGCCTCGACATCTGGAAACAGAGTCAGCTGATGGAAATAGTTTAAGGGACCAAATTGCATTGCAGATGTGGGCTGCACACAATGTTTAGGTACTTGTGTAATACTTTTTCTCGATGTGCTTGTGTGATGCTTTTTTCTTGTAAACAGCTAGAATGTATACATTTTGCGTTATATATGACCAATATTTTTTCAGTGCAGCTATGGCAGCAGAAGCTACAAGGGCGAATTGGAACTTTGACCAGGAAAAGGGTTTCCTTGATATTCTCAGTGAGCATAAGGTTGAGGACAGGTTTACCAGTCAGAATGGATGGACAGCAGAGGGATGGAATAGCATCCATCGCAAGTTCAATCAAATGTTCCCATTTGCACGTTACACAAAAGCTCATCTCCAGGAAAAAAAACACAGATCTGAAAGCTACCTATAGAGCCATTAGAGATGCAAGGAAAGATAGTGGTGCAGGTATCAATCCAACAAGAGGCATGGTAACAGGTGGACCAAATGTGTGGGAGAAGATAGAAAAGGTAAGCCACTTTCTTTCTCTAAAAAATAATATTCTTGCAATATACTTTGGTACTGATGTTACTTTATACTTGCTAGTATCAAAAAAAGTGGTGAAGTTTCAAAAGAAAGGTAAATATCAATCCCAGCTTGTCATTTCCAAAAATCATATCCGAACTATGAAACTGAATTGTATATATTTATATTCATTTGTGTTCCTTGGAATAGGGAGCATTGCCACAGGTGATTTGAGCTTTACGTCCACTGATACAGTTCATCAGTCCTTTGAAAATCTTGAACAAGAGCATCTTGAGGCTGCAAGGGTGAGTGGTGCTATTGCTGCAACGGTGAGTAGTGCTGCGGCAAGGGTGGGTCAGGAAGCAAGTGTTGGCGTTGTGCCTGCAATTTCTACAAGTGTGGGTGCTGTGGCTGCAAATTATGTAAGTCCTACAAGTGTGGGTGTTGTGGCTGCAAGTTATGCAAGTGTGGGTGCTCAAGAAGCGGGCGAATCAAGTTCTACACATGTGGGTGCTCAAGAAGTGAGTGAACACAGTGAGAAAAAGCGTAAGGCAGGTCGAGTTGCTGCTGTTCTAGATGACTATTTGGAGCACAAGAAGGTACAATCAAGGAAAACAGTGAAGGCTTTGCTGGAGAAGAAGATGCATGCAGAAGAGTATTCTATCGAGAAGTGTCTTGACACCACTGATTGCATGGAAGAGCTGACAGATGAGGATAAGACTATTGCATCAGAAGTCTTTGAAAATGACAAGAATAGGGAGATATTTATGAAGCATAAAAATCACAATGTGCGACTCATTTGGCTCCGAAGGAAGATTAAGTATGTGTATTATTATTTTATTTTAATGGAAGCATGAGGAATAGCCATACAATTGAAACAGCTGACTTGTGATGGGTAGAGATGACCTCTCTTTCTGGAGATTATAGTACGCTTTCAAGCAGCATCTTGCTTGTTTGGAAAACCATATGAATTGCTAGTTTGTGTTGCAGTATTGTATCATAATTATAAACTTAGCAGCAACTGAAGCACACGACATTGTCTGTTCACTGAATCTGCATAGCTGGAGTTAGTTCTGCTCATCATAGGACTCTCTGCCTGGTGTGGTTCAAGTTGAATAAAAGAGACACAGCAACAACTCAATGTGTGAACTTCACTTTTACACAAGAACAAAGAACTTTTCTTTACATGATATTTTACTATGTCGAAGATCATATGCACATTCAATGTTTCTAATTAATTAGTACATTACATTGTTCCTGAAAGCTATTGTTGTGTGCTAGGAAATTATGCCTGTAGAAAAATACGCTGTATAATGATACTTAAAACTCTGTTTTTATAACGCGTGCTATGAATACCAACTTTCGTAACCAGAAACATATAGTTAGCATGCCACCTTGTGAGGTTGAGACTTATAGCTTTGATGCACACATAACATTTTTTAATTGTGTGGCAACCATTTCATCTCATAAAACCATTTTGTTTCATCACTTCAATTATGTTTCTTTTGTTGTTTGCAGGAGGCTTGCAGATACTTGAGAGATGGGAAACTTACAGATACATCATTGTTGGAAGAATAGAGAGACAAGTCTTGTTTGTGCTGGCAGCATGTTGAGCTTTGAATTGTTCATTGAGCAATCTCCTATAACTTAAGAACTAGTTGTATCTAATATCACTACAAGAAATCTGTTAATTTGTGACATTTGTCTTTCGTCACAAATTAATTAAAAACCGTCACAAACATGGATCTGTGACGAAATGCCATTCCATTATGAATCTCACGTCATAGATTAAACGGGGCGACGTTTTCTTCTAATCGACACGGATCACTGACCCATCCATGACGATTCATCACCGTCACGGTTGTTAGGCCCAGCCCAGTTTTATGCAGCCCGGACCCGGTCCTTAATGACAAATCCAGTTCGCAGAGCTAGACAATCACATGAGTAATACTACCTTTGTATCATCAATCATTCAAATCCCCAACACACTTGCATTCATTCAACTATTTGGTAATCGAAATCAGTATAGCAGGAGCAATACAACATACCTGCATTCTTTCAAGTTTCAACTACATCAAACAGAGAACATCAAGCCCTAAAAAAACAGAGAACAACAACGAATCATCGAGAATAGAGGAGGGTGCTCGTCGGAGGACGCCATGAAGCGCATGCAGGAAGGCGCCGTGGAGGAGGGTGCTCGGAGGAGGGCGCCGTCGTCGCCTGGATCCACTTGGAGCAGCGCGCTGTTGCGCCTTGGAGCCACCCGCCGCGCCTCGAAGCAGCCGGCTGTCGCGCCTGGGACTCCGCCGCCGCCGCGCCTTGGAGTCGACCGCCGCCTTGGAGCAGCCGGCCGTCGCACCTGCGGATCCGCCGCCGCCGCGCCTTGAAGCAGCTCCCCGCAGATCCGAGCTGGGGAGGGCGAGTCGAGGACGAGACGATGTAGATCTGATGACGTCCGGCGTTGATCTTGAGATTTACGGGGAGGGCGAGGCAGGGGCATGCGTGATGCGAATTGGATCGAGGCGCACAGGAAAGAGAGAAGAGAGGTGGATGAGGATAGAGGAGACAGGTGCGGCAGTGGCCTATGAGAATGAGAGAGGGATGGCCAGCGCTAGGGTTCTCTCAATTTTTTTTTTTTGAAGCCTCTCCTACTGGGTACAGCTGTAGCATCTATTCATATACATACACACTCCTCACGCACACCTCAACACACACCAACCCACACTCATGTATACAACCAGACCTACAACTACACTCAGTATCCTTGAAGATTGCGTCCTTTGAAAGATCGCCAGAAACCACTAGGCTCTAGCGCGCGACGAGGAACGTCGCACTCCCTTTGTGTCACCATGCACAAAGAGGCACTGGAAATTTATTTATTTGGGGACATGCCCCGGTGAGAAACACCGGTGCCGATTCCAGGAATCGAACACCGGTGGGCAGCCTGCCAGCCGCACGGCTTACCACTCGAGCTACTGGTCGGTCTCGGGTTCTCTCAATTTTGTATGGACACGGCAGTCTTTGGGCCTTTGACAGCCAGCCCATTCTAGAGGAAAAAATCACTAGCATGAGTACAACAACTTTAAACAAGTCCCGATGTCATCAGGTTCACCTAATGCAGCGGATTCTAAAAAAAAAAGAAAACTAATGCAGCGGATATCCTATAAGAAGAAAGTCCAGCGGAGATGCCCTCAAAAGGAAAAAGTAATGCAGTGAAGAGGCCCCAGCAGTGTGCACTAATTTTTGACAGTGGGCCAAACTTTTCCAAATGACAGATGTGTCCAATCTCCGGTGAATTCGTGACGAAATTTAATTGTCATACCCTCGGCAGCCAATCTATGATGATTCTAGTTTTCCACCTATGACGTTTTTTAGTTTTAATTTGTAACGGTGTGGTATCGTCATAGAAATAACAACCAGTTTTATAATCAGTGGGCCCCATCAGTTATCCGTGACGAAATTCTAAATAGTCAACGCTAGCGTTAACCGTCACCCAAAAAAGTCACAGATCTCCAGATTTGTTGTAGTGTATGACTGAGATGTTGGGCAATACATATACTATAACACAAAATTATTATCAATATAACTGAGATGTGATATAAAATTTCATCTAAGGTACATATTTAGTAATAAAATTATTTAACATTCAGTTTACATTATCATCGTGCTTGCAAACGTAACTTTAAATAAAAAAACTATATCGATTTATATGCCTTTCTAATTTCTAGCCCGTGTGGTATACGGGTTGAAAGGCTAGTTTCGGTTAACCAGACGCAAAATTGAAACAAAATCTAGTTAATCGAAGTGAACCGATATGAAAACTGAAGTGGAAATTAATGACTGAAATAACTGCGAATTTTGGTTAATTCAATTCGGGTACTGTTTTTCCGGTTAACCAATCTCGGTCCGTCTGAGAAGCTGACCGAGGCTTTCGCCGAGGAGCGAAGTCTTGAGACAATGCACTGATGGACACAGGTGTAATTTGTAAGATCACTGAACAGACTGAACATTAAATAAGAAAATACAGGATGGGGAGCTCCATGCTTTCAAAGTATGTCGCCGAGCCCCAGGTATTTCACATCTTCTTTTTGCAGATGACACTATGTTATTTTTCAAAGCTGATATGCAGCAAGCTATGGTTATCAAGAATGTCCTCGATCTCTATGGGAAAAGCACAGGGCAACTTATAAATCCTAACAAATGCTCTATTCTCTTTGGTGATTGCTGCTCAGAAGAAACACGGAAAGAACTCAGAGATGTTTTACAAATAACACAGACTGTTTTTGAGGAAAAATACCTAGGCCTTCCAACACCAGAGGGGAGAATGAAGGCAGAAAAGTTTCAGACCATAAAGGAACGTTTTGCCAAGCGCCTAACGGATTGGTCAGAGAAGTATTTATCTTCCGGAGGTAAGGAAATTTTGATTAAATCAGTAGCACAAGCCTTACCCACCTATGTCATGGGTGTTTTTAAGATCCCAGCTGGGCTATGTGAGGATTATGTGCAAATGATTAGGAATTTTTGGTGGGGCGATGAAGAAAATCATAGAAAAGTTCACTGGATTGCATGGGAGAAGATGATATTACCTAAGTATTATGGTGGCATGGGGTTCCGAGACATGCGTGCTTTCAACCAAGCTTTACTAGCACGACAAGCATGGCGATTGATTCAGTTCCCAAATAGCTTATGTGCCCAACTTTTGAAGGCCAAATACTATCCTAATGGTGAGTTAATTGATACTGTATTCCCGGCTGATTCCTCCCTGTCATGGAAAGGTATTGAATATGGCCTTGAACTGCTAAAGAAGGGACTTATTTGGCGCATAGGATCAGGGAGCAAAGTTCAAATATGGAGAGATCAATGGATTCCTCGTGAACCGTCTCTGAAGGTTATCTCAGATCGAGGTAGATGCCGACTACGATGGGTGTCTCAACTTTTAAGGGAAGATGTCAGAGACTGGGATTCTCAACTCATAAGGAATATATTTCAAGCTCATGATGCAGAAGAAATTCTTAAGATTCATCTACCATCCCAAGCTACTGATGATTTTCTTGCATGGCATTATGAGCGTGCTGGTATATTTACTGTTCGCAGTGCATATAAATTGGCATTGAAGGATAAGTTGGGATCTTTGGCGCCTGAATCATCTAGTAAGGCTACAGATGGGCAAAGAAAATTATGGTCAGTAATTTGGGCGGCAGAGGTGCCACAGAAAGTTCGAGTGTTTGCATGGCGTTTGGCACGAGAAGGTCTTCCCACACTGCTTAATAAATTTAAAAGGACACTGGAAGAAAAAAGCACTTGTCAAATTTGTGGAATGGCAGAGGAGAGTGGTTACCATGCTACTGTTGTCTGTACCAAGGCACGAGCTTTGCGAGCAGAGCTTAGGAAAATCTGGGCTCTACCTCCAGAAGAGGATTTTGAATATTCAGGACCAGAGTGGCTGTTAATTCTTCTAGATTCAATCACAAAAGAAACAAAGGTGGTGTTCGGTTCACTTTAGAGAGGTATAAAGGGGTCACATCAAAGATGCCGGCCGCATTTATGTGTACTAAACAAAGTCAAATTACAAAACTAAGTTCAGGACCCCCCATCTATTTCGCGAGACGAACGTAATGAGGGTAATTAAGCGGCGATTAGACGATGGTTACTGTAGCATCACTGTGTCAAAACATTGATTAATTAGGTTCATTAGATTCGTCTCAAAAAATAGCGCTCATCTGCAGAAAGGTTTTGTAATTAAATTTTATTTAGTACTCCTAAATAGTAAGGTTCTTTTTTACTTTAGAGGGGTATAAAGTTTAGAGGGTTTTTAGAGGGGGAACCGAACGCACCCAAAGGCACACATTCTTCTAATGCTATGGAGAGCTTGGCACTTGAGAAATGATATAATACATGCGAAGGGAGAAGAATCCATAGTCAGATCAGTACGATTTCTTGAAAGTTACAGTAATTCTCTATGTCCTAATCGACAAAAATTTGACATGAAGATGAAAAATAAAGAGTCTAATTCAAGACAGAACATGGTGGACTGCTCAAACATTAGCAAGCATATGATCACAGTAAAATGCTGCAAATGGCAGCCACCTCCAAATGGTTGGGTTAAACTTAATGTTGATGGCTCTTTTCAGGCGGAAACAGGGGAAGCTAGTATTGGCGTGGTTGTGCGTCATCGAGATGGACGGCATCTTCTCTCGGCATGTCGTGTTCTTTGGAAGTGTGCAGACCCTGAAGAGGCGGAAGCACTAGCATGTTTAGAGGGCCTGAAGCTTGTCGCGGATTGGATTCAACAACCTACAATTCTGGAATCGGATTGCCTTTCAGTGGTGAATTATGTTTCATCTGTAACCTAGGAAAGATCTAAATGGAGTTCTATCTTCAGAGAGATAAGAGCTTTTCTACATCTTCTACCAGATGTTAAGATAGTTAAAGTGAAGAGAGAGTGTAACAAGGTGGCTCATGAATTAGCTCAGTTAGCTAGAAGAAATATGACCTGCGCTGTTTGGCGGTTGCAGGCTCCATCTTGTATTAGGGAGTCACTCTTGTCTGATTGTAATGACTCTTCTTAATTAATATAACTCTCTCTTTACCCGCAAAAAAAAAAGACTGAACATTAGATCAACCGCGTCGCTGAAGCGATCGAGCGGAGGGTCGCCTGGGCTCCGCACAGACCGCATGCGATCGATCTCGTACGGTGACACCGCAATGTGCGCCCTGATGACGCGAAAGATGATGCGCCGCTGGTGCTGCTCCGATCAGGTCGATTCGCTCCGCTGCTGCTGCTCCGATCCGACGCCGGCGAGTATGGTTTCGAATAAGCAACGGTGGGTGGGTGAGTTGAGTCCGCAAAAATGCACGCCGTGATTACAAGCGACGTACGTACTCCTACAGCAGCGAGTGGATCAGTGCCGATACTCACCGACTACAACAAACGAAGACGGGCGCAACATGGAAGGGCCCTATACTGCTATTGTAGCACTCGTCGTTTACTCGGTCTCGATTTGCCGTGGCGCGTAACGACGACGTGTGCCTTCCTTCCGCGAACTTTCGCGGCTGACACGGCCGATCGACCCCGCGGACCCGCGGAAACGACACCCGAACTGGAAAATCGGCCCCGTCCTTTTGCTCTCGTCCTGTCGCCGTCCGTATATTACCCGGATACACGGATACGGATACTGGTACACGATATTCCGATACCTTATTTTTCTAAAAATAAGGATACGGGAATATGCCAATATATATATATAAATAAAAATAAAGAAGAGTTCTAAAAATTTCATATGTCGTATAATTATTTAAAAAGAGAAAGGACGAAATAAAAAGAAACTGACTTTATTTTATCTGTTTCACGAACGAATGCCGGTCGTCTCCTTTTCCGACCTTCCATCCCACACTCTCTCTCTTTTTACGACGGCCGCGGCTCATCCCGCACCCTCTCTCTCTCTTCGTGCTCTCTCTTTTCGGCGGTCAAGGTTCATCTCTCTTCCTCTGATTCAGCTTGTTCGGTTGGAGGTTTTACTGTAGCCGCTGTACAGTTTTTCTGAGAAAGAACACTGTAGCTGTTGGAAGCAGCACTGTAGCGCAGTAAGAAGGAAGCAGCAGCAGTTGGCTGAAAAATCTCCAGCCGAACACGCTGATTGTCGCATGGTATCTGAGAAGTGTCTGAGTATCTAAATAGGTATCCGATACCGATACGCGAGTTTGGCGAAGTATTCGTGTTTCGGAGCCGTCCGTTGCCCGCCCGCCCGGCCCGAGTTTTTCCTCGGTCCAAGACGCGCCGAGCAACGACTTGCAGATCATCAGTCTTTAGCCAACGAGAGCGACGGGTGGACGAGAGGAGACGATGTGCTTCAACTAGTCAACTATCCCCTTGACTGATGAACCTGCGCTCGATCGACCACTTGCTTGCATGAGTTGCATCTCGGCCGTCCACCTCACTGCTCTGCTCGGGCACGGGCGCGGACTTCCGCCTCTCGGGCGAGCGTGCCCCTCACGGCCAGTGAGTCAGTCAACGGTGAAACCCCGAAGCTGCCCTTCCGTTTCCCGCCAGTTTGCCGCAGTGTTACGAGGGCATTTTAGTCCTGGATTTACGTATATATGTAACCGCCAACTGAAATCACCACGCTCTGTGTCACTCTCTCCTCAGACAGCGCAAGCCTTTCCGCGAAACTGCAGCCCTCGCAGCTCGGCGGAGCAGAGGCGATCAATTATCCCATGGGCTCCGACGACGGCGGCGGCAACAAACCGCACCCTGCGGCGAAGATCCCGCGGGCCCCGTGCGACGATGGTCAGAAACTCTGGTACCGGGACCGACCGCACATAATCGCCGGGCACCAGCAGCAGCCGCAGCAGCAGGTGCGCGAGTCGGAGGGCTACGCCGTCGCCGGCAAGCTGCTCCTCGCCGCGGCGGGGGCGCTCGCGGGCGTGCTCCTGGCGCTCGTCGCGCTGTACCTCTACAACAGCGCCCGTCGACGCCGCCTCGGCCTCGGCGGCGGCGGCCGGCGGCTGGACCGGAGCCTGGCCATCATCATCGCCGGGGGCGGCGAGGACCGCCACGACAGCGCCGCCGCGCCGTCGCCGCGCGGGCTCGACCCCGCCGTGCTGCGCGCGCTGCCCGTGGTGGCCGCCGGCGCCGGGGCGGGCGACTGCGCGGTGTGCCTCGCGGAGCTGGAGCCCGGGGAGAAGTCGCGCGCGCTGCCGAGGTGCGGCCACCGCTTCCACGCCGAGTGCATCGACGCATGGTTCCGCGCGAACGCCACCTGCCCGCTCTGCCGCGCCGACGTCGTCGCGCCGGATGCGGCGGCGGACGAGGCAGTACCCTCCGCGCCGCCGGAGGTGCGCGTGGACGTGGCGGGGCTCGACGCCGCGGCGGCGGCGGCCAAGGAACCGGCGATGGGGAGGCTGCCGAGCGGCACGGACCTTGACAAGACGAGGCGGGTCTTTGCTTCCACCCGATCCGTGTCGTTCTGACAGGACAGGACTCGCTGGGAGTTGGGAAGCTTCCTCTGTTTTTCCCTGCACGGATCTCATCTTCATGGTTAGCGCAGCGGCGCTCTGCCATTCGACTGTACTGTACATAGATTTTTTTTTTGTGTAAGATAGATTTGTTGCTCATGCTGCGCCTACTATATTTTGTGTCGGATTCTTGACTGATGAAGTGATGAGTAGAATTTTTGAATGATCAACTGAATATCTTTTTTTTTTTAGATAAAACTGAATATCTTATTGTGCTGGGTGAATTAGTTACTGCGTGGCGATAATTGACTGAAATCGGCCGGCAGACCATGTTAGCTTGCTAGCTGGTCTTTGTCGCGTGGGCCAGATTCCAGATGGATTCAACTTCCAAATGCAGATTCACCTCACCTGGGATTTTGGTTAATTCGGTGAAATGAATTTTTTGTTGCCAGAAAATTCAATCGAAATTGGAGTAAAAAATGCTTAATCTCTCATTTCGGCCGTGTAATTACATGCGGTTTCCAGTTTTCACCGAATCGGCTGTAGTTTAGGAAAAGAATAAGTCCATATCACCCCTCTATACTCTTTCCAAAGTCTAAATCTCAACCTCTAAAACAAGACCCTCAACCTTACCAAACTGTCTAAATCAATCTATTATATCTTAGTAATTAGATAGAAAGAAAGGAACCACCACTTTTCTTAAGACCACGAAATTATCATAGAATTGCTCTTATCATTCATATGGACATTTGATTTTGATTAGTTCGAATATTTCTACAAATATAGGATGGTCCAAATTTGAACATGGAACTCAAAATCAAGTAAAATTCATATGGAAACCAGAAGGGAAATAATGCAAATGATTCTCTTGTGCACTTAAAATTTGACAGTTGTATACTAGCGGTACTTTTAGTGACTTTTTTTAGCTGTTTTTTGTTTAGTTTATTGGATGTGTCCAGCAATTTTATTTACATTCATCATACACCAATTGGCACCGCCTAACACTCATCAATGCTCATCTTTGTGTAGTATAATTATCACTCATTAACTATAAATCATGCAAATTCTCAGTAATCATACTCTACTTATCAACACTCATGAATCACGTAACACACGAATGCATAATAATCATTATCTCATAGTTATAGCTAAACATTATTACAACAGGCTGGTTATCTCCCATCCAGGCATGGCAATGGAATATTCCGACTCTGTATGGCATCATCTAACTTCCCACAATTCAAACACTCTTGAAAACTGGATGTGATCACCCATCTTGCAGGTTCATACAACAAACCAAGGCCGGGTTCTCTGAAATTTACTCCAATTCATACTAATTCTTAAGCATCGGTCTAAACCACATTGGTGTCTGGAAGCTGTTGTACCGGTTAGAGTGGAAC
Source organism: Eragrostis nindensis (assembly GCA_012490785.1). Classification (NCBI taxonomy): domain Eukaryota; kingdom Viridiplantae; phylum Streptophyta; class Magnoliopsida; order Poales; family Poaceae; genus Eragrostis; species Eragrostis nindensis. The sequence continues at coordinate 271,118 of JAAXCT010000055.1, forward strand.
AGCTTCCGTGACCTGCTGTACGGGTACTTCCCAATGTTCTCCTCTCCCAAATCGAACATCTCCATGTCAGTATCCGAATCTTGGCTCCGAAACAACTGGTTGTCCGTCACGCAAACGCAGTTCGCCCGAATTTGGGGCCCCATTAAATCCGACGACGAGTCCCGGTTCACGATCGGAGCCAGGAACGGGCAGTTGGCGCCGAGGAACAGCGAGTGTTTGCCGAGGCTGAGGACGGGGCTCCACCCGTTGTCGGCGTCCACGTCTCGCTCGTACAAGCGCACTCCCACGGCTTCGAACGCGGTGTACTCGAACGTGCTGCGGCGGTAGCCGGAGGATTTGGCGATTGATTTCGCGGCCGTACGTGCAAACCAGGAGGAGCCGGCAGCCGTCAGCCGACTCGGCAAGCCTCCATCGGCGCTCGCACTCGTCGTTCGGCTGCGGCGGCTGGGCAAGCTCCTCCGGTTCGTAGTCGGGGCACGCATTTACGCCTCCTCGTATGTCCCAAACGTGTACGCTGCCGGAGGTGTCGACGGCGAACACCTTGCCCTTGTGCACGACGGCGTCGCTGTAGCCGAAGAGATTGCCGCCGGGGTTCCTCAGCGCGGTCCATCCCTTGTCACAGTCGCTGCCGCCTCTCGCGATCGCCAGCAGACCAGGAGCGGGAGTAGGAACCACCGCGACGACGAGGTAGCCGTCGCCGCCGCCGGTAGCCGCGTCGTCAAACGGCGTCTCGCACACGACGATCCGGCCGAACGTGTCTCGCGTCTTCGCGCCGGCAACGACGGGGCTGATGTCCGGCAGGTCGACGTGACGGCCGGAGTAAGGGTTCACGAGCCGCGCGTCGCCGCGTTCGTCGACGGTAGCGAGCCAGTCGTCCTAGCTTGCCTCCGACCCACCACTGCTCGCGCGCGCCCCAGATGAGCGCCGGCGAGGAGACAGGTTCCTCGCCGCGCGTGAGGTCCATCAGCTGGAACGTGTCCTCCTCCTCCTCCTCCTCCTCGTAGTCGCCGTCCTCGCCCGTCATCAGCAGGCACGGCGTGCCGAACGGCAGCGCCGGGTTAGTGGCGACGGCCGCGGCCCACAATGGGCAGGCGGCGGCAAGACGCGTCGCGCTGAAGACGTCGAGGTGCTCGACCACTTCGCCGACCATCTCCTCGGGGAGGTCAGCCCACTGCGGCGACGCATCCATCGACGGCGCAGCCATGCTCGATCGATAGCGCGAGTTGGAAACTTGTTTGTGTATAATGCAAGCATCGTGCGCGCCGGGTTGCATATTTATCCTCCTGGTATGCACAAACCCCGCTCTGATTCGGACATGTCGATTGCTTCGTATGCTGCACCAGTTTGGCGATTATAGTCCGGCTCCGAATCAGCGCCGTAAACATGTTGCGTGCGCACGCTGCTTTTTTATATGGGCATGTTGTTTAGCCCGACGCACTGACAGGTGTAAATGTCAGTTCATACAGTCGTAGGTGACTTGCACGGTTGTCTTAAACATGAGTCTTAAACCTGAAGAAGAAGACGACGACCATGCCGCTGGATACATCTTCATGCCCTTGAGCACGACGGTGCGTCGGACGTAGAGGCGGAGGCTGACGTCGCGGAGGTCATCACGGTCGGGAGGGGATAGGGGCCGGTGACGTGGAGGAACGACGGAGGGGCAGCCGGCGCCACCGCGTGAGGGGAGGAGGGGGAGGGGCGGCACCACCGCGTGTCATAGGGGAGGGCGGCACTGCCCGGCTCGAGCCGCCGCGCACCTATCCGCGGCTTGGATCTTGACTCGGTCTCTTTCCGCCGTCGCCATCGTCATGGGGAGAGCGGTGAGAACAACGAGCTCGTGCTTGCCATGAGCTTTGACATTGATGGATGCTACGTCGATGACGGTGGGGAAGGGAAAGGCGAGTGCTGCGACGGAGGAAAAGAGGCCCCAGCAGCCTCACAGAGCTTTTTCCGGGCAAGCTTGCAAGTGGGCGGCGAGGGAGCAGGGCAACAGGTCAGCGAAGCAGGCGGTGCGGCTCGCGGACGGAGCAAGGCAGGTGGCACGGTGTTGACGGTAAAATGTGTGTTCTACCGCTCGCACACGTGGCCTGAGAGATTTGCTTAACTCTGTTCAGGACCAAAAACTTGGAACGCGGTGAATTCCGGAGCGTGCCAGTCGATTTTCCCTGCAAATCGACAAAGACAAGAAAGCGTGTAAAATTCCCGGACTATCGGCCCCGGACAGGCCGATGCGTAACCGCAGCCGATGTTAGTGAATAAAATATAATAAAAATAAGCACTCGGCTGTCGGCTAGAAACGAATCGACATGTCGCAACAATAAATACTCGCGCGATAAATAAAGCAAGGCATGCATCAGAATCGGCAATCGGCAAAGCATGCAATCGGCAACATCTATCGGCAAGCATCATAATAAGGTGAATCGACATTGACGAAAGAAGGCTCAGACATATACTTGAACGAATAAAAGAAGTTTAAAGGCATACAAGCATAGATCTGAACGTGGTAAACAATCGGCTAAACACCCCGAAAGAATGATTAAACCAATAGCCACTAATTATACCCATAATCTGACAATCGCTTCACCGAGGACACGTCAACTAAGTGAAGTAGAACAGGACACGTCAAACTGCTCTACACGATCGACAGGTACAAGTATAATCGGCAACTACCAGTCCCAGATACTTAACAAACTAGACCTAACTCTTAGCAACTGTTTCGCCGAGGACACGTCAACTAAGCGAAGCAGACAGGACAAGTCTAACTGTCTACCCAATCACTAAGAGCAGATCTAATCGACTAAGCACCTTAACCGTGACTCGAATAACCAGATCAAACAGAAATCGACATCAGCAATCGGCAACAAGGTTGCGGCTAGGACAAGTCAACTAACCGTAACAAAGAATTGGACCAGGTCTTAAACAATTCCATGCAGTCGACGCATAATGTAAACCCTAGATTGATCTAAATTACCGGATAACTAGCAGCCACATCAACCTTAATCATGGACAAGTCGACATAACAAGATCGATGCGCTTACCTGACGAAATCCAGGCCGAAACCGGAGCCCCGATGGACGCCGATGTCGACGGAGATCTCGTCGAGAAATTGTGGCGGTGCGCCGAAGAGCCCCGATGGGTTTATATTTATACACCCGAGGCAAGAGTCCGATTTGGACTTAAACACAACTCCTACTTGATCACAACTCGGTCAATCCTTTCTAACTCTAAAAAGAAAAACAGACCCACACGCACACGCGCACGTTTTCTTCGGCTTCATGATCTTCGGTGGGCCACCACTTCGCACAAAATCCTTTTCCACCCGGCGCATACCCTGTCATCTACTGACAATGGGCCCTGGGCCAAAATTTGGTGTTAACACACGGTGGGGACTGGGGAGGCGGTGAGGTGCGGTGGCGACGCGATTCTGAAAAGGATAAGGTTTGGTGAGGGAGGAGAGGAGCTGGGCCTTGCTTTCGTCAATGGGCTCGTTTAGCTCGAGAGCGAGGAGGGATCGAGGGGTGCTGGGCCTGCTGGGACTTGTTGGTCATTTGGCTTGTGAGCGATTCGTGAACCAGCTCGTTAAACATAACAAGCTACAAGCCTGGCTCAGCTCGTTAGAATAAGTGAACGAGCCGAGTTGAGCCTAGGCGAGCGAGCTAACGAGCCACACGAGCTTTTGAAATAGGTGTGTGAGGTACTTTTGACAAACTTTTGTGTAATGGCATTGGGACATTTAGATCATGTTAGATCTAAAAGCTATCGTTTATCTCACTTTATTTTGTATTTTTTTTTGATAATTTTTAAGATTTTCTTTCGATTAACATAGAGCCGAGCCTCCAATTAATAAATATAATATAATGTTCATCAATCATAAATGTCCATTAAGTGATAGGAGGACGATGTATTTCTCTTCATGCAAGCTTCGTTGTATTTCTCTTTAATTTTCCTGTCATTATTAAGCTAGGATGGTAAATGCATATAGATATATAGATTTGCTACAAACTTCATAAATGAGGTATACACCACAGGGGTTGGAAAAAGTTCAAAGTTTATACCTTTGTCTATTAATCATTCAAATTAAAAGTATTCAATCTAAAAAATATTATAAATTAGAATCTTAATCTTAAATGGTTTCAAAAGTACTAATATTGTAGCTATAAGTGATTACATGCATGAAAAAGTAATGGTCAGAGCTGAAGGAATTATCCAAATAAAATACACTTCATGCTTGGATGGATGGAGTATTTTACATTTTCTACATTATTAATCAACGCAGCAATCTTAGGGGATCCGGTTGACGATGCTGATTTAGGGCCCAAATGGCCACCATGGCACGTAACGCCCTGTCCAAGTTTCCATGCCGCGTACACTGATGCTGCTCATGGCATTTGAAAGTCGATTAAAAAAATGTGAGATAAGGTGACGCCTCCAAATCTTAAGTCAAAGCTGCCAAGCTGGACCATCGTCCCAGGGCACATATCACCACGCACTCTTGTCTTCCTGCTCCCGAATTCCCCCCTGCCCTGCCCTCCACTCCACTTTTCCCAAGCTCCCTGGCTGAAATTCTCAGCAGCAGCCAAAGAAGCAGAGTAGTGTTGTTGCAAGATCCCTCTCCGAATTCCAGCACGCGACCGCTTCCATCCGAGTTCTTGGTCCTCCGACCCGACGCCATGTCAGGACAGAGCTCGAGCTCGAGCTCCTTCGGTGACACTGACGCTGGCACGGACACAGCAGCAGCCGCCACCACCAACACCGGCGCCCCCAGCGTCATCCGTTGGGCGCCGCACGGCCGCGCGCTCACGGCGTGCCTCATCGTCGTCAACGTGGCGCTCGTCGCCCTCGTCTACCTCTACTTCTGGAGGCTATTCTCCCGCAACCGTGCCTCCGCGTCCGCCGCCGCCGACGACGACGAGGAGGACAACGCCTCGTCCTCCGCCTCGACACCGGGGCCGCCGTCGCCTCCGAGGACGCAGGACCAGCAGCGCGAGCACGACCGCCTCGTGGCGTCGCTGCCGCCGACGTTCGTCGTGCGCGCCGGCGAGAAGAAGGGGCAGGCGCAGGCCCAGCTGGCCGCGGCGGACTGCGCGGTGTGCATCGCGGAGCTGAGGGACGGCGACGAGGCGCGCGCGCTGCCGCGGTGCGGGCACCGGTTCCACGCGGCGTGCGTCGACGCCTGGCTGCGGCGGCGGCACACCACCTGCCCGCTCTGCCGGGCGAGCGTCGTCGTCGTCGCCGCCGCCGCGGGGCCCAAGGGTGGTGGTGGTGGTGGTGGCGTGACGGACACGACGGCGTCGGCTGTGGAGGATATGGACGCACCGGTCTAGTCAGGGCTGGTCGTTAGAGTGTGTGATAAGCGAAGAAATTTGGACGTCATGTAGCGGTCTTCCAGCATCGAGCGGTTGTTGTCAGCCTCATGTCATTATCTTATTTGGATGACTCCCAAACCTGGATGCTGATTAGCCAAGCTTCATGCCCTTTTTATTTCCTCAGTGGCGTACGTGGCAACTGTTTGCTGGCAAAATAGCCGCCTTTCTTGCGGCAAAGCTGTGTCTGCGAGCCGTGCTGGCAAAAGAGCCGCCTTTCTTGCTGCAAACTGGTGTCTGCTAGCCGTGATGCATACACAACTAGTACGGGGCGTTTGGTGGAGCCTTTTCGCCAAACAGACCCTACAAGTATTCGTGTGGGTTTCTCTACCGAAACATTGTATAAATCTTATAGTAAAATTGAAGTGGATGGTCATACTAATGCTACATGTTCTCTTGTTTTTCGCACCTTGAAACCGAGCAACTCATCTTTCAATTCTTATGCACATGTCAAAACTGATACAATAAGCTCTTGTACCCTGTGTATAGAAGTTCTAACAAGTTTTCAATATACCTTTTATCCTTCTCTTTCATTCCGAGACAGGTCCATTCCAGTAAATACTGAGGCTCTATGCGAAATTCCTTTTTTTTTACGGACACTATATGAAATTCTAATCGAGGCTCTAAACTTAAGTGTAAAGATGATCGCAAAATTGAACGACAAACTAATCAATTGTATAATAATCTTAAGCAACACCATAGTAACACAATGTATTGCCGACCTTACGGCGTGAGAAAACTCTTCGGAGGATCAGATGCAGGATGCAAGACAACACAAAGGCTAGGGAATCTACTCCCTTCATCTCTTTATATAAAGGATTATAGAGTTCAAATTACAAAATAGTCAATCAAGGAGATGACATTTTTACTCTTCATTTTAACATAGCCCAACAACTCACCACCATCAAATTTATTGCTCAAAGTTTGTCTTATCTCTAACATCTCTTACATTTAAGGATACATTTTAAATGCTAGAATCTTTTATATAAAAGGACTGAGGGAGTACCGGTCAGGAGCGTCGAGGGCAGGTCACAAGGTAATAGCCTGGCACACTTGTCCTTGCTGTAATGTTCTACTAGCAATATCAACACCACAAATATATTAATCTACACTATAAACTTTTTGAAAATTCGCTTAAAAAGGAGGTGACATTTCTATAATAAATGGTTTTGATGGCAAAAAGAATTTTTACAAAAATACAATATCAGTTGATATTTGATATAATTATATAAACTAATTTTTCTATTCTAGCCAATTGAATGAAACTACAAATTTCAAATATCAAGATAAAAATACAGCAAGTGTAGTTTTAGGATTATTTTTTCTTTTTCATAGTGTAGTTCCACGGGTGGAGATGGATGAGCGATGATGAGTAGCAGAAGGAGAACTTGCTCCTAGTCACTTTTCCACGCGGCCCTCTACGGCTTTACACACGTATATTTCCGTCCAGAAGCAAAACTGCAGGAGCATCCTTCGGTAACCCCCTCCAGTGATCCACTCTACTCTACTTCAGTGCTCCCCTACTTTCGTCTCTGCCTGCGGCCTCCATTACGGAAAAGCCGACAACCGAACGGAAAGCAGGGAGCAGTCGCAGCACGACTCCCGCAAGATCCCGCATTTTCCGTCGGATTTGACGGCCCGCTCCCCCGGGCCACCGGCCGTAGCGGCGCTTGAAACCCACTGCCGTATATCACTCCACGCGCCCGCGTCGTCAACGGCTATCGGCGCCGCGGCCCTCCCATGGAACAGCGGGAGGCGCAGGCGGAGCAGGATCCGTCGGTTCCTACCAAGGTGGGTGACCGTTTCTCTTCCGCCTTCTTTCGTGCGGCCTGATCCGAAGTGGGTTCTTGGGTGCTGGCCTGCTGGGGGTTTGGGGTTGGGGGGAGGATGCTCTCGACGGCGAATCTTGATCCGCTCTGAGTATAGATTATTGATCGATTCCGAGATTGCTCGTTCGCTTGCTGCGATGAAGGTTGCAGATGCGGAATGTAGTTCCTTTCTCGTCGCCTTTAGCTCGTCAGATTTAGGCTTAGTGTTGGTTCTTGATCCGGCTTGGCTATGGAATGTGTGAAGTTCCTCGCAAAAAAGAAAAGAAAAAAAAAGGAATATGTGGAGTCCATGCCCCACAGACTGTGATCGCTTTCACTTTGTTGGTTCTGTCCTGTGGGAAATGCATTATGGTTGTCACTTTGCGATCCAGTCTAGGGATAATAACAATTCAAACTGTGCTGCATTTTTTCCCTTTAAGATTTCCCTCATTTGTAGCTTTAGATTTCCGATGGAGCTGCGCTTTGGCGGGGGTAAAATGGTAGTAATTTGTAATGTAAGGTCGGACAGGAACTAACACGTCGGTAAAGAGTATTTGTGGGATCACAGTAGAACACAGGTAGCTTCAGGAAAAACAAAATATTGTGGGGACAAATAGATACAACTTAAGAATGAATTACTCCAAGGTTATCTGTATATTTTCATGAAGGCTGAGTGATAGCCTAAGAGAACAGCATGGTACACGCAACATGCCTTTACTTCATCATCCCTCTGGTGAGATGAAGTAAATCCAAGAGTGTTTCTCATTTTAGTTTTAGATTTTGATACCGGAACCTTATACACTCATTTGTTTCACCTTGAAAATCTGGAGAAAGTTGGTACCAAAAGCCTGTTTAGTTTTACATTTTATAAAGGCACGGTATTGTTTATGCTTCCCAATGTTCTGGTTAATTCCGAATGAACCTGTGACAAATGCTATATTGCTATACATTATCTTCAAATATTATCTTCCACTTAAATCAAAAGAAAAACGAACATCTAAGGAACACACCATTATTTGCAGGAAAATGAGGAGGATACGGATCTGAAGCTATCATCTCGTGTAGGTGTTACTTTTCAGGGTTCATTTTTCCCCATATTTTGCTTTCATTACTGAACAAATCCTACAAATTTAGTCAAGGTTACAAATTTTGCTTGCTCTTATAGGTGGTTTCATTATTATTTGGCGGTGACACGAGTCCAGCACAGACCTTTGAGAAATGGCTGTCTCTGGTACGTAAACGAAGTGGATCATTTCGTCCATCAGGATTCCCACGTCGGAATTCGAGGATTGAAGTCATGCCGAGTGGGAGTTTCTCAATTTTTAGTAGTGGGGACTTAAGGTTAGTCAGCAAAACCATCCATTTTGTATCACTAAAAATCGTTTTCGTGGCAGTTAACTGATTACCTTTAATCTCAGTGGATATGCGTATGTCTCATTGTATTTTTTTTTCATTAGGCAAACGTTGTAGCATAGATGTAAACATATATTTATGTTCCAGCACACTGCATCTGAACTGTGATGCAGTGCAAAGAGTTTATGCAGTATTGTAGATTTCTATGCTCGCCTCAATTACCTGGAAAATAAGTTGAAGTTTTTTTTTTTTTCCATCTGAGTGCATTAAACCTTCCTTTTTTTTTGTTGTTGTGGAAACATGCTCTTCAACTGTTCCTCTCTTGTATTGTTCTTTAACGTTCTTCTATAATCTGTATTAATATAAAATTATATTATTTGAAAACAGATAATAATGTGTTCACCTCGGAACTAAAATGGTAGATTGGATTTCTCATCTTGTATATGGCATTCGGCAATAGCAGTTCTTCAGATCCATCTTAGTTAGCTTGATTCGATGATATCCAAGATGAATCAACGATGTCTGCTTAAAAGCACAACTTTCTTTAAGCCCTGAAACATTTAAATAAGCTTTGTTAGGTTTATCCAAATACTTTGTGCTATATACATGTACTATGTGATGATAGCTATTATAGTGATTATGTCCAACAGAAACCTTTAGCTTTGATAACAGTAATGGCAATACAGGAAATGCTATAGTAAAGGAATTATGTGATTACAAAAACATGTTAGACAACCTGGCATCTTCTGCATTTCTGTTCTTCTGATTGTTTATCTTCTAGAATTTAAATTTTGAATCTAAATGGACGTTTGACGTGCAAGATGAATGTGCATGTGTCTTTGTGTGATGATCCTTCTATGGGGATAAATACCTTAGAGGTGAGAAAGTGCTAGGGCAGAGAGGGACACTATTAGAGAGGCAGCAGACCCTGAGACATTTCATCTTGCTTAGTAGATGAACCATTCTTGTCCTCTTTGAACAGTCATTAATATATAAAATTTATGTTGGTAACTTGGCATTTTGGCCATTAATATTAGGAGGTTGTAGAAGCTACTGCTAACTTCTGCTTTGTGTGACTAAATGTGGGTTTACTTTTATTCCACGTGACTGAATAAGCACTTTGATTTGTAAGCTTTCTATGCTAATGTTATCATTGTTTTTTACTCTTCCTGCTGTAGTGACCTTGTTAGAACAGAATCAACAGGCAAAGAAGAGAATCCCTTGATATTTGATCAGCCTCCTGAAATAAGCTTGTGGGAGAGACTTGGGAATGCTGCTCCTCTAGATATTGAATCATCTGATTTTTCATGGAGTATGCTTTCATCTCTGCACCATACAGAACATGGCAGTAGTTCGGAACACTCTGAAGATGAAACGAGTAAAGCTCTTGAGGTTAGTTGGATCATGTTCCTTCCAACTTCAACAATCTTTGTAGTGTTTGTTATAGACAAACAACCATTGGCTTTCATACCAGTCTTGACAGTATCTGAGGCTAATTTGCATGTCAAGGCAACACCACAGACTAACATTGAATAGAATTGATCATGAAAGATCATACTGTTTTCATGGTTGTTCCATTTTGGGTATCGTCTCTATTTACCTGTGGGCTTGATACGTGTCTTCTCCTTGTCATTACAGGTGACTGTCAACTCTGGTGGTGTAGTGTTTTTTGCTCTATTTAATTCTTCAGGTCTCAGTGAACTACCAAAAGAAGCAGCTGCTGTTATAAAGTTCGCATCATCAAAGATGGCAACACAGGCAGAACGATTGGGTTATGAATTTGCAAGGTTGCTTAGAGTCAATACACCACAGGTGCTGAAGAACTCCCAATACCATACACTTTGATCATTTAATGAGAAACATTCTATTTCTCATTCATGTCTCCAATCAACTGCAGGCTAGAATAGTGTATAATTCTTGTGAGGAGTGGCAGCAGATTCGACATGCTGCAGAAAATGCTCGAGCAGCAGCAGTTTCAAATAATGATGAGGTTGGAGAGATGACTTGCTCAGAGTTGTTGGAAGCTCTTGAGCTTAGTCGCTGTCTTCTTTTGATGAGGTACTGCTATTAGTACAGTGATAAGAATGTTAATTTTTCTTACATACTGCAGCTGTAAATTGTTGCCTTCTGGCTTGGCAGTTATATTCACGGCTCCCCACTGCTTGAGAATTCAAAGGCATTCAATTCAGTAGAAGCTGCTTGTATCACTGCATCATCCCTCGGAAGGGTTTTGATGCTTGATCTAATACTTCGGAATGAGGACAGACTCCCATGCCGTCAGCTTGGTTGGCGTGGTAATCCTGCAAACCTGATGATTTCAGATAAATGTTTGTCACCCAATGCGGATAGATTGGAAGATTCCAAGAGCACTTTGGGTAGTCCCAATCATACTAAAATTTTTAACAGAGAGAAGCGTTCTCACTCTGAAAATCCTCAGGAGTTGGATGTCATAGCGTCAAAAGTAGGAGCACTAAGAAATGAAAGAGAAAATGAAGAATGTACAAATGGCAGTTTTCACGTTGTAGCAATTGACACGGGTGTGCCTCGGCGCCCCCCTGCAGGACGACGTGTCAAAGATCATGAGCGGTATCCCAAAGTTGTCGAGCTCATTGTGAATAGCTCAGACTACTGCTCGAATATATTGTATGAAATTTCCAGTGGTAAGCTCGGGCAGCCAGGGCCAGATGATTTTGCTTCCACAGATCCTTCTTGCTCCCTTTCTGATGAAGAAAATGCTGCTGTGATTCATGAATTTCGAGGATCATTTCGTGCAGCACTGAGGGACCTGGAGGGGTTTCATCTATTTCTTCTCCAGCTATACCAGAAACTGGATGGTGTTTTGCGAGTTTTTTGGTCCATAATTTCTAAAAGCCCTGAAGAATCCGAGAGCAATGATTTTGCGATTTTGGATTTTCCATCACCAAGAGGCAGTTACAGTACTCCGTGCCCTCCTAGTAAGCAAATAAACAGTGAATTGCATGGTGATTCTGAAATACTGAAATCTGCAACGAAGTCATCTTCTGCGGGATCCCGTGGAAGTTTAGATTCAGTTTCTACCATGTCGAGGGATAGCTGGAGCAATAAGAATCCAAGGGGGAGTGCGGAGGCTCCTCGAAGTTTAAGAATGACCATGAAACTTCGTGATTTTTACAAGAATCCGAAGGTAAGAATCTGGTTAATGAAAGAAAGAATTAATCTAACATCCTATGGTCAATTATCTGATTGATTAATTCAGTATATGCAATCTTTGTTTCAGGTTGCTTGGGGTTGCTACAACTTTCCTCAATTCTAGTTTTTTCCTTTATATATTTAGAAAAGATGTTTTCAGCTACTTAATTTGGAAATATACAGGGGCTTTTGAAAAGATATAAAGCATTATTGATTAACGCAGCAAATTTTCATGCCTTCAGTTAAAACTTGAAGTTTCTGTACACAATACACTTCTTTGTATGCTATGAGTTTGGCTAGTTTGGACAATAATGTTTATTCCAATATTTGAGTTCTAAGTAATATTGTGATGCAACAGGTCGATCCTGAAACACTCAAAGAGATTGAACAATGGAATGAAGCACTTAAAACTGATGTGATCAAATTTTGTCAAGAGAACAATTTTCATTCTGGGTTTTTTGATGGGACTGAAAGCAACATGGTCGCTGATGCCTATGAACTGAAGGTTGGTCTAAAAAATGTGGCCAGATTTGTTCCTTTGCAAAATAAAAAGTGAGCCTGACAATAAATCACTTGCAGATACGCCTTGAACACATCATTGAACGGGTATCCTTGATCTCTGATGCTGCAAATACAGAGCGGCCTTCTCTTGTTGTCAACAACTTGTTCATAGGTGGGGCTTTGGCTGCGAGGTCTAAATATACCCTTCAGCATTTGGGCATCACCCATGTACTATGTTTGTGTTCGAATGAGATTGGTCAATCTGATTCCCAGTTTCCTGATCTTTTTGAATACAAGAACTTTTCAGTAAGGGCACCAACCCTGTTGGTTTAGGACTCTCTTATGCCATGATCTTTACGTAATTATAGTTTAGTACTTAATTGGAATTTGTTGTCTATTGCAGATTAGTGATGATGATGATGCAAACATCAGTGATCTTTTTGAGGAAGCATCGGATTTTATTGACCAGGTTGATCATACTGGAGGTAAGGTTCTGGTTCATTGCTTTGAGGGAAAAAGCCGGAGTGCCACAGTTGTCCTTGCCTACTTGATGCTTAGAAAGTAAGAACCTTGACCAGTCCTTTTTCGAGCGAATTACATGATGTCCATGCAAGAACTTTGCTGAAGCTTACCATTTGCATTGTGGTTGTCCTTTTAGGGGCTTTACCCTTGCAAAAGCCTGGAACTTGCTGAAGAAAGTACACCGTCGAGCACAGCCAAATGATGGTTTTGCTAAGGCTCTCCTAGCCCTTGACAAGAAGCTGCATGGTAAGGTGTCAATGGACTGGCAGCACAAGCGGCCAGAGATGAAGGTGTGCCCGATCTGTGGTAAGAACGTCGGGCTGAGCACAAGTTCACTCAAGCTGCACCTACAGAAGGCACACAAGAGGCTCTCTGCAGGCAGCGTTGACAGTGCCATGACCATGGAAATCCAGAAGTCCATCGAGTCGCTCCGGATCAGTCGTGGCGGGAGCCTGAGCCCATCTCAGAAGCTGACCAAGGCTTACGCCGATGAGCTACGCCTCTGATCTATTGTAATATATGTATTATTACTGAGACAATGCACTGTTTTAAACAATTGTTAGGATGAGTTTAGATCTACTTGAGGGTAGAGCACACGCCACAAAATATGTATACGTTTGTAGAATGTTCAGTTTCAAGGGCAAAATATCAATGAAGAGGACACCCCTGTGATCAGGACAAAAAGTGTTCACTTCTTGAGTTGTACAAGAACAGAGACAGTAAAGTTATTGCTGAGAAAGAATTAGTCTCCCTGTACATCACATATGAAATTATGTAGTATAAAACTGAAGTACAGTATGACAACACGTCGGTTGCAGTGGTATGAAATCAATCAAAATGCTCCAGCTGTGTTCTTGATGAACATGCACCAGCAAGTTCTGCGGACTCTTCAGCAACAGAAAAACTGTCATCTTTCTTTTCTGTAACTGCAAGGACACGAATAGAAAACGTTAGCCTGGCTCGTTCGAATCGACTCCTCTGTGTCATTTCAACGTGCTAGTCATGCATGGGTACCCTAAATTTACCCAAAACGTCAGCTCATAACTGCTTAATTTAGCCAACTCGAGCGACATATATGCAAATCTCTGAGGAGCCGGAACAACAATTGAGACCCAATGGCTTTCATCAGAACGCCCCACGCCGCGGCCGGCGCCGTGCTCTCCCTCTTCCTGGTCGCGGTCGCCGACGCCGCGGCGCCCGCGAACGCGCCTCCGTCGAGCAAGCTCTCCGTCCAGGAGGCGTGCAAGCACACCGCGGGGCACTACGAGCTCTGCGTGGCGACGCTGTCCGGCGACCCGTCGTCCAAGTCGGCCGACACGGCGGGGCTGGCGAAGGCGGCCATCCTGGCGGCGCAGCGGAACGCGTCGGAGACGGCGACGTTCCTGTCGAGCATCTACGACGACACCAACCTCGAGAACAAGACGGCGCAGCTGCAGCAGTGCCTCGAGGACTGCGGCGAGAGGTCAGAACGCAGAATCGGTGCACTTATACAAGGTCGAGGTGACGCTCTCCGATGTCTGACACGGGAATTGTATGTTGCAGGTACGAGGCGGCGGTGGAGCAACTGACGGACGCGACGTCGGCGCTGCAGTCGGGGGCGTACAGCGAGTCGGAGGCGCTGGTGGCGGCGAGCCAGGCGGAGGTGAAGCTGTGCCAGCGAGGGTGCCAGGCCGTGCCGGACCACCGCAACGTCCTCACCACGCGCAACCGCGAGGTCGACCAGCTCTGCAGCATCGCGCTCAGCATTACTAAGCTCATCCGCGGGCCACCTTCGTGATACGTTTAATGGGGTGAATCTTTGAAATGGTGAACGGTCGTTGTGCCTAATAGGATCGTGGCTGTAAATTCTCATGTAATCAGATTGGATGGTCTGTAAGAACAGAGTAAATTACTGGACACTTATTTGTTTTTGTGCTAGTTGGATGTATGTATTGTCAACAGGAAACTAACTGTCGCAAACTATGTTTATCACAACGGAATGCGTCGGAAATGAACTAGTAAATGTTATGGGATGGATCCTGGTGCAATCAGACCTTTGCTGTCATTGATGCACTCCTTCATTGTGCTACATACCGAACTGAAGAATTGCATAGCTTTCTCCAAAGGAAATACTAAATCAGGACCTGCTTCCTTTGCAATCGCAAAAAAAAAAAAAAAAAGGACCTGCTTCCTTTGCAAAATAAGAACATCTTTTTATTAGTATAACTTCATGTTAAATTTTTCTCAAATCTCATACAACTAGGGATCATCAACATACAACAGGCGAATCTAATTTGAACCCATGTGTGGTATGGTGTTCATCTCGCACCACTTATTATTGTTTTCTGTAGCGACTGTGTACCTATCTTAATTTTGCAACAAATACAATAGACGCTGTATTCATAACACCCACTAAAGAGCCCAATTAGCAATTATCATGAAACCATGATCTCTAGCTAGGAGTATATATCAGTTTAGCAGTCCGCTGGTGAAAGGCACGCCGGTCTGCGGCAGCCAGAAGTCTCCGAGCACCATGTTCCCTACGGTGAAGTTCCCGGCGTCCGCGGCGCTGCTGAGCACGTGGAACCCCGGCCACGCCACCCTCCCGGCCGTGTCCCCCCCGGCGCCGGTGTTGTTGAACTCGGCGTAGAACAGCGTGTCGAGCGCGAAGTCCCCGTTCCACGGCATCCAACCCGCGGGGTCGACGAGCGCGCCGATCTCCGACTGCATGATCACCGTGCGGGAGTAGGCCTTCCACGGCCGGCCGAGGTAGGTGGCGACGGGGAACGCCGCGTTCGCCGCCAGCTCCGGCGCGGCGGCGAACGCGCAGCCCTGGAGCGTGGTGCCCGTGTTCTGGTTCGGGTCCGTCCGGCCCTGCGCCGTCACCGTGTTGCTCTGCCCCTGCATCGGCAGGCGGGAGTAGAGCGCGCAGTCCTGGAACACGACGGCCGCGTTGCCGAAGACGTAGTCCACCGTGCCGTAGATGTCGCAGGCGCGGTAGAACTGGCGGAGGGAGTGGGTGTAGAGCGTGTCCTGGTACGCCTCGAAGCTGCACCGGTAGAACGTCGACAGGTCCGCGCCGGAGCGGAGCGCCACGGCCTGGTGCTTCGCCGGGCCGGCCGTGTTCCGGAACGTCATGTTCACCGCCACGAAGCCCTGACCAAGGACGGCTGCAGGGGAAGTTATTATTAGGCACAATCTCAGTTGATCGGAGTACTGCTAGGATCGACATGGATCAAACAAAATTTTGTGATATCATGACACGTAATACCGTAAGGCCAACAATAATATATGCGACAACATTATAGGTGACAGTTGTTTCCTACGCAGACACCACACATGGCTCACCTAATGCCATTCTTTAATTTTTAAATGAAAGTCGTATAATCTTAAAAAATAAGGATACCTACTAAACAATCTTGGCCTGTCGTCATGTCATGCATGTTAGTTATCATGCCAATGATTTTCAGGGCAGTAAGGTAAAGTTCAACTGGTTATCGAAAGAGTCAACTCATTTGACTTTGAAAATGCTTCATATATTTTATTTCTGCCAGTTGGTTCATTTTGTAACATGACGCGGAAATGAGCGCGCCGATGCCGAACTAAATTTTGTAGCAGAAGTCAAGAGCGTACACGATGACGGTCCCGGCAAAATAGTAAAATATATAGAGATAACTCACCGAACGTGGCCGAGTTGAACGTCGTCCATCCGTCGACGACGCTACGGTTGCCGGTGATCACCGACTGCCCGATGCCGTCTCCGATCATCATGACGTACTTCTTGTTCTTGGGCACCGCCACATTCTCCTCGTACACGCCGGCCACCACGCGTATGACGAAGTAGCCGGTGCTCCCGTCCAGGTTGCTGGGCGCCGCCGCCACCGCCGCGCCGACGGTGGTGTAGTTCCCGGCGCCGCTCTGGTCCACCGTCACCGCGCCGACCACCGGCACCGCCGCGGCGGCGCCCTCGAGCGTCATCCTGCGCACCATCTCGTCGTCGGTGGCGTCGAACAGCCCCCTCCCGTGTCCGCCGCCGTGAGAGGGCGGCTTCTTCTTCCCACCGGCCGCCGGCTTGGGCGGCTTGACCCACGCCCTGGTGAAGAGCGAGAGCGAGACGCTGTAGAGCTTGGTGCTGTTGGCCATGGGCACGGCGAGCCCGTCGCGGACGGACCACGCCGACGCGGCGGCCTGCAGCCCGTCGGCGCACGTCTGCTGGTTGGTCAGGATCGCCGACAGCAGCGTCTGCACGTCCTCCGCCTGCGGGTCCAGCAGCGCGCTGTTGCCCGACGCGTTCAGCGCCGTGCCGGCGGCGGCGAGGAAGTCGATGTTGAGCGACGACAGGAGCTGGCAGTCCTGCAGCGCGGCGACGGCCGCCGGCGACAGGCTGCGGCCGCGGGCGAGGTAGCGGTTGACGAGGCCCAGGAACTTGTTGGCGTTGGCGAGGGACTTGGCCACGGAGAAGCGGCCGTAGGTGTACAGGTTGCTGGTGCCGTTCGCCGGGAGCACGGTCCGGCAGAAGGTTGGGTCCGTCGTCCCTTTGCACGCCGTCGAAGGGGGCACCGGCGTCGCGGGCGCCGGCGCCGGCGCCGGGTCCGGGTCGGAGCGCGCCGTGGCGGCGAGCAGGGAGAGCACGAGGATGGCGGAGTACAGAGCGGTGGTGGTGGTAGTGTGGAAGGCCGCCATGTTTTCGGTTACAGTACGTGGCAGTACTCTTGTTAAGTTTTTGAGTTATTAATGTGCTTGTATGCTTGGAGCCATGGATCGCGGCATTCTTTTATAGGGTGGATGCGAGGGCTTCATGGTCATTTCGAGAAGTTGGCAGGTCAAGCATGGTTTGACTTGTGAGCTCCATGTGGCTCTTCATATAGGGTCCATAGGAAACGCGTCTGAGCAATAACGGTGACGAAGAAATCCCGGCTCAACGTCAAACACTCGAGAGCTGGCGATTCATGGAATGAGCTGCGCTTGGGGGAGGTGACATTTGTTTCGGTTGGGTTGGCCGGGTTCAAATAGTTGTTCACTTCTTTTAAGCGTTACTAGTTTCAATCAAATCATATAAACATGGTTTCTGCACACGCAGTTGCATGGTTACTTCCTGTACAATTTTAGTTCGGTCAGTAACCATTTTGTTCCTCAACTTTTGCATTTACAAAAGGGGTAATTCTTCTTGATGCGAAATGGGAAAATTCGCCCCTTAGATTTTGAGTTGTTTAAGGTGACAAACACGTCCGTCAGGATGATGACGCAGTTGCATGGTTACTTCCTGTGCAGTTTTAATTCGGTCAATAACCATTTTTCCTCAACTTTTGTGTTCGCAAAACGGATAATTTCTTCTTGACTCCAAACGGGAAGAAGCCCCTTAGATTTCGAGTTGTTTATGGTGACAAACATGTAAACTGGATGACTTGATATGCCACACGTGAGTATGCAACAATATCATCATCTTTCATCTATATATATTTTATCTCCACGTACCTCTCTCATATCAATAAGGCCATTGTTCTAAGTGGTAGGGTGTGTATCCAATTATGGTGATGATTCCATGCACGCAACTAGAAAGAGATGTTATAAAAGACAAGGTGTCAGAATTATATTTGATCTTCCATGATACGCTAGTTAATTAAGCTGGCCATCGTCAAAAAACCACTCAAAACCCTTTTGCTACCTTATTAATTCGCGTGGTGCGCCCGGGCGGCGCCACTGTTCCTCGCGATGCCACAAGATCGTTCAATCCAGCTAGCGTACTGGCTGGGGGATGTAACAGCCACGAGTTTATCCAAAAAATTAGATCGAAGTTTCTATTCTGTGGTGCCCGGTGTTCCACACAGTTAGGCAACCACTAGTTAATAAGCAGTGGTTGACGCCTAGTGGATTTACTAGTAGACACTCTACGTGACTATATTGCTCGTGTTCGGTGTCATGTTAATTAATCAAACGATCCAAATTAGATGTCTCCGTTTGCTTGAGGCTCTGTCAGCTAGCTAGATGGCTTTACAAAACACAAAGTTATGTCGTTCAAAGGTTGTGGTTTAATCATGAAAGTTCCAGCAGATTTAATTTAGCACATATAGTTTCATCTTGCAAAAGCATGGGTACTAATTGTGTATTAGATACTCCTTCAATTTCGGAAAATGCATGGTGCGTAGTATGGGTTGAACATGTATATTCATCTTACCAATCTTAAATGGAAAGAATAACAGATTTTGGATACGGAAGTTGGCAAGACGAACAAATTTTGTGGATCAAGCCACAGGTGTAAAGAGTATGGGTTCACTTTCACAAAAAAAAGTATGGGTTGACGGCTGATTAGTGGCCCTTTGGTGTTAGCTAGAACCATTTTCGTAGACCTACTTTGTGACAAGCATGCTTAGTGCTCTTGTGTAAAGGCAATAATCCGTTCATAGATTCTACTAGAAGCTAGCTGACCATGTTTTTAATTCAAGTTCATCTCTAATCCTTCGTGAATCGGGTGTTGTCTGGAGACATCTGATATTTTGGAAAATACGTTAGAGTTGTGTTTTTCTTAGGGAGCAGGTGGCTAACAAGCAAATGTTCAATTTACCCTTATTTAGTGAGCATTTATAAAGATATATTACCAGTTTATCAAAAAATAATTGAACTGGTAAAACACATGAGTAATAAATGAAGATTATTGTCATGATAACAAATTATTTCCACTTTTTAAAGATTGTTTTCAGAGGTTTGCAATTTTAGAAATGTTGAATGAGTGCTCCTTAGATAAATTACATACCAACATTAACCAGACATATACTTTTTGGTGAGGGCAATGTGTTTAAATAGAGAGCGGCGAAAATCCTTTTTTTGTTTTGCCATTGGTCTTCCTTAATTTGAATTAGATTATCTAGTCTCAGTAGTGAGGTAACACCGCTTTCGGAATTTGGACTTTTGCACTTTATACATGTTAAAATACTTATATAGATCAAAATAGTATGTGAAACTATGATCATTTTGTGGTCTATATGTAAAGAAAAGAATATAATAACTTTTGTTGCATAAGATAAGTTGTTTGTCTTCAACATGATCATATTGTGATGTAGAAACATAAGTGCTGTATAACCAAACCTTGAATTAGTGGTAAGACTTCTATCTTGAGTCCTTGAGCTCAGTCACATACAAGATACATAAAAAATTTCCGTTTTTCTTGAACAGAATGTCCAGTTTTAGATGTCGAGAATCGGAAGATTACGGTGTAAAATCACTTCAAGTCGAATTTTTGCTCACTCTGTATGTAGTAGCAAGGCAAATAAGCACTCACTCCAATAGTCCAATGTTTGCTCTCTTTGTATGTATAGACTTTTGTTCGTTCACCCAAGGAGGGCACCTGTTCTCAGCCTGCTTGTTGAGTGTTTGCCTGTGCAGTCATCTATATGAATCTTCATACAGGTTTGAGATTGAGTTATGAAGCTGCATGTGAGTGCTTTTAGTTGTAATTTCTTTGTTTTACAAAGTGTTTGTAACATGAAGATATACTCATTTATATATTAATATAATTATTCTTTCGACAAAAAAAAGACAAGCACTTCTCACGCGAGAATGACTACTTGAGGTCATGGAAACAGCTAACCCACACAACATTAATTCGCAAGGAGATGAGATCCATGCACATCTACCTGTCAGTCAACTTGCATGCCCACGACAAATCTAAAAGGCTTGCAAGGAGCTCAAGACTCTGGTCCGATCCGTCTTTACAAAATAAGCTAATACCAATTCGCACCATATTTAGGGGGTCAGAAACATGTGGAGGAGCAACGAGCCAAAAGTTTGCAGCCGAGCCGATTGGACATTCTATAAAGCCGGTGGCCTTTGACGGTTGACCCGATCGAGCTAGCTAGTACCCGGACCCAACTGCCGGACCAGGGGCGGCGCTGGCCGGAGATGGTTTGGCAGGTCTGAGAATGGCGTCCTCGTCCTCGCCTCTGCGAGCTGGGAGGAATGCATATATGTGCAGATCGAGACGTTATTAGCTAGCCGGAGTGGATTGACGTCTTGACCGGATGTAGAGCTAATAAAGAGCGTGACTGACCGTTTGGCTTTGAAAAACAGTGTGTGAATTCGAGCACGAGTTATCCCGGCAGGAGGCCTGCGCGTGTGGCACGCCGCCGGTTAATTTGGTAACGACGCACACGATCCACCTGCTTTCTCTGTCTAGCTTCCCTCCCTACTAAAGATCGAGCCTAGTATTTTTTATAGGGGATCGAGCCTAGTAGAGTGTAGATGATGGATGATGGGTCTGAACCTACTTCTACTTGCGGGGACGCATGGGCCGCAAGCATGCAATGTCTCACGCACGTACACTTGAAGGTCGCTAATGGCCTGCTTGCTTGTTCAACGACGGAAAGCCCAGTCTTACCTTGTCTCTCCAATCCATCATGCCCAGCCCAGCAGCCGAGCACCGACGACGCTTCTTCCGGCGCTGCAACCGCGTGGGCGTGGCGGGGGCGGCAGCATTTTGTCTTAGAGGCATCATCTCGTCTCGTCTGTAGAGTAGAGCTCGTCGCGTGGGCGTGGCGGTCCCCTCGATCCGGTGGGCACGTCGTAGTAGTGGGTGGATGCTCGCCCAACCACAAACCAAACTCTCGGAAGAGTCGGAGCTCATTCTTCTTTGCTCCAAGGTGAACTATTCACCTTCGACTGCTCCAACCGCCGTTCCGAATCAACCAGCCGACGGGCCCCGAACTCTCGAGGCGCTGCAGTTGAGAGGAGGAGAAAAAGGTGCTCCGGTCGCCGCCGGTGGAGGTGGTCGTCTCCGTCGCCTCCGATAGCCCTCGGGCCTTCGGGAGGTGGCGGAGACGGTTGTTCCTCTGCCGGTCGGTTGTGGTCGTCCTAGTCTAGGCTTTTATAGATCTAGGGTTAGGGTCCGGTGGTCGCCGACGAGGCGCTGGCGTCGATGGCCGATCCGGTATTGTCCTCTCGAGTTCCGTCGCGTCCTGCCAGCGGTTCGCTCCGACGCCGGTGGTGAACTCGTGGAGGTGGGGTTCCCGTTGTGGTGCCCTTGTACAGGAGCCCATGGCGCGGTGGCCATCCGTCTCGGTGAGGCAGGGTGGTGGCTGGCCGCTTGTGCTCCAGGGACAGAGGAAGCTGTGGGTCATGCGGAAGATGGAGGAGGGCTCGTGCTCGGTTTCCCCGCGGTGGTCGCCATCACCGGCGAGTGGCGAGTCTTGGCCAAGGTGAGTTTGGGGCGCTGCCCCGGCCGATTGGGCGGTCGGCGTTTGCTCATCTCTTTCCTGGGGGCGAGTGTCTTTCTTCGGCTCTTCAAAAGCTTTCAAGCGACAGGGTCTTCTGGCTCCGGGGAACTCTCCTTGGCTTCGGGAAAGCGGCGGCAGGTCCTGGCGTCGTGCGGCGGTGGCGGCGGCGGCGACGTGCTTTGGCAAGAACAGTTGTACTCTGTATCCTGTTTAGTATCTGTATGTGTATCGTACTTTGTACGTTTCCTTATCTATTAATACAGATATGTTGATAAAAAAAAAACCGCCGTTCCGAATCGATGCCGTGGTCTCGTCGATCGATCGGTCTCACAGAAGCTGTCCTAGCTCGGCTCACATTTCAGAGTACAGACGCAGTACATGCACTCACAAAAAAGGTATAACTTCTGTACACTGAATTAATGCATGCGCGCTCTCATTGCTGGGGATTAGGATCTGCCGCACGACAGCCCACTTACTCCGGTACAGACAGCCAATGCAAAAGAGAACGAACGGGGAATCACAAGGGAGCAGTGGATCATTTCTGGAAAGACCAGAAACAAATGGGATACAGTACCGCTCCACATGTACCAGCAGGACTGATTTTTTTTTTTTTTTGAAGGAAACCGCCCATAAAGGGCTCGAAGCTTCTCTATTACACCAGATGCAGGTACAGAGGCAATTTAACAAAAAGACCCTTGATAAGGATACAGTTTATGTTCAGGTCTTTTTGCATGCCTAAAAGGACACTATAGAAAAATAAAATTACAGTCAGGTCCTTGGGAGGAAAACGACGTCGGTGAGGAAGAAGAAATCCACGCCGCCATAGCTTCTTCCCGAACACCAAGACGGAGAGCACCCAAATCAGCAACAGTAGACACTCCAGTGGAAGGGCCTCCGTCCACAAGCGAGACCAAGCAGTGTGTACAGCACCAGCCGTCGAACCACTGCGCCGTGGACGGGAACAAACCGATTAACAGGCCGGTGGTCCATCCGGTCGTCGCCTCCAAGCTTGCATCGTCAGTTGAGGTTAGAAGAGGTCTAGCTGTAGATCTAGAATAAGCATCACCGGGCCAGACCATAGAACCCTTCCCGTGGGGATCAGCAGAGAGCGATCGACCCGAAGAGGGGGAGGGTAGCCCTTGCCGGAGAAGACCGCTACTAGATCTGGACCTTCCAATCTCGGTTGTACCTGCAAACAAGTAGTAGAGAAGCAGAAGAAGAGGGGGAGTACACTCGCTGGGGAGGAAGCCAGCGAGGACAAAAGCCATCTCGGCAACACCACAAGGAAACAAAGGCACAAACCGAATCGCTCCGATTACAAATCGCACGGCGATGTGAAGCGATTGGGAGAGCACCAACTACTGCGAACAGAGAAAAACTACAGACCTACTAGCTGTACACGGCTAGGACCCCCTCCCACTCCACGCCGGACTCACCCGAAGAAGAGATAGGGGAGGGGGTCCGATCAGATCGGAAAGAGTGGTGCTGGGAGTTGCAGGTTGGGGACTGATTCATTCACCAGATCGACCACCACAACAATTAATACTTGCACTCTATTGATCAAGCTAGCCAGTCTGGTGATTGGGAAGATGTCATGCGGCCAGGTAGGTCAGACTAAGAGCAAGGCCAATGGTTGAGCCAAGTACTTGTCTTATAGCTAAGTAAATAGACAAACATGCAACAAACTTGTCTCAACAATTGCTACCGGGCCCATCTGCAGTCCCACTATCAGCACACGCGACGGTCGCTGCAGTTTGCGACAAGGAGCCTTCTCTCTCTTGCCTTTTGCCTGCAAATTCTGCCAAAGTCTGACGTTGCTTGTCGAATCGACCATTGTTGGGCTTGCTCTAAATGGTGATATAAATCCACTAGTGGCCTGCTTCTAGCTTTCTCTATTTCCACATAAATTAGCTGAGTCTACTGTTGACGCTCAACGACGATCGAGAGCTCTTCATCGCCGGGTTACATCGATGCCATCATACAGGCTGCTCGTTCGTCGCCCTATACATGCATGCCTTTGTCCGTCCAGCTGAACGTGTCAACCCGATTCACGTAACAAACACACAGTGCTCTAGTTACTTATCGTCTCAGTGGATGGATCTGGCCCCTTATTCAAATCGGTCATAGTCGTATGTGTATACTCCCTCTGTTCAGAAATATATGTCATTCTAGCTCCGGCACAAATTTATATCATTCTAGCTCCGGCACGAGAATTAAGAAGTGAAAAAAATTTATGCATAAAAATCGAGGAAGAAAGAGATAGAGTGTATTGGGAAGAGAAAAATATGCATTAGAAAATAAAAATGATATGTGATTTGATGAAACTGAAAAAATCTCGAATCACATTTATTTGTGAATGAGTACATTCGAAGCTGCTTGTAAGCTACGCCCACCACCGGGACGGTTCCGCTGACGTCGAAGTCACGGGACTTTGTCGCTGACATGTGGGCTCTCCTCCTAGAGGGCCCACATGTCAGCCATGAAGTCACGGCTGACTTCGACGTCAGGGGATCTCAATCCCCCACCACTCCCTCCAAGACGTCAAGAACCAAACAAAATGTATGTATAGTCTTCAAAGTTTGATTTCAGTAGTCACTTGACAGATATAAAAAAGGCTTTCGCAATCATCCTTGGAAATTAAAATTAAAATTAAAATGTACTGTAGCGGCTGGGGATGAACCATATACGTATCTTATATCCATCTAACCTGCCTAATAAATCAATAAAAGGTGGTACCAGGAAAGAAAATGATAATGAATGTGTACCATGCATATACCCCTTTTGTAGGCTCGTCTCGTACGCACGCAGGGACTAATTTAATCTGTCGAGTGTCGACTGACATCACCGGTTGTTGCTCTGGTTGTGCTGGCCGGAGTTGTTGTTTCTGCATGTTTCACTGTTGCGTTGCACGTCGCGCACGGCACCTTCTCGGACCGAACATGGAGAGTGTCGCGCGCGTGCCCTGACCGACGTCTCTTTTGTATGGTAATAGTACACGCCCACCCAAACAAACACCTTTGTCCAACAAGTAAAACTATATATTGCCGTATGTTTCTTTATTCTTAAGACCAACTGTTGACCATACATTGGCCTAATGCTCTTTTTTCCCCTAATAGACCATGGTACCATCATCCAATCTTTATCAACCACTGCTTAAGACAAAATAATGGTTCATTTGGAGGTTAAAACAAGCACTACTTGAAGGAACTATACAGAGGGGAGGGATCGCTGGTTCGCCAATGATGAGAGTGCCAGATGAGGAGGGTACCCAAGTGATGGCTAGAAAAGCACATAAGTTGTAGTGACAATCAACTCTTTATGGGTCTACTTTTATCCCATCTGCAAGCGGCCCTCTTTCAAACAAATGCATTTTCAAGAAATTCTATAGGAATCAATTTCAGTTTTCTACGATTCAGGAAAAATTATGAGTCCGGGAGGAGGTATGATTGTTAATTACTTCCTCTGTCCAATAATATAAGTGTTGATGCACGTTTGATCAATATATAGATATTTGGACCGGGAAGTAGCAAGCTATAGTTGTGTGAGACCAATCTAGAACACACAAAGGGTTTAGAGTGGTTCGGGCCTGTTGACAGATAATAACCGTACGTTTGGTGCTTGTCATGTTGAATGTTCCAGCGAGACTGGTAGGATTGCAATATGCTTCCGATACCTCCTCATATTGGGGTTACATGAATATTTATCGTGACATTTTACAAATCTATCTTTATATTCCTCTTGGTGTACGTCAAGTCTTTTGGATTACCAAAATGTGTATCTTCGAATATCAGGGCATCGACAATAAGAATTTCTAGGATTTTTTTTAACATGTATTAATGTTGAAAGGCAAGCCCCTAGATACTTTCATTTTAGTCGCATGTGCATGTACCTATCGACATCTTTAATCAGATATGTTTTCCTTTTTAGGAGGGGAGAAGTTCAAAAAATGCTTGTATTTATTTGCATGCAAATCTCAAACCCCTGAAATGCTTATAGTCGTGGACGAAGGAAATATGTCCAAAGTTGAAACCATGAAAATCATGTTGTAATAAGATCAGTACTACCACCAGGTCTTCCCACTTATCTATATGCCATACAGTATAAGAAACAATAAAAAAATTAAAAATATCTATTTGTTAAATTAGGTCTTACGTTGATTGGGGTTGCTAATTGTAGACAAAGGACATACAAGTTGTGTGTTCGTGAATATTGAGCCCAGAGTTTGACATCAGAGTGGTTACATTATGTGATTATACATGATGTTTGGATGTGCACAGTTTTTTAAGTCTGGGGATCAATTCAGCAATATACATTCACATTTGTACCTCATATATATATTTCCAAGGATCTTTTGAGGTTTGTACAAAAAAATATTTGAGTTAAAGAGTGGGATTTTGTGAGCATGCATGTATATATTGGGGCATATGTCCCATTGTCCCTAAGGGGCATTGACTTTGGCAACTATCTATCTATCATT
The DNA here is from genome assembly GCA_012490785.1 of Eragrostis nindensis. Lineage (NCBI taxonomy): Eukaryota > Viridiplantae > Streptophyta > Magnoliopsida > Poales > Poaceae > Eragrostis > Eragrostis nindensis. Next base: position 297,495 of record JAAXCT010000055.1, read on the forward strand.
TCTCTAGCTCCTAATTTTATTGTCATTGATAGTGGTCCCGCCATAATTTTGAAAAATGTAAGATGCAAATTGTTTTATTCTCTTCACTATGTATGTCACCACTGTTAATGGAAGCCAACCGCCTAATTAAAATGGCTAGGCAAAGCAAAAGATTGTGTTTATATCACTCAAGGCAAACATATAGCTTCATTTAACTCACCTAATAAGCAATGTCCCAAGGGAGTGAGCTCCAAGTTGAGTCTAATGCCCTCACCATCCACACAGTAGTTCAGTGCCGCCCCATCCTTTGAATGCTGCGGATTTTTTTGAGCATACGGGGACATGTGCTCCTCTAGTTTAAATTTTACTAGTTTTGATCAAATCCAGTAGCTAAAATCTCCAACTTCGAAGCAGGATCCCAAGACTAGATTTACACTAGGAATCGTTTTTTCCAAAGCAGAATTTTCAATAGGAAATTAGTTCCCCCTCTACCTATATATCAACAGCCCCTAAACCCCTCCTGGAACCCCCCAATCCATCTCCCACGCTCCAGCATTTGCTCCGTTGCTCTGTCCGCAGCTCCAACACCAGCAGGACAGGAGCTTAGCTATCACACAAAAGACACAATGCCACCCTTACCCAAGAAATCCAAGCCTCTGCTCGTCCTCCTCATCGTCACATTCATTGGCGGCGCCGTCGCCGCCGGCGACACTGTCCCCTTCTACCCCTCCGCGGAGGCCGCGGCCGCCGCGCACTGCGACGGCACGCTGTACCCGGACCTCTGCCTGTCGACGCTCGCCGACATCCCGGACCTCCACAAGAAGCCCCTCCCGGAGGTGATCTCCGCCACCGTGAACCGCACCGAGGACGTGGTGACCGCGACGGCGTCCAACTGCTCGTCGTACCTCAGGTACAAGTCGCTCACCGCGCGCGACCGCCTGGCCATCAGCGACTGCATGGAGCTCCTGTCCACCACCATGGACGAGCTCCAGGCCACCGTCGCCGACCTCGGGTCGTCGTCCCCCTCCGCCTCGCAAACCGCTGCCGCGAAGCGCGTGACCGTGGACCACGTCATGACGGTGCTGTCGGCGGCGATGACCAACCAGTACACCTGCCTCGACGGCTTCGCGTACCATAACGGCGGCCAGGTGCGCGTGCGTCAGTACATGGAGCCGGCGCTGCACCACGTGTCCCGCATGGTCAGCAACTCGCTCGCCATGGCCAAGAAGCTGCCCGGCGCGTCACCATCGACGGCGGCGACGCAGACGGAGACAACGGCGCGGCGGCAGCCGTTCACGGGTTACGGGCAGATGGTGAAGGGATTCCCACGGTGGGTGCGACCCGGGGACCGGCGGCTGCTGCAGGCGCCGGCGTCGAGCGTCACGGCGGACGCGGTGGTGGCGAAAGACGGGAGCGGCAACTTCACGACGGTGTCGGCGGCCGTGGCGGCGGCACCGGCCGGCTCGAAGAAGCGTTACGTGATCTACATCAAGGCCGGGGCGTACATGGAGAACGTGGAGGTGGGGAAGAAGCACACCAACCTGATGTTCATCGGCGACGGCATCGGCAAGACCGTCATCAAGGCCAGCCGCAACGTCGTCGACGGCTCCACCACCTTCCGCTCAGCCACAGTCGGTGAGTATTTCATCCCTGTTTGCTTTGGTGGACACTGGACATGCTATTATTGCTTGCATTGCATCGTAGTCCCCTGTTTCGTGAAAACAGAACATCATTCTTCGTAGTCCTCTGTTTTCATGATCCATTAAACAAGCCATAATAGATAGCTGCCGAATCGAAGGACACGCTGCTGAAGACACACCAGTCGAGTCGCGTCGAACATATAAGGAAAGTGCATGCAAGCTTGTCGGAACAGTAGGCAATCGTGTGCCGGCAAGCTCCATCGAGCGGACATAAAATTCGTAGAGTAAATCTAGGTGATGCCTCCGATCGTGAGCCCATGCCCATCCATAAACCAAGCGCCAAGCGGACGAACGCGTCTTGTCCATGCATGTGTATAGCCCACCGCACTGTATGTTCACGTATGTCTCTGTCGGCATGGTATTTTCCGGCTTGTCGTATGGCTAAACCATACTAGGCACCACATGAGAGCAAGCAGTGGACTCTGTTGCTCTGCAGGCCCATGCCCCCCTCTAACTAAAATACTCGGTCTGTTTGTTAGTTTTCGGTTTAATTAGTCTCCTATTAACAAAAGCACTTTTCCGGATCTTGGTAACACACCATTGAAGTTTTGATCACTCACATTATGCATGGACGTTCACACACACTGTCGATCCTGTTAGTACTACTAGTAGATACGCGAACTGCTTGTCGGTGGTGCGTGCTGATTCATGCACACATAGAGAGAGAAAAGGTACAAAAAAGGATGCTGCTCTTTTGCGCTGAACGCTCGTGCATATCCTGCGTGCGCACCCCATGCAAATGCAATGCTGGCCATGTCCTACCTGGATCCACGCGGCTGGTGATGGGAGGTCGGTGAATCACAGGTCGCGCCGCCGAGGTCTCGTCGGAGCCGTCCGTGATCGCGGGGTGCCGCCGTGCCGCCACCTCCGTGGTGTCCGCCGCGCAGTCAGACAGACAGACGTCTCTGGATGCCCGCCTGGCGATCTGATCACGAATTAAACCCGGCCAACTGCATGCATGCATGCGCCGCCGTGGCCATGTGTCCTGTTACTGTCACCGCTATTGATGGATAGTACAGTGACGCGCGAGGACGCTTGAGGGGGGAGCGAAGGAACCACGTACACGCGTGCGCGCGCATGGGCGCCACGCGTGCACATGAGGTTTGGATTGGCTTGATCGAGTATATAGCGAATCCAACAGAGTTTTACTATTTGTAAAACTTTGGTAAATCAATCAATGGCTTTTGAATACTACGTTAGTTTTGGCCGCACTAATGTATTGGAGATCGTCCACGCGAGCGTGCTGAGCTTGATCCAAATGAGGTTGGCTGCATACAGCCAGTGGTCATCATGCTGTGGACCGTGGTAGCTAGCTAGGGGACCTCCGAACCCTGTTGTTCTGCATAGGGACGGACCGTGGTAAGGGAGTAGTGGGATCAGCCACATTCACCACCGCAGGCCAGAGGAAATCTAGCTGGCCAGTTATGCCATCCTCTTCCGGCTTGTGGAAATGGAGGTGGAGAGGTGGTACAAAATAATGATGCCATCACCAGCCAACCACCACGTACAATAGTGTAGTATAGTCCTACATAGTTAGTGATACAGTAATTCCAGGATCTTACTAGTATATATTGTGCATGCTAATTAGATTCCTGAGCGGAAAAGATAGGTCAGGATTTTGCAGTACAAATCTGATAGGGCTTAACTATGCTATCATGGTAGATATGCCGCTTGCACCTTGCGGACAAACAGATTGCGCCCCGTGACTACTTGTCCACTTATTCCGTGGTAAGTACAGGCAGCATGTGTGCGCGCACCCACAGTTACTTGCTGTGCACGAGAACGAATGGGCGTCAGAAGAATGTGTATATATATCCACACTATTCTAGTAGTAGTACATCTACGAATCCCATGAGCATGCGCAGCCAACAAAGCTGCCTCCGGTTTTCTTATGCCAAATTTGCACCCTTTTTATGTACTACTAGTAGTATGCATGCTCCGTAGATGTCGGTGCTTGCCATCTCGTTGCTACCGTTGGATGACAAACGTGGTACAGTATCCAACTAGGACCAGACAGTGGCCTACGGCGACGGCGTGGAGGTAGTACGTCGTCGTCGCTCAGTGATGCTCACGCGCGTTGTTCGGCCTGACTTGTGTGCCTGTCCGCATCCTTGCGTCCTGCCTGCATGTGGGCTCGGCTTTCCATGCGGCTAGCGTCCGTCCATCTGTCGCGCTCTCTCACGGTCCTGCGTGCTGATCGAACGCCACCCCAAAACCATCCATCGCTACCAGCCTACCACGGCAGCACTGGATCAAAGCTTGCAGTGGTTTATACGGGACAAAATTTAATAAACAGGCTTGTGCTTTTTGGGCCACCTCGCGTGAGACGGTCGTGGGGCGCAGCTTAATTACAAAAGTTCAAAATGAAATGGAATTTGTGAGCTGAATTCCTTAACAATTAAGGCAACCACAGTGCATGCATGGTCCAACATTGCATACGGTCTACTGACAAAGGCCACTATTTGCATTGTTTGTTTATGTTTCAATAAACAACGAACATGCTACGGCATAAAAATGAGTATTAAAAAAAATGGTAAAAAGGAAACTGTGCCAGCATGAACTTTCCCGCCCCCATGCATAAGCGTAAAGAGCCCTTTGATCGAAGCAGTGGGATTTATTTGAGAAACGGACGAGATGACGTCAGGGTTAGGAGGTTGGATTATGGGATGGCAGTGGCGGAGCCAGGCCCACAGCTGGGGGTGGGCCGAAATGCTATTGGGCCAGCGGGGGTGGGCCGGTAAAGGAAAAAATTCAAAAAAAAAAAGAAAAACTACACTGTAGCAACTGCTACAGTGCTAAAAATGCACGCTGGGCTGAAACTGGGGGTGGGCCGCGGCCCACCCGGCCCACCCCTTAGCTCCGCCCCTGTGGGATGGCAGAACTGCGGTTTTTCTTAAGAGGGCTAGGGAGTAAAAGAAATATTAAGAAGTATTCAGCTTTTGTGTTAAAATAGAGGCTATTATATTTTTACCCCTACTTTGCCTTCTAATTGTGATTTTATCTCTGAAATTTAGGATTTGCGATTTTACCTCTGAAATTTCAAAACGAAAACGAAGTTTACCCCTATTAGGGGTAAAATCAAATAAAAATATTGCGATTTACTCCTAGTAGAGGCAAAGTCATGCTTCACTTTTAAAAACTAGGGGTAAAAACACAATAATCCTGTTAAAATATTGTGTAGAAAATGATAATACCCATAGCATTTGTGTGTGTGTGTGTATTTGGGGGGGGGGGGGGGGGGGGGGGGGGGGGGGGCAAGTGCCCTTGGCAGCACCCTCCTTAGTTCCACCGCTGATGGGATGTTTCAAGGTTTATCTACCTTAATTAGGAGTTTGGACGTACGACTGATGCATGGGCCAGTAGTGAGGCAACCTTTGATAATATATATACCGAGGCAGTGAAGATCGTGACAATGCGATTCTAGCTGCTGGCGATCTGTGTAGGTGGAGGGAGAGAGAAAATTAGAGGCTAGCAATTGATGACTAGCTGCGAATTCCATTTTCAAGGCTCCACTTCCCTTCCTCAAAGTGATTTTTAGATTCAGATACTCTATAGGGAAGTGATGATGTGGCTAAAAGTGATTCTTTTTTGCTTATATATAGGATAAACTCTTAGTTCGTTTAGGACAATTATTTCACAGGATTAGGAGAAGCTACTCTTTCAACTGCTTAGTTCGTTTAGGACATTCGCATTTTCAATTCAGCATTCGTTTGGCGGGTTGGTCAAAGTCGGATACAGACCGTTTTATTCGATTTTGGTCAAACCCAGGTTAATAGAATTGGGCCAAGTTTGTATACCTAACGTTAAGAGGAGAGATGGGCCTGATTTTTTATCTGGGCCAAGCAAAATGTACGGAATGCTTCCTGTCTGAACTCGCAGCCCATCATGATGTTGCAATTCAGCCCATAAACTTTCTTCAACTGCGAGCGTGACGAATTCCTCCTCTGATCGTGCTCCTGAACTTTTGCAGCTGTGGTGGGCAACAACTTTTTGGCGCGCGACCTGACAATCGAGAACGGCGCCGGCCCGTCGAAGCACCAGGCGGTTGCGCTGCGCGTGGGCGCGGACCTGTCTGCCTTCTACCGCTGCAGCTTCGTGGGGTACCAGGACACGCTGTACGTGCACTCCCTCCGCCAGTTCTTCCGCGACTGCGACGTGTACGGCACCATCGACTTCGTCTTCGGCAACGCCGCGGTGGTGCTGCAGGGCTGCAACCTGTACGCGCGCAAGCCGCTGCCCAACCAGAACAACATCTTCACGGCGCAGGGCCGCGAGGACCCCAACCAGAACACGGGCATCTCCGTGCAGCGATGCAAGGTGGCCGCCGCGTCCGACCTCGCCGCCGGCGCCGGGAAGACCAAGACGTACCTGGGCCGGCCGTGGAAGCAGTACTCCCGCACGGTGTTCATGCAGTCGGAGCTGGACTCGCTGATCGACCCGGCGGGGTGGCTGGAGTGGGACGGCGACTTCGCGCTCGACACGCTCTACTACGGCGAGTACATGAACACCGGCGCCGGCGCGGGTACCTCGGGCCGGGTCAAGTGGAAGGGGTACCGCGTGATCACCAGCGCCGCCGAGGCCAGCGCGTTCACCGTCGGGTCGTTCATCGACGGCGACGTGTGGCTCGCCGGCACGTCCGTCCCCTTCACCACCGGCTTGTGAGCTCGTCGATCAACGTGCGCTCATCAGCGAGGCGATCGATTCACACAGCCAGATGGAGAAAATAATAATCAAGGCCGGGGCGGTTAGCGGTGAAATTAATGCACCGATCGATTATCTAGCAGTGTTGTGCGTCGTTGATTCTTTTTGTTCTTGGGCCCAAAATTGTACTCGTACGATACCACCTTTATTATACGTGCGTGATTTGTCCTGCGTTCAAACATGAACGTATGATGGATGATTCGGGTGTACTTTGTTTCTCTTTTTCACCTGGATCATTTTGGTCACGTGGTACATGGTGATTTCCTGTGATTGCTGGCACCGTATACCAAGAGCCAACATTGTTCAGTGCGGCTGCGGCGGTCAGGTGATCGGTGCGGTGGGCATTCACTTCGCCGTCGGAGCTGTGCTGTATGCACCGACCCCTCTCGCCGGCGGAGCTAAACCACACTGAACTACTCAAGAACTCTTGGGCTGAACCACACTGAAGAAACGGGCCGAATGGCAAAGGGAGAAGACGAGTCTTCTGTTATGCCGATGATTACGAGTTTACGACTCTGTTCCTCGCGCGTCCACAAATGTGAGAAAACGACGGCTCCACGATGAAAGGATGTGCGAAAGTCGTCGCAAACGCAATGCTGCTCGTATGCGCCCATACCTAACTCACTGGCACGCCGTATGCGACACCTGCTGCTGCCTGCGCGCGTCACGTCGTGTTCCGTTCTCGAAGCGGGAGAAAGAGAGCAGCAGGAATCTCAGATCTCGTATCTAGATCTCGTCACCTCCGTCTGTCTGAAACACGAGAAATCGGCAGGGTTTTGCTCCAAAGAAAAAAAAGAAAAAGAAAATCCGGCACAATGTACAACGATGTGCCACGGGCGAAGCATAATCGAGGTAGTGCAACCGGTAGTCTCGGCACAATGTACTATCCGTTGCACTACCCATCCACGATCTTTTCTTTGTTGCCAAGTTTCTTCCAACAGTGTGTTTCGAGCGAGGCAGCTGTGCAATGGATGTACCCACGGGCTTGCCAACATACTACACACCGGGCGGCATGATCGAAAATTAGTCATGCAACGTTTGTTCTCAGCCGACTTGCTGTTCCAAAGCTGAGGAATACGGAGGGATACAGTGTCGCTGTTTTCTTCGCACACTTCTCTTTGTGACGCAAGCAACAATGTTCCTCACCCTCCACTGTTTTATGCAATACATTCGTAGTCCCCTGCATGTCAGTGATGCAAACGATCCAAGGCTAGTGTAGTGCTGATGGTTGTTCCCTAATAAATTTTGTTGCATTATCTGGGAATGCAACAATGTTCTTGAGGCTGATAATTGTGAAGGACAGCTGAAGACCAAGGAATATATTGCTAAAAAATTGAAGACTATTATTGAGGAAGTGGGTCGACAAAATGTTTTTCAATTTATCACTAACAATGCTGCAAATTGCAAAGGTGTGAGTCTTCGTATAGAATATGATAACATATTCTGAACTCCATGTGTTGTGCATACACTTAAGCTAGCCTTTAAGAGTGTCTGTGAGCCTAGAATTCCCGGGAATGATGATGATCACTTTGTTTGGTACCAACTTTAATTCATAAGCGGATAGTGGAGGTTAAATTGCCACTAAAGCAAATGGTAATTTATGAGGTATGGGACGTATATATAAGGATGATGATCAGATTTCCAAATTTTTCCATGACACGGCACTTAATGATATGTGGTGGAAAATGTGGAGTTTATTCATGACATGATACGATTAGCGGGCACCGACACACTATGCCTTAACTTAATTTATGAGATGTGGGATTTAATGATTAATCAAATTAAGAAAGAGACATATCAATGGGAAAGACAAGAAACAAATGATCGGTTTGAGTTGTTCTCGGTTATTCGTGATATATTGGTTGCTAGATGGACAAAAGGCAATAACCTGGCTCATTTCTTAGCACATTCACTCAACCTAGGGTACTATTCTGCAACCTTATATATAGCTGCAATCTGCACTAACAACTTCTAGTAAATTATTTCAGTTGATAATATTATGAATCACCTCTGTTGCTAATTATTTCATTTGCTTACGTAGTTATTATAGCAAATAGTAGATGGATGGGGGTGTGGGCCGTGTAACTCCCCACAATTTCCTAAGAGAGTTGACATTGTTGTGTTGTAGCCTGTAGGTGTTATCTGTATGTTTGTGAACAATTTGTGTTTTGCTTGCTGTAATCATCCTCTTCATTAGGATGCTAATCCCTAATATTTCTTAGATGCACTATATTTCTTTTTTTTTGGGAAAAAACTTGAAACATATCCAAGTATCTTTTTTCTGTTTGGGAAAAAAAAGACATATCGTTGTACTCGATACTCCTCGATATTGATCGTGTATCCGTATTACAAGTTCCAAAAATATTGCCAACGTATTATTAGTACTATGGATTTGGCCGGAAGATGAGAGAGAGATGTGCGAGATGGAAAGACATAGGTTTCTAGTAGCTTGAGCCTTTAGGACGCAATGTATTCTATTTTTTTGATAAACATATGAATGGCATCCATATGAGACCTAGTCACATGCATGTGGTATTTATAGATCCTATTCACAGCATGACACACAAGTTATCGTCTTCTCATGATTTCCTCATTCATCCGTATGATTAACTCCACACCAAGCCTGCTCCACACACACGTCCTACGGTGCACCATGCTAAAGCAATTACCCCGCAATGATGGATCGTAGGACGTAGCTGGGCCGGCTTGAGGCGCTTCCGCAGGCCCAAAACGTAGAAATTAGCAAGGCCCAGGTTTCATTTTTGTGAGGGACATCACATCAGCTTCCGTCCCGGAGGAAGAAAAGTGAGTGCGCCGTGCGCGTGCACCTTGTGCAGCTCCAAGAAAAAGGTGCCGCTCATCTCGTGGCATAATGGCCGGCGGTGATCGCTGCACGGTTCCCTCGTCTGGTCAGTGATTGCTGCGGCGGGCTGATCCTATTCCTCCCGTCGCTAGCGTCCGTCTGGCTTCCCGTTTCCATGCTTCACCACAGCACGTTCCGGCCTTCCGTCCCTGTTTTCTGCAAACAAAATTTCGCCTTGAAAACCTAAAACCTGACCGAACTTGGAAATGGCCGCCCTCGGCCGCCGAAATGGCGCGCAGACGAAGTTTTGGATGAAAGCCCGAAACGAGACTGACTCACACGGCCATACCCTACCACGCCATCGTCGCAGGGGCGCTCGGGGCATCTTTCTTAACTCGCGTTTTCATGCGCCAAAACGACCTTAAAAAACTGTAAGCCTGTGACTGGCGTTCCCATTTGCCTGAACTGCCGGGCGGGCAGGGCAGTCTCTCCTCACTCACTCGCTGAGGGCAGTCGCCATGCTCCCATGTGAACGAGCTCACCTCTCGGTCTCGGGGCGCGCTGGCCGTGGCAGAGAAAAGTAATGGCCGTTCCGAAACCGAAAAAGGGTAACGACAATAAATATTCGGAGGAGAGGAGTGAAAACAGTCTTTAAAAGCAGCGCGCGAGTGGCGACTGTTTGTGAGCTTGAGAGCGAGCGAACTGAGTGAGCGAGCGGCCGGTCCACTGGTCCAGTCCAGTGCAGTCCAGCTCAGTCGAGTCGAGTGGCCATGGCTCGCGTCCGCTGCCTCTCCGTCCTCGCGCTCCTCGTCGCGGCGGCGCTGCACCTCCCCGGCGACGCCATTGCCGGGCGCCACCACGGCCCCGCCCCGCACGACTACAGGGACGCACTCGCCAAGTCCATCCTCTTCTTCGAGGGCCAGCGGTCTGGCAAGCTGCCGCCGTCGCAGCGCGTCACGTGGCGCAGGGACTCCGGCCTCTCCGACGGCGCGTCCGCAAAGGCAAGATATATAAACAATGCCTCTGTTGTTTTTTGACCACTTGTTGTTGGTCATGCCTGCATTGCATTGTTCTTGACGTGTTCTTCTTGGTGATGTCTGTTTTGGCAGGTGGACCTTGTGGGCGGGTACCACGACGCCGGCGACAACGTCAAGTTCGGGTTCCCGATGGCGTTCAGCATGACGATGCTGGCGTGGAGCGTGGTGGAGTTCGGCGGGCTCATGAAGGGCGAGCTGCAGCACGCACGGGAGGCCGTCCGCTGGGGCGCCGACTACCTGCTCAAGGCCACGGAGCACCCGGACACCATCTACGTCCAGGCAAGCACGCACGCCTCATAAGTGTTCTTCTCTTCTTGATACGCTGTCCTGCTCCATGGGACAACGAAACACCGACTGTTAGTTAGTACTACTAGAATGTTAGTGTGTCATTTCCCCTGTCCCATTCACAGCCAAAACAGCTAGTATTGTGCTTACGTTTCTCCTGTGGTCACCATTTCTTCTCCATGGTCAAACCGAGGCGGTGTGCTTCACACTAGCTCCTCCGTCCTCACCCACGCTTAGATCTTGCAACGAGCTCAGAAAGTTGCCTTCATTTATGCAAACCGAGGAGCCTCCGCATGTCGCGCGCGCGGTTCACACACCATGTGTGTGGTGGACCAATAATGCCGCGACCAGGCAGTAGATAGAATATGGGCGTCGTCTGCTTCGCTTAGCTGATCTCGTACGTTGCCCATGCTCTGCTCATCATCATCATAGGTTGGTGACGCGACCAAGGACCACGCGTGCTGGGAGCGGCCGGAGGACATGGACACGCCACGCACCGTGGTCAAGGTGGACGCCAGCACCCCCGGCTCCGACGTCGCCGCCGAGACGGCCGCCGCGCTCGCCGCGTCCTCACTCGTCTTCCGCAAGGCCGACCCGGCCTACGCCAGCCGCCTGCTCGCCAGGGCCAAGAGGGTAACGCATCGTCCCCGTCCTTTGTGCCATCATGCATTGGTCTCAATCCTCTGTTTCTTCGGTGCTCTGCTTTGTTATGTAACTAAACCTCTGTTTCTGCTTGTGTGTACTGCTAGGTGTTTGAGTTCGCGGACAAGCACAGAGCCCCCTACAGCGCCCGGCTCGGGCCATACGTGTGCCCATACTACTGCTCCTACTCCGGGTACCAGGTAAGCAAAGCAACTAAACCGAGAAAAATTATATAAATAATGGATTCGTTATTTCTCTTGCTCCGATTGGTGGTTGGTTCCACAAGGCAGCAGACATCACAGTCCTCTGACCGAAAAGTTACGTTGTCTTTTCATGACATAAAAAACACAAAACACAGGACGAGCTGCTCTGGGGCGCGGCGTGGCTGCACCGCGCGACCAAGAGCCCGGCGTACCTGAGCTACATCCAGACAAACGGGCAGGTGCTGGGCGCGGACGAGTCGGACAACACGTTCGGTTGGGACAACAAGCACGCGGGCGCGCGGGTGCTCATCGCCAAGTCGTTCCTGGTGCAGCGCCTGGCCGCCACGCGCGAGTACAAGTCCCACGCCGACGGCTTCATCTGCTCCATGGTGCCCGGCACGCCCACGGACGCCACGCAGTACACGCGGGGAGGCCTCCTCTACAAGCTCGGCGACAGCAACATGCAGTACGTCACCTCCAGCGCCTTCCTCCTCCTCACCTACGCCAAGTACCTCGCCTTCGCCAAGCAGACCGTCACCTGCGGCGGCGGCGTCGTCACGCCGCAGCGGCTCCGCGCCATCGCGAGGAGGCAGGTGGACTACCTGCTCGGGAGCAACCCCATGGGGATGTCGTACATGGTGGGCTACGGCGCCAAGTACCCGCGCCGCATCCACCACCGCGCGTCGTCGCTGCCGTCCGTCGCCGCGCACCCGGGAAGGATCGGGTGCTCGCAGGGGTTCACCGCGCTCTACGCCGGCGGGCCCAACCCCAACGTGCACGTCGGCGCCGTCGTCGGCGGGCCCAACGAGCAGGACCAGTTCCCCGACGACAGGAACGACCACGAGCACTCGGAGCCGGCCACCTACATCAACGCGCCGCTCGTCGGCGCGCTCGCCTACCTCGCGCACTCCTACGGCCAGCTCTAGCTAGCTTCTTTCGTCGCGGATCGTTTTCATGTTGATTCATCGTGATTTGGGAACCCCAGTGCCAGCAAAAGCCAAGGCACTTGCGGGTCTTCTTGATTCATTGTCACTAGGTGTGTTAAACTATGCCCAAGTGTGTTGTTCGTTGCGTGACGCCGCCGGTCCTGGCGCACGTATGTATCGGGGAGGCAAAATGCATCTCCATGTGTACCGTGGTTGCAACTCGCAACCAGATTGTTCAGCTGCATCAAGCAGCATCCATTGAATGAATTTAGTACTACTTTTGTTCTATATTATGTGCGTTGTTCAAGTGTAATGGCAAAGCACGCTGTTTTAGATCACCGATGATCAAGCAGGACCAATGTAAATGCTACGACCGAGAACATACTCAACCATTTTTAGTAAAATTCGACAATTAATACATATACACCAAGCATGAACAGTATCGCTAACGTAATCCTGTCCGGTGCAAGCACAGTACAATCTCATTGTTCCCATCCAACAGCATGGACCATTGTGATCGTCTTCTTTGCTGCGTTAGTTAGGCATGGGGATGTTCACATGACAGAGTCTTCAGTCCATTGATGATCTGAACCAAAACATTGATATGACTTGGTGGTGTTCTCGGGCCTCACGTACATGCCATTGGCTCGACGCACCAAGGTCTAAGGGTAACGAACTATCCAACCGCAAAGCATTATTAATGAGCTCGGTGTGCGAGGAATCCAAGACGATACATTGCATTGCTGATAGGATTTCACACTATTTTTTTTAATTTGTGGAATATGTTGAAGTCTTTATATATCCATTATATATATATTTGACGATGAAAAGGAGACGCCACGTTCGCTCTCAAGGCCATGGCATGGGAGTGCCAGAGGCGATCCCATCCTTGTGTGGTGGAAGCTGGTGTGGCTGCAAGGATGAGGGGAGCAACGGCCAAAACGAATGCCGGCAAGCTACTCTCCCTTTCTCTTGATCTGCGAATTTGATTCTGTTTAGCTCGCCTGCATCAGATTGCATTGCTCTTTGATGTTCTTTTACTAGGAAGCAATATTTTCATTTGTACTTTATATTCTCCTGGGAAGTAATTTTCCATTTTTGCTGTATTTTTGGGTGTAAGAGAAGAGCTTCATAGCATAACTTTGATGTTCTTTTACTAATCATCCCCCTTGCAACTTCTAACAATTATCTGGGCAGTTTTATCAGCGAAGTTCTCGTGGAAGGCCATATTGGAAGGATGTTGAGACGCTTATTGATGACAATATAACAGTGGACGCAAGAGCAAATGAACTCGTAGCTTGCGTCTCCCTCTTGATTCATATGTTGTTTATTACATTCTCAAATATGAAAGCGAACTTTGACGTTTTGATGTCTTCGAACTTGTAAGTGTGTGGGCTGAGAAGATTTTAATTTTGCTTATGGTTATGTGTACACGCATGTTCAAGTGTATAAAGTCCTAAACAACAATATTCTCTTTTATGTGACAGGGCTAAAGTTTAGCTCCCGGAAAACGAACACCCCCTGATTTTGGATCTGAAGGTTGGACACATCTTTAGTTTTCTTAATAATTCAGGTAAGATGGTACTCAAAAGCTCCCTCTAGATTTCAAGCTGAGATATGTAACTGGATATATCATTTAGGTACGTGCACTAGATAAAACAAGAAATAAACCTCCTAAATTTCTCTGAACCTACACTGCAACTCTGTTTACATGCTTATGGATGTTTTTTTCTCTAATCTGTTGCACCTCGGTTTTGAGACAACGCCTAACAGACAACTTTTAGGAGGTTGGTCACTATTTATTTTGGAGAAGTCGCCCAGAATTTAGTTGTTGCGCAATCTACTATATCGATGCAATTATCAAATTTCGTGTGAGGTAAGATGCTTATATTGTCACGTTTTTTGCTAACTGACCAAACACACTTATCCGTCTTTATGGGGTGCTGAATTTATGATCATTACATTTTTTTAAACTTTCCTGAGAAAAGGTATTTGTTCTCATCCTTCAACATCCTGTTGCTCTCTCATCCCAATCTCACTCCTTGCTCATCAAATGCCCCGGTCCTCTATTTGTTTCAGTTTAGCAGTAGCAGATATGCTAGGCAGGGTTGCAAGTTGCAAAATGATCTTACCACTTTAGGATTTTGCCTGTTTCAGGCCATGAAAGCACATTGTTCTTTTTATCTCAATTTGTGCATCTCTGTTCTGCAGTTTGCACCACTATCATACCTTTTTTATTATTTTGGATTTGACTTTGACATGTAGCCCTTAAGGGGTAGATAGAGAATACTCTTATGGAAGAATCTACTAATCCAGGTAACTTAACCCTTAGCCACTACACAAACGTCGATTTGACTGATGTGTTATGTTCTGATGTTAATTTATTTTGATTGTCCTGTGTTGGTTATAATTTTACTTGGTTCATATGTTTTTCTTTTCATATGGAAATGTTGTTACTGTGGATGAAGAGCTTGCTAAAAGGCGGCAGAAAAATGCGTAATACCAAATACCGTGCACGGAGAAAGGTTGAGATAGAGTATCCTAATAATAAAACAGGTATAGTATTTATGCACAAACTTTGTAGATTTCTATTGAGTTAAATGCCATATTTGATTAATCGTGATGTTACACTTTTTTTAGTCACGATGTCACGAAACCATGTTGAAAAATATGTCGGGTGGTATATATTTTTGTTGTGTACGTGCGTGCCGCGTGTGCATGATCTAGTTTCTATCAATGACGTTAGGAGTCAGGACAAGTTTCTCAGCCAAAACATTGATATATCAATGGAAAACTAATGGGAGAGCTCATTATTTGGAATGTTAATGAGATATATCAATGCATAATGTACTACTCATCATTTCCTAATGCAACGTTAGGGATTTGTTTTTTTGGTGTTTTAGCTACAAAATTGATCATTACCCGTAATATTGTTTTATAAGAAACTGAAAAAACAATCTAGTAGAATGATTGTTATACATCTAATCTTTAATGGTTTTAAGAGTATTGGTACATATACTGTGGCAACGGAAAACCAGTCATCATGGCCAGTAGGGCATGGCAGGACTTCATCGTTCACACCCCACATATCACACCAATAGTATGCTGACAACAATGATCATGGGAGTTGGCTGGTGACATTCAAATGAAAAAAGTAATCACAGACATTATGGATTGTGAGATTTCTACGCATACTGCAAACTTGAAGAGCGATCAGCTTCCAAATTAATTGGATTAGTAAACAGGCAAACCAATTTGTCTTGGAAGCACGGCTCTGGACCTCCGGTGAATATCATGGGCTGCAAAATATCTAGTAGCAAATTTGAAGGACGGCTCTGGACCTCTGGTGAATGTCATGAGCTGCAAAATATCTAGTACCAAATCTGATGCACGGCTGTCGAAAAGCTCTCTGTTGTATTTTACTGGCATTGAAATTTTAATACGAAAAGTTGCGACCACCACAACAGTGGATGCCGGCATCTTGACATTTTGCCCTCCATTTGGCAGTAAAATAGTGGATTTTGCGTGTTAGTATGAGGCAGATTCGACGCCCCGTCATACAGGAGTAGTACACATTTTGCCCCCTAGATTTCTGAGGCAGCGGTGAGCCGAGCTCCCCACATTTTCTTTTGGTTTTCCTCTGCACAGGGAGATCACATGGCGGATGGTGATTACAATGATGCTCACGCACCATCTCTGTATAAACAAGCTTATTGCTGGCACCTGGTCAGTCACGGCGCGCGCGACTCCTCATCTGCGTGGGAGAATGAGATGTGCAGCGCAGTCACGGCCACTCGTCATCCTTATTGGGGAATGATATGTGCACGGCGCTGAATGCATAAACTAAACAATAAGGCTTTATATCCGTCTATAAAATATAAGTTTGAATTGTGTGTACGATGCGCCCGATCTTCCCGCCAAATAATTGTGCGCGCGCGCAAGCGAGAGAGAGAGTGTGTGTGTGTGGTCAGCGATGTGTTTGACTCGCCCACGTTGCTCACCTCGTAACCCGGCGCAAGCACGCTGGCCTCCTCAGGTACGAACGAGAGCAAAAAGGGTGGCCACCTGACAAAGTGCGAAGCGCATGCTAGTATTATCAAACGAGATCTTGATTCAAAAAAAAAGAAGAAAAAAAGATCTTAATCCGTGAACACAGGAGTACTGGTAACTGACGTCGTGTTGTGGTAAGAATCAAGCAGGTAGCATCAAACGGACAAGATTTGTGTCGTCACCAAAAGTCCAGAACAAGGCGCAGCCAGTAGTAGCATGTGTGAAATCATCACAACGCTCTGCAACAAGCTCGTCCATGGAGCTAGTAGGACTGGCTAGCTAGGCGCTGCCGTGCTGGCTGCTGACTGAGGCACGTCACATGCACCAAGTGTGCTGGGATCAGGACATTCAGGCTCGCGCAGTTGCCATTTTACAGGTCTGCGCGGCGCGGCGACCTTTTACAGAAACGGCCACGCTGCTGCACCAGTTCATGGCAGACGAACATGCGTCCAACGAGCTGCTCCAGCGAGGAGCAATAGCACCCATATCAGGTACTAGCAGCTGCACTCTTGGAGTCTTGGGCGGTCCTTGGATCCTCTGCTCGACCCTGCATTATTATTTTTTTTTAAAAAAGATGACCGTGCATTTTTTAGAACGAAGATAAGGGAATGATGGTATACACTACTTATAACGTGCCTATGATCACTACAAGACCATGCATCTGCCTTGTCTACATGCAATTCGTCGAGCACGTAGGAACGTGACCTGGGCGTGGCATGTGACGAGCTGACGAATCCGAGTTGTACTATCATCAGTCACTTGATTCCATGCTTTTATCCACTCCACCACACATGTTCGGCCAGCCAGCCAGCCAGCCATTGGCAGCATGGGCTGCTTCGGAAAAGGGGCCGGCAGCCAGCCAGCCACACATGCAGTATTTTGTGCAGTAGCCACCGATTGGACAGTGAAATTTGCGATGATGGACATGGATGCTCGCGTGGGACTTGTTCACTGAACACCGAGTTCAGCCAAAGTTATCATTTTTATTTGGTTCGATGATAGACATGGATCCGTGGTCCGTTGCGTGTACTATGTAGGCCATGTCGTCGAGCAAAGCTTTGGCATACGATTCGGGAGCGCACGAGCGCAGTGTCTAGATGAGCAATACTCCCTCCGTCCCTTTATATAGAGCCTTCTAGCCTTACGAAATTTTCCCTAAATATAGTTCGTTCTAGCAACTGTGGACCCCACACGTCGATTCCTTCCCAACCACCCCGCCTGCGCAGCCCATCCCCGTCTCCCAACAACCGCATCTGCCCACCTCCGCCTCCCGCATCTCGTCGCCTCCGCCGCTCCGCCTCCCGCATCGGGCCAAGCCACCGCCGCCCGCATCTCGTCGCCTCCGCGGCTCAGCATCGGGCCAAGCCGCCGCCGCCTCCGCCGCCCGCATCTCGGGCGATGCCGCCTCCCCCTCCCCCACCCGCATCTCGGCGACGCCGCCTCTGCCTCCCCCTCCCCAACTCGCATCCCGAGCAGCGGCCCAGGCGCCATGGAAAAAGGGAGGAGGAGCGGCGACTCCGACGCCGTTGAAGAAGGGCGGAGGAGCGGGGGGCCCGACGGCGCTGTGGAAGAATGGAGGAGGAGCATCGCGATGTCGACAACTTTGCAGCCTCCTCGTTGTCCCTCCCCTTGAGCTCGACGGGGCAAGATCCATGGTGGCAGCGAGCTCGGCGAAGGCTGTGCTAGAGGCAGCGGTGGCCCTGGCGCCTGCAAGAAGAAGCTGCATTCAATGCATTTACTCTGTCTGCTGCTTCCGCTCAGATTGTTTTTTTGTCTTTAACGAGGGACAGTGCAGTCATTTGTATCGCCTGCTATTTGGTGATTTGAATCCCAGAACGAACAACATTTAGGGACGGAGGGAGTATATACTAGTACGTCGAATGGATGATTGAGCTATGGGTATGTTAGTACGAGTACTGTACTCCTACTCCTGCTCCGGGCGCAGTATCATCTCTGAATCTAGAGGCGCGTCCCCTGCCCTACTCACGTCATGTGCGATGTTTTCTCCGGCCGTATCGCCATTCCGGCTGCCATCCTGTCGTCGCTCGTCTCTCCTTTTGAGGCGCATCGAGCCCTGCCTGGTGCGCGATGTCAGCACGCAGCCTCCTCTCTCGCTCGCCTCCATTCTGCTGACGCGCGACACGAGCTCATGAGCGCCAGCAAACTGTTCGTATGTGACGCTCAGCAGTGGGCCTGCTGCTGGATGATGAACAGTCGGCAGCCGCAGGCCGCAGCCAACAAGAGCCAACACGTCCAGGAGCAGTGCGAGTAGCATGTGTGCGAGGCGAGGGAGAGAACGTGGCCGCGCAGAGTGTTCTCTGACCACGTCGCTCTGTTCGACGACGGCACAAAAAATATTCAGGCAATGGGTCCTCGGGCCCGGCGCGGCGCCGTAATCTGTCGAGCGAGCGAGCGAGGCACGGGGACGGAGACGTCGCCACAAGACATTCTGGCCCCAACAGCTCATTACCGATTCTTTTAACTGATCAAAGTGAGCAACTAGCGAGTGGTCGGGCGTTATGGAGTTACATCCGTGCCAACCGAGTAGCTGTCGGAGAAGACGCTAGCAAGTGGGCGCCATTATGGTGTAGTGCCTCTCTTCTTTTGTTGGCGCAAATTAAGCACAAGAAATAGTCCCACTAATTTGTTTTCATCACACTTTTTCTGTTGACCCACAAACCTTCGTTCTCGTGGTTGGAGCTTGACGATTTCAGCAATAACTTAGTACTAACTACCAATTGCCAATATTAAATATGTACGGATCGATACAAATTTTAATTAACTAAGGTGTTGTTTGAAACAAGAGATCTTTTGAGTCCATGTCGCATTATTAGATGGTTTCCTGTTAGCGCGACATTTTGTATGTGATCTGCTAGCTGAAACATGGCCATCTGAATGATACTCTTCTTTCAGGAAGATTCAATATTGACCGTGAGAATCTATCTCAGTATCATACATATTGGCTCCTTCCTTGAAATGATAACGTTAGGACTAATTTTTTTGAATAACTTGATGAGAAAAGATGAACAATACACTTATAGTTCAACAAACAAGATACATTTGGGGGCGAATCTGACTTGAGATGTTGAACTTGTTAAGTTTGAATTCTTTTTTATCAATTCATTGATAAAGTATTTGACTCCGTTGGTTATTTTCTTAATGGAGCCCATTTGCCCCGGATAAGAGTTTCAGACATTGGTAGACAACACGCCCATCAGCACTGAGGTGATCATGGGATTTTATTATCAAATCTTTAAATTCTGCTAGCTCAATTGCTCGCAGTCACTCATAAATGTATGGTGTGTGTCATTCGCAAAAAAAAAGAAGTATGGTGTGTGTGCATACATATAAAATTGTATACATATACAATGTTTTGAAAGGAAAATAGGAGCAGCTGAAAAACTGATTTTGAGGCAAATTTGATGCCTCTGAGTTGGTCAAAATCAGCATTTTGGTTTTTTTTTTTGAGCAAAATCAGCATTTTGGTCTTACTTCCATCTTCGAGTGGTGCCTCAATGTCCATTCGTTGGGCTAAACAACAGGCCCATATTCCCTTCAGAAGTGTACAATCGGCCCATGTGTACTGATGTGTGGTGTTCAGATCACAGTAAAAAAGCAGAAGCAGCAGAGAGAGTAGTGACCATGTCTGTCGCCGCGCACGCAACAATGTGTAAGCCTGTAAGATGGTGATTCGGAACCGGACTTGAACCAATCGCTGAACCCGCGTCGTAGGGGTAATCATCGGCATGTCCAATCGGAGCGGGTTATGTGCGTAGCTTGACGACAAATATGCGGCCCACCGTGCACGGTGCACACACGTATACACACCAAGTTTCCAAGTCGCGCGCTATCGATCGAGCATGGCTGCGCTGTCGAGCAATGTGTCGTCACCGCGCTGGGCCAACCTCCCCGAGGAGATGGTCGACGAAGTGGTGGAGCACCTCGACGTCTTCAGCGCGACGCGTCTCGCCGCCGCCTGCCCGTCGTGGGCCGCGGCCGTCGCCACGAACCCGGAGCTGCCGTTTGGCGCGCCGTGCCTGCTGATGGCGAGCGAGGAGCCCGACGTCGGAGGAACGTACGAGGAGGACACGTTCGAGCTGTGGGACCTCACGCGCGAAGGCGAGGGCGGATGGGCGCAAGACCCGCGGCCGGCGCTCATGTGGGGCGCGCGGGTGCAGCAGTGGGTCGGCGGCAAGGACGACTGGCTCGCCACCGTCGACGAACGCGGCGACGCGCGGCTCGTGAACCCCTACGCCGGCCGGCGCATCGACCTCCCCGATATCAGCACAGTCGTCCCTAACGCCAGAAAGACGCGAGACACATTCAGTAGGATCGTCGTCTGCGAGACGCCGTCTTCCGACACCGGCGCCTACCTCGTCGTCGCGGTGGCGGGTGAAGCCGACGTTCTGGCGATCGCGAGAGGCGGCGGCGGCGACGAGGGAAGCTGGACCGCGCTGAAGAACCCCGCGGGGAGGAGTCACTTCTCCTGCAGCGACGCCGTCGTGCACAGGGGCAAGGTCGTCGCGGTCGACTGCTACGGCGTCGTACACGCCTGGAACATCGAACGTGCCGCCGCCAGCGACGCCGAGCCGGAGCTCACGCCGCCGCCGCACGACGACGAGCTCGACTGCGGCGGGCTCGAGTTCCGCTGGCGGCTGGCCGAGTCGGCGGACGGTCGCCGGATCATCCTGGTCCGCATCTACGGCAAGGAAACGGACCCCGCCGAGCCCGCCGCCTACGGCCACCGCGCGTACCTCTACTCCGGCGGGTACCACGCCGAGGGCGTGCGCCTGTACGAGCGCGACGTGGATGCCGGCGGCGCCGGCGACGGCGGGTGGAGCCCCGTCGTCGGTCTCGGCGACCACTCGCTGTTCCTCGGCGCCAACTACCCGTTCTTGGCGCGGGTCGTCGACCGGTACTCGCCACGTGCATACCGGAAACAGCTTCCGCCCAACTTCGTTTGCGTCACGTACAACGGCTTATCAGTTTGGAGCGAGCATTTTGACTGTGACATGCAGATGTTCAGTTTGCGCGATGAAGGGCGCTCGTACAGCTCATCGTGTCTGTTCCCCACTGATCGGTGCAGCTACCAGATACCTATGTGGTTTAGACCGGTACTCAGGAATTATGAAGTATAGAATAAATTCCAGATAACACAGTTCTAATGGCCTCTTTGTTTGGGAAAAAAATTCCCTGCGGCCGGTTCGCAAATGGCTCTCCTGCGGCCCCTATCCAGATGACCGACGCGTGGACGCCTCCACGCAATCCGACGCCCGCAGTAGGTTTGGCTCCCACACAACTCTTATCTCAGCGCACGGCTTCGAGTGAACGGCTCGGCTCCATCCCAGCTCGCCTCTCTCATCCGTGCCCGGCCGTTCAGCCGCCGCTGGTTCCACCTCCCTCGTCAGATCTCTGACCTCCACTCCCATCATCCATCGCCGCCGGGAGCACCAAAGGACGGCAACGATCTCCCATTGCGGCAAGCAGATCATCTTTTGGCTTGATCTAAAGCTGATTATTAATCTCCAATTCGTTAACAGATCACACTGACAGTTGTTTGGAGATGGACGGCAAGCGGTCAGTATGACAGGGCCATCCTCTTCGTCGTCGACAACGCACAATGCAGGGGCTGTCTACTGCCGATACAGGCTCCTGTTGGCCTTTCTTAGCTTGCTTAGGTGATTGTTTCTGAAGTTTGTGATAAACAAGCGTGGCACATGCACTTCTGGTCTGATCAATCTGAAGATAAACAGAATGTTTCAGGGAACTATGCATGCATATCCTTTCATAGGATTTTGTTGATGATCAAATTTTATTTTTATTCAGATCAAGTGGCAGATTTCTTTTTTACCACAGTTCAAATGGTGAGAGGAAGGGCTTCAGCAAATCATTGTGCCATTGAGTGTCATCCGAAATGGTATACAATTTGAAAGATGCAGAATAACATGTGATTAGGCACCACGATTTGTAAGATGCACATCGGCTGAATAAATTCTGAAAAGAATTCTGATTCTGATACAAAAATTTGTAGAACCTGAATCTAAAGCAAAGCCTCGACACTTGATGAATAAAATCTGAAAATGCATGCTTCCACGTCTGAAATCTTAAATGTCTGAATCTTGAAAATAAAATCCTGTGTAACACAATGCATTGAAATTCAATACAAAAATATGGATGTTCTGAAATCATCAAAATGTTAAAAGTATGAGTTGTCTCTCGCCGGCCACATCCTGATCGACAGCAAAGTTGGACGGCAGGAGATGTTGGTGCATGACTTGACAGCCGAGGCCTCGGCAACAATCATTGACGGCACGAGTCAATCGGCTTGATCGACTCGATGGCTTTTCTTTCGGCTCCGCCCGTCGCTCGATGGCTTGAACCACGGACGTGCGTCGATTGCGTGGAGGCGTCCCACACGTCGGTCATCTGGATCGGGGCCGCAGAAGAGCCATTTGCGAACCGGCCGCAGGGAATTTTTTTCCGTTTGTTTCCCCTCCATGTTGTATATTATATATCCAGCTTATAGGTGTTGATTATACAAACTAGGATATAGCTATCGGTGATGATGCTGTTACAAGTACTCCCCGACCTCACTTTGGGGTTCGGCAATCCACATCACCCTCAACTTTTTATTAGGTGTCCTGTTCTTTCTTTTGCAAAGCATTTTATATCCTATCAGTCAACTTATTATATATATATATATTTTTTTTTGTGATTACACAGTACAACTCAGACACTCACAACGTACGCACACTCACCCCTATAAACGCACATTAGCAAACTTTACCCCTATGAGCATCTTCGAAGACTGAGCCGGCAAATCCTCGAAATTGACGAAGTCACCACTGGCGCCTCGCTGTCGACGGCCACGTCGCCTACCGCTGAAAGCACAAAGCCGTTAAATCCTAGAAAATTCGCTCCCACAGGGAGTCGAACCCAGGACCTGAGAGGTGCTACTCGGATGTCTTAACCACTAGGCCAATACCCCTTTCACAATTTTATATAAAAGAGAGGATATATTGATATTTTAGTCTCTCCATCAAACCAATGCATATAGCTATAATTATTACAAGATAAAAAAGACACTCAATTCCCGATTGCACATAGGCTTAGGACAAAAACAAGCGAACAAAAAAAAAAAGAAAAAAACAACTCTATCATGCAATTGAGCAACTACCAAACGAACCACAATCCATGCCAACATCGCAATAAAGAGATTTGAGATCTACAAAATTTGAATCCCTTCAAACCTCGCACCATAGTTGGCCACCACATCTCACTGCCATCTTTCCACGTATGCCAGCACCTCACCTCACCATAAGCAGGGAAATTGAGCTTCAAACATCACTACATCCAGGCCAAGTCAGTCGTGGCAGATAAAGCAGAATCCTGCCAACCAGCTCCGACCGCCTCTATGAGAACGAGTCAGTATGTCGACACCATTCATCGTCCTTATCCTATCAGACGACTTGATCTGAATTTGCCAAAGAAGAATTAAATAAATGACTGCCATGGCTCCCATTATGCTGTGTCCACTACTCCTTTTTTTTTTAACCTATCGTTCTGAGTACAATTGTAGTATATGTTCATGTGCGTAAAAGAACACTCTCTTCACTGACACACCAACGCACACAAACACCCCTACAACTATGCACAGCTTGTACACGTCCTTAAAGAGATCATTCGACCCGCCGGATCGGAATTGCGACGAGGAGCATCGCTTCTTTTTGTGGCTTCACGCCCGAGAGGTACTCCAAGAAAATAAGTAAAGGGCCTAAATCCCAGTGACCACCATCTTCTTGAACACCGGCCACTCTGGGAAATCTTCTTCTCCATGAGATCCCAAGACCATGGATATGTCACAGGAGCCATCGACAATCCCATCGACGAAGAAGAAAGGGAGAGAACCATCCGCTCCGCCAACTGTTGACGGCCGTTAAATCATAAAATGACCGTCAACTTATCGGCGAATAAAAGGTATGCACCAATGTTTCTTGCATTAAACTAATAAAGTTCCACAAGTTTTGGATGTGATCTTGTTTTGCAAGGTACATAGGAATATTGGTGCAATTGTGCTTATACTTATGGATAAAAAGCAAATATACAAAGGGCACAAGATAAACAAGGTCCTGCTCGGATATCTCGACGACATTCGACGCAAGAAATAAGGAATGACTTGGACATCAAGAAATAATATTTCAAATGACAAATTTGATCCCTCCATGTCAAAGCCCTCGTCGAAATAGTCAAAATGGGCTTTTGGATCACCTAATTCGGAGTTCGGGAGCAGGAGTTATGCCTCGCGCAAGATTGGGCGAAAACCAGAAAATAGTAGGCCGGCCGGCCCAAACACCTGGCCGGCCGGCCGAACTTAATCTCCAACCGCCTCAATCTTTCTCCAGTCGGTTCCAGAGGCGGTCACTAGCCACTTGACTCGCCGGCCAAGCCAGGGGACGTCGGCAAGAAAGGAATATTCCACAAAATACTCCAAGACCTTCTCCACTCTCCCAAGGCAACTCCACTATAAATAGAGGACCCCTCCCCTCACTCCAACCTGCACCTCCACACTTGAGAAGAGAAGATCCAAAAGGGTCATGCTCATCTCATGGAAGATCATTCCACTTGTGTAGTTTAGAGTAGGCTAGTTGGTCATGGGAGTTAGAGTAGAAGTGAGAGCTTCGCTCGGAGCTCCGGAGTTCTCTTCGGAGTTTAGGTAAAGTTCTCGTGTATCTTTTCTTTTATACTTTCTTTAATATAATTATTTTCTTATTTATTTTCTTATTTATTTAATTTAGTTTTCCTTTTAGTTTATATTTATTTATTTAAGTAATTGTTATAGAGAAATTTCTGTGTTGGTTCCACGTCTGTGTATGGTAGGTCTATCTGCATGGGTTGTTTGCACCGCAAATGCTTACACAATCCACATAGATTTGTTATGCATGGATGGCTTGCTCTTTTCGCGAGGAGTAAGTTATTTAGGATAGTTGCTTGTGTGGTTCAAGGAATTATTCTAGACGTGAGTTTGCTCTACACCCCACGGAGGATGGTAGCCGCGAGTACGTGTGACAGGCGTACCGGTCTCTGTAATCCACCACGTCCGGGTGATGGTTTTAGTAGGGAGGTCAATAGCGCGTAGTTCCTCAAGGTAGTTGAACCTAATTCTCGGGTTGCTGCCTTGGCATGCGTGTGCCCCGATATGCAGGAACGTTTCTGTAATGAAAGCTTAAGCAAGTAATTGTAGACTATCAGGAAATACTAAATGCTAACCCCTAGGCTGATACCCTTCTTCTCGTTGTCCTCCCAGTCGACTAGTTCTATCTCTTTATCTTTATATGGAATTCTTGCGTGTGTTTGGTTGCCACCCATCATATATGTATCCCTGCTCTGGTCTAGTTTGCAAGTTATAAATAATAGATGTTTCCTTGTTAATTTATGATATTCTTAGCCCTGCTTCCCTGAGGAAAATATAAATACGATACCCTTGGAATACTCCTGGGTGAAATGCTACAACGGTGTTCCGTGCGCTTGCGGAGTTGATATTTATCTCTGTGCGTAAGAAACGCCAACACCAACCAAAAGCCAAACGGACGTGTGGTTAGTTTTCTTTCCTTTTTATGCCATCGCGTGGGACCCATGTCCCCTTCCCCTCTCCTGTTGGATCCCATTCCTCCGCACAAGCCGCTATCGAAACCAACCGTTGCCGAAGCCCCTCCCGAGCACAACTGCAGATGGAGCCACCCCCCTCCCCCCCCTCATTGTGGCCTGCGTCGTGGTGTCCGTGCCGCCACTGGGTAGTGGACCTTTGCCGGAGCTGCCGCCGGATCTGGACTCTTTTTCCTGTTAGAGCAATCAAATCAATATCTGTACTGAACTAATCTAGAATCCTTTTTATTCATCTATTATTATTCTATACCCTTTAAAATGAATTTCCCTAAAAAGTAGGGAATGATCCGTGAATTAACCTAACCATCAACTAAAAAAAATCCTATGAAAGCATAACCGAAAAGTAGGAAGGACTTGAAAGTTTTGAAATCCGAGTTGGAAATTTTGATTCAGAGTTTAAACTTTTGTGTTTGAAACTCCTAAATCGAAGTGAAACTTTTTTGAATTGAATTGAAAGTTTTCAAAATTGAGTAGGAGTTGAAAATTTTCTCTTAAGAGTGATTATTGGGTGCATGGGGCGCAGGCTAATTACCCTGAGCACCCGTTTGTTCTAGTCGCTCCCGCCATTGCGGTTGACTTCAACTTCACGCTGCCGTCCAAGCCCAACACACCACAGTCAGCACGGTATTTCATCTCTACATCGTTGCCCACAACCCAACCTCGCCGTCTCCATCCTCCACGACTAGGCCGAGTTCTACATGATGTACAAGGTGCATGGCGAGATGAAGAAATTGGCAGTTGCCAACGGACCGGTGTCCCACTCAGTGCCGAAGCTAAGGGGGGCATGCCCCCCCCCCCCCCCCCCCCCCCCCCAACAAACACACGCACACACCCCTACCCTCAAACACCTGCCACGACCAACACACACTCTGAACTCCGCTGCCCACTCCACCACCAACAAACTCTGCAAATGGTCAAAAGATGACCAACGGAAAAATGGGACATGATATCTCTTACATCTATTTTTAGCACGTTTCTGTGAACTGTTCCTCTTGCGTCGGAAGTCGGAAGCTCATCTGACTTTGGCAGAAATCTAGCAGAACGCTTTGCCATAGCATCATGCAACAGTGGCGAGTCCAGGTTTGGGCCTCGGGGTGGGCTGAAAATTAGCTGGGCTCACGAGGGTGGGCTGAAAAAGAAAAAAATATACTGTTCATGGGTGCTACAAAAGGCTGCTGAGCTAAATCTGGAGGTCGGCAAAGGACCGGCGTGCCACTCAGTGCTGAAGCTGAGCGGGCATGCTGCCCCTCCCCACCCCCCCCCCCCCCCCCCCCCCCCCAAAAAAAAGCCATGTTCACTTATTTTTTGCATAAGAATTTAGTACTTAGTTACTTATTAAAATAATATTTAGCTTTCTAAACATCTGAGTTGAAATTTTTTGGATATGTGTTGAAACATTTTTAAAGTGACTTGCAACTTTGTGAAATTTGACTTCACATTGAGTTGAAACTTCTGAGTTAAAATGGTCAGGGTCAACTTTGTTGGTTAGTTCTCTAAAACCAAGCACGTTGGTTGTGGAGCCAACGCATGTTCGTGAATTAGGCGCTGTGGATATGCCTGCCATTGTAGGAATAAAATAGACGTAATAAATACAACAACATTCGGGTTCAAAACACCCGTGCAAGTCAGAGACTTAAATCTGGGTGTCTTGATTTCATCACAAGAAACCTAATGATCAGAACTATGATTATTTTGCATGCCTGCGTTTTGTTGCTGCTTTGTAGAAGAGAAATAAAAAATGATTTTTCTGACTTCAATCTTCTTTCTTGCGTTGTGGAATGGCACCTGTAAATGTTAGTTTGTCGGGCTACACAACAAGGCCCATATTCCCTTTTTTGAAGTACAACATACCCATACGAAAATGTCACCCGCGCACGCAACAAGGTCTATAATCGTGCAGTATACGACGAAACCATTGGCATGTTTGAATCGGAGCTGAATACGTGCATACCTGGATGATAAATATGCAGCGCAGCGCACGCACGATGTCTGCATTATACACAAACCAGATTTCCAAGTCGCACTATCAACCAAACATGGCTGCGCCGCCGATCGATGGGTCGCCGCCATGGGCCAACCTCCCTGGGGTGATGGTCGATGAAGTGGTCGAGCAGCTCGACGTCTTCAGCGCGGCGCACCTCGCTCTCAACTTTTTTCTCCCGTAGCAATGCAAGGGTAATTACCCGGTAGATGATAAAAGACATCATCACACTCAACTTTTTTTAAAGTAGTCTTCTTCATTCTTTTATGAAGTTGTTTTATATCCTATCAAGCTTTCTTTAAATTTGCAAAACAAGAACTTAATACTCCAAGCATAAATCATGCAGACATCATTACAGCTAGCAGTTGGTGCTATGACAGATATCTTCAAACTTATTGAAAAATTATGCTATATCCCCAACTCCGGTTGAAAGTGAACACGACTGAACAAGATAAAGTTTTGACATATGAACTGTTGTGAGACCGATGCAAAGTTGACTCACCATCAAAAACAAAAATGATGAATCAATACTCGATATTGTTGTCAAAGTGTGGGATAAAGAGCATATGAATCCTTTAGAAATGATGCATTTTAATGTTATATTTGGGCAATATCTGTTTTCTAAAATAATCTATTAAGCAGGAATGTAGTTCGTTTGTAAGGAAGGTCCTTTTATGGTGGAACCTGCCTACTAGGTAATAATCCCCAACTGAGCATAGGTGCTTGTCAATATGGTTAAGTTTATGGTAACTTCATCAGTCTCAAGATTTTCGAGACAGTGTTTGTAGCACTTTATAGAAGTAGGTGGTATGTGCCATTCATGACTGTGCTTGTGTTTTCATTATTGCGTTTTAGCAGAGAAAATATCAGCAAACAAAAAGGGATTTTAAAACAAATTAGCAGTTTGATATTCTTTCTTGTGTCGTAGAGTGGCATATGTGAACGTCAATTCATCGGAAAAAAAAATGTAAATGTCAATTCGTCGGACTTAAACAACAGGCCGATATTCCTTTTTGGAAGTACAACAGGGCGACACAAAAAAGCCGAAGTAGCCTGCCTGTACCTCCTAGTGTCCGCGCATGCAAAATGTTTGACTATGATTTGGAGCCGGTATATAATCACCGAACTCGTGCAGTATACGAAGCCATCGGCGAGTCCGAATTAGAGCGGGATATGCGCATACGGCATACCTGATGGATAAATATGCAACCCGGCGTCTACGATTGCTTACATACAAGAAAGTATCCAAGTTGCGCTATCGATCGCGCATGGCTGCGCCGTCAATCGATGGGTCGCCGCCGTGGGCCGACCTCCCCGGGGAGATGGTCGACGAAGTGGTGGAGCACCTCGACGTCTTCAGCGCGACGCGTCTCGCCGCCGCCTGCTCGTCGTGGGCCGCGGCCGTCGCCACGAACCCCGCGCTGCCGTTCGGCACGCCGTGCCTGCTGATGACGGGCGAGGACGGCGACGGAGCTGGCGACTACGAGGAGGAGGACACGTTCCAGCTGATGGACCTCACGCGCGGCGAGAAACCTGTCTCGTCGCCGGCGCTCGTCTGGGGCGCGCGCGAGCAGTGGTGGGTCGGAGGAAAGGACGACTGGCTCGCCACCGTGGACGAACGTGGCGACGCGCGGCTCGTGAACCCGTACTGCGGCCGTCACATCGACCTGCCGGACATCAGCCCCGTTGTCGCCGGCGCCAAGACGCGGGACACGTTCGGCAGGATAGTCGTGTGCGAGACGCCGTTCGACGCGGCTGCCGGCGGCGACGGCGAAGGCTACCTCGTCATCGCGGTGGTTCCTACTCCCGCTCCTGGCCTCTTGGCGATCGCCAGAGGCGGCGACACGGGCTGGACCGCGCTGAGGAACCCTGGCGGGAACCTCTTCGGCTACAGCGATGCCGTCGCCCACAAGGGCAAGGTGTTCGCCGTCGACACCTCTGGAAGCGTACACGTCTGGGACATACGAGGCGGCGTAAATGCGTGCCCCGTCGCCGAGCCGGAGGAGCTGTCCCGTTCGCTGCCGCCAGACGTCGACCCTGACGACGAGTGCGAGCGCCGCTGGAGACTTGCCGAGTCGGCGGACGGCTGCCGGCTCCTCCTGGTCTGCACGTACGGCCGGGAAGTCAACTGCCACAAGTCGTCCGGTTACCGCCGCAGCACGTTCGAGTACACCGCGTTCCAGGCCGTCGGCGTGCGCTTGTACGAGCGAGACGTGGACGCAGATGACGGATGGAGCCCCGTCGTCAGCCTCGGCGACCACTCGCTGTTCCTCGGCGCCAACTGCCCGTTCCTGGCTCCGATCATGAACCGGGACTCGTCGTCAGATTCAAATGGGCACCAAATTCGGCCGAACTGTGTTTGCGTCACGGAGAACCAGTTGTTTCGGAGCCAAGATTCGGATAATGACATGGAGATGTTCGATCTGAGCGAGGAGCACATTGAGAAGTACCCGTACAGGTCACAGAAGCTGTTCCATTCTAACCGGTACAACAGCTTCCAAACACCAATGTGGTTTAGACCGATGCTCAAGACTAGTGAGTTGGAAAAACTTTCAGAGATCTCGGCCTAGCTTTGGGTGCAACTTGGTTTGTTATAGATACGCATGACCCTCTAGATGGGGGTGATCACATATATCCAGTTTTCAGAATGTTTGACGGTGGAAGATGCTGCTTGGGAGACAACCAGAGCCCTGTTGTACTAATACTTAGCTATAACTATGAGATAATGATGAATATGCATTTCTGTGTTAAATAATTCATGAGTGGTGAATCTGGTGATATGTAGAGTATGATTTACTGACAATTTGCATGTTTATTGTTAATAACTAATAAGTGATAGTTATACTACCAAAAAAAAAGGAGCTCATGAGGATTGATGAGTGTTAGGTGGTGCCCATTGGTGTGTGATGAATGTAAAGAAAACCAGTGAATTCCCCACGTGTTGTTGCGCGATGATTCAAGCACTAATTGTAATTGCATGAAATATTTGTGAGGTGTAGCACATAAGTGGGGACTATCATACATTTGAAAGGTACAATTACATAAATAACAAAGATCAATACCGCCAAGTTTATGGAAGGATAAAATGATGTGTTAGCATATTTAAAACTCGAGTCATGAAATGCAGAAGCAGTTAGAATGGAAAAAAAGTATAACTAAACATGCCAACAGCGATAAAATGGCACGAGGCATCTTTATGCAATACATATTCCAAGCCTGTACTACTCAAAACATATCCTTCCAAGACCATTTTTGGCATGTCATCAGTGAACTGGCTTCCAGAAGACAAATCATGGTTAAAAAAAAGCAAAGCCAAGTGAAAAGATTATAGCTCGCCACCAGGCCAAACCAAGATGATAAGCCGTTGCATTACTTATCTGCATAATAATACAAAACAGAAGGGCACCTTTAAAGATGTTTAGTCTTGTCATGATGTTAATGATGGAGGAAAACAATTGCATTTCCATTTGTTTCTTTAAGCCTCTCTGAAAATCTCCAAATCAGTTCAAATGCACCTTTTGTTGATCATTCCATGATCAAAGATGGTTGAGGGATATTTATAGTTTTTTCATTCATCTACGAATGCATTAGCACCAAGATTCTGACAAAGGTATGTTGTCAGCAATATTCCAGCACTGTTAATTGAACACAAATTCTGTAAATGTATCTATCATAATAGAGCAGATAGCAAATTGTACTCTTATTCATGATTGGAGAGATAGTATAGTGTAGTATGGTGCTCAGTAGCACCATATAGTTGAGCGGAAATATGGCGGCGCAAAATCATCCTAGAGATGTCGATAACATATTTGAATAAAGAGGATCAGAGAACTGATTCACATCATACAAAGAAAAAAAATGATCCACTCCAGATGCATGTGTAGGTCTAGTAGGAGAAAAAACGCATAAAACTTTCTGCTTTTCCTCTCTTTTGATCTGAATGAATGATCTGTTATGGTCTTACCATGATTAGATGTGCAGGTCTCAGAAAAGAGTAAGATATGAACATTTTATCTGGTCACATACAAATGGAGCAGAGACATATTGAATTGGATGGTACACCTCTAGGATTGAGACAGATCCACCAAAGGATTTGATTGCCACCTCATGCAGGTTGGCGGTGCCGGCCTCGCCATTGATGTTGGTGGGAAAATAGGCGAAGATCTGTTGAGGTCTGGATCGAGGGAAGGAAGCGAACTGATCTAGGCTGAGTGGGTGATCGTGTGCGAGGGTGACTGTTCAGTTCATGGGCATGGGCGACGGGTCAATGATCGTGACCCTTCTTTCTTTGCTCAATGATGATCCGAGACGGTATAATAGCCGAACTCGTGAAGTATACGACGAAACCGTCGATCGATGCGCTGCCGCCGTGGGCCGACCTCCCCGGGGAGATGGTCGACGAAATGGTCGAGCACCTCGACGTCTTCAGCGCGACGCGTCTCGCCGCCGCCTGCTCGTCGTGGGCCGATCACGATATCTTTTTCTTCCTCATTCTTATTTTGGTTCTCGTATCACGGATGTCGGTTCGCGCTTTATGGCATTTCAACGAGCAAACTAATCCAATCCCGCATTCGTCCGAATATGTGGTTGATGCGCAAAACATCAACGCGGGGGGGGGGGGGGGGGGGGGGGGGGGGGGGGGGGAGGGGTTGGGTGGGGGAGATACCCGGATCCATTTAGTAGAAGTAGAAGGTGAGGGGGGGACCCCTCAAGACCCTACTGAACAACTTAAGGATCATCTACCCACGCCGGTGGATATGCGTGCCATAAAAAGTGACCTGACTTCCTGGCTGAAATTTGCAAGTAGCTCCAACATAACCAAAGGGGTGATGACCATAAAAATGGCACTAGTTTAAACTAGCTACGGCACCTTTTTTATGCCAAAGGCACCTTTTTGTAGCATTGATTGGTTGGGCATCTGAGGTACTCCAAGCCCTTAATGAAACATCAGTCATTTTGTTTAAAAGTTGTACCAGTTAATAAAAGGCAGATGTCTTTCAGCGTACCTATAGCTTGGGTTAAATGATTTAGATGGTGAATGGGTAGCATTGTGCCCATCACATCCTGTGGAAGAGGGAGGAAGCAGAGAAGCGTCTTGAGGATTACCCTTTCACAATAGAACAGGGACAGAGTTAGACAAGGATTAAATGGTATACTACAATACAATAGGTTATAAGATTTTAGGACGTTGATCAACGACCTGACTCCAGGCACTTAGCAGCTTTCATCTCAATACTTAAATTTCCCGTGTTGACAGATGTAGCCGTAACTGAAGACTCACCAAGCAAGGAATCCATCTCCTCAGTGTCTGCTGTGCCCATGGACGCTGCATCACCTTTCTTAAATTATCAAGCTTCTCGGAAACTTCCATCATAGAAGGCCTATTAATGCCACACATTTCCAAGCACTGATTCGCTAACACTGCAATTTCCTCAAGAATCTCCGTGCTCTCATCCTTGATCTCATCATCCAAGATCTCCCCAATCTTGCGTTGCTTCCAGTGGCGGATGTAGGATAACAATCATGGGGGTACATACTAAAGCAACATGATCTATCCAAAGTCAAGCATGTCAAGAAAATTTACCAAAAGATATCAATAACCTACTATACATTATAGTTGCATATTGAATATTGGATGAAGGTGGTCCTTTTGTTGCTAATCTACAGTTTACTTTGGCTCAAATCACTTGTATTTACAAATGGAGGCAAGGTTTACAATACCGTTCTTCTCAATGAAACCGGCTCCCACCGAAACGGCCGGTTTACTGGAAAACCGGAAAAACCAGTCAGAAACCGGATCAAAATTCGAAAGACGGAATTTGAATAAAAAATCGTCGAAATTTCCGGTAAATCGGACAAGAATTTCGGTAAACAGGTTTAAAGAGAAAAAAGGGGGAAAAAGTGCAAAAAAATTGAAAATTTGAAAAATATGAAAAAAAATGTAAAACTAGATGCAATTTGAAGCGCAATGGTTCAACAACAACATGAAAATATGATCGTTTGCTCTGTAAAAAAATCGAGGAAGGTTGCTAGTTTGAAATTTTCTTTTTTTTTTCCTTCCTTTTTCAACCCAGAAAACTTGCATGATTTTTTTGACCTATCAAAAAATCGAATTTTCGTGTTCCTATTCCACCATTGCGCTGCAAATTTCATCTAGTTTATTTATTTATTTTTTCAAATTTTCAATTTTTTTGAATTTTGAATTCAAAAACCGGAGAACGGGTAAACCGGACCGGACCCTTTTTTTGGTTTTCATGAGAACCTGTCTGGTTTACCGCGGTAGCGCGAACCCTGAATGGAGGTACAAAAAATGGATTTTTGACCAAATATCTTTTTTTCCTTGGGGGGGGGGGGGGGGGGGGGGGGGGGCAGCTGTCCCCCTTGCTCCTATCTAGATCCGCCCGTGCTTGCTTCATAATAGAAACAAGCCTCATTGCTAAGCTCTTCTCGTATTTAGGTCCGTCAAGGTTGAATGGTTCTTTACGTGTGAGCAACTCCAGAAGAACAACCCTAAAGCTATACATATCACTCTTGTCCGTCAATTGGTATGTTTGCATGTACTCCGGATCAAGGTACACGCAGGTTCCTTGGACAAGTGTGACAAACTGTGATTCGTCAGTCGGTGCTAGGATGGAAGCACCAAAGTCTAAGACTTTCACGGTGTTGTCCGAGTCAATAAGGATGTTTGAGGACTTGACGTCTCCATGGAGCACTGGCGGGGATGCCCATGAGTGCAGGTAAGCAAGAGCCTCAGCAGACTGATGAGCAATCTGGATGCACCTAGACAAAATGTGCCTGTCATTGTTGCCGTGGTTGAGGTTGAACAATGTGCCGTTTGGAATGAACTCGTAGACCAACATGGAACCTCGACTTCAAGGCAGCAGCCAAGTAGTGTAACTATATTCCTGTGGTTGATTTGAGAGAGGATTAGCATTTCCTTACCAAATTCTTTCTTGTGAGCACATCAATTGACGTGCATCTTTTTGTTTTTTGCAAAAAGGGAATTCCATTAATGGTGAAGCAAATTACATCCCCTGATTACAGTAGCATCTTAATCAATGCCAACTGTGACACCCCGTGTCACTTCAAAGTCCAAACTTCGCAAATCAAACTCGAGCACCAAACTTAACTCAAATCCAAATGAAATGAAATTTAAAATCTCAAATTCCGAATAAATGTCAAAACAAGCTTTCTGAAGGAATTCAAATTTTCCAATAACAACATGACCAAAAAAAAAATCCTATACGAAAGTACATCTCAAGAAATAATTTTGGAGATTTATCCAAGATTTTATAAATTCAGAAAGCACTCTCAAAAATTCAGAGAACTCCCTCAAATCCCTCTGTTCTGGAATTTTTATTCCAAAATCCTTTGCTCTAATCCACATCGACCCAAAATAGAAGTTGTACCCTTTCTCTCTTCTTCTTTCCCAGAAAGTTTCATAATTTGTGGAGAACCGAAGCTATTTATTTTAATTCGTAAAAAGCAGCAGGAAATCGAGGTTGGAAAAATAACTGAAAATGGAAAGATTCCGCGGCCCCACCCGTCAGCCGCCTCCTTCCTCCTCAGGTGGTCGGTGCGCGCCGGCACCGACGCGTGGCCGCCGGCATGGACGCGCCGCCCCACTCCCCCGGCCCCACCTTCCCCGCTCCCTATAAAAGGACGCCCGCGCCTCCATATCCGCCGCCACCTTGCCACTGCCGGCCGCCAAGGCTCCACTCGCTCCCCGGCCAAACCACTCAGTGCAAAGCTTCGCAGAAACCCCCTTGAGATCTCTATGGCCTCCATTCCCTCTCCTCCGCCGTGAACCGCGGGAATCGGACGTGTTTTCGCCAAGTCCGGCCCGGCGACCACCTCTGACCTCACCATCGATTCCCCTCTCCTTGGTGAGTCCCTCGGAAATTCTTCACACCGGATGGTAAAGAACAATGTTGCGCACCTCCTTGAGCCCTCCTCTTCCTATCCCATCAACCCAGGTCGCCGGAACCCCGTTTTTCCCCGCCACCGTTGAGCCGCCGGCCGCACTCCTCCTTCCCGAGCTCGCCGTCGACGACATCATCGACGCCTAGGTCCGCCTCGACTCCCTGAAGCTCTTGCGCGCGCTAACTTCGCCGGAAGCCGTCATCGCCGGCCGGAACGCCGCCGCGCAGCCTTCGACGCGCCGCTCCTCGTCGCCGATCCTCTCCCGGCCCTCGCCGTTGATGAAGTCTTCCACGCCGTAGTCCGCACCGTCGAGGTGAGACTCTCGAACCCCCTCGTCCGTCCCCTCTCCCTCCCCTGTCGCCGGAACAGCCGCCATGCCAGCGTCGGCGTCGCCGCGCGCGCCATGGGCGCGGGCGCGCTCCCGGATCCGGTGTGGCAGCACCCGGATCCGGTGTGCCGACGATCGTGTGGCTGCGATCTGATTGGACGCGCAAAAATTCCCTTTTTCAAAATATCCTTAAGTCCACAGAAAATCACAGAAACTTCAAAATTTCATAGAAAATAGATAACACCTCAGAAAAATACCAATCCAATTTTTTTGACTTCCGTATGCTTAGATATATCGATACAAAATGTCAAATCTATAAAATCACCTTTATGTTTTCTGTATAATTCTATATTTGTTAATTTTTGTTTAAATCATAATAAATTATATAGATGTCAATAAATCACCAAAAATTTCAGTAAATACCCTTAAGTGATGCTTAATCCAATAAAAATGTCAATGCACCCTAACCTACATTGCACCATGTCGTTGCATCTAACGTGCATATTTCCTTGTCAAAATGTGTAGTCACAGAGACGACCCCGGAGCCGTTGGACTTCTAGCTGCCGGAGCAGATCCAGGAGGAGACGGGTGCTGACCCCGCTGTTGAGTTTGAGAACGCTAGTGCCACCCCTGAGCTAGGCAAGCCCCGGTGCATTTTGTCCTATGTTTTCGGTTTTCTTTTATCACTATGATCGATGTCTAGGTATGTTTGTGCATTAGGTTTGCAGGAGTTGATTGGAACCATAGATTGCATTATGGTTACCCTTCCTGATTATCCTTGTTGATCCCTTGTTACTAGTATGTTGGTCGTTAGAACTGCTATGCTTAGTTTCTAGTGATCGGTAGAAGTCGAGTGGTAGGTCCCACTTGCATGACAGGATCTTGA
Organism: Eragrostis nindensis; assembly: GCA_012490785.1. NCBI lineage: Eukaryota > Viridiplantae > Streptophyta > Magnoliopsida > Poales > Poaceae > Eragrostis > Eragrostis nindensis. Next base: position 334,602 of record JAAXCT010000055.1, read on the forward strand.
TACACTGGCTAGATGGTTGAGAATTGTTGATGGTATAATTGGAGACCAGCCGGGGATGTTTGTAGGATGGTATGCGAAGGCTGGGCCTTCACGGTGGTAGCCCCGTCTGTGTCGATTAAGGACAGTTCGTTGTTGGCCTTGTGGCCTTTGCATACTAGGAGTCGGCTGTAGTTGGCCTTTTGACGGGTAAGTTTTGCTGAGTATTAGTTGCTCAGGGTTTGTGGCCCCATAATTTTTGTTGCAGGTAATGAGTTCGCTTCCTCTAACGCGTTTGGTGGAGGCTACCAGTGGGAGGGACAGCCACCTAAGGGTAGGACCGTTCACTGGGAGCCCGAGCTGTGAGCTTCTTCAGGTCCACATCGTAGGGCTTCAATGTGTGGCTCTTTTATTGTCGAGAGTTTAGAGGTTAAATAAAGACTTTCACTGTGCTACCTACGTGTTTTAAATCACGTGAGACTTATTGTAATAACATAAAGATAAAGTTTGTGCTATTTATGTGATGTACTATCTGTGTCCGTTCACCGGCACTTCCGACTCGATCCTATGGAAAGCGGAAACGCTTCACCAACTCCGTTGATGGCAGACAAGAAACCATGAAAGAGCCGCAAATTCCACCATCTAGGATCACCATCCCAGACGGATATGCCAAGGACGAAAACTCCGATCTGAAAGAACACGGCCATCTCACCATCTACCACCGTCATCCTCATCTCCGACGGAGGAAAACTGGAACCCAACCCTTTCGCGCTAAAGAGGAGTAGACTGATATTCCACATGCAAGTACGAAGAACTCGCCGCCGTCGAGCCGTACCCGAACCCAACGTCGCCATTGACGTGCATCTTTTGACAGCTACTTCAACATTGCTTTTGAGAAGTCCCTTGTATACAGTTCCATGGCCTCCATGACCCAGCACTTGTTTTTCGTTGAAATTGTCAGTATTTTCTTGCAGTTTTGCTTCTTTAAATATTTGAATGACACCCCTTATTGTGACTTAATCTCCTCAAACAGCAGTAGACCTCCATGTTTTTGATGTGTCGAAGCTTTCTTCTTTCTTGGATCAAGTATGCAGATGTTATGGTAATTATAAGGACAACAGCTCCGACACATGTGCCTGCATGAACTGATTGGTGATTACTATGGTGGTGTTGTAATAAGAAGCGTATACAAACTAGGTGAACGTAAATTGAATTAGAAAAATGAACACTGGACAAAAGGTGCAGCCTCACTTTTCCAAGAAAAAGAGGCAAAAATATGAAATCGACATGTAATTGGAGGAAGTAACTAGACTCGTCGTCACTGAGGAAGTTTGTTTGTTCTTTTTTTTTTTAACAAAAGACATCCAAAAGCATCTTATACCTGACTTATATTAAGAAAAACAAGACGCGATACAGAGAAAACAAAGACAAAAAGGAAAATCACAATCACATTTGGCGAAGTCTTTCTTTCCTCCACCACAACCATCGTAACCATGAAGATCTGAACAAACCCTAATTGCACATAGGCTTTTGAAGACCGCAATACTCGTCCGGCCCGGAGAAAATGGATCTTTGCAAACACATAAGAAACATCGGAGGAGATGTGTCTCGAGTCTGATCCAGATCTGCATCTACATCGCTAACCACTGTTGACGGTAAAATGTGTGTTCTACCGCTCGCACACGTGGCCTGAGAGATTTGCTTAACTCTGTTCAGGACCAAAACTTGGAACGCGGTGAATTCCGGAGTGTGCCAGTCGATTTTCCCTGCAAATCGACAAAGATAAGAAAAAACGTGTAAAATTCCCGGACTATCGGCCCCGGACAGGCCGATGCGTAACCGCAGCCGATGTTAGTGAATAAAATATAATAAAAATAAGCACTCGGCTGTCGGTTAGAAACGAATCGACATGTCGCAACAATAAGTACTCGCGCGATAAATAAAGTAAGGCATGCATCAGAATCAGCAATCGGCAAAGCATGCCATCGGCAAGATCTATCGGCAAGCATCATGGTAAAGCAAAACAACATCGACAAAAGGGGTTCAGGCCTATACTTGAATAGGAACAATAATAAATAAAGGCATGGAAGCATAGATCTGAACGTGGTAAACAATCGGCTAAACACCCTGAAAGAACGATTAAACCAATAACCACTAATTATACTCATAATCTAACGATCGCTTCACCGAGGACACGTCAACTAAGTGAAGTAGAACAGGACACGTCAAACTGTTCTACACGATCGACAGGTACAAATATAATCGGCAACTACCAGTCCCAGGTACTCACTAAATTAAATCTAACTCTTAGCAATTGTTTCGCCGAGGACACGTCAACTAAGCGAAGCAGACAGGACAAGTCAAACTGCCTACCCAGTCACCAAGAGCAGATCTAATCGACTAAGCACCTTAACCGTGACTCGAATAACTAGATCAGACAGGAATCGACATCAGCAATCGGCAAACAAGGTCGCGGCTAGGACAAGTCAACTAACCGTAACAAAGAATTGGACCAGGTCTTAAACAATTCCATGTAGTCGATGCATAATGTAAACCCTAGAATGATCTAAATTACCGGATAACTAGCAGCCACCTCAATCTTAATCATGGACAAGTCGACATAACAAAGATCGATGCGCTTACCTGACGAAATCCAAGCCGAGACCGGAGCCCCGATGGACGCCGATGTCGACGGAGATCTCGTCGAGAAATTATGGCGATGCGCTGAAGAGTTGATTGTATTGATTGATTGTTGTTTTTTACAAGCACCTGGGTTTATATTTATACACCCGAGGCCAGAGTCCTACTCGCCCACGATCAGACCAAGTTTTCTAAATCTAGAAAAAGAATTAAAACAGGACTCACAAACCCACACACGCACGTCTTCATGATTTTCTCCGTCTTCATGACCGCCTGTGGGCTACCATCTTCGTACACAATCTTCTCAACCCGGCGCGCATCCTGCCACTTATTGAATTTGGTGTCAACACATGCCCCCCAAGCCATGCGCCGGATTGCTTTTAATTACTCACGCCCGCAAACTTCTAGACGACACTTCACGTGAATACTGTGCATCTGACATAATGATCTGTACCTTTGTCTTCACATGGCGTGCACCTCTTCGGCAGACAATTCGTACCAATCGCTTTAATTTGCAATAGGTCTTTCACTATTCCACGATCTTATGTCCTTCCGCATCTCGGCCTATAAAAGGACCGGCTCCCTTTACCAGAATCATCAACACAATGGCCAGCAAGAAAAATCCCTTTCACAAAGCCTGACCAATGCATCCTAATATGCAGGATAGCCACCACAAACCTTTCTTGTGTTCTCGCGTCTTTACTCTGACCCTCAGTCTTCCTTCCATATTTCTTCCAATCTCTTCCAACCGACGCTATCCCTCTTGAGCTAGATCCCAAGAACGGCGGCTCCTCTTCAGACTTCGAGGAAGAACTCATGTTCTTCGTCATATAAGGTTCCTTCTCAGGGATAACATCTTCTTCGACGTGATGAGGTCCATGAATTTGCTCCTCTCCTTGTACACCGGAGCAACGACCCATCCTACCCTGCGCCAGCACTTGGTTGACACTTGACAGCAGCCGCAGTGTGTATTCTTGGCGCAAGGATTTTGTATTCCCATGTATGATGTAATAGCTTGTAAACTATAATAACTTCATTGTCTTCCTTTGTTCTTCCTGCATATATTTTCCTAAGGGCGATACCATCGACATCGGCCATCTCAAAGGCGACGCGCTTAACGTCGGCTTAACTGAAAATTTAACCGAACACTTTTAAGAACCCACCCAAATGCTGGGGTAATATTTTTTTAATTATTTCCCATTAAGCGCTCGGCCAAATTCTCCTCCATCCAACTCCTTCAAGAAATAAGCATTACCGGGCACGCATCGGCTAATTATATAAAGATCTTCCCAATTAGGTGACCACTTGCCAAAACGATTATCTCGCACACCAATCGGCAACTTAACTTTCCAAACGAGATCTCCCTCATCAAATTGCTTAGTCACCACCTTCTTATTATAATGCCGAGCCACCCGTGCTTTATTGTCTTGAATTTTCTTCAACGCAATCAACCGCTGCTGATTGACATCTTCTAATTCATCCATCATGAGATCATGATACTGCTCTGCTGTCAATTGATTTTGCAAATCGACTTTTCTTGACCCGGCAGTAACTTCCCATGGCAAAACAGCTTCATGCCCATAAACCAACTGATATGGTGTTACTTGTACTGACCCATGACGAGACATCCGATATGCCCATAATGAATCGGCCAATGAAGTATGCCACCTTCTCGGTTGATCACTAATCTTGCGCTTAACAACTTGATCAAGGATTTATTTGAAGCTTCAGCCTGACCATTTGCTTGGGCATAATATGGTGATGAATTTAATAATTTAATACCCATATCATCGACAAAATCTCTGAATTCTTCAGAAATAAAAATAGAACCTTGATCTGTAGTGATAGTCTGAGGAATACCAAATCTGTAGATTATGTGCTCTTTAACAAAAGCAATCACATCCCTCGAAGCCACACTTCTGTAAGGTACTGCTTCAACCCACTTGGTGAAATAATCTGTAGCCGCAAGTATATATTTATGCCCCTTACTGGAAGAAGGATTAATCTCACCAATCATGTCGATTCCCCATCCTCTGAACGGCCATGGCTTGACAATAGGGTTCATTGCCGATGCTGGAGCTCTTTGAATCGATCCATACCTCTGACAATCCTGACAGCCCTTATAATATTCAAAACAATCCTCGAGCATGGTAGGCCAGAAATATCCACCTCTTCTGATCAACCATTTCATCTTGTATGCTGACTGATGAGTCCCACAAATCCCATCATGAACCTCCATCAGTATCTTCTTGGCTTCATCGGCACTCAGACACTTCAACAAAATCCCTTCCAACGTCCTATAATAAAGCTGATCATCAACTAACACATATTTTATTGCCTTGTACCGTAACTCTCTGGACGTTTTCTGGGTTGGATCCTTCAAATAATTTACTATCTCAACCCTCCAATCTTGCACATCGACATCAGCTTCATTGTCAACAGAACTCACAATAAGCCGATACCCAGATGCATGCTGAGCCAAATCATTAGCTTCAGAATTCATTTGTCGAGGAATATGACTGAATGTGATATGCTTAAAACTCTTCATTAGATCTTGACACTTCTGATAATAATCCCGAAGCACTCCGTCTTTGTATTCATATTCACCATTCAATTGTCCCACAATCAGCAAAGGATCCCCAACAACTTCAACAAAATCGGCATTGGCTTCCTTCAACAGTTGCAGTCCTTTCAACACAGCCTCATATTCAACTTCATTATTAGTATGAGCTTCTACTGTGAATGAAAATTCAAACCTGGACCCTTTTGGTGTGACAATGACAATGCCGATACCACATTCATTTTTGCAAATCGACCCGTCAAACAATAATCGCCATGGAGCTGGCTCCACCACACTTTCATCATGCCCCCCATGCTGAACTATCAAATCAGCAAATACCTGGGCCTTCACAGCTTTAGCAGACTCATATTTAAAATCAAATTCTGCAATCGCTAACATCCACTTCCCAAGCCTGCCTTTTAATACCGGAGCAGACAAAATATACTTGACGACATCGGATCGGCAAACAATAGTGCATTCCTCGGATAACAAATAATGTCTCAATTTAATGCAAGAGAAATAAAGGCATAAGCATAACCTTTCAATCTCAGAATATCTTGTCTCTGCATCCACCAATCTTCGACTGAGATAAAAGATAATCCTTTCATCGCCATCTTGTACTTGTGTCAATGCCGAACCAATACACTTGTCATCGGCAGACAAATATAATGTGAAAGGAATACCTGGCTTAGGTGGCATCAACACAGGTGGTGAGATTAAATATTCCTTGACATCATCAAGCGCCTTCTGATGTTGGGCTTCCCATCGAAATTCTTGATCTGCTTTTAACTTCAACAATGGAGTAAAAGCATCAATCTTCCCAGAAAGATTAGAAATAAATCTTCTCACAAAATTGATTTTGCCAATCAGAGACTGCAATTCTTTTTTACTAGTAGGAGGTTGAATTTTCTTGATGGACTCCATGCTCTTGGGACCAATTTCAATTCCTCTTTCATAAACAATAAAGCCTAGAAATTGTCCTGCCGAAACACAAAAAGCACACTTATGCGGATTCATCTTCAAGCCATACTTTCTGGTCCTCTCCAGCACCTGCCGCAAATCGGCAATATGATCTTCAACTGTTTTAGACTTTACCATCACATCATCAATATAAATCTCCGCTAATCGGCCAATCAGATCATGATAGATGAAATTCATTGCTCTTTGACATGTAGCACCAGCATTTTTCAATCCAAAGGTCATTACAACTCATTCAAACAATCCCAAAGCTCCCGGACACCTGAATGCAGTCTTCATAATATCTTCTTCAGCCATAAAAATCTGATTATATCCTGCATTTCCATCCATAAAGCTCAAAATCTTGTGTCCAGCAGCAGCATTAATCAGTACATCTGCTATCGGCATCGGGTACTCATCTTTAGGTGTAGCTTTATTCAAATCTCTGAAATCAATGCATACCCGCATCTTCCCTTTTTCTTGATCACTGGGACAATACCGGACACCCATTCTGCATATCGGCATGGTCGGATAAACTTGGCATCATACAACTTTGTAATTTCTTCCTTGACAGCATCATAAATCTTTGGATCAATCCTCCGATTATATTGTTTAAACGGCCGATACCCAGGCTTAATAGGCAATCGGTGTTCAACAATATCTCGACTGAGACCAGGCATCTCGGAATAATCCCAAGCAAAACAATCTTTATATTCCTTCAATAATGCTATCAACTTCTCTCTAAATTCTTTACAAATCTTCTTACTAATAAACGTCGGCCGAGGCTTGTCACCATCTCCAATGTCAACTTCTTCTAACTCATCGGCCGATACGAAACCATGACCAAGCTTTCCTTCTTCTCTTTCATCGATCAACTGATTGTCGATTGTTTCTTTCTTCTCAGCTTCCGTCGGCCGATCGATGTCCAGGTCCGGTAATTGCTATAACAACCGTGGAATTGCCGATCCTTCCGTGATGCAGGCACCTTCATCGGTAACAACCAATGCTTCACCTTCCCAGTAAGTTCCTGATATGCACGGCAAATTTTCCACCATCATCGGCAAAAAGTCTGCAGTAGCCACACTCACCGATCTGTCAGCTTGAATAGTTTCCACCTCGTCGCCGATCCACTGGATAAGGAGTTGATGCATCGTGGACGGGATACAGCAATTAGCATGAATCCAATCCCTACCCAGCAGTACGGCGTACGATCCTTTGCCTTCAATTACGAAGAACGTCGTCGGCAAGGTCTTGCTTCCAATAGTGACCTCAACATTGGTGACTCCTTTGACTTCAGAGCTCCTGCCCCCATAATCCCTCAACGTCATGTTGGTCTTGGTCAACTCTTCAGGCAGTTTACCGATCTTCCTGTATGTCACCATCGGCAAAACATTGACAGCAGCACCACCATCGACCATCATCTTGCTCATTGGCTTGCCATTGACGAAACCATTAAGGTACAGAGCCCTCAGATGGAGATGATCAACACCAGACGGCTTCTCAAACACTGCCTGCTGTGGACCCAATAACAACTCGGCAGAAGCTTCTTCTTCCGATTCATTAATATAAAAAGAACTAAATTCTCGCGGCAGCATAAATACCATATTAACAGGAGCTTCAGCTTCATGTACTTGAGATTTGACTTTTGGTCTCCATACCTTTTTTGACTTGGGTCCCTTGTCATGATCATCCTTAGGGTTTACCTCTTTGTTCAGCTCCCGACAACGTGTCCTCTGTACTCTTCTCTTCTGTGTCTTGGTAAAAATACCACTCGGACACCATTGACCTTCTTCTGTGAACTCACCCTGGTTTTCTTCTTCATAATCTTCAACTTGATTGACAGGACCAAGCCTCTCTTGCACAGAAACCCTTGAAGTCAGCCTCCCTTCAAAACGATCTTGATGTCTCCTCATAGGGACCCGGCTTGAAGTACCAACTTCTCTGTACAAATCATCAGATCGCCTGCTACAACCTGGGCAGCCTTCAATTGGTGGTAGCTTCATACCCTGCTCCCAACAGTACTGAAAGAAAGGACAGTTCTAGTGTGGATCGAAGTCATCATCACTAGTCCTACTGTCTTCCCTCTCTCTCTTCCTCGAGTACTTGCCGATCAATCCAGCAGATCCACCGATCGTGTTGACTGGAAAAGGATGCCCATCAATCTTCATCGGCTTCTGACCAGAGAATTTAATGCGATCACTCTCAGTTGCCGATTGGATCTGTTGCCTAAACACCTTGCACTCATTAGTGTAATGAGAGGGAGTGTTATGCCAATTGCACCACTTGATCTTCTTCAACTCCTCAGCTGGAGGCAACGTGTGATTAGGTGGGAGTTGAATAAGCTTCTCTTGTAGCAGCAGATCGAATATCTTGTCGGCTTTATTGATGTCAAAGTCATATTTCTTTTCTTCTACCTTCTGCTTGACCCATGGACAAAGAACAGTCTTCTTATTCCTGGTCCACTCAGCAAGAGCAACTTCAGCTTCATCATCAGAATCAGAAGAGTAATCAGCATAAGCCACCTGAAACTGTCTGCCACGTGTATTCTGGACACGCCCTTCATGAATCGACGCCTTCTGAAAGAGCTGCGCTAAGCCATCGACTTCCTGAGGCGCAAACTTGTCTCTAATCTGTGGCAGCAAACCCAAGTAAGCAATCTCAGCCATTTGCCGATCCGTCAAATTCAGGTTATAGCACCTGCCACGGATGATTCTGAATCTCTGGACAAAATCGGCAACTGACTCCCCAGCCTTCTGACGAACAGCCGTCAAATCTGATATGCTCAACTCTGCCATGCCAGTGAAGAAATAAGAGTGGAATTTCTTTTCCAAATCGGCCCAATTCCGCACGGATCCCGCAGGGAGGGAGGTGAACCATGAGAATGCCGATCCAGATAACGACAGAGGAAACAGACGGACCTTCAATGCATCTTGTGCCGATGCTTCTCCCAACTGTGCCAAATATCGGCTAATGTGCTCCACTGTGGACACATTGTCTTGCCCAGAAAACTTGCAAAATTCTGGTAGCTTGTATCGATGTGGCAAGGCAACCTGTTCCATCCACTCTGGATATGGACGTCGATACATAAAGCTCTGTTCCTTGGGCTTGAGATCGAACTGCGCCTTCATGACTTCCGCCAGCCTGGCAACTATATCTTCTGATGTATTCTGCACTTGCCCCCCAGCCATCTGAGACGATTGTTGTGGTTGTGACTGAACCTGAGGTTGCTCCCTGTTGTAGTGTTCACTGTAATCTGCTACTCTATGATAGCCTTACGGTATCTCCTGGTTGAACAATGCAGGATTAATATTGGGAGCCAAATGATATCTCATCTGAGGAGTTTGACCAATCCTTGGCTCGGTAGACGTACCACCTGCTTCCTTCTGCGTGGACATCGGCGCATCAAATAAGATTTGGCGCCGATACCCGAGCAGTCCCTGCAGCCAAAGCTTGAGCACTTGGAGACCACAGCTCTGGCGGCATGCCATATGGTTGCCTTTGCTGACCAGCGGCACTTGTCTCTTCTTGATCTGCGATTTGACCACCAGGATGTACAGGACGTGCTGGCGTAGCAGTTGGTACAGTAAATGATGGTCCCATAAATCCAGGTTCGTTCTGCATGGTTCCATCAGCAAGTGCCTTGAGCATGTTGTACAAAGTATTAACAAGCACCCCTGAATCGTTAATGAATGTATTGTGAACTGCAGCATTCACAACTTCTTCCACCAAAGCTCGATCTGGCAACTTCTCAACTTTCAATGCAGCCAATTCTTCTGCACTTAGCACTGTTGGTGGAGCTGACACTGATGTAATCTTGCCACGAGTCATATTGATTGTGTCGAAGTATTTAATCTGACACCCGTACAAATAACTCTGATAATGCTTCTCCTGATCCAAAGACATCTTCTCCCAAGCGTTCAACTCATTGTTGCCAGTTATCTCAGAAGAGTCTTTGTCATCTCGAACAACTGGTGCAGGAATCATGATCTTCTGACCCTTCCCATCAACAAGCAAAGTACCATCATCAGCAACAGCTTGAACGAACGCCATCTAACTCTTGAAAACTTGATCGGTCCCACTGGGCGTGCCAAAAAGTGTGTTGACGGTAAAATGTGTGTTCTACCGCTCGCACACGTGGCCTGAGAGATTTGCTTAACTCTGTTCAGGACCAAAACTTGGCTGCGGTGAATTCCGGAGCGTGCCAGTCGATTTTCCCTGAAAATCGACAAAGACAAGAAAAAACGTGTAAAATTCCCGGACTATCGGCCCCGGACAGGCCGATGCGTAACCGCAGCCGATGTTAGTGAATAAAATATAATAAAAATAAGCACTCGGCTGTCGGTTAGAAACGAATCGACATGTCGCAACAATAAGTACTCGCGCGATAAATAAAGTAAGGCATGCATCAGAATCAGCAATCGGCAAAGCATGCCATCGGCAAGATCTATCGGCAAGCATCATAGTAAAGCAAAACGACATCGACAAAAGGGGTTCAGGCCTATACTTGAACAGGAACAATAATAAATAAAGGCATGCAAGCATAGATCTGAACGTGGTAAACAATCGGCTAAACACCCCGAAAGAACGATTAAACCAATAACCACTAATTATACTCATAATCTAACGATCGCTTCACCGAGGACACGTCAACTAAGTGAAGTAGAACAGGACACGTCAAACTGTTCTACACGATCGACAGGTACAAATATAATCGGCAACTACCAGTCCCAGGTACTCAGTAAATTAAATCTAACTCTTAGCAATTGTTTCGCCGAGGACACGTCAACTAAGCGAAGCAGACAGGACAAGTCAAACTGCCTACCTAGTCACCAAGAGCAGATCTAATCGACTAAGCACCTTAACCGTGACTCGAATAACTAGATCAAACAGGAATCGACATCCGCAATCGGCAAACAAGGTCGCGGCTAGGACAAGTCAACTAACCGTAACAAAGAATTGGACCAGGTCTTAAACAATTCCATGTAGTCGATGCATAATGTAAACCCTAGATTGATCTAAATTACCGGATAACTAGCAGCCACCTCAATCTTAATCATGGACAAGTCGACATAACAAAGATCGATGCGCTTACCTGACGAAATCCAAGCCGAGACAGGAGCCCCGATGGACGCCGATGTGGACGGAGATCTCGTCGAGAAATTGTGGCGATGCGCCGAAGAGTTGATTGTATTGATTGATTGTTGTTTTTTACAAGCACCTGGGTTTATATTTATACACCCGAGGCCAGAGTCCGACTCGCCCGCGATCAGGCCAAGTTTTCTAAATCTAGAAAAAGAATTAAAACAGGACTCACAAACCCACACACACACGTCTTCACGATTTTCTCCGTCTTCATGACCGCCTGTGGGCTACCATCTTCGTACACAATCTTCTCAACCCGGCGCGCATCCTGCCACTTATTGAATTTGGTGTCAACAACCACGCAACCAAATCTCTCATAAACCCTTCATCAGTGCCAAATGAAACATTGCTGGGACGAAAAGAGGACCGGAACACCATTATTTCAAATAGAACCGTCATCACCTTCGTCTGGACGACAACACCATGGACACCAAGCCCATATCACATCGCATCCTCATAAAAGCAACCACAAGAACGAGATGAATAAGGAACTAAAACCAGACAATTTGTCATCCCCACATCGATTGCCGAAGAGGGGAGACAAAAACTATACTCAAACTACTAGATCTACTTGAGAGGTGGATCCCCACTTCCTCTTCTCACCGGTGGCTGACCGGAGAGGAAGTGCCTAAGAGGGAGGGGGTCAGAGAGCGATGGCGGCTAGGGCTTTCTCAGAGGCGGTTGTAGGATATCACATATATTTAAAGGGTTCGTTTTTCAGGGTGAAGAGAAATTACCGACGAAATAATCACCGTCCAAGAACTCCCTATGAAAAAAATTCACCGTTGAACATGTTGTAAATATGACACACACGACGTGTTGGGCAAAAGCAGGGGAAAAAGGGGATTGGAGAAGGAGAAAAAGACCAAAAAATTAATCGACCAGGTGTTTCGATGGGTTCGCATCCGACTTGAACACGGCTTACTGGTCATATAAGCCTAACGCACGCGCATACGCTGTTACAAAATTAACTAGGCATAAGATAAACGATAGAGCAGAGACGATCTACAAAATTCAGTCAAAAACCAGGCTAGCCACAAACTAAATAGCAGATCGAAAGAGACAAATTGACAACACAATTCAAAAGGATCCATTGTCGGACGGTGAACAGTAGGAGACTTACTAAACAAATCCCGCTAGGAGGAAGAGCAGCGTAGTCGTTGAAGATGAAGTAGACGTCGGAGAGGACGTAGTCGTTCAGAAGGGCAGCGAGCGGTCGTGACGATGCACTTCCCAGAAACCTGATCGCCGGCACCCGTGCAGGTCTTTCAAATCACCGGCGTTGGTTCAGAGACACCGCTCTCCCCAATCCGCTGCACGGCGGATGAGGGACGGCAAGGCTCGAAGGCGGCGGCGCAGAGTATGAGAGAATGGCGATTGCTTGCTGTGTATCTCCTCTCGTCTCCAGGACGTCTCCTTTTATACACAAGAGGAGGGCAGGCAATAAAAATCGCATTTAACTGTCATGATATCAGGAACCGCCCCCTGAAATCCCTCAACGTTAATAGGAATTACTCACGTTAATCGTGTGTGCTTTAAACACCATTATTCCTAATTAACGTGACAGCCAAGGTGCTGGTGAATATTCCTTTGATTGAGTAGCAAAAATAAAACTGCTGTGGTAGAACTTAACACGACGCGAAACACGCGATGCGTGCGCGCATGTGTGGGTTGTGCACCAGCCTATGTTTTACCAAGCTTAACTCATGTTGGAAAGCAACCAACACTCCACCTTATATCTTGGGACAATTTCACCTAGATGAGCAAGGTGGTACTAATGTTTTCACCCAGCCATCTCTTCACACCACCATGGACTTTCCAATTGAATTTGGGCCTCAGCATTTGCAGCCGTATGGGCTGGCAGGCCTCAAATTCCAACACACGCATGCCTACCGAGATCTCGCACGACCTACACGTATCTTATGATTCAGCATGGCTGGTCGTGCAACCGAGCGCTGCCGTGGGCGGATCTCCCCGTGGAGCTCGTGGACGCCGTGGTCGACCACCTGGACTTGTTCAGCACGACCCGCCTCGCCGGCGTCTGCACGTCGTGGGCGCGGGCCGTCGCCACGAACACCTCGCTTCCCTTCGGCACGCCGTGCCTGCTTATGACGCCCGAAGAAGACTACCTCGTCAAAGCTCATGACAACAGTATTGGTGATGACAACGACGGTGGCGACAAGGAGTGCATGTTCCAGCTTCTGGACCACGCACGCGTGAAGGAGCTCTCGTTCCTGGCATTCGTGGCAGCCATGCGCGGCCGGTGGTTGGCTGGTGCATGGACGACCGGCTCGCCACCGTCGACAAACGCTGCAAGCAGAGCTCGTGAACCCTTACATCGGCTGCCGAATCAGCTTGCCGCCTCTCACCACAATCCTCGGTGTCCAAATCGAGGAAGGCCGCACCATCGTGTTTGAAGGCGTCCAAATCGAGGAAGGCTTCAACATCGTGTTCGAAGGCGGCGACTACGCTTTCCGCCGGGTCGTCATGTGCGAGACGCCGTCTGCCGACGACGACGTGTACCCACGTCGTCGCGATGGTCAACGTGTATCTTCTGGCGATCGCAAGAGCGGGCGACGAGAGCTGGACGCCCTTGAACACACCGTGCGGGAGATATGGCGTCGAATTTAGGGACGCCGTCCTGCACAAGAGCAAGGTCTTTGCCGTCACCAGATCCGACGACATATATACCTGGGACGTGCGCGCCGGCGCGTGCCCGGACTCAGAGCCGGTACCGATACGTCCACCGCACATCATCCACCAGCACGATGAGCTCGACGACACCTACGGGTGCCGATGGAGCCTGGCGGAGTCGGCTGATGGCCGGCGCCTTCTCCTCGTAGCTTGCCCGCGCGACGACAGGTGTGAAGACGTCGTATACTTGTACGAGCGGGACGTGGACGCCGTGGCTGGTGCGGTGCGGACGGCGCCGGGTGGAACATTGTCACCACGCTCGGTACGATGCTGGACACTCGGGACCTGATACTTCCCGGATACTCCGGCTAGTGGCTAGACACTCCGGTACTGTGCCAACAGCAAGAACACGAGCTCGGGAACAAGACCTCCAAAATACAAACTCCGACCAAACGACCCCCTAAAATCACGAAACTTGAACCATAGGTGCACGGTGGGATGGTGAACATCTCCCAAGAGGATCCATAACACAAGCCCAACAAAATCTCAACGAATTTCAGATCGAACGGATGAACTTGGGTTTGGATGAACTTGGACGAAATCCACAAATTCGAAGTACCCGGGAGGGGATTTGGAAGGAGATCATTCAAGGCATGTTCCCACACATCTTAGCACGAATTCATCCAAAAAATCTGTCCCAAAACGCATCACAAAAGACGAATCGAAACTCACCTGAAAATAGCTCCGAAAATGGGAAAAAGAGAAATTCGGGAAAAAGTTGTAGATGAGCAACAAGAGCACGAATTTGATTCCACCATAACTCAATCCATTGATGCAAGAACAAGATACGTAGGTTCTTTGCTAGGACACCGCCCTCATCCTTCCTCTCTTTTGAAGAACAAAGGATACAAGCTCTTACCTCATCTCCTTTCCTCTCCTCTTTTCTCTAGCTCTCTCCTAGCAAAACCTATCTCCTAGATTCAAAGTGGGGAGGGCTCAAGTGGCTGCCATCTCTTCCCCCTGTCCCACCTTATGTACTCTTTTTCTTTCCCAAAATATCCTCAAGGCATACCTATCACTAGGGGCAAAACCGTCTAACTATTTCTCCTCGCCCGAATACCCTAAACCCTAAACCTAAACACTCAAGGCATAACACACCCCTTCACGACTTTGCTTCGCCTCGACGAAACCTTCGCGATGGTGCCACGTACACCACCATCCGCTGCCGCCGGTTTTGGGGCACAAACAGGGAAACCGTCCACCGCCGGTTTTGAGGCCAACCAGAAAACCATCTCGACACCTTGTCCCGCGAACCTCGCCGTTAAGCCTTCTTGGTCCCTGAAAATAGCCACCGAGCACCCTTCACTTGACTCGGCCTCCCGTTCGCCTTGACTTGGTCAACCCGCCGTCTTCATCACCTCCACAGTTTTGAGACCAAACTGCTAAACCTTTCGTGCTTCTTGTCCGTCACGTGTACGGTGTGGATCACCCTTAACCTCACCCGGCCTCTCGATCGTCCGGCCCCAACCTCTGGCTTGGTCCCGATCCTCCCGCCGTTGACCATCAAGTTGACTCTATTGACCTACACATCATTAGACATGCAAGCAAACACATTTCTCCTTCTCCTCCAATCTTCCAACTCCTTCACTAACTCTGGTTAGCTATAAACATAATCATACACATGCTTAGGCAACCCTCAAAATCCCGCATTCAAACCCAAACCTCATGTCAACTCAACTCAAACCCATTGTTAATTACTCATCATCATTGGGAATCATGGCACATCTCAACATGGTTCCTCAAGGAACGATGAAATTTTTACGAGACAACTAAAACAATCACCTATTGTACACGTAGTCTGATAAGCAGTCTGAAGATTACGTGGCTTGTATGAGACGGCCTATACAACAATACCATTGTACCTACCCTGAAAATGTGTGTAGCACGAATATCCCATTTTTTGACGAGATAGAAAGTATAAGGATGTGATGACGTCTCGGTACATCATCTCTGATTTTAGTAAGTTCACTCTCACAGGGCAAGCGAGCCGTTCATTATTCACAAGTGAAAATAGCACATATGAAAGGTTCAACACTCTCTAAACCAACTAAGAAGACACACACTGTAACACTAACAAAAGAAACTCTACTACTACCAGGCTGAATTGCCCATCTTGCAAGTTCACGGGCAACTGAGTCTGGACTACTCTCATGATTTTAGCGTCCTCATGATGGCCGTTCGGAGCGAGGCCACACCGCAGTCATTCCCTGATTCAAGGGCTTGACGTAGAGAAGAGATTAGGGGATCTAGAGACAGAGTAGCGCCTCGCATGCAGATTGTCCACGTTGGATGTCCCATGACAGTCCAAGTGTCCCGGATTAGCTTACATGTTGTTTTCGCATAAAAAAAAAGCTTTATGATGTATTTGAACAACTGTCAAGTTCTATGACTATTTTGCAACCACCTTGCAAGTTCGTGTACTACCAGTGCAATTTACAATTAAATAGCATGCATCAATAAAATATGTTACTTCCCTATGCAAAATTCATCAAGGTTGCATCAAAATTCCTGCAGCAACGCGTGGAAAATTCACCTAGTTTACATGCTCTTTTGCCCTTTTTAGATAAGCGGAGTATACAAGAGACTTACTTTCAATTTTCAAAAATTGATTTAGTATTAGTTTCTTTTTTCTTAAAATGATCATGGAGAAGCTGAAATTGGTACATATATTGTTGTTCTGAGGAAATATTACATCACATCATTATTTTATTTTGGGTCAGTTCTCACGTTTTTGATATTTCAAATCGATAATAAACTAATCTAGAAAGTCTTAGGGATTTTTGCACATCATCTTGTCTCTCATACTAGTTACTTGTGGGTCTAAAATCCCATTGCAAAAATCAAGCAATCAGTTATCCATTTGAGACCTTTTTTTTTACCATGCTGGCTGCGTTCCATTTCATTTAGAAGAGAAGCACATGGTATATTTCGGCCGGGGGGGGGGGGGGGGGGGGGGGGGGGGGGGGGGGGGATACATGGTACAAGGGAGTGGTAGTGAAAAATCTCAAAAGTTGAATCGATTTGCCGAAACAAGGGCTCCAGTATCATGATCTACATACTAAGTATGTGTGCTTCCCTCTTCAAGATCAAGGGCATCGTGTTGCCTGAACTTATAAGGGAGGTTTTGTTGTTCCATGCCGACCAAATTCTGTCTCTCCTCTGCATTGCCATTAGCTTGAACCCACGGGTGCTGCTGGTATCTCCTTAGCATTTCCAGCCTCTCGACAGCCTCCTTCATTGTAGGCCGTTCCTCTCCGCTCATGCTGAGGCATTGCATCACTAGATGAGCAATTTCTTCTAGCACTTTGGCTCTTATCTCATTCCTTACCTGGCCGTCCAAAAGCTGCGCATACCGGCCACCCTTCATTGCTGTCATGAAGCATGACACGAGGCTCCTGTCTTCCTCTGGCCCCTCGAAGTAGAGAGCCTTCTTCCTGGTTAGAAGCTCTAGAAGGACGATGCCAAAGCTATACACATCGCTCTTATCAGTTAGCTGGATGTCATAAGATATTCAGGATCCAGGTACCCACAAGTCCCCTGAACCAATGTTGCGATCTCGGCTTCGTCTGTTGGAGCAAGTTTTGATGTCCCGAAATCTGAAACTTTTGCTGCAAGCTTGTCATCAAGAAGAATGTTCGCGGTCTTGACGTCTCCGTGGAGTACCGGTGGCGAAGCGGACGAGTGCATATACGCAAACGCCTCCGCGGATTCTGCCGCGATCCGGAGACGGGTGTCAAAGGTAATGTCAGCATTGAGATCCTTGGCGTGAATGTAGTGATAGAGAGTGCCGTTTGAGACAAACTCGTAGACCAGCATGGGCACTTCTACTTCGAGGCAGCAGCCAAGCAGCTTGACGACGTTCCTGTGGTTGATCTGGGAGAGGATGAACATCTCCCTCGCGAACTCCTTGGTTTGTGCCTCCTCCATCATCTTAGACTTTTTGATCGCCACCACTGTCTTGTCCTCGAGGATACCCTTGTAGACGATGCCATGCCCGCCGCGACCAAGAACACGGTCAGAGGCGAAGTTGTTGGTCGCCTTCTCAAGCTCTTCCGTGGAGAAAATCTTGAACCCTCCTGCCCCTGCACCAGTGCTGCTGTAGGAACGCATCTGCTGTTGCAGAAGCACGCCCCCATTTTGCTCGAAGAACCTCTGCTTCGTCCTGATCAGCTTCCTCTTCTGGAGCCCCAGGTAGAGCCAGAAGCACATGAATACTGACAAGAATACTCCAACGCTGACTCCTGAAATTGCGATAATCATCAGTGTTCTGGTAAGAAAGGGGAATTGCTTAAATTATCAAAGAAGAACTAATTCAATGTTGGCTCACAAGACGATGATTTGTGTACCTGTGACCACTTTGAGAGCTAAGGTGAACTTATCCTTTTCCCGGCAACCATTCTGCCTAAAGGCATCCCCACTGGCTCCTGGACGGCATTGGCAATCGTAGCTTCCCGGCTTATTTGTGCAGACTCCGAAGCAAGGATATTGATCTAGGTGCTCGCATTCGTTGATGTCTTCCATTTACAAAGCAGTATCAATGTCATCATTTGAGCCAAAAAACAGGAAAATGAATCTAGAACAGAGGAAAATCTGTCGTGTTAAAGATGTCTACCTCTGCATCCACCGTCGAGGTAGGGGTTGCCCTCGTACCCCTTGGAGCAATTGCACCGGTAGCCGGGGCCGTTGGTGGAGTCGAGGCACACGCTGTTGGTGCTCCGGCATGCGTAGTCCGTCTTGTTGCGCTCGGCGGCGCTGCAGTTGCCGACGTTCCGGATGGCCCAGTCGAGCACGACGGGCACGGCCAAGTCGCCGGTGCGATTCACGTACGCTCGATCGCTGTAACTGAGGCCGATCCAGTCGGCCTCCACAAGGAATACGTAGTGGCACGCAGTTAAGTTTGAGGAGAAGATCGCGTCCCCCTGACCCATCGGAAAGTTGAGCTGGTAAGGCTCGAAGAAGTTGACGCCGGCTGGTATCTCGCTCTGGCAGCACCCCACGCCGGTGCACTCCCCCGGAATGGCGTACTGCGACGGCCGGCACACGGACATGCAGCCGCTAACATAGTAGCCCGCCCCGTCGACGAAGTAGCCGAGGTTGGGGCAGCCGAGTGCGACGAGGCGGGTCTTGGCCGGGGAGAAGAGGTAGGGGCTGATGCCGAGGGACATGTACGTGTCGGTCCCGTGGCGTTGTAGCATTCGCGCTTTGCGTTGAGGTAGACCCGAGCCTCGCCTGCCGCAAGGGACAGGCCGGTGAGCTGATAGTTGTAGCCGCCGCCGATGATGAGGCGGGGAGGGGAGTGGGTGTCGTAGACGCAGTGGAGCTCGAAGCCCTGCATGCCGTCTTCGCGGTAACAGCCGGCGCCAATGCCAAACGGGTAGGGGATGCTGATGTTGCCGCACCTGTCAAGGCAGCTCGGCCGCGCGACCCCTGGCGTGGGCGGCGGCACCTGAGCTGACGCCGGTGCCAGGCGCGAAAGAAGCACCACCAGTGCGATCGCCGGCGCCCGTAAGCAGGTGGCTGACATTGCCTTGTCTTGCTGCTCAGCTTAGAGCCTTAGACGGCCAGTAGTGATATATGTAGTCCCGTAATAAGTGAGATGATGCTTGTTTCCAGCCAAAAGAAATGCATGTTTGTACACGCGCGCGCTTCATTGAACAGGTTCCTAATAAGTGAAAGCTCAATTGCAAAAACCACCCCATAAATGGAATGGAGTTTGAGATTCTCACCCATAAATGTTTTTGTTGCAAATTCTCACCCACCGATTAGGTTTTTTGCAAAAATCATTCATTTTTTTTTCGATTACACAGTACAACTCAGACACTCACAACGCACGCACACTCACCGCTATGAATGCACATACATAAACCCTATCCTTATGAGCATCTTCGAAGACTGAGCCGGTAAATCCTCGAGATTGACGAAGTCACCACTGGCGCATCGCTATCGACGGCCACGTCATCTCCTGCTAAACGCACAACGCCGTTAAATCCTAAAAAATTCGCTCCCACGGGGAGTCGAACCAAGGACCTCAGGTGCTACTGAGGCTCTTCTAACCACTAGGCTACATGCCATTCTAATTTGTACATTTTAATAGATTAAATCCCTTTTTTTCGTTTTGAGTAGTTCATGGTGTTCTTATCAAAGTTACAAAAATGTAGAGAGTACAATCTCCATACTTGAGATTTTGCAAAAAAGGTGAGAAAAAAGAAGAAAAAAACTAATAGAGTTTAAAAGGTCTCCACAAAATTATATATATTTCGGTATGCTTTTAATGAAAATAAAACAATAAATATCATTTTAAAAGTCAACAATGTTAAATTAGTCAACTTACTTTTTTTTATTTATATTGAGCAACACATATAGAATCGATTAAACATGTGCAAAATGGGGTGGTTTTTCAACAAAACTTAGTGGGTGGGTTGGGATTTACAACAAAAACATTTATGGGTGGAAATCTCAACTACATGCCACTTATGGGGTGATTTTTGCAATTAACCATAATTGATTGGTACTTTTTTTTAGAATAGTAGGTTTCCCCTATTTATTGCTTGAATAAAACGACAGTGTCAGCAGAGGCGGACCCTCCAATATGGCATGGTATGGCGGCCGCCATACCTAACTCCGGCGCAAAATACCTAGTACCTCCTGTTCCTTAGCCTTGCAAATCAGTCTTGACGCCATGGACGCCATGGATTTGAGCTTTGGAGCTGTTCGTTGTCTGTTTTCTAGAGAAAAGAAGATGACCTGTGGTTGCTGTGAAGGGGTATGGGCTTTAGTGGCACAACTGGGCTTTATATTCAAGTAGCCCACTATTTTGTTTTCAGTAATAGTCCAAAGACAAGAGGCCCATACGAGTGGATCGTTTGCAAACCTCCTCCATTCAGCCAGCGCCGGCGCAAGCCGAGCAACATTTCCAATTCGCTTCCGAACGTTTCGTTCTTTTTCCTTCCTGTCGATTTCGCCCCCAAAAAATCAAAAATCGCTCGAAACCTAGCCTGGACTCCAGCCATGGTGGGAGGCGGCGCGTCAGCGCCGGCTATGGGGGCATTCTGTCAATGCCGGAATCGATGGGCCTGGAGCGGGGTATGAACGAGGAGTAATGGGGACGAGCGGCGTAGGGCGTCGGCGAGGAATTGAAAGTTTGGAACCGATCCAAATTGACCGACATTGGAGCTTTGGCTGGCTCCAAAGGCGGCATAGCGCCAGGAAGCATAGATTCGAGCCGCACGGCTGCTCGAAGGAAGAAGCGCAACAAAAATTTAGGTAAATGATCCTGTTTGTTTATTAATTCCGAAAATGAGATGGCTGCTGGCAAACGGTTTGTTACTTTGTTGATTAGTGAATTGATTTTTTTTTTGTTTTTTAGATTTGAAGAGCTTCTATAGTAGACATCAAACGGCAGCGGCTCTAGTCGAAACACCGATGCATAGTTTTCGTTCAAGTTTGCGTCAAAGCTTTGCCATACCATAATTTTTTTTTCTGGGTCCGCCACTGCTGTGTCAGACACCTCGATGGCCGGGTTCAGGCAGCATACAGCTCACTCAGGAGCAATTTGATCACGCCGAGTTGCATTCATCTGCTCAGAATCTGGGAGCTGACTTCTGGGTGGTAGTACTTTTTTTGGAAAAAAAATAATAATTGGATGGTAGATTTGCGTGATACAGGAAAGGCGCAGCGGTTTTGGGTGCGGGTCAGCTTCGGAATGAGATCGGAAGTCCATTTGCGCGGTCCTCCAGACCTCAAGTTGCTCAACTTGGTTCGGCGAAGAAGCATACGATGCTTCCTCCAACTCCGAGCACGTGTCAGCTATCCTCTGCGCGCTCGCATGATCTGCTGCACATGGTCTCCGGTGGTTGCAGCCTTGCAGGGGAATGGGATGAAACGGAATTGAGTTGAAATGAGAAACCCGTATGCTCATTAGTTCGTTATATATGTCGATGCGCATGTACCAAAATGACTGAATTCCTCGTACCCTTTTTTCTCTCTGCTAATTATGTACAATGACAACTGTTTTTTTTTTGCAAAGTAAAGAACTTTATTAGGGATTACAGTTGATCGCGCGCACACTCTGAAGCATCATAAATGATCATAAAAGTAGGGACCATGTTATGGTACCCTTTTGACCTCTTAGACTGTAACAATGTTCCCGATTTTCCACCCTCTAAGAGAATATTCTCCACCTCCTGTAAAAGATCTCATCCTCTAAATTCCTTTTGGTTGCAACAACGACCGGTATTTGCTCCTCCATCCGCTGCCGGCCGCCGCCTCCCCGCGCTCCACCATGCGCCGCCTCCTCCGCGACGGCGTCGTGCTGTGCTTCTGCTTCGCCTCCTCCCGCGCCGCCAGCGATGACCGCGACGCACGCAAGAGGCAGCGAGGGAGACCGCGTCATCGGGGAGGAGCAGCAAGCCGGCCGCGCCGCGCCACCGTGGAGCCACGCCACAGCGGCGTCGGGGAGGAGCAGGAAGCCGGCCGCGCCGCCGCGGAGCCTGGCCGCCGTCGAGGAGCTCTGGTGGTGTCGGTACATGAGCCCCGTGCCACACAGCAGCCGCGCCGTCGCCGGCACGTCGGCGGCCGCCTCCACCACCACCCACAGCAGCGGTGGCGCCGCCAGCCGCATCGTGTGCGCCATCCGCGTCAGCGCCGCCGCGCGCTCGCCGTTCGCCGCGGAGACCGACTCCGTCGTTGTCACCACCACCAACAGCGGCCGCGGCGTCGCGTCCGTGTCCGCCATCAGGCCCCCGGCGTCGTGCGCGAGCAGGCTCCGGTTCGCGACGCTGTTGCCCAGCGCGCGGACGACGTGGCTGCTGCCCACGCTGCCGACCGCCGCCGCGGCGGCCGTCGTCCAGTCGGAGACGGAGGACGGCGCGAAGCCGGTGAAGAAGCCCATGACGAAGCAAAGGCTGGCATGCAGCAGCGCCTTCTTCCACAACTGCGACCCGCCCTGCTTCTTGCCCCTCCCGCCGTGATCCATGGACAACCCCATCCGAGCCGACGACTACCTGTCTTTCGAAGTCGATCCCACGCTCTTCTCCAGGTTCTTGGCACGGCGGCCGAGGCGGAGGCGCGTCGAGGGATGGGGAGGCGGAGACGGCGATGGGGAGGCGGAGGCGCGTCGACGGGGGAGGTGCGGCGAGGCGGAGGCGGAGGCGCGATGCGACGGCGAGGCGGAGGTGGAGGCGCGATTTGGCAGACGGCCGGCCACCCTGGAGATTTGGCGGCGGGCGACGAGAGCCGGGAGGATACCGGGTCCTTTACAGGACGCTGTTGCAATGGGTACCGGGCCTCTGATCCGCTAAATTTAGGGTACCAGGTGGGTTAACAGGTCCGCTGCAGTTAGTCTTAAGAGGTAAAAGGTAAAGATAATCTGAACCCTTGATTTGTAAAATAAAAGAGAAAAGAAAGGAGTAAAATCTGGAGAAGGACCAGGCGCTAATTTAGGGAAAGGAATCCTTATCGCCTCTCGGCTAATTCTTCAGGTCGCGCCCACCTCCGATTTTTACTATTGCGCAACATCAATAGGATTCTTGCATGCAATCCTCTCCTTCAATGCCGGTTACCAATTCATATGGGCATTTTTTTGTCAACTTTTTTTTACTTGCCAAAAGGAAAACTCTTGCATGCGATCCTCTCCTTGGAATCCCCAAATCATGGTAGAGAAAGTAATAGTATGTTTCCCTTCCATGCATGGATGCAATCAAATCACAGAATCTGCCAACACAGATTCACGCGTTACATTATTTGTTCCCTTTCATGAATGCAAATAACGGTGTCTCCCATCCACTCACATTTTTGGTTTGTGTTGTCACGTTAAATATCAATTATTTTCCAATGCATACAGAAACAACAGATCCCAAAACTGTATACACGATTCGGTCATGTTCATTTTTCCCTGAAAAAAATATCATGTTTCATGTGTGTTTTCGCCATCCAACACGGTCTGATTTGAGTTTCATCACTACGTTCTGAATTTTTTTATGTGAAAGGGAGAAAAAGGCCATGTTTCACGTCACCATCAAGTTTCTGATTTGTATCTACGTCCGATGCAAAACAAAACAAAAAAAAATTACTAGCTTGGATATATTCTTCACCCATAATCCTACCAAATCAATACTCCCTCCATCCCTTAATTTAAGAGATTGTATGGAATTTGTGGGACCCACGATCTTGGATTCTTCTCCCACCGCACAAACTAAACCGGCCTTATCCGCTCCCGGTGCCTGCTCACTCCATCAGGATTCCTCTCCCACCGCCGCATGGGAAGAGAAGGGTGGGCTGCAGGCGCCGGTGGGGGAAGAGAAGGGCGGCGGGCGGCAGCAGGGGAAGGTGGCCGGGGCGTGGAGGTGGCGCAGGGCATCAACTGGGCGCTGAGGAGGCGGCGCGAGAGCGGCGGCGAGGCGTGGGGGCGGTGGCCGGTGCGCGAAGCCTGGTGGGGGATGGAGAGAAGAGGTATTTGGTCTTTTCACTTGTTCGGTGTTTACTAGGGACCTCTCCTCCCCTGATCCCTTACAAAAAGGAACGGAGAGAGTACCTAATAAGTTGGGGGTGCATCGCGCGCATGGGGCTCGCGCACCTCCGGGCAGCGCATGCCTGGCGACCCAGCTAACGGCCCCGGCCAGTGGCGGAGCTAGACCCGAGCTCTAGGGTGGGCCGAATCTCAACTGGGCTGGTCTGGGTGGGCCGACATAGGGAAAATAGAGGGGGAAAAAAGCTATTGTAGCATGTGCTACAGTGCTAAAAATGCCTGTTGACCTGGATCATAGGATGGGCCGCACTGTCCACCCTTTAGCTCCGCCCATGGCCCCGGCAGCCAGCTCGCGTGTCTTTTATGAAAAGGCCCACCTCGTGCAACTCTGGGGCCATGCATGCCTCGCGACCAGGCTGACGAGCCGAGGAAGGCAGCTCAAGCACCTGTAAAAACTCCCCTCAAAAAAAAAAGCACCTGTAAAAACAAACACCCAGCTCGTCCACCTGTGTCGGTAAAAAGAACTAGCTTGGATATATTCTCAGAGGCGGTTGTAGGATATCACATATATTTAAAGGGTTCGTTTTTCAGGGTGAAGAGAAATTACCGACGAAATAATCACCGTCCAAGAACTCCCTATGAAAAAAATTCACCGTTGAACATGTTGTAAATATGACACACACGACGTGTTGGGCAAAAGCAGGGGAAAAAGGGGATTGGAGAAGGAGAAAAAGACCAAAAAATTAATCGACCAGGTGTTTCGATGGGTTCGCATCCGACTTGAACACAGCTTACTGGTCATATAAGCCTAACGCACGCGCATACGCTGTTACAAAATTAACTAGGCATAAGATAAACGATAGAGCAGAGACGATCTACAAAATTCAGTCAAAAACCAGGCTAGCCACAAACTAAATAGCAGATCGAAAGAGACAAACTGACAACACAATTCAAAAGGATCCATTGTCGGACGATGAACAGTAGGAGACTTACTAAACAAATCCCGCTAGGAGGAAGAGCAGCGTAGTCGTTGAAGATGAAGTAGACGTCGGAGAGGACGTAGTCGTTCAGAAGGGCAGCGAGCGGTCGTGACGATGCACTTCCCAGAAACCTGATCGCCGGCACCCGTGCAGGTCTTTCAAATCACCGGCGTTGGTTCAGAGACACCGCTCTCCCCAATCAGCTGCACGGCGGATGAGGGACGGCAAGGCTCGAAGGCGGCGGCGCAGAGTATGAGAGAATGGCGATTGCTTGCTGTGTATCTCCTCTCGTCTCCAGGACGTCTCCTTTTATACACAAGAGGAGGGCAGGCAATAAAAATCGCATTTAACTGTCATGATATCAGGAACCGCCCCCTGAAATCCCTCAACGTTAATAGGAATTACTCACGTTAATCGTGTGTGCTTTAAACACCATTATTCCTAATTAACGTGACAGCCAAGGTGCTGGTGAATATTCCTTTGATTGAGTAGCAAAAATAAAACTGCTGTGGTAGAACTTAACACGACGCGAAACACGCGATGCGTGCGCGCATGTGTGGGTTGTGCACCAGCCTATGTTTTACCAAGCTTAACTCATGTTGGAAAGCAACCAACACTCCACCTTATATCTTGGGACAATTTCACCTAGATGAGCAAGGTGGTACTAATGTTTTCACCCAGCCATCTCTTCACACCACCATGGACTTTCCAATTGAATTTGGGCCTCAGCATTTGCAGCCGTATGGGCTGGCAGGCCTCAAATTCCAACACACGCATGCCTACCGAGATCTCGCACGACCTACACGTATCTTATGATTCAGCATGGCTGGTCGTGCAACCGAGCGCTGCCGTGGGCGGATCTCCCCGTGGAGCTCGTGGACGCCGTGGTCGACCACCTGGACTTGTTCAGCACGACCCGCCTCGCCGGCGTCTGCACGTCGTGGGCGCGGGCCGTCGCCACGAACACCTCGCTTCCCTTCGGCACGCCGTGCCTGCTTATGACGCCCGAAGAAGACTACCTCGTCAAAGCTCATGACAACAGTATTGGTGATGACAACGACGGTGGCGACAAGGAGTGCATGTTCCAGCTTCTGGACCACGCACGCGTGAAGGAGCTCTCGTTCCTGGCATTCGTGGCAGCCATGCGCGGCCGGTGGTTGGCTGGTGCATGGACGACCGGCTCGCCACCGTCGACAAACGCTGCAAGCAGAGCTCGTGAACCCTTACATCGGCTGCCGAATCAGCTTGCCGCCTCTCACCACAATCCTCGGTGTCCAAATCGAGGAAGGCCGCACCATCGTGTTTGAAGGCGTCCAAATCGAGGAAGGCTTCAACATCGTGTTCGAAGGCGGCGACTACGCTTTCCGCCGGGTCGTCATGTGCGAGACGCCGTCTGCCGACGACGACGTGTACCCACGTCGTCGCGATGGTCAACGTGTATCTTCTGGCGATCGCAAGAGCGGGCGACGAGAGCTGGACGCCCTTGAACACACCGTGCGGGAGATATGGCGTCGAATTTAGGGACGCCGTCCTGCACAAGAGCAAGGTCTTTGCCGTCACCAGATCCGACGACATATATACCTGGGACGTGCGCGCCGGCGCGTGCCCGGACTCAGAGCCGGTACCGATACGTCCACCGCACATCATCCACCAGCACGATGAGCTCGACGACACCTACGGGTGCCGATGGAGCCTGGCGGAGTCGGCTGATGGCCGGCGCCTTCTCCTCGTAGCTTGCCCGCGCGACGACAGGTGTGAAGACGTCGTATACTTGTACGAGCGGGACGTGGACGCCGTGGCTGGTGCGGTGCGGACGGCGCCGGGTGGAACATTGTCACCACGCTCGGTACGACGCTGGACACTCGGGACCTGATACTTCCCGGATACTCCGGCTAGTGGCTAGACACTCCGGTACTGTGCCAACAGCAAGAACACGAGCTCGGGAACAAGACCTCCAAAATACAAACTCCGACCAAACGACCCCCTAAAATCACGAAACTTGAACCATAGGTGCACGGTGGGATGGTGAACATCTCCCAAGAGGATCCATAACACAAGCCCAACAAAATCTCAACGAATTTCAGATCGAACGGATGAACTTGGGTTTGGATGAACTTGGACGAAATCCACAAATTCGAAGTACCCGGGAGGGGATTTGGAAGGAGATCATTCAAGGCATGTTCCCACACATCTTAGCACGAATTCATCCGAAAAATCTGTCCCAAAACGCATCACAAAAGACGAATCGAAACTCACCTGAAAATAGCTCCGAAAATGGGAAAAAGAGAAATTCGGGAAAAAGTTGTAGATGAGCAACAAGAGCACGAATTTGATTCCACCATAACTCAATCCATTGATGCAAGAACAAGATACGTAGGTTCTTTGCTAGGACACCGCCCTCATCCTTCCTCTCTTTTGAAGAACAAAGGATACAAGCTCTTACCTCATCTCCTTTCCTCTCCTCTTTTCTCTAGCTCTCTCCTAGCAAAACCTATCTCCTAGATTCAAAGTGGGGAGGGCTCAAGTGGCTGCCATCTCTTCCCCCTGTCCCACCTTATGTACTCTTTTTCTTTCCCAAAATATCCTCAAGGCATACCTATCACTAGGGGCAAAACCGTCTAACTATTTCTCCTCGCCCGAATACCCTAAACCCTAAACCTAAACACTCAAGGCATAACACACCCCTTCACGACTTTGCTTCGCCTCGACGAAACCTTCGCGATGGTGCCACGTACACCACCATCCGCTGCCGCCGGTTTTGGGGCACAAACAGGGAAACCGTCCACCGCCGGTTTTGAGGCCAACCAGAAAACCATCTCGATGTCGATGCGTGTCACCTTGTCCCGCGAACCTCGCCGTTAAGCCTTCTTGGTCCCTGAAAATAGCCACCGAGCACCCTTCACTTGACTCGGCCTCCCGTTCGCCTTGACTTGGTCAACCCGCCGTCTTCATCACCTCCACAGTTTTGAGACCAAACTGCTAAACCTTTCGTGCTTCTTGTCCGTCACGTGTACGGTGTGGATCACCCTTAACCTCACCCGGCCTCTCGATCGTCCGGCCCCAACCTCTGGCTTGGTCCCGATCCTCCCGCCGTTGACCATCAAGTTGACTCTATTGACCTACACATCATTAGACATGCAAGCAAACACATTTCTCCTTCTCCTCCAATCTTTCAACTCCTTCACTAACTCTGGTTAGCTATAAACATAATCATACACATGCTTAGGCAACCCTCAAAATCCCGCATTCAAACCCAAACCTCATGTCAACTCAACTCAAACCCATTGTTAATTACTCATCATCATTGGGAATCATGGCACATCTCAACATGGTTCCTCAAGGAACGATGAAATTTTTACGAGACAACTAAAACAATCACCTATTGTACACGTAGTCTGATAAGCAGTCTGAAGATTACGTGGCTTGTATGAGACGGCCTATACAACAATACCATTGTACCTACCCTGAAAATGTGTGTAGCACGAATATCCCATTTTTTGACGAGATAGAAAGTATAAGGATGTGATGACGTCTCGGTACATCATCTCTGATTTTAGTAAGTTCACTCTCACAGGGCAAGCGAGCCGTTCATTATTCACAAGTGAAAATAGCACATATGAAAGGTTCAACACTCTCTAAACCAACTAAAGAAGACACACACTGTAACACTAACAAAAGAAACTCTACTACTACCAGGCTGAATTGCCCATCTTGCAAGTTCACGGGCAACTGAGTCTGGACTACTCTCATGATTTTAGCGTCCTCATGATGGCCGTTCGGAGCGAGGCCACACCACAGTCATTCCCTGATTCAAGGGCTTGACGTAGAGAAGAGATTAGGGGATCTAGAGACAGAGTAGCGCCTCGCATGCAGATTGTCCACGTTGGATGTCCCATGACAGTCCAAGTGTCCCGGATTAGCTTACATGTTGTTTTCGCATAAAAAAAAAGCTTTATGATGTATTTGAACAACTGTCAAGTTCTATGACTATTTTGCAACCACCTTGCAAGTTCGTGTACTACCAGTGCAATTTACAATTAAATAGCATGCATCAATAAAATATGTTACTTCCCTATGCAAAATTCATCAAGGTTGCATCAAAATTCCTGCAGCAACGCGTGGAAAATTCACCTAGTTTACATGCTCTTTTGCCCTTTTTAGATAAGCGGAGTATACAAGAGACTTACTTTCAATTTTCAAAAATTGATTTAGTATTAGTTTCTTTTTTCTTAAAATGATCATGGAGAAGCTGAAATTGGTACATATATTGTTGTTCTGAGGAAATATTACATCACATCATTATTTTATTTTGGGTCAGTTCTCACGTTTTTGATATTCAAATCGATAATAAACTAATCTAGAAAGTCTTAGGGATTTTTGCACATCATCTTGTCTCTCATACTAGTTACTTGTGGGTCTAAAATCCCATTGCAAAAATCAAGCAATCAGTTATCCATTTGAGACCTTTTTTTTTACCATGCTGGCTGCGTTCCATTTCATTTAGAAGAGAAGCACATGGTATATTTCGGCCGGGGGGGGGGGGGGGGGGGGGGGGATACATGGTACAAGGGAGTGGTAGTGAAAAATCTCAAAAGTTGAATCGATTTGCCGAAACAAGGGCTCCAGTATCATGATCTACATACTAAGTATGTGTGCTTCCCTCTTCAAGATCAAGGGCATCGTGTTGCCTGAACTTATAAGGGAGGTTTTGTTGTTCCATGCCGACCAAATTCTGTCTCTCCTCTGCATTGCCATTAGCTTGAACCCACGGGTGCTGCTGGTATCTCCTTAGCATTTCCAGCCTCTCGACAGCCTCCTTCATTGTAGGCCGTTCCTCTCCGCTCATGCTGAGGCATTGCATCACTAGATGAGCAATTTCTTCTAGCACTTTGGCTCTTATCTCATTCCTTACCTGGCCGTCCAAAAGCTGCGCATACCGGCCACCCTTCATTGCTGTCATGAAGCATGACACGAGGCTCCTGTCTTCCTCTGGCCCCTCGAAGTAGAGAGCCTTCTTCCTGGTTAGAAGCTCTAGAAGGACGATGCCAAAGCTATACACATCGCTCTTATCAGTTAGCTGGATGTCATAAGATATTCAGGATCCAGGTACCCACAAGTCCCCTGAACCAATGTTGCGATCTCGGCTTCGTCTGTTGGAGCAAGTTTTGATGTCCCGAAATCTGAAACTTTTGCTGCAAGCTTGTCATCAAGAAGAATGTTCGCGGTCTTGACGTCTCCGTGGAGTACCGGTGGCGAAGCGGACGAGTGCATATACGCAAACGCCTCCGCGGATTCTGCCGCGATCCGGAGACGGGTGTCAAAGGTAATGTCAGCATTGAGATCCTTGGCGTGAATGTAGTGATAGAGAGTGCCGTTTGAGACAAACTCGTAGACCAGCATGGGCACTTCTACTTCGAGGCAGCAGCCAAGCAGCTTGACGACGTTCCTGTGGTTGATCTGGGAGAGGATGAACATCTCCCTCGCGAACTCCTTGGTTTGTGCCTCCTCCATCATCTTAGACTTTTTGATCGCCACCACTGTCTTGTCCTCGAGGATACCCTTGTAGACGATGCCATGCCCGCCGCGACCAAGAACACGGTCAGAGGCGAAGTTGTTGGTCGCCTTCTCAAGCTCTTCCGTGGAGAAAATCTTGAACCCTCCTGCCCCTGCACCAGTGCTGCTGTAGGAACGCATCTGCTGTTGCAGAAGCACGCCCCCATTTTGCTCGAAGAACCTCTGCTTCGTCCTGATCAGCTTCCTCTTCTGGAGCCCCAGGTAGAGCCAGAAGCACATGAATACTGACAAGAATACTCCAACGCTGACTCCTGAAATTGCGATAATCATCAGTGTTCTGGTAAGAAAGGGGAATTGCTTAAATTATCAAAGAAGAACTAATTCAATGTTGGCTCACAAGACGATGATTTGTGTACCTGTGACCACTTTGAGAGCTAAGGTGAACTTATCCTTTTCCCGGCAACCATTCTGCCTAAAGGCATCCCCACTGGCTCCTGGACGGCATTGGCAATCGTAGCTTCCCGGCTTATTTGTGCAGACTCCGAAGCAAGGATATTGATCTAGGTGCTCGCATTCGTTGATGTCTTCCATTTACAAAGCAGTATCAATGTCATCATTTGAGCCAAAAAACAGGAAAATGAATCTAGAACAGAGGAAAATCTGTCGTGTTAAAGATGTCTACCTCTGCATCCACCGTCGAGGTAGGGGTTGCCCTCGTACCCCTTGGAGCAATTGCACCGGTAGCCGGGGCCGTTGGTGGAGTCGAGGCACACGCTGTTGGTGCTCCGGCATGCGTAGTCCGTCTTGTTGCGCTCGGCGGCGCTGCAGTTGCCGACGTTCCGGATGGCCCAGTCGAGCACGACGGGCACGGCCAAGTCGCCGGTGCGATTCACGTACGCTCGATCGCTGTAACTGAGGCCGATCCAGTCGGCCTCCACAAGGAATACGTAGTGGCACGCAGTTAAGTTTGAGGAGAAGATCGCGTCCCCCTGACCCATCGGAAAGTTGAGCTGGTAAGGCTCGAAGAAGTTGACGCCGGCTGGTATCTCGCTCTGGCAGCACCCCACGCCGGTGCACTCCCCCGGAATGGCGTACTGCGACGGCCGGCACACGGACATGCAGCCGCTAACATAGTAGCCCGCCCCGTCGACGAAGTAGCCGAGGTTGGGGCAGCCGAGTGCGACGAGGCGGGTCTTGGCCGGGGAGAAGAGGTAGGGGCTGATGCCGAGGGACATGTACGTGTCGGTCCCGTCGACTAGCCCCCCCGTGGCGTTGTAGCATTCGCGCTTTGCGTTGAGGTAGACCCGAGCCTCGCCTGCCGCAAGGGACAGGCCGGTGAGCTGATAGTTGTAGCCGCCGCCGATGATGAGGCGGGGAGGGGAGTGGGTGTCGTAGACGCAGTGGAGCTCGAAGCCCTGCATGCCGTCTTCGCGGTAACAGCCGGCGCCAATGCCAAACGGGTAGGGGATGCTGATGTTGCCGCACCTGTCAAGGCAGCTCGGCCGCGCGACCCCTGGCGTGGGCGGCGGCACCTGAGCTGACGCCGGTGCCAGGCGCGAAAGAAGCACCACCAGTGCGATCGCCGGCGCCCGTAAGCAGGTGGCTGACATTGCCTTGTCTTGCTGCTCAGCTTAGAGCCTTAGACGGCCAGTAGTGATATATGTAGTCCCGTAATAAGTGAGATGATGCTTGTTTCCAGCCAAAAGAAATGCATGTTTGTACACGCGCGCGCTTCATTGAACAGGTTCCTAATAAGTGAAAGCTCAATTGCAAAAACCACCCCATAAATGGAATGGAGTTTGAGATTCTCACCCATAAATGTTTTTGTTGCAAATTCTCACCCACCGATTAGGTTTTTTGCAAAAATCATTCATTACACAGTACAACTCAGACACTCACAACGCACGCACACTCACCGCTATGAATGCACATACATAAACCCTATCCTTATGAGCATCTTCGAAGACTGAGCCGGTAAATCCTCGAGATTGACGAAGTCACCACTGGCGCCTCGCTATCGACGGCCACGTCATCTCCTGCTAAACGCACAACGTCGTTAAATCCTAAAAAATTCGCTCCCACGGGGAGTCGAACCAAGGACCTCAGGTGCTACTGAGGCTCTTCTAACCACTAGGCTACATGCCATTCTAATTTGTACATTTTAATAGATTAAATCCCTTTTTTTCGTTTTGAGTAGTTCATGGTGTTCTTATCAAAGTTACAAAAATGTAGAGAGTACAATCTCCATACTTGAGATTTTGCAAAAAAGGTGAGAAAAAAGAAGAAAAAAACTAATAGAGTTTAAAAGGTCTCCACAAAATTATATATATTTCGGTATGCTTTTAATGAAAATAAAACAATAAGTATCATTTTAAAAGTCAACAATGTTAAATTAGTCAACTTACTTTTTTTATTTATATTGAGCAACACATATAGAATCGATTAAACATGTGCAAAATGGGGTGGTTTTTCAACAAAACTTAGTGGGTGGGTTGGGATTTACAACAAAAACATTTATGGGTGGAAATCTCAACTACATGCCACTTATGGGGTGATTTTTGCAATTAACCATAATTGATTGGTACTTTTTTTTAGAATAGTAGGTTTCCCCTATTTATTGCTTGAATAAAACGACAGTGTCAGCAGAGGCGGACCCTCCAATATGGCATGGTATGGCGGCCGCCATACCTAACTCCGGCGCAAAATACCTAGTACCCCCTGTTCCTTAGCCTTGCAAATCAGTCTTGACGCCATGGACGCCATGGATTTGAGCTTTGGAGCTGTTCGTTGTCTGTTTTCTAGAGAAAAGAAGATGACCTGTGGTTGCTGTGAAGGGGTATGGGCTTTAGTGGCACAACTGGGCTTTATATTCAAGTAGCCCACTATTTTGTTTTCAGTAATAGTCCAAAGACAAGAGGCCCATACGAGTGGATCGTTTGCAAACCTCCTCCATTCAGCCAGCGCCGGCGCAAGCCGAGCAACATTTCCAATTCGCTTCCGAACGTTTCGTTCTTTTTCCTTCCTGTCGATTTCGCCCCCAAAAAATCAAAAATCGCTCGAAACCTAGCCTGGACTCCAGCCATGGTGGGAGGCGGCGCGTCAGCGCCGGCTATGGGGGCATTCTGTCAATGCCGGAATCGATGGGCCTGGAGCGGGGTATGAACGAGGAGTAATGGGGACGAGCGGCGTAGGGCGTCGGCGAGGAATTGAAAGTTTGGAACCGATCCAAATTGACCGACATTGGAGCTTTGGCTGGCTCCAAAGGCGGCATAGCGCCAGGAAGCATAGATTCGAGCCGCACGGCTGCTCGAAGGAAGAAGCGCAACAAAAATTTAGGTAAATGATCCTGTTTGTTTATTAATTCCGAAAATGAGATGGCTGCTGGCAAACGGTTTGTTACTTTGTTGATTAGTGAATTGATTTTTTTTTTGTTTTTTAGATTTGAAGAGCTTCTATAGTAGACATCAAACGGCAGCGGCTCTAGTCGAAACACCGATGCATAGTTTTCGTTCAAGTTTGCGTCAAAGCTTCGCCATACCATAATTTTTTTTTCTGGGTCCGCCACTGCTGTGTCAGACACCTCGATGGCCGGGTTCAGGCAGCATACAGCTCACTCAGGAGCAATTTGATCACGCCGAGTTGCATTCATCTGCTCAGAATCTGGGAGCTGACTTCTGGGTGGTAGTACTTTTTTTGGAAAAAAAATAATAATTGGATGGTAGATTTGCGTGATACAGGAAAGGCGCAGCGGTTTTGGGTGCGGGTCAGCTTCGGAATGAGATCGGAAGTCCATTTGCGCGGTCCTCCAGACCTCAAGTTGCTCAACTTGGTTCGGCGAAGAAGCATACGATGCTTCCTCCAACTCCGAGCACGTGTCAGCTATCCTCTGCGCGCTCGCATGATCTGCTGCACATGGTCTCCGGTGGTTGCAGCTAGGGCTGGAAAAAAAGCTCGAGGCTCGCGAGCCAGCTCGGCTCGATCTTAATTTTGGCTCGCTCGGCTCGGCTCGGTCTTCTTAATGAACCAAGCCGAGCCTCCATTATAGCTCGTTTGTTAACGAGCCAGCTCGTGAGCTGCTCGCGAACAGTTCGATTAGCTCGATAGGCTCGATTATGTAGAAATGTCAACTTTAATTTCTCTAATAAGATGGTAGTTTTATGTTAGGTGAAGCTCAATTTATCATCGAAAAAATAAACCAAGTTCAGTATAGATAAAAATCATGTTAAATTTTGGGCCATCTTTTTATTTTCATTTATTTTTCATCTTTGTTGACTTAGATTGATATTTTTTTTGTAATATTGTGTTATATTATGATTTTGTGTTGTTGGCACATGCTAATATTTAAAAACCGTTTAAAATCACCTAAATTCTTGTCATAAAAGTTTTAACATACTTGGCTCGTGAGCCTAACGAGCCAGCTCGATCTTTCTAAATGAACCGAGCCGAGCTTTCATTTTAGCTCGTTATCATAATGAGCCGAGCCGAGCCAGCTCGTTATCAGAACGAGCTTTAACGAGCTGAGCCTTAATGAGCCGAGCCGGCTCGTTATCCAGCCCTAGTTGCAGCCTTGCAGGGGAATGGGATGAAACGGAATTGAGTTGAAATGAGAAACCCGTATGCTCATTAGTTCGTTATATATGTCGATGCGCATGTACCAAAATGACTGAATTCCTCGTACCCTTTTTTCTCTCTTGCTAATTATGTACAATGACAACTGTTTTTTTTTTGCAAAGTAAAGAACTTTATTAGGGATTACAGTTGATCGCGCGCACACTCTGAAGCATCATAAATGATCATAAAAGTAGGGACCATGTTATGGTACCCTTTTGACCTCTTAGACTGTAACAATGTTCCCGATTTTCCACCCTCTAAGAGAATATTCTCCACCTCCTGTAAAAGATCTCATCCTCTAAATTCCTTTTGGTTGCAACAACGACCGGTATTTGCTCCTCCATCCGCTGCCGGCCGCCGCCTCCCCGCGCTCCACCATGCGCCGCCTCCTCCGCGACGGCGTCGTGCTGTGCTTCTGCTTCGCCTCCTCCCGCGCCGCCAGCGATGACCGCGACGCACGCAGGAGGCAGCGAGGGAGACCGCGTCATCGGGGAGGAGCAGCAAGCCGGCCGCGCCGCGCCACCGTGGAGCCACGCCACAGCGGCGTCGGGGAGGAGCAGGAAGCCGGCCGCGCCGCCGCGGAGCCTGGCCGCTGTCGAGGAGCTCTGGTGGTGTCGGTACATGAGCCCCGTGCCACACAGCAGCCGCGCCGTCGCCGGCACGTCGGCGGCCGCCTCCACCACCACCCACAGCAGCGGTGGCGCCGCCAGCCGCATCGTGTGCGCCATCCGCGTCAGCGCCGCCGCGCGCTCGCCGTTCGCCGCGGAGACCGACTCCGTCGTTGTCACCACCACCAACAGCGGCCGCGGCGTCGCGTCCGTGTCCGCCATCAGGCCCCCGGCGTCGAGCGCGAGCAGGCTCCGGTTCGCGACGCTGTTGCCCAGCGCGCGGACGACGTGGCTGCTGCCCACGCTGCCGACCGCCGCCGCGGCGGCCGTCGTCCAGTCGGAGACGGAGGACGGCGCGAAGCCGGTGAAGAAGCCCATGACGAAGCAAAGGCTGGCATGCAGCAGCGCCTTCTTCCACAGCTGCGACCCGCCCTGCTTCTTGCCCCTCCCGCCGTGATCCATGGACAACCCCATCCGAGCCGACGACTACCTGTCTTTCGAAGTCGATCCCACGCTCTTCTCCAGGTTCTTGGCACGGCGGCCGAGGCGGAGGCGCGTCGAGGGATGGGGAGGCGGAGACGGCGATGGGGAGGCGGAGGCGCGTCGACGGGGGAGGTGCGGCGAGGCGGAGGCGGAGGCGCGATGCGACGGCGAGGCGGAGGTGGAGGCGCGATTTGGCAGACGGCCGGCCACCCTGGAGATTTGGCGGCGGGCGACGAGAGCCGGGAGGATACCGGGTCCTTTACAGGACGCTGTTGCAATGGGTACCGGGCCTCTGATCCGCTAAATTTAGGGTACCAGGTGGGTTAACAGGTCCGCTGCAGTTAGTCTTAAGAGGTAAAAGGTAAAGATAATCTGAACCCTTGATTTGTAAAATAAAAGAGAAAAGAAAGGAGTAAAATCTGGAGAAGGACCAGGCGCTAATTTAGGGAAAGGAATCCTTATCGCCTCTCGGCTAATTCTTCAGGTCGCGCCCACCTCCGATTTTTACTATTGCGCAACATCAATAGGATTCTTGCATGCAATCCTCTCCTTCAATGCCGGTTACCAATTCATATGGGCATTTTTTTGTCAACTTTTTTTTACTTGCCAAAAGGAAAACTCTTGCATGCGATCCTCTCCTTGGAATCCCCAAATCATGGTAGAGAAAGTAATAGTATGTTTCCCTTCCATGCATGGATGCAATCAAATCACAGAATCTGCCAACACAGATTCACGCGTTACATTATTTGTTCCCTTTCATGAATGCAAATAACGGTGTCTCCCATCCACTCACATTTTTGGTTTGTGTTGTCACGTTAAATATCAATTATTTTCCAATGCATACAGAAACAACAGATCCCAAAACTGTATACACGATTCGGTCATGTTCATTT
Organism: Eragrostis nindensis; assembly: GCA_012490785.1. Classification (NCBI taxonomy): domain Eukaryota; kingdom Viridiplantae; phylum Streptophyta; class Magnoliopsida; order Poales; family Poaceae; genus Eragrostis; species Eragrostis nindensis. The sequence continues at coordinate 372,125 of JAAXCT010000055.1, forward strand.
TTCCCCGAAAAAAATATCATGTTTCATGTGTGTTTTCGCCATCCAACACGGTCTGATTTGAGTTTCATCACTATGTTCTGAATTTTTTTATGTGAAAGGGAGAAAAAGGCCATGTTTCACGTCACCATCAAGTTTCTGATTTGTATCTACGTCCGATGCAAAACAAAACAAAAAAAAATTACTAGCTTGGATATATTCTTCACCCATAATCCTACCAAATCAATACTCCCTCCATCCCTTAATGTAAGAGATTGTATGGAATTTGTGGGACCCACGATCTTGGATTCTTCTCCCACCGCACAAACTAAACCGGCCTTATCCGCTCCCGGTGCCTGCTCACTCCATCAGGATTCCTCTCCCACCGCCGCATGGGAAGAGAAGGGTGGGCTGCAGGCGCCGGTGGGGGAAGAGAAGGGCGGCGGGCGGCAGCAGGGGAAGGTGGCCGGGGCGTGGAGGTGGCGTAGGGCATCAACTGGGCGCTGAGGAGGCGGCGCGAGAGCGGCGGCGAGGCGTGGGGGCGGTGGCCGGTGCGCGAAGCCTGGTGGGGGATGGAGAGAAGAGGTATTTGGTCTTTTCACTTGTTCGGTGTTTACTAGGGACCTCTCCTCCCCTGATCCCTTACAAAAAGGAACGGAGAGAGTACCTAATAAGTTGGGGGTGCATCGCGCGCATGGGGCTCGCGCACCTCCGGGCAGCGCATGCCTGGCGACCCAGCTAACGGCCCCGGCCAGTGGCGGAGCTAGACCCGAGCTCTAGGGTGGGCCGAATCTCAACTGGGCTGGTCTGGGTGGGCCGACATAGGGAAAATAGAGGGGAAAAAAAGCTATTGTAGCATGTGCTACAGTGCTAAAAATGCCTGTTGACCTGGATCATAGGATGGGCCGCGCTGTCCACCCTTTAGCTCCGCCCATGGCCCCGGCAGCCAGCTCGCGTGTCTTTTATGAAAAGGCCCACCTCGTGCAACTCTGGGGCCATGCATGCCTCGCGACCAGGCTGACGAGCCGAGGAAGGCAGCTCAAGCACCTGTAAAAACTCCCCTCAAAAAAAAAAGCACCTGTAAAAACAAACACCCAGCTCGTCCACCTGTGTCGGTAAAAAGAACTAGCTTGGATATATTCTCAGAGGCGGTTGTAGGATATCACATATATTTAAAGGGTTCGTTTTTCAGGGTGAAGAGAAATTACCGACGAAATAATCACCGTCCAAGAACTCCCTATGAAAAAAATTCACCGTTGAACATGTTGTAAATATGACACACACGACGTGTTGGGCAAAAGCAGGGGAAAAAGGGGATTGGAGAAGGAGAAAAAGACCAAAAAATTAATCGACCAGGTGTTTCGATGGGTTCGCATCCGACTTGAACACAGCTTACTGGTCATATAAGCCTAACGCACGCGCATACGCTGTTACAAAATTAACTAGGCATAAGATAAACGATAGAGCAGAGACGATCTACAAAATTCAGTCAAAAACCAGGCTAGCCACAAACTAAATAGCAGATCGAAAGAGACAAACTGACAACACAATTCAAAAGGATCCATTGTCGGACGGTGAACAGTAGGAGACTTACTAAACAAATCCCGCTAGGAGGAAGAGCAGCGTAGTCGTTGAAGATGAAGTAGACGTCGGAGAGGACGTAGTCGTTCAGAAGGGCAGCGAGCGGTCGTGACGATGCACTTCCCAGAAACCTGATCGCCGGCACCCGTGCAGGTCTTTCAAATCACCGGCGTTGGTTCAGAGACACCGCTCTCCCCAATCCGCTGCACGGCGGATGAGGGACGGCAAGGCTCGAAGGCGGCGGCGCAGAGTATGAGAGAATGGCGATTGCTTGCTGTGTATCTCCTCTCGTCTCCAGGACGTCTCCTTTTATACACAAGAGGAGGGCAGGCAATAAAAATCGCATTTAACTGTCATGATATCAGGAACCGCCCCCTGAAATCCCTCAACGTTAATAGGAATTACTCACGTTAATCGTGTGTGCTTTAAACACCATTATTCCTAATTAACGTGACAGCCAAGGTGCTGGTGAATATTCCTTTGATTGAGTAGCAAAAATAAAACTGCTGTGGTAGAACTTAACACGACGCGAAACACGCGATGCGTGCGCGCATGTGTGGGTTGTGCACCAGCCTATGTTTTACCAAGCTTAACTCATGTTGGAAAGCAACCAACACTCCACCTTATATCTTGGGACAATTTCACCTAGATGAGCAAGGTGGTACTAATGTTTTCACCCAGCCATCTCTTCACACCACCATGGACTTTCCAATTGAATTTGGGCCTCAGCATTTGCAGCCGTATGGGCTGGCAGGCCTCAAATTCCAACACACGCATGCCTACCGAGATCTCGCACGACCTACACGTATCTTATGATTCAGCATGGCTGGTCGTGCAACCGAGCGCTGCCGTGGGCGGATCTCCCCGTGGAGCTCGTGGACGCCGTGGTCGACCACCTGGACTTGTTCAGCACGACCCGCCTCGCCGGCGTCTGCACGTCGTGGGCGCGGGCCGTCGCCACGAACACCTCGCTTCCCTTCGGCACGCCGTGCCTGCTTATGACGCCCGAAGAAGACTACCTCGTCAAAGCTCATGACAACAGTATTGGTGATGACAACGACGGTGGCGACAAGGAGTGCATGTTCCAGCTTCTGGACCACGCACGCGTGAAGGAGCTCTCGTTCCTGGCATTCGTGGCAGCCATGCGCGGCCGGTGGTTGGCTGGTGCATGGACGACCGGCTCGCCACCGTCGACAAACGCTGCAAGCAGAGCTCGTGAACCCTTACATCGGCTGCCGAATCAGCTTGCCGCCTCTCACCACAATCCTCGGTGTCCAAATCGAGGAAGGCCGCACCATCGTGTTTGAAGGCGTCCAAATCGAGGAAGGCTTCAACATCGTGTTCGAAGGCGGCGACTACGCTTTCCGCCGGGTCGTCATGTGCGAGACGCCGTCTGCCGACGACGACGTGTACCCACGTCGTCGCGATGGTCAACGTGTATCTTCTGGCGATCGCAAGAGCGGGCGACGAGAGCTGGACGCCCTTGAACACACCGTGCGGGAGATATGGCGTCGAATTTAGGGACGCCGTCCTGCACAAGAGCAAGGTCTTTGCCGTCACCAGATCCGACGACATATATACCTGGGACGTGCGCGCCGGCGCGTGCCCGGACTCAGAGCCGGTACCGATACGTCCACCGCACATCATCCACCAGCACGATGAGCTCGACGACACCTACGGGTGCCGATGGAGCCTGGCGGAGTCGGCTGATGGCCGGCGCCTTCTCCTCGTAGCTTGCCCGCGCGACGACAGGTGTGAAGACGTCGTATACTTGTACGAGCGGGACGTGGACGCCGTGGCTGGTGCGGTGCGGACGGCGCCGGGTGGAACATTGTCACCACGCTCGGTACGATGCTGGACACTCGGGACCTGATACTTCCCGGATACTCCGGCTAGTGGCCAGACACTCCGGTACTGTGCCAACAGCAAGAACACGAGCTCGGGAACAAGACCTCCAAAATAAAACTCCGACCAAACGACCCCCTAAAATCACGAAACTTGAACCATAGGTGCACGGTGGGATGGTGAACATCTCCCAAGAGGATCCATAACACAAGCCCAACAAATCTCAACGAATTTCAGATCGAACGGATGAACTTGGGTTTGGATGAACTTGGACGAAATCCACAAATTCGAAGTACCCGGGAGGGGATTTGGAAGGAGATCATTCAAGGCATGTTCCCACACATCTTAGCACGAATTCATCCGAAAAATCTGTCCCAAAACGCATCACAAAAGACGAATCGAAACTCACCTGAAAATATCTCCGAAAATGGGAAAAAGAGAAATTCGGGAAAAAGTTGTAGATGAGCAACAAGAGCACGAATTTGATTCCACCATAACTCAATCCATTGATGCAAGAACAAGATACGTAGGTTCTTTGCTAGGACACCGCCCTCATCCTTCCTCTCTTTTGAAGAACAAAGGATACAAGCTCTTACCTCATCTCCTTTCCTCTCCTCTTTTCTCTAGCTCTCTCCTAGCAAAACCTATCTCCTAGATTCAAAGTGGGGAGGGCTCAAGTGGCTGCCATCTCTTCCCCCTGTCCCACCTTATGTACTCTTTTTCTTTCCCAAAATATCCTCAAGGCATACCTATCACTAGGGGCAAAACCGTCTAACTATTTCTCCTCGCCCGAATACCCTAAACCCTAAACCTAAACACTCAAGGCATAACACACCCCTTCACGACTTTGCTTCGCCTCGACGAAACCTTCGCGATGGTGCCACGTACACCACCATCCGCTGCCGCCGGTTTTGGGGCACAAACAGGGAAACCGTCCACCGCCGGTTTTGAGGCCAACCAGAAAACCATCTCGATGTCGATGCGTGTCACCTTGTCCCGCGAACCTCGCCGTTAAGCCTTCTTGGTCCCTGAAAATAGCCACCGAGCACCCTTCACTTGACTCGGCCTCCCGTTCGCCTTGACTTGGTCAACCCGCCGTCTTCATCACCTCCACAGTTTTGAGACCAAACTGCTAAACCTTTCGTGCTTCTTGTCCGTCACGTGTACGGTGTGGATCACCCTTAACCTCACCCGACCTCTCGATCGTCCGGCCCCAACCTCTGGCTTGGTCCCGATCCTCCCGCCGTTGACCATCAAGTTGACTCTATTGACCTACACATCATTAGACATGCAAGCAAACACATTTCTCCTTCTCCTCCAATCTTCCAACTCCTTCACTAACTCTGGTTAGCTATAAACATAATCATACACATGCTTAGGCAACCCTCAAAATCCCGCATTCAAACCCAAACCTCATGTCAACTCAACTCAAACCCATTGTTAATTACTCATCATCATTGGGAATCATGGCACATCTCAACATGGTTCCTCAAGGAACGATGAAATTTTTACGAGACAACTAAAACAATCACCTATTGTACACGTAGTCTGATAAGCAGTCTGAAGATTACGTGGCTTGTATGAGACGGCCTATACAACAATACCATTGTACCTACCCTGAAAATGTGTGTAGCACGAATATCCCATTTTTTGACGAGATAGAAAGTATAAGGATGTGATGACGTCTCGGTACATCATCTCTGATTTTAGTAAGTTCACTCTCACAGGGCAAGCGAGCCGTTCATTATTCACAAGTGAAAATAGCACATATGAAAGGTTCAACACTCTCTAAACCAACTAAAGAAGACACACTGTAACACTAACAAAAGAAACTCTACTACTACCAGGCTGAATTGCCCATCTTGCAAGTTCACGGGCAACTGAGTCTGGACTACTCTCATGATTTTAGCGTCCTCATGATGGCCGTTCGGAGCGAGGCCACACCGCAGTCATTCCCTGATTCAAGGGCTTGACGTAGAGAAGAGATTAGGGGATCTAGAGACAGAGTAGCGCCTCGCATGCAGATTGTCCACGTTGGATGTCCCATGACAGTCCAAGTGTCCCGGATTAGCTTACATGTTGTTTTCACATAAAAAAAAAGCTTTATGATGTATTTGAACAACTGTCAAGTTCTATGACTATTTTGCAACCACCTTGCAAGTTCGTGTACTACCAGTGCAATTTACAATTAAATAGCATGCATCAATAAAATATGTTACTTCCCTATGCAAAATTCATCAAGGTTGCATCAAAATTCCTGCAGCAACGCGTGGAAAATTCACCTAGTTTACATGCTCTTTTGCCCTTTTTAGATAAGCGGAGTATACAAGAGACTTACTTTCAATTTTCAAAAATTGATTTAGTATTAGTTTCTTTTTTCTTAAAATGATCATGGAGAAGCTGAAATTGGTACATATATTGTTGTTCTGAGGAAATATTACATCACATCATTATTTTATTTTGGGTCAGTTCTCACGTTTTTGATATTTCAAATCGATAATAAACTAATCTAGAAAGTCTTAGGGATTTTTGCACATCATCTTGTCTCTCATACTAGTTACTTGTGGGTCTAAAATCCCATTGCAAAAATCAAGCAATCAGTTATCCATTTGAGACCTTTTTTTTTACCATGCTGGCTGCGTTCCATTTCATTTAGAAGAGAAGCACATGGTATATTTCGGCCGGGGGGGGGGGGGGGGGGGGGGGGGGGGATACATGGTACAAGGGAGTGGTAGTGGTGAAAAATCTCAAAAGTTGAATCGATTTGCCGAAACAAGGGCTCCAGTATCATGATCTACATACTAAGTATGTGTGCTTCCCTCTTCAAGATCAAGGGCATCGTGTTGCCTGAACTTATAAGGGAGGTTTTGTTGTTCCATGCCGACCAAATTCTGTCTCTCCTCTGCATTGCCATTAGCTTGAACCCACGGGTGCTGCTGGTATCTCCTTAGCATTTCCAGCCTCTCGACAGCCTCCTTCATTGTAGGCCGTTCCTCTCCGCTCATGCTGAGGCATTGCATCACTAGATGAGCAATTTCTTCTAGCACTTTGGCTCTTATCTCATTCCTTACCTGGCCGTCCAAAAGCTGCGCATACCGGCCACCCTTCATTGCTGTCATGAAGCATGACACGAGGCTCCTGTCTTCCTCTGGCCCCTCGAAGTAGAGAGCCTTCTTCCTGGTTAGAAGCTCTAGAAGGACGATGCCAAAGCTATACACATCGCTCTTATCAGTTAGCTGGATGTCATAAGATATTCAGGATCCAGGTACCCACAAGTCCCCTGAACCAATGTTGCGATCTCGGCTTCGTCTGTTGGAGCAAGTTTTGATGTCCCGAAATCTGAAACTTTTGCTGCAAGCTTGTCATCAAGAAGAATGTTCGCGGTCTTGACGTCTCCGTGGAGTACCGGTGGCGAAGCGGACGAGTGCATATACGCAAACGCCTCCGCGGATTCTGCCGCGATCCGGAGACGGGTGTCAAAGGTAATGTCAGCATTGAGATCCTTGGCGTGAATGTAGTGATAGAGAGTGCCGTTTGAGACAAACTCGTAGACCAGCATGGGCACTTCTACTTCGAGGCAGCAGCCAAGCAGCTTGACGACGTTCCTGTGGTTGATCTGGGAGAGGATGAACATCTCCCTCGCGAACTCCTTGGTTTGTGCCTCCTCCATCATCTTAGACTTTTTGATCGCCACCACTGTCTTGTCCTCGAGGATACCCTTGTAGACGATGCCATGCCCGCCGCGACCAAGAACACGGTCAGAGGCGAAGTTGTTGGTCGCCTTCTCAAGCTCTTCCGTGGAGAAAATCTTGAACCCTCCTGCCCCTGCACCAGTGCTGCTGTAGGAACGCATCTGCTGTTGCAGAAGCACGCCCCCATTTTGCTCGAAGAACCTCTGCTTCGTCCTGATCAGCTTCCTCTTCTGGAGCCCCAGGTAGAGCCAGAAGCACATGAATACTGACAAGAATACTCCAACGCTGACTCCTGAAATTGCGATAATCATCAGTGTTCTGGTAAGAAAGGGGAATTGCTTAAATTATCAAAGAAGAACTAATTCAATGTTGGCTCACAAGACGATGATTTGTGTACCTGTGACCACTTTGAGAGCTAAGGTGAACTTATCCTTTTCCCGGCAACCATTCTGCCTAAAGGCATCCCCACTGGCTCCTGGACGGCATTGGCAATCGTAGCTTCCCGGCTTATTTGTGCAGACTCCGAAGCAAGGATATTGATCTAGGTGCTCGCATTCGTTGATGTCTTCCATTTACAAAGCAGTATCAATGTCATCATTTGAGCCAAAAAACAGGAAAATGAATCTAGAACAGAGGAAAATCTGTCGTGTTAAAGATGTCTACCTCTGCATCCACCGTCGAGGTAGGGGTTGCCCTCGTACCCCTTGGAGCAATTGCACCGGTAGCCGGGGCCGTTGGTGGAGTCGAGGCACACGCTGTTGGTGCTCCGGCATGCGTAGTCCGTCTTGTTGCGCTCGGCGGCGCTGCAGTTGCCGACGTTCCGGATGGCCCAGTCGAGCACGACGGGCACGGCCAAGTCGCCGGTGCGATTCACGTACGCTCGATCGCTGTAACTGAGGCCGATCCAGTCGGCCTCCACAAGGAATACGTAGTGGCACGCAGTTAAGTTTGAGGAGAAGATCGCGTCCCCCTGACCCATCGGAAAGTTGAGCTGGTAAGGCTCGAAGAAGTTGACGCCGGCTGGTATCTCGCTCTGGCAGCACCCCACGCCGGTGCACTCCCCCGGAATGGCGTACTGCGACGGCCGGCACACGGACATGCAGCCGCTAACATAGTAGCCCGCCCCGTCGACGAAGTAGCCGAGGTTGGGGCAGCCGAGTGCGACGAGGCGGGTCTTGGCCGGGGAGAAGAGGTAGGGGCTGATGCCGAGGGACATGTACGTGTCGGTCCCGTCGACTAGCCCCCCCGTGGCGTTGTAGCATTCGCGCTTTGCGTTGAGGTAGACCCGAGCCTCGCCTGCCGCAAGGGACAGGCCGGTGAGCTGATAGTTGTAGCCGCCGCCGATGATGAGGCGGGGAGGGGAGTGGGTGTCGTAGACGCAGTGGAGCTCGAAGCCCTGCATGCCGTCTTCGCGGTAACAGCCGGCGCCAATGCCAAACGGGTAGGGGATGCTGATGTTGCCGCACCTGTCAAGGCAGCTCGGCCGCGCGACCCCTGGCGTGGGCGGCGGCACCTGAGCTGACGCCGGTGCCAGGCGCGAAAGAAGCACCACCAGTGCGATCGCCGGCGCCCGTAAGCAGGTGGCTGACATTGCCTTGTCTTGCTGCTCAGCTTAGAGCCTTAGACGGCCAGTAGTGATATATGTAGTCCCGTAATAAGTGAGATGATGCTTGTTTCCAGCCAAAAGAAATGCATGTTTGTACAAGCGCGCGCTTCATTGAACAGGTTCTTAATAAGTGAAAGCTCAATTGCAAAAACCACCCCATAAATGGAATGGAGTTTGAGATTCTCACCCATAAATGTTTTTGTTGCAAATTCTCACCCACCGATTAGGTTTTTTGCAAAAATCATTCTTTTTTTTTCGATTACACAGTACAACTCAGACACTCACAACGCACGCACACTCACCGCTATGAATGCACATACACAAACCCTATCCTTATGAGCATCTTCGAAGACTGAGCCGGTAAATCCTCGAGATTGACGAAGTCACCACTGGCGCCTCGCTATCGACGGCCACGTCATCTCCTGCTAAACGCACAACGTCGTTAAATCCTAAAAAATTCGCTCCCACGGGGAGTCGAACCAAGGACCTCAGGTGCTACTGAGGCTCTTCTAACCACTAGGCTACATGCCATTCTAATTTGTACATTTTAATAGATTAAATCCCTTTTTTTGGTTTTGAGTAGTTCATGGTGTTCTTATCAAAGTTACAAAAATGTAGAGAGTACAATCTCCATACTTGAGATTTTGCAAAAAAGGTGGGAAAAAAGAAGAAAAAAACTAATAGAGTTTAAAAGGTCTCCACAAAATTATATATATCTCGTATGCTTTTAATGAAAATAAAACAATAAGTATCATTTTAAAAGTCAACAATGTTAAATTAGTCAACTTACTTTTTTTTATTTATATTGAGCAACACATATAGAATCGATTAAACATGTGCAAAATGGGGTGGTTTTTCAACAAAACTTAGTGGGTGGGATGGGATTTACAACAAAAACATTTATGGGTGGAAATCTCAACTACATGCCACTTATGGGGTGATTTTTGCAATTAACCATAATTGATTGGTACTTTTTTTTAAGAATAGTAGGTTTCCCCTATTTATTGCTTGAATAAAACGACAGTGTCAGACACCTCGATGGCCGGGTTCAGGCAGCATACAGCTCACTCAGGAGCAATTTGATCACGCCGAGTTGCATTCATCTGCTCAGAATCTGGGAGCTGACTTCTGGGTGGTAGTACTTTTTTTGGAAAAAAATAATAATTGGATGGTAGATTTGCGTGATACAGGAAAGGCGCAGCGGTTTTGGGTGCGGGTCAGCTTCGGAATGAGATCGGAAGTCCATTTGCGCGGTCCTCCAGACCTCAAGTTGCTCAACTTGGTTCGGCGAAGAAGCATACGATGCTTCCTCCAACTCCGAGCACGTGTCAGCTATCCTCTGCGCGCTCGCATGATCTGCTCCACATGGTCTCCGGTGGTTGCAGCCTTGCAGGGGAATGGGATGAAACGGAATTGAGTTGAAATGAGAAACCCGTATGCTCATTAGTTCGTTATATATGTCGATGCGCATGTACCAAAATGACTGAATTCCTCGTACCCTTTTTTCTCTCTTGCTAATTATGTACAATGACAACTGTTTTTTTTTTTTGCAAAGTAAAGAACTTTATTAGGGATTACAGTTGATCGCGCGCACACTCTGAAGCATCATAAATGATCATAAAAGTAGGGACCATGTTACGGTACCCTTTTGACCTCTTAGACCGTAACAATGTTCCCTATTTTCCACCCTCTAAGGAAATATTCTTCACCTCCTGTAAAAGATCTCATCCTCTAAATTCCTTTTGGTTGCAACAACGACCGGTATTTGCTCCTCCATCCGCTGCCGGCCGCCGCCTCCCCGCGCTCCACCATGCGCCGCCTCCTCCGTGACGGCGTCGTGCTGTGCTTCTGCTTCGCCTCCTCCCGCGCCGCCAGCGATGACCGCGACGCACGCAAGAGGCAGCGAGGGAGACCGCGCCGTCGGGGAGGAGCAGCAAGCCGGCCGCGCCGCGCCACCGTGGAGCCACGCCACAGCGGCGTCGGGGAGGAGCAGGAAGCCGGCCGCGCCGCCGCGGAGCCTGGCCGCCGTCGAGGAGCTCTGGTGGTGTCGGTACATGAGCCCCGTGCCGCACAGCAGCCGCGCCGTCGCCGGCACGTCGGCGGCCGCCTCCACCACCACCCACAGCAGCAGTGGCGCCGCCAGCCGCAGCGTGTGCGCCATCCGCGTCAGCGCCGCCGCGCGCTCGCCGTTCGCCGCGGAGACCGACTCCGTCGTCGTCACCACCACCAGCAGCGGCCACGGCGTCGCGTCCGTGTCCGCCATCAGGCCCCCGGCGTCGTGCGCGAGCAGGCTCCGGTTCGCGGCGCCATCGCCCAGCGCGCGGACGACGTGGCTGCTGCCCACGCTGCCGACCGCCGCCGCGGCGGCCGACGTCCAGTCGGAGACGGAGGATGGCGCGAAGCCGGTGAAGAAGCCCATGACGAAGCAAAGGCTGGCATGCAGCAGCGCCTTCTTCCACAGCTGCGACCCGCCCTGCTTCTTGCCCCTCCCGCCGTGATCCATGGACAACCCCATCCGAGCCGATGACTACCTGTCTTTTGAAGTCGATCCCACGCTCTTCTCCAGGTTCTTGGCACGGCGGCGGAGGCGGAGGCGCGTCGAGGGATGGGGAGGCGGAGGCGGCGATGGGGAGGCGGAGGCGCGTCGACGGGGGAGGCGCGGCGAGGCGGAGGCGGAGGCGCGATGCGACGGCGAGGCGGAGGTGGAGGCGCGATTTGGCAGACGGCCGGCCACCCTGGAGATTTGGCGGCGGGCGACGGGAGCCGGGAGGATACCGGGTCCTTTACAGGATGCTGTTGCAATGGGTACCGGGTCTCTGATCCGCTAAATTTAGGGTACCGGGTGGGTTAACAGGTCCGCTGCAGTTAGTCTTAAGAGGTAAAAGGTAAAGATAATCTGAACCCTTGATTTGTAAAATAAAAGAGAAAAGAAAGGAGTAAAATCTGGAGAAGGACCAGGCGCTAATTTAGGGAAAGGAATCCTTATCGCCTCTCGGCTAATTCTTCAGGTCGCGCCCACCTCCGATTTTTACTATTGCGCAACATCAATAGGATTCTTGCATGCAATCCTCTCCTTCAATGCCGGTTACCAATTCATATGGGCATTTTTTTGTTAACTTTTTTTTACTTGCCAAAAGGAAAACTCTTGCATGCGATCCTCTCCTTGGAATCCCCAAATCATGGTAGAGAAAGTAATAGTATGTTTCCCTTCCATGCATGGATGCAATCAAATCACAGAATCTGCCAACACAGATTCACGCGTTACATTATTTGTTCCCTTTCATGAATGCAAATAACGGTGTCTCCCATCCACTCACATTTTTGGTTTGTGTTGTCACGTTAAATATCAATTATTTTCCAATGCATACAGAAACAACAGATCCCAAAATTGTATACACGATTCGGTCATGTTCATTTTTCCCTGAAAAAAATATCATGTTTCATGTGTGTTTTCACCATCCAACACGGTCTGATTTGAGTTTCATCACTACGTTCTGAATTTTTTTATGTGAAAGGGAGAAAAAGGCCATGTTTCACGTCACCATCAAGTTTCTGATTTGTATCTACGTCCGATGCAAAACAAAAAAAATAAAAATTACTAGCTTGGATATATTCTTCACCCATAATCCTACCAAACCAATACTCCCTCCATCCCTTGATGTAAGAGATTGTATGGAATTTGTGGGACCCACGATCTTGGATTCTTCTCCCACCGCACAAACTAAACCGGCCTTATCCGCTCCCGGTGCCTGCTCACTCCATCGGGATTCCTCTCCCACCGCCGCATGGGAAGAGAAGGGTGGGCTGCAGGCGCCGGTGGGGGAAGAGAAGGGCGGCGGGCGGCAGCAGGGGAAGGTGGTCGGGGCGTGGAGGTGGCGCAGGGCAGGAGGCAACTGGGCGCTGAGGAGGCGGCGCGAGAGCGGCGGCGAGGCGTGGGGGCGGTGGCCGGTGCGCGAAGCCTGGTGGGGGATGGAGAGAAGAGGTATTTGGTCTTTTCACTTGTTCGGTGTTTACTAGGGACCTCTCCTCCCCTGATACCTTCCAAAAAGGAACGGAGAGAGTACCTAATAAGTTGGGGGTGCATCGCCCGCATGGGGCTCGCGCACCTCCGGGCAGCGCATGCCTGGCGACCCAGCTAACGGCCCTGGCCAGTGGCGGAGCTAGACCCGAGCTCTAGGGTGGGCCGAATCTCAACTGGGCTGGTTTGGGTGGGCCGACATAGGGAAAATAGAGGGGGAAAAAAGCTATTGTAGCATGTGCTACAGTGCTAAAAATGCCTGTTGAGCTGGATCATAGGATGGGCCGCGCTGTCCACCCTTTAGCTCCGCCCATGGCCCCGGCAGCCAGCTCGCGTGTCTTTTATGAAAAGGCCCACCTCGTGCAACTCTGGGGCCATGCATGCCTCGCGACCAGGCTGACGAGCCGAGGAAGGCAGCTCAAGCACCTGTAAAAACTCCCCTAAAAAAAAAGCACCTGTAAAAACAAACACCTAGCTCGTCCACCTGTGTCGGTAAAAAGAGATAGCTGTTCCTAAAAAAAAAGGTAAAAAGAGATAGCTCGCGTTATGGACGCCTGTACCCATGAATTGTTCCAAAAAAAAAAGACTCATGAATTGTTCCACCTTAGAACAAACAATAAAATAAATATTAGCAAATTTAGGTGAGCGAAAAATCCACATATTTTATTTAAAAGAACAAGAAAACAATATATATATAAAAAGAAATCTGGAACAAATAAGATGACCATGATATAAATTATTTAGGAACAATCATTCGTATGCTTGGAACAAACAAGTTATCTTTGCGGAACAAAATACTTAGTGAGTTGGAACAAATGATCAGCATGTTTGGAACAATTAAGTTCTCTGCGGAACAAAATACAAACAAACGAGGCCGTGTTCTAGAACAAATGGAGGTCGTGTTCACGAACAAAAGAGGTCGTGTTCCAGAACAAAAGAGGCCTTGTTCCAGAACAAAGGAGGTCGTGTTCCAGAACAGAAGGCGAGGTCGTGTTTCAGAACAAAAGGAGGCCGTGTCCAAACTAGAAAAGGTGTAAGACAAGGAGATCCTCTTTCACCGATTTTGTTTAATATTGTTGTTGATATGCTAGCCATCCTAATACATAGAGCGAAGAGAGAGGGTCAATTTGAAGGTGTAGTACCGCACTTGGTAGATGATGGACATTCAATTTTGCAATATGCAGATGACACAATTCTATTTATGGAAAATGACCTAAACAGGCCAAAAATATGAAGCTCTTGCTATACGCTTTCGAGCAATTATCTAGCCTGAAGATTAATTTTCATAAAAGTGAATTGTTTTGCTATGGGCAAGCCAAGGATCTGGAAGGCGAATACACACAAATTTTTGGTTGTGGGATGGGTTCCTTTCCTTTGAGATACCTAGGAATAACCATGCATCATAGAAAGCTAAGGAATGTAGATTGGAAGGAAGTAGAAGAACGTTTTCAAAAGAAACTTAGTTGCTGGAAAGGGAAGCTTTTATCGGTGGGAGGCCTATTAGTTTTAATTAACTCTATTCTAAGTAATTTATCTATTTTTATGCTATCTTTCTTTGAAGTACCAAGAGAGGTGCTTAAGAAACTGGATTACTACAGGTCCATATTCTTTTGGCAAAGTGATGAGTATAAAAAGAAGTACAGACTTACGAAGTGGAGTATTCTGTGTTCACCAAAAGATCAAGGGGGTTTAGGTATTTTAAACTTAGACCTGCAGAATAAATGCCTCCTTAGTAAGTGGCTTTTCAAACTTATTAATAAAGAAGGGGTATGGCAAACAATTCTCAGAAGAAAATATTTGAGGGATAAAACGATTACCCAAGTAGAACACATGCCTGGAGATTCTCATTTTTGGTCGGGTTTAATGAAAGTTAAACAGATCTTCTGAGACTAGGCAGGTTCAATGTGGGGGATAGAACTCAAGTAAGATTTTGGGAAGATGCCTGGTTAGGTGATACACCGTTTAAGTACCAATATCCCAGTCTTTATAATATTGTTAGAAAGAAAAACGCTACTGTTAATGTGGTTTTGAGGTCAAGACCTTTAAATGTCTCTTTTAGAAGATCTCTTGTGGGTAATAATCTGACATCTTGGTACCATCTAGTTGGTAGAGTTGTCAATACTCAGTTAACAGATCAAAAAGATAGCTTTGTATGGTCTTTGAATCAACATGGGTCTTTTACAGTTCGCTCTATCTATAAAGCGCTAGCTGTTACCAATGTTGTTCCTCATAACCACATTATTTGGAAGCTTAAAATCCCTTTAAAAGTAAAAGTTTTCATGTGGTACATGATTAAAGGAGTCACCTTAACCAAGGATAATTTAGCTAAGAGGCGGTGGAAAGGGAGCACTAAGTGTTGTTTCTGTAACATGAATGAAACAATTCAACATCTGTTCTTTGATTGCCAAAATGCTAGATTTATTTGGAGATTGATACATTTTTCTTTTAATTTATCTCCCCCTAGAAATGTACATCATTTGTTTACTGGGTGGTTACAAGGGGTAGAGAAGAAAATTAAGTATCACTTTGGTGGGTGCATGTGCCATATGTTGGGTGATATGGTTAAGTCGCAATGATCAAGTTTTTAACAAGACACAAGTTTCTACTTCTATGCAGGTGGTATTGAGGGGAACTTACTGGATTCGTTTCTGGGCGCTACTGCAGAAGGAGGAAGAAAGATCCCAAATAAACTTGGGGTGTCGTGTGCTTGAGACGGCCGTCATGGAGATTTTTGCATCAAATGGCTGGTGCTTTAGTAATAGACTTCCTGCTAGTTGAAATAATGATGATGCAAGTCATGGTTATAATGAACTTTTGTGTTTTACTCTTTTCCTCTTTGTTGACTTTGGTTGTAATAATGGACAGCTACATGTGTCAATCGATACAGAGGCTGAAATATTAATACATATTCCCTTTTCTAAAAAAGAACAAACGAGGTCTCCGTATTGGTGGAACAAATAAGTTGTGAAGTGGTCTAGAGAATCATGGTGAGACGACATCATTTTAATGTCACTTCTCTGCAGATTAATGGATCTCAACCTCTTTGTTGTGGTGGTGGCCGGACGATTAGAGTAGTAGAAATTATGGAATGTTTGGTGGGCGATGAGGAATAGCTTAGAGGTTTTCTTTTCTTTGTTTTTGTTGCTCTTTTTTCCCTATGCATTTGTGCAACAGGGATTGGAGCTTTCTTTATCGTTTTCTGCTGTACCGTTGGTTAGCTATATGTATCTACCGATGCAGAGGCTGGAATAAAAAATTTCCTTTTCTAAAAAAAAAAATAAGTTGTATGGATCCAACAAGTCATCTCCATGCACGGAGCAACTAAGTCGGTTGGATGAGATAAAAGCAATAGACAGTTTATTGGTGGAATAATGCATGAAACAAATTGTTTAGGTTATTAGAACAAATCAGTTTTATGTGTGGAAAAAATTGGTTTGTATGCCAGGAACAAACTAGTGTGGAATATTTTTAG
Source organism: Eragrostis nindensis (assembly GCA_012490785.1). Classification (NCBI taxonomy): domain Eukaryota; kingdom Viridiplantae; phylum Streptophyta; class Magnoliopsida; order Poales; family Poaceae; genus Eragrostis; species Eragrostis nindensis. The sequence continues at coordinate 388,315 of JAAXCT010000055.1, forward strand.
AAAGAATAAAAATAAAGCACAGCAGTGCAGCGCATATGGCCCAAAAGAATGATAAAAAAAGTTACGGCACTTATTTGTAACATGTGCGACTATTGGGACGAACTATTGCTGGTGAGGCGAGCTTATGTTCAGAGTACTATTTTTCCAGCTACAAGCTTTTCACCGTCGGCGGAAGAATTTCATTCCCTCATTCATGCACCACGGGGTGACAGTGGTCGCTGAGGACAGAAAGATGGAGATAGCTTTCAATTTCTACCACGATCTCCTGGGCCAGTGCAAACAAAGATCAAACACCCTTAACTTCGGGGCTCTGGGGTTGCCTGAGCTTGACCTCTCTCTTCTCGGCCAGCCTTTAACTAAGGAGGAAGTTTGGTCCACGATTAAAGAGATGCCTTCAGATAAAGCCCCGGGTCCAGATGGCTTCACGGGTCGCTTCTATAAAGTTGCTTGGGATATTATCAAGACGGATGTCATGGCCGCTTTCCATGCCTTGAACTTGGGTGACTCCAGGAGTCTCTACCACCTGAATGACGCACTAATGGTCCTGCTTCCTAAGAGTGCTGATGCTCAAGAGGTCGCGGACTATCGCCCAATCAGTCTCATTCACAGTTTCGGGAAATTGGTCTCTAAGGTCATGGCCAAGCGGTTGGGCCAGCGTCTTAATGAGCTCATATCGCCTAATCAGAGTGCCTTCATCAAGGGGCGTTTGATTCACGACAACTTCTGCTATGTTCAAGGTTGTGCGAAGCTACTGCATAGTCAGCGTATCCCACGCATTCTTCTCAAGGTGGACATAGCTAAGGCTTTTGACTCTGTATCCTGGTCGTTCCTCCTGGAGCTCCTGCACTTCCTTGGATTTCCAAGCTTGTGGCGGCCCCGGATCTCCTCCTTACTACGATCGGCGAGCACGTGTATTCTCCTCAATGGGTCGCTCAGCGATCGCATTTGCCATGGTCGCGGTCTGCGCCAGGGGGACCCACTCTCCCCCATGCTTTTCATTCTGGTTATGGACTGCCTCAACGCCCTTATAGCGAAGGCGGAGCATGATGGCCTATTCATGTCGCTTCGGTCGCGTTGCATTTTGCATCGAGCGGCATTCTATGTTGACGATGTAGTCATCTTCCTTTCGCCGGTCGCTCAGGACATTGAAGCTATAGCTACAATACTTACCTGTTTTGAGGGCGCCACTGGCCTGGCGGCTAATGTGCGAAAGTGTCAGCTAACCCCGATCCGCTGCCAGCCAGAAGATACTCAGTTGGTGGCTTCACGCTTCCCATGTACAGTGGTCGACTTCCCCTGCAAATATCTGGGTGTCCCACTGTCGGTCTCCCGCTTACCCAGAAGTGCGCTTCAACCGTTGATAGACAGAGTTGCGAACTGTCTGCCAGCTTGGAAGTCGAAGTTACTAAACTGAGGGGGCCGCCTAGCGCTCACGAAATCTACTCTGGGGGCTGTGTCTATCTACATCTCAATTGTCTGCAATCTCCCAGGATGGGCAATAAAAGCTCTCGACAAGATCCAGAGGTCGTTCCTTTAGCGAGGGACAGAATCTTGTTCAGGAGGTTATTGCATGGTCGCATAGTCCAAGACTTGTCGTCCACTGAGGCTAGGTGGGCTTGGCATCCTCGACCTCTCGCTCTCGAGCACGCACTCAGGTAGCGCTGGTGCTGGTTAGTGCGTACCGACCCAAGCAAAATTTGGTCGGGCCTCCGTTTTAACACGGATCGCATAGCAGAAGCTATGTTTAAGGCTTCGGTCACAATCCTAATGTGCCAGATAGATTTATTTGGAAATGGTCGCCCACCAACACTTATTCAGCCTCTAGTGCTTATCAGGCTTTCTTTATCGGACAAGCTGCCCTACTCGGTGCAAAGGAGCTTTGGAAGACCAGGGCGCCTAATAATGCAGGTTCTTCACCTTGTTGGCACTTCATGGTCGTTGTTGGGCCTCAGAGCGCCTGGCGCGCCATAACTTACCTAACCATGGTCCATGTGCCCTTTGTGACCAGGAGGTTGAATTCATACACCATCTGTTGGTGGGATGCCCCTATAGCCGGGAAGTATGGTTCCGAACTTTTCATCACCTCCGTTTACATCGCCTCACTCCGGAGCATCAGGATCGTTTTGCCGAGTGGTGGCTTTGTCAGAGGAAGAGGGTAGCGAAGGACGTCCGTCGGGCCTTTGATTCTTTGGTCGTGCTCGTGGCGTGGAGGATTTGGAAAGAACGGAATGGACGGGTCTTCGGGACGGGTCTCTCCCACCCCCCTGCGCATTCGTGTAGTATCTTAGAGGAAGCGAGTCTTTGGTCCTCAGCGGGAGTTAGATGTTTGTTGCGTCTTCTTAGTTCTTTAAATGTATCGCGTTGCGGTCGCTTTCCTTTTGATGTAAATTAACCTTTTTTAAACCTTAGGCCCGGGGCTTTTGCTCTGTAGCGGGGTCGCTTGTCTCTTCTTCTCCTTAATGAAATACGCGCAAAACGCGTTCTAGAGAGTACTATTTTAATGTGTATGATTTGAGGGATAGGACCTACTAAGCAGGGGCGAACCACCCCATACGGCAGAGTGGGGCGGCTGCCCCAGCTACCCAGCAGTGAGAACAGCACCTCCCTTCCTTCGCCTTCTAACGAGCTCCTGGTTACTCCTTGCCGTGCTGCCATTTTTCCATGGGTGTCTGCTACTCAGGGAAGAAGAAGGATTGGGTGAAGGGGTATGGGCCATTGGGCCAAATGTATTTTCTACTGCCAGCTTAGCAAAGTTGAGGCCCAAATTCTATCTCTGCCCCACCTCAAATTTCATGTGTGGTCCGCCACTGCTACTAAGCATACAGGGAGTTTTACGCAAATCACATTCACATGGGTAGCATTCAGTCACCTATCTGGTTAGTTTTTCGAGAAATTTTTCGAGCAAGTTAGTAAGACAAAAGCAATGGTAACAAAGGTTAATTTCAGTTCTTGTTCAGTACGCATGATGTTAATTTTTCACAGATGTGTAACAACTACCCGAGCAAATTTGGGTGACTCTAATCTGCGCATGCACGCGCTTAGCACAAGTCGCTCATCGATCCCAACAGGAAAAGACAAGCGGTACCACTCTTCCGGGATTTTTAGATAATGGAAAAGACAGCATGCAGCCCGGGTGTGTTTTGTTTCATTATTACAATAAGGTCAATCTCCCAATTAACAAGAAGAGCTCAAAATAAAAAAAAACTCTAAGGAGGCTCCAATCTATTATTAAATCTTCATCCATAAGAAGCATAGAGTTCCAACGTAGCAACCTCCAGCTCTGTGCTTACCCTTCTTAGGCAGCAGCAGTGCCCAGCATGGCAACCAGTAAGCTCCTCTAAACTGTGCCTGCATAAATGATGTATATTTTACATTATCAAAACAAAGATTATTTCTACATCACCATATTGCCCAGCACATGGCAGCCGCCCCCCACTAGAATAATATTACACTTGTCTAGATTAAACTTAGCAAGCCAATCCCCCGCAATATGGGTTATTGATCTAGGTGGGTTAAGACCTGTAGGAGTCTGAACTACCCTCCAAATGGTCTTCGCGCAATGACAGTTAAACAGCAAGTGTTGGATCGTTTCATTACAATTAAAGAAACAACACTTTTGGCTCCCTAATCAGTTCTGCTTTGCTAAGTTCTCTTTAGTTAAAACGACACTCTTAACAAGGTATCAAAGGAAGATTTTAATCTTTGTTGGTATCTTTAGCTTCCAGATTAAATTGTGTCGGAAAGGAGTGGCTACTGGCTTGATCTATTAGAAGCGTGTACATAGAGCGGGTTGAGAATTGCCCAGTTCTATGTAATTTCCAGGACATTGTATCCCTTTCATTGGATAATCTAGTAGCAGAGATTTTAGCTAACAAGTCATTGTATTCTGTGAGTTTAACTCCTATCAGGGTGCGCCTAAAAGTCAAGTCATATGACTCACCCCCATAACCTGAGCTACTGAATAGTGAGGGTTATTGGACACATTGTAAAGATTTGGAAATAACTCGCTAAATGGCCTTGTTCCACACCATGCATCCTCCCAAAATCTAACTTGGGAACCATCTTTTACATTAAAAGATATACATGAGAAAAATTCATCCTTGACCTTTAAGAGCCCTCTCCAAAAATGAGAGTCACTTTGTTTGGTCCCAACTTGTGACAGAGTCTTAGAACTCAAATATTTATTTCGGATTAAAGATTGCCACATGTCATCCTCATTAAGCAATTTGAATAACTACTTGCTTAACAGGCATTTATTCTGGACCTCCAAGTGAATGATGCCAAGGCCTCCTTGGTCTTTTGGGCGACATAAAAGATCCTATCTGGCTAGGCAGTATTTATTAACATTTTTACCCCCTTGCCAGTAGAATCTTGATCGATAGAAGTTTAGTTTAGAGAGAACCGCTTTCGGGATTTCGAAGAAAGACATCATGAACATGGGAAGACTGCTGAGAACCGAATTTAAAAGCGTTAGGCGACCACCATATGAGAGGTGTTTTGCCTCCCAGCAGATTAGTTTCCTTTCAAATATTTCTTCTATCATTTTCCAATCACTATTTAAGAATTTTCTATGTTGCATGGGGATCCCCAAATAACGGAAAGGGTATTCCCCCCATTGCAACCGAAAAGCTCCATGTAGTCATCCTCAAATGCAGCCGCCTCACCATAACAAAAAAACTCACTCTTGTGAAAGTTAATTTGCAGACATGATAATTGTTCAAAGGCAGTGAGCAATAATTTTATGTTCTTCACCTTTTCCAAATCATGGTCTATAAACAGAATGGTATGGTCTGCATATTATAAAATAGACAGCCCATCATCCAAAAGGTGAGGTATGACGCCACTAATCTGTCCATCATCTTTTGCCCTTTTAATAAGCAAACCAGCATATCGGCCACGATATTGAACAGAACATGTGACATCGGATCTCTTTGATGAAGACCTATTTCGTTTGGATGTATCGGCTGATATCATCATTAACTTTGATACTGACAGTTCCCCTCTCTACGAACTTCTCCACCCAACAGCACCACTAGGAGAAGCCCTTCATACCAAGAGCTTGCTGTAGGAAAGACCATTTAACTTTGTCATATGCCTTTTCGAAGTCGATTTTAAAAATGACTCCGTTCAATTTTTTAGTATGGAGTTCGTGAATAGTCTCATGTAGTACAACCCACCCCCTCCATAATGTTTCTCCCTGGTACAAAGGTCGTCTGTGAACGCTGAATTACCGATCCAGCCACTGCGTTAATTCTATTCGTACCAACTTTAGTAAATATTTTAAAGCTGACATTTAACACGCAAATGGGATGCTATTGTTGAATTTGCTTCGCGTCACTAGTTTTTGCTAACAAAGTAATAATACCAAAATTTAAACTATATAGTGAAAGCTTTTCTTCATGGAAATCTTTAAAGAGGGTGCGTAAATCCCCTTTAACAATTTCCCAAAATACCTGGTAGAACTCAGTTGGAAATCCATCCGGCCCAGGAGACTTGTTATGTTCCATTTGGAAGACAGCCTCTGTTGACGGTCATTAAACCATGAAATGACCTCCAACATACCGGTAAATAAATAGTTGTTCACCAAGATTCGATGCATATTAGTCTTAATTAACATAGTTCCACGAGTTTTGGTGACTTTTGGATGCAGGAGTGGAAAATGGAGGAAAGTGGGCCCGAGCTAGGAAAAAGCCTGGCCGGCCGGCCCCACCAAGTGGCCCCAGGCCACGGCCTTCCTCCAGTGGGCTGTAAACTAGCCACAAAGCAGAATTCAAGGCCCAGTTGTTGATGGCTCTTAGACCCAATATTTACCCGTCAACTAGCTGCGCTTTTTATAATGAAACAATCACCAAAGGTAGACTTAGGTCTTTAAACTAATGATTTCCACGAGTCTGGGTGAATTTGTGAGTGCAGCTGCAATTCATAGGAAAACGGGGAAAAGGAAGCATAAAAGGCCCATCCTGGAAACACCAATTTTCCCCGGAATAAAGAATTATCCAAATAAAGCCCAACTCCCGATAAAAAGACTTCAAGTCCACCCATAGCAGGTGGATTAGAGGAGAAGGCAACCAGGGGAAGCCACCTGAGAAGGCCCAGGCCCAGAGGGGCCAGCCACAGGTCGGCCGACCCCAAACCCTAGGTCGGCCGACCCCCTGTGGTGGCCCCACTGGCCCATCTTCCTATGGCGGTTCGCCACCGCCTTCCAGAGGTCGGTTCCGCCTGCAATCAATGCCACCGACCTAAGGAACCGCCTCAAGTTGCCGACCTTCTTGGGCTATAAATAAAGGGGTACCCCCCTCCTCCAAAGGACATCACAAGACACAAGTCATTCCACTCCCATCCAGGCCAAGGGCCTCTTGTACAGTAGTAGAATAGAGGAGAGGGCAAGGATCAAGAGAGGGATAGCTTTCCTTTTAGTTATCTCCTTATCTTGTACCCTTGGCGGATATTTATCTTATTAATAGTTCATCGTTCGTTCTTCGTTCGTTCGTCGTTCGTTCATCGTTCTACGTTCGTTCTTAGTTCGTTCGTCGTTCGTTCATCGTTCGTCGTTCGTTCTTAGTTCGTTCATCGTTCGTCGTTCGTTCATCGTTCGTTCATAGTGCGAACCTTGTTCTTATTCGTAAGATTAGTATTCGTGGTGTTATTGATCTAGTGAGCTTTACATACTAATCGTTATTCTTGTTATACTTGTTTACGGGATCATCGCTCCGCGAGGGGTGCTCTAGCCTTCCAGATTGGTACCAGGACCGGGGTTAGAGTAGTAATCGACGGCATAGGCGTGGTGCCTAGGCTAGAGGTTACCTTTGTTTGCAGCGTGCCCCACGGTTTGTAGAGGTAGGCGGCAGGTGGTGACAGCCCTGTCCGTCCCTTGTAATCCTCCACGTTCGGGTTCGTCGTAGAGCTACAGGCTGGCGTGACTTGGCAGACCAGGTCTATACCAGTGCCCGAAGTAAACGAGTAGAGCTAGAGTGCGATCGTCCTGCGGGACAGCTAGATCTTTATTCATCCTCTCAATCCTATACTACTGCCATTCTTGTGTGTCCTTGGGTAAAACTAACCTTGCTGCAGATTATCACCGTTCCTTGGGGAAAACAAATACGATACCTTGGAATACTCCCGGGTGAAGTGCTACAACGGTATTCCGTGCGCTTGCGGATTTATTCGTGGTGTAAGAAATACCAACAAGCATTTCTGGCGCCGTTGCCGGGGAACGGTTGCTAATTCTGTAGCGGACCAGGTTTGCCCTCGTAACTTATCTTTACATTTCCCGTTCAATTAAATTAGAAAAAAAAAATACACACATGGAGTCATCACCTACAATCCAATCTTTTTCCACTCCACGGGGCGAGCTCTTAGAGCCACCATGTTCATCTCAACTTGTTGTTTCAACAAGCTATGAGCTCAGCCCCAGTTTTATTTCTTTGATCAAAGGACTTTCTTTCTCTGGTTTTAAAAATGAAAATCCCTTTGAACACTTGCGAGAGTTTGAGCACTTGTGTGCATGCCGATTGATCAATGGCATGACACATGAAACTTTAAAGTGGAAATTGTTTTCCTTCTCTCTCAATGGGAAGGCGAAGCAATGGTACACTTACACCGCTAAGAGAGTGAACGGCGATTGGAAAGAATTGCGAGACAAATTTTGTCTAGCATTTTTTCCCGTATCTCGTATCACTGCTCTACGCGCGGAAATAATTAACTTTCGCCAAGAGGAGGAAGAAACCCTTAGTGCGGCATGGATACGGTTCTGTTCATTAACAGATTCCGGTCCAGAGTTATTGCTCCCAGAACCCGTTCTTTTGCAACATTTTTATTCAGGGTTGAGCAAAGACACCGCACTTTATCTTGACACGGCTGCCGGTGGTTCTTTCTCTCATAAGACCATAGCGGAAGCAAAAGATTTGCTAGAAAGAATTGTTGAAAATACACCTTTTTCCGCTGAAATACCCGAGGAGCCGGAGTCAAAAGATGAGGAACTCATTGTGGAAACACAACAAAAGGTGTCTACCTTGGTAGACCCAACATCCGAGTCCTCATCTGATTCCCGAACAATGACAGAGGATGATGAACCTCTAGAGTTCCCATTTGAGTTTGAGGAAGAAATTTTTGAAGATTTTGGAAACACCTCGAACTATTTGTTTCAAAAGAGACCGCCTGTTCCTTTGCCACCTCCCGAACCAATTGAAAAAGAATATCTTGTGGAGACTGTTCGGGAGCTTACTTCAATCATGAGCGATGAATGGTTGAGGGAGAATGAGCTATCCATGGATATCATTCGGCTCTGCCCTCCCTCAACCAACATACGCTGCTCCATCAAAGGAACCAAGGTGGATGCACTCTACAACCCCCTTGTTGGTGCCAATATCCTCTCCGACATATATGCGTTGTCAATCTTTGGCAACCGACCATGGACATCAACAAACAAACTCCTCAAGCACCCATCAGGCCATATTCTTGAGAGTTTGGGGATTGTCAGAGATGTGACCCTCTATCATGAAGACCTTGAGGTTATCCTAGATTTCTACGTCTTCGAAGTCCCAAACTTCGACATAATGATCGGGCATCCCATAGAAAAATTCCTCATCGATGCCCCATCATTTGGAAACCTCAATTTCACCCTCGGAAAAGAGTCATTCTCCATTCCAATTACCACATCACGAAACACTCTTTCCGATGAACCACTTGAGGAATATCAAGTGGAGGAGGTCATGGCCATTTTTCCTCACATGGACCCCGAGTTAGCCTTGGAAGAAGATGCACAAGACTTTATCTTAGAAGAAGCCGACTCGGAGGACACCTTTGAGCTACCACAAACCACACCACCGCCACGACCTCCCATTGATCTTAAAGCGCTACCTCCTGGTTTGCGCTATGCTTTCTTGCACGGAGATCCGCAAGCTCCCGTCATCATAAGTGACAAGCTTTCGGAAGAAGAAACCACCAAACTCATAGCCGTGCTTGAAAAACATCGCTCCGTTCTTGGCTACTCACTTGAAGACCTAAAAGGGATCAGCCCCGCTCTCTGCACCCATCGCATTCCCACGGATCCTGAAAGTACACCTTCAAGGGAACCTCAAAGGAGGCTGAATAATGCGATGAGAGAAGTTGTGAAGAAAGAGGTCTTGAAGCTATTACACGCTGGGATCATCTATCCTGTTCCTCACAGTGATTGGGTGAGCCCCGTACAAGTGGTACCCAAGAAAGGAGGTATGACGGTTGTTCATAATGATAAAAATGAACTCATTCCTCAACGAACCGTCACGGGGTGGCGAATGTGCATTGATTACCGAAAACTTAACAAGGCTACAAAGAAAGATCATTTTCCGCTGCCCTTCATCGATGAGATGTTGGAACGGCTGGCAAATCATTCTTTCTTCTGTTTCCTTGATGGGTATTCGGGATATCATCAAATTCCCATCCACCCCGACGATCAAAGTAAGACAACTTTCACATGCCCGTATGGAACTTATGCTTATCGTCGCATGTCTTTTGGTTTGTGCAATGCACCTGCCTCGTTCCAACGTTGCATGATGTCTATTTTCTCTGATATGATCGAAGAAATTATGGAAGTTTTTATGGATGATTTCTCTGTTTATGGTAAAACCTTCGATCATTGCTTAGAAAATTTAGACAAGGTCTTACAGAGATGCCATGAGAAGGACCTGGTACTTAATTGGGAAAAGTGCCACTTCATGGTCCAAGAGGGCATAGTTCTTGGACACCTTGTGTCCGAGAGAGGAATAGAGGTGGACAAAGCAAAAATAGAAGTTATAGAAAAGCTTCCGCCTCCTGTGAATATCAAGGGTGTTCGTAGTTTTCTGGGTCATGCTGGTTTTTATCGTCGCTTCATAAAAGATTTTTCTCAAATTGCACGACCCCTTACGAACTTGCTTGCTAAGGATGCACCCTTTGATTTCAATGATGACTGCATGCATGCCTTTGCTACTCTTAAGAATGCACTCATCTCTGCTCCAATCATTCAACCCCCTGATTGGACGCTTCCTTTTGAAATAATGTGTGATGCTAGTGATTATGCTGTGGGGGCAGTTCTTGGTCAAATGAAAGACAAAAAGCATCATGCAATTTCTTATGCTAGCAAAACTCTGACTGGAGCTCAGTTGAATTATACTACCACTGAGAAAGAGCTCCTTGCCGTTGTTTTTGCTTTTGACAAGTTTAGATCTTACTTAGCTGGAGCAAAAGTTATCGTTTACACTGATCATGCTGCTTTGAGATATCTGCTTGCTAAGAAAGATGCTAAACCTCGTCTCATAAGATGGATCCTTCTACTCCAAGAGTTTGATCTTGAAATTAAAGATAAGAAAGGAGTAGAAAATTCTGTAGCAGATCATTTGTCGCGTATGCAGTTCACTAACTTGCAGGAGTTACCCATAAATGACTTCCTACGCGACGACATGCTGCTGAAAGTGACGGATTCGCACCCTTGGTACGCCGACATTGTGAACTTCATCGCCACAGGATACGTACCACCAGGGGCGGATAAAAGAAGATTGATTTATGAAAGTCGCCGTCACTTATGGAATGAACCATACCTCTATCGTGTCTGCGCCGATGGACTGCTTAGGCGATGTGTGCCCACTCCCGAGAGCACACAAATCATTGAAAAATGCCATGCAGCCCCATACGGTGGACACTATGGTGCCTTCCGTACCCAAGCAAAGATCTGGCAAAGTGGATTCTTCTGGCCAACCATGTATGAAGATACAAAAGAATTCATTAGAAGATGCCCACAATGCCAGAGATTTGGAGGCATCACAGCACGAGATGCAATGCCCCTCACATACAACCTTCAAGTCGAACTCTTCGATGTATGGGGCATTGACTTCATGGGACCATTCGTGAAGTCCCAAGATTGTGAATACATATTGGTGGCAGTGGATTACGTATCCAAATGGGTAGAAGCTATGCCATGCCGAGCTGCCGACTCCAAACACGCTCGCCGGATGTTCCACGAGTTTATCTTTCCAAGGTTTGGAACTCCGAGAATGGTGATAAGCGACGGAGGGTCTCACTTCATTGATAAGACCTTCCGTAGCTTTCTAAGAGAGCTTGGAGCAAAGCACAACATTGCCACTCCATACCATCCTCAAACGAATGGGCAGGCCGAAACATCCAACAAACAAATCAAGCGGATCCTGCAGAAAACAGTCTTGGAAATGGGGAAGGGATGGTAGAACAAGCTACCCGATGCACTATGGGCATATAGAACAGCCTACAAGACACCCATAGGCATGTCACCATACCAACTCGTCTATGGAAAAACGTGCCATTTGCCAGTCGAGTTGGAACATAAAGCATATTGGGCCATGAGAACTTGGAACATGGATATGAAAGGAGCTGGGTGGAGAAGAAAAATAGAGATAGCTGAGTTGGAAGAATGGAGAGACAAAGCATATCACAACTCAGCCATCTACAAGGAGCGTACAAAGCGCTGGCATGACCGGCGAATAAAGATAAAAGAATTCAAAGTTGGAGACAAGGTGTTGCTCTTCAATTCAAGGGTAAAGCTTTTCGGGCATGGAAAATTGAGAAGTAAATGGAACGGACCATACACCATCATCGACACGTCGACTCATGGGGCAATCACACTCCAGGACGACGGAGGTAATGTATTCAAGGTAAATGGTCAGCGCCTTAAAATTTATCTTGAACCCGAAGCAAATAAAGATTTCGATGTCATGCACTTAATTGATCTAAATATCTTTTCTTGACCTCTGCATCGAAATATCCTTCTACATCCTGTGTATCCCGTAGACACCTTTCCCAACAAAGCCCCACGAAAAACAGAAAGGCCAGGGCCTGCCAAGGCAGGTCGGCCGACCTGGCTACCAGGGTCGGTCGACCCCCTCTGGCCACCTCTGTTTTCCATCCACTGCTCATTCTGCCATCCAACCTTTCCTTGTCTCGACCAGCTATGCTTTGGAAATAAATCCTTCGTTTCTTCGCCGGGAGAGGGAGAACCACTATAAATACAACCATTTGCACCCCCTCTCCATTCATCTCTTTCAAGACTCCACTCCTTGAACCAAAACCTTCACCTCAGTCATGAGCGAAAAGAGCGACGCCTCCTCCATCTGCACCGAGAATAAGGATAAGGAAGAAAGACCCTATTGGGTGGCCGATAACGAGCGTTTTGAAAGATGCGCTAAGGCTCTAGAAAAAGCCCATCTCAAGATTAGGAGCTTGGAGCAGGAGGTGGCCCGAGCAAAGAAAGAAAATGGCGTCCTCCAAAACCTCTACAACAATCTTATGCATGAGAGGATGCAAGACGAGGCCCTCATCAAAACTCTCTCCAAGAAGTGGGCACAAGTAGATCTGGCCCTGGAGGTGATAGAAAAGGTAAGAGGGCCAAATAAATAGAATAAGAATAGGCGCTTTTGTTTATTTCCTTTTCATTCCAATTTCCCTTCAAATTTGTAATGCGCCTGCGAGTTCAGTTTTAAATTCAATCAATGATAGTGCTCCCCGGGCTTGCATACCGGTAGAGCAATATTTGTGTTTCCATATCTTTGTCGTTTTTGAAGGAAACAGGCAAAAAGGCAAGTGTGGGGGGGAAACGTCGCCATATCTGGAACAATCACGACCAAATCATCCAGAATCACATGAGGCAACTCAGGAAAGGCCAACACGCGAAAATTCAGAACCAGTGGGGTCCAGGCCAGGTCGGCCGACCCCACCAGGAGGGTCGGGCGACCCCTGGTGGTCCCCACCAGGCTCCAGCCTCCTCCTGCCTCCTGAGTTTGCACCACACTTCCACTTTTTGCCTGCTACACCGTCAAGCTCATTCTGATAATCTGAAAAATAAATAAAACTTGACGCACTAATCTTTTGGGAAAATCATAATTGATTTATCTTTTGCCCACAACTCTACCTCTCACATTCGTGGACTTGCACACTTGTTATTTCTCGCTTCATCGCTGAATGCTTGTGAACACCTTATCATTAGGAACCCATGTTTTTCCTAGATAATTGGCATGTGAGATATGGTTTGTCGAAATGATCTTTGCTTAACCTTCAAGTCCTTGGGAATTTATCTTTATGAAAATCAAAAATTCCATAGTATGATGCTCCTCACTTGATCTATATTTTCCTACCAAGGCCAAGAACTCTACATGAATACTTTGATAGCCTATAAGCTGCTAGTTGTTGATTTGAGCTTTGTCAAATTCTTGGACCCTAGTGAGAAGCTTGTCATACTCTTTTGATCAAGATCACGTACACTCCACCTCACATGCTACACTTCTACACTGGAAGTTGAGCAACATTCCATCATCCATCCACCAAATAAATACTCCAAAAATCTCTGCCACCTTTCTCTCTCAAAAATATCATTGGAGACATGGCTATGCAAAAAGAAAAAGAATAATCCCTGCTCATACAAAAGTAGAGCATGATGAAAAAAAAAATGATGATGGGAAAAATAAAGAAAAAAAAGAAAAAGTATGATAGCCATGTCCTCCTCAAAAGTTCAAAAAGAGAGAGAAGGTAACACCATAAAAAGGAGTACAAATAATTTTCCACTTCATACCACCACCACACATGCACATCTTGATCAGATTGTATGACTTGTTTTCTCCATTGGATCCAGTCTTTGACTTAGCAATAAAAGAGACACTAGTATGCTCCACGTTACCCTACCTTGAGCTCCACAAAAGCCTGATCAAACACAAGGAGGGGAGAGGCAAAATCATGGCCCTTGAGAGGAAAATACATAAACACCATGAGCGACTTGAGAGAGTCATTTGAGGAGCATGAAACTATGTTTTTGTTTCTGAAAATTATGCAAAAATCCCAAGGTACTTGACAGGGAAGGCGAGGTGATTTGAGACATGACCGTTCCACTTATCAATCATCCAAGGAATGCATGTTAGACACCTCAAAGTTCACAGGTATGAAGTGTGGCTTGCAATAACTTGTGTGCAGGCTCTCTTTTATGAGGATGAGTATCTCCCGCCTTATGCTCACAACTTTACTCGAGGACGAGCAAAGAGCTAAGTGTGGGGGAGTTGTTGACGGCTCTTAGACCCAATATTTACCCGTCAACTAGCTGCGCTTTTTATAATGAAACAATCACCAAAGGTAGACTTAGGTCTTTAAACTAATGATTTCCACGAGTCTGGGTGAATTTGTGAGTGCAGCTGCAATTCATAGGAAAACGGGGAAAAGGAAGCATAAAAGGCCCATCCTGGAAACACCAATTTTCCCCGGAATAAAGAATTATCCAAATAAAGCCCAACTCCCGATAAAAAGACTTCAAGTCCACCCATAGCAGGTGGATCAGAGGAGAAGGCAACCAGGGGAAGCCACCTGAGAAGGCCCAGGCCCAGAGGGGCCAGCCACAGGTCGGCCGACCCCAAACCCTAGGTCGGCCGACCCCCTGTGGTGGCCCCACTGGCCCATCTTCCTATGGCGGTTCGCCACCGCCTTCCAGAGGTCGGTTCCGCCTGCAATCAATGCCACCGACCTAAGGAACCGCCTCAAGTTGCCGACCTTCTTGGGCTATAAATAAAGGGGTACCCCCCTCCTCCAAAGGACATCACAAGACACAAGTCATTCCACTCCCATCCAGGCCAAGGGCCTCTTGTACAGTAGTAGAATAGAGGAGAGGGCAAGGATCAAGAGAGGGATAGCTTTCCTTTTAGTTATCTCCTTATCTTGTACCCTTGGCGGATATTTATCTTATTAATAGTTCATCGTTCGTTCTTCGTTCGTTCGTCGTTCGTTCATCGTTCTACGTTCGTTCTTAGTTCGTTCGTCGTTCGTTCATCGTTCGTCGTTCGTTCTTAGTTCGTTCATCGTTCGTCGTTCGTTCGTCGTTCGTTCATAGTGCGAACCTTGTTCTTATTCGTAAGATTAGTATTCGTGGTGTTATTGATCTAGTGAGCTTTACATACTAATCGTTATTCTTGTTATACTTGTTTACGGGATCATCGCTCCGCGAGGGGTGCTCTAGCCTTCCAGATTGGTACCAGGACCGGGGTTAGAGTAGTAATCGACGGCATAGGCGTGGTGCCTAGGCTAGAGGTTACCTTTGTTTGCAGCGTGCCCCACGGTTTGTAGAGGTAGGCGGCAGGTGGTGACAGCCCTGTCCGTCCCTTGTAATCCTCCACGTTCGGGTTCGTCGTAGAGCTACAGGCTGGCGTGACTTGGCAGACCAGGTCTATACCAGTGCCCGAAGTAAACGAGTAGAGCTAGAGTGCGATCGTCCTGCGGGACAGCTAGATCTTTATTCATCCTCTCAATCCTATACTACTGCCATTCTTGTGTGTCCTTGGGTAAAACTAACCTTGCTGCAGATTATCACCGTTCCTTGGGGAAAACAAATACGATACCTTGGAATACTCCCGGGTGAAGTGCTACAACGGTATTCCGTGCGCTTGCGGATTTATTCGTGGTGTAAGAAATACCAACACCAGTCCAGCAAATTCCACCGTCATTCTAGAAGATGGGCCAAATGGGCTTCTACTGGGCTCTCACTCCTCTTCTGCCGCCCCCACAAAGTAGCCGACCTTCGGACCGCCATCAGGAGACGATCTGGAGCGTTCAGGCAAGAGGTGGTGGCCAACCGCCATAGGGGACGGCCGGCCGGCCACCCTACTTGGCCGGCCGGCCATGCTTGGTGGCCCCGTCACTCCAGCTTTGGCTATATAATCCCCACCGTCATAAGGAAGCTATAAATACCCCTGGCCGGCAGAGGAGCAATTCGCATCACATCACATTCAAGTGATCATTACTCATTTAGTATAGAAGTAGAGTTATTTCAGGAGTTAGAGTAGAGTAGAGTAGAGTAGAGTGAGAGCTCTCTCGGGGTTCCGGAAGTCTTCTCGGAGTTCGGGTATAGTTCTTGTATCTTTACTCTTGTAGAATTATTATTTAATTATTTAGCTTTATCTTTATTTATTTAGTTTAGTATTTCTTTTCTATTTAAGTTATTTATTTGCAAGTCTCGTTGTGGGATTCGTGATTGTGTCTAAAGAGTACGAGAGAGTGCCTCCGTCGCAGATGGCGTCTGCGCTTGGTGAAATTGGTGCTCTATTCTTAGATAGGGCCGCTTCGTTGATCAGGAGTAGTTCCTCTAGGCGGGTTGTAAGCGTGGCACTTAGAGTTTGGCCTATGCACGTTTGGCATCCAACCCCACGGAGGATGGTAGCCGCGAGTGTATGTGACAGTTACACCGGTCTCTGTAATCCACCACGTCCGGATTGGACAGGCAGGGTTCGACATAGCAGTAAGATTCCCAAGGTGAACTAGCGGTATTGGTTCATTAGCCTTGGCATCGCTGTACCCCAAAACGACTTGACTTGTTTGTATGTGAACTTAGCTAAAGTAAATACACTCGTAGAATTGAATACTAGGATAGTAAATACAGGATAAAACATATAGGAAACCATTTTGTCTCTATCTCGTTGTTCTCCCAATATAATCTCTCTTTTACCTTTTATTTTATCTTTTTCTTGGATTATCGGATGTCTGCCACCTTATCAACGTGTACCTTACCCCCGTCTTAAGTACATATATTATTTATTCAATAAATACAATACTTTGTTACTATTTCATCTTCCTACTGCTCTACTTCCCTGCGGAAATATAAATACGATAACCCTGGAATACTCCAAGGTGAAATGCTACAATGGAGTTCCGTGCGCTTCCGGAATTAATGAAATATAATCACACGCATAAGAACCACCAACATCCTCCTTAACCTCTTTCTCTGTGAAAGGAGCCGTAAGGATCTCATTTTCAACCATGGTTACCTGATTTATGTCCTCCGCATGGTCTTCTCTGAGAGATACGTCACTCTCTTCTGGAGGTCCAAATTAACAAGCCTTTGTAATAACTTGTTACGTAGGATTTTAATTGTTCATGGCCCCCTATAACACCATTTTCTTTTTCTAATTTGAAAATGTGTTGTCTGCGATGTTTGCCATTGGCCACTAAGTGGAAAATTTTGGTATTGTTATCACCTTCCTACAGAGTAGTGACCTAGGCACGTTCGTACCATTTAATCTCTTCCCTCAGTAAAGTTGCTAACATTTCCCTGAGGTAAAGTTTCATATTAGTCTCATTATCATTTAAAGGAGAGCTTTTCCACCTTCTTGTCCAAAGTATCTATTAAGGCAAGAAGTTTCTTCTTTTCTTTTCTATAATGACCTGCCGCATTTTTCGCCCACCCTCGGAGGTGTTTTCGAACAACTCTAATCTTGTTCTGCCACCTCTGAAGACTAGTGTTTCCATAATTGGTCGAACGCCAGACATTAGCCACCATATCAAAGAAACCTTCCCGAAGTAACCAGCCCCTTTCAAATTTAAATAGAGGTGGATTAGAGTTATGAGTAGAGGCGCCCTTGCTAAGCACCAGCGGAGTATGATCCGATGGGCCTATTCCTCGTCTCTACAGTGCATAGAGGGAATTTCTCTTCCCAATCTGTACTAACGAGCACTCTAACTTCTCATGAGTTAGGTCATCCCATGACCAACCCAAGTATATTGGTTGCCCGACATCTCGATCTCTTTAAGGTCTAAAACTTCAATTACCTGATTAAAAAGATTTGTTCATTTTGGATCGAAATTGTCTCTACTCTTGTCTTGAGGTCGCCTCATAATATTGAAATCACCGCCGATTAAATAAGGCAGAGTTTCATGAGAGCAAGAATTTGCCAATTCAATAAGGAAGGCCACTTTATTTTCTTGTTGGGCCGGTCCATAGACCCATAAAACACCCACTTGAATTCATCATCCTTATCCCGGAGAGTGAACTTTACATAACAATCTCCTTCAGATATAGATCCAATATAAAAAATCGAGAGGTCTACTCCCAGTAGTACCCCCTCTGACCTTCCATGAGGTGCCATACTGTGCCAAATAATGTCATGGCCAGCACACAAATTTTTTAAGGTCGAATCTGGGAATTCATCCCAACCTGTCCCCATGAGGGCTATGAAGTTAATTTGCTCCTCACGGACCATGTCCGACAAATATCTGTGTTTAGCCAAGTCTACATGACCTCTTCTATTCCATAAAACTCATTTCATTGGAGACATACTTTTGAAGGTGTTTTTGGTTTTTTTTTTTGGAGGCCTAACCTTCCATTGTTTTTTACCGGATTGGAATTTTCTTGCGAGGGACTAAATTTAGATCACTGCAAACATGATCCAGTCCCTCCTCATGAGCATTCTCATTTAATGGACCGCATGTGTGGTTGAGAATTGTCTCTAAATTGTCCTCCTGAGCCCACCTTAGTTTTAGAAAAATCCTTTACTAGCAACCGCAAGCCTATCAATTTCAATATTTTTTAGAGAGATAATAGAAGAGTAAATTTCACTATTATCTCTACCCAACGAAATGCCTATGTTGCTAGTTTTGGTCTCTATTTGGGAATTTGAAAAGGAAGTAAACGATTTGTTACCCGTCTCCTCCAGGTTCCTCCTCGCTGCCATGCGCTCGGTCCTGGCGAGTGTATGCTCGTCTATGACCAAGGCCCTTGTGCTCCTCCTCAGCTTCTTCTCGTCCTTTTTGGCTGGTAGTGTCACGGTTTGAACCCCGACACCACCGTCCATAGCAGCTTGGCGCGACAGAGAGATCGACCTCCGAATACTTGGCGAAGACCGGGTCGACTTGACGGGCAGGTCAGAGCCTGTCTCCTCGGGTTCACCAGCGCCCGGGCTCAGCGATCCCCTCACCACATCACAGTAAGAGGAGCATGAGCTACCTGGTGAGGCGAGCTTGCCCATCACTGAACTTTCTCTGGCGTCACCCAGCTTCTAGTATGGAAGCTCGATGTGTGCGGCTCCTGGACTAAATCCAGTCCCAGCGCATCCACCTCCAGCTCCATGTCGCCTTGCTCCATCGCTGCAAGCCGCAGGAATGGGCATCCCCTTGCCGGCCACGGACAGAGATGAGGCTCTGGCCTCAATCTCGGCATGACCAGGGACGCCCGCGTACCCGCCGATACAGGTCCATGTTGCGACGTGTTTCCTACAGCAGGTTCGGTAGCAACATTGATAGGAGCTACTTGAACCAGTGCTGCAAGAACCAACGCCTCCTGTGCCATCGCCTCGTCCACTTGCTCCTCTGGAATAGAGCCCAAGTGATCAGGTATCCCGTCCCTGATCAGGTCCGAACAGACCACAGAGTCAGGGAGGTGCTCGTGTGTATCACCTGCAAAGACAGCCATACCTTCCTCCACGAAGATAGCATCCTCCGCAATGACATTGTTGGCGCATTCAATAAGGAGATTTTCCACAGCAATATCAATGGCCTTCTCCATGATTCGAGACTCCTCCTCGGTTGGCTTTGCGCCAATAGACCCCGAAGCCGATGTGTTAATTTGCCCCGAGTTCAAAGTGCTATCCGTGCCTAATCCCACATTAGCCTCCTTCATGACATGGTCTTCTCCCATTTTTTCATTGCCATTCTGATCACACTCATCATCATCAAGATCATCCTCATCATCATCGTTGTTAACCTCCCCCGTAGGCATAACATAATCAATTTTGAAGAAGATTTCATAAAGGAAGTCATCAACAATAATATCTGCAACATCCAGGATATTAGCCACATCAAGCACAGCCACTTGTATGCGCACCACACCCACCTTCCTGGTATACTTCATATCAACACAAGTAGTAGCTCCAATAATGGTGTCAACTGCCCATAAAGGTAAGAAAGAACGGATCTCATATGGAACCCCATAAACATGAACCCATACCTTCTGAAGTTTCCTAGAAGGTTTTATTTCCTGGCTCCACTCCTCAAAAGCCATGACCCCTTCATTCTTGTCAGTCGGGATCCTTTTTATAGCCACCATTCGTTGCAACTCAACCTGGCAAGGGAAAGTCACAAGGAATTTTTTGTTGCCATGAGGACGAACGACCCAATCCCATTTAACCAGGATGAGCCTAGCAAGCTCCGCCTTCACCAGTTCTGCAGACACTTCCCCTTCCAGAATAGTGATAAGTGCTGTGGCGATCACCTTCTTCGGAATCGGGGCAGCCTTTGTTGTATGGAATTTGGAAGAAACCCTCTCCAGAACCAGCAAGGCCACAACAGCTAGCGATGGTTTTGGACCAAGAAGAAGCCCACATGTCGATGTATGATGATCTTCTAGGCAAATCGTGCACTCAAGCTGAATTTCCTTCTTCTTCTTAGCATTTTCCCCAACCGGATCAGGGCCTCGGTGTTTGCTCCCTGGCTGAGGTTGTTGCTCTTCATTGCGTCCATCACAAGCATCAGCACGCGGAGGTGCAGCATGAAAGAGGCCTCTCTCACCATCCCTGCTGCCCTTCCCACGGCCGCGCCCATAGCCCGAGCTGCGTCCACCTCTGCCCGGGGCGTTGGAGCCCCTGCCACCACGGTCATCTGCATCAGAGCCACGGCCGCCGCGACCGTTCGGGACGCCGTCTCGGTCAGGCGGAGACGACGATCTCCGCCCGCGCCTGGCCTTGAAACGGCCACGGCGAAAGCTCTTGTGGCCGTAGGACCTCTGCTTGTCACCACCCCCATCTCCCCCTACGCTACCCGAGGAAGCACCACCGCCAGCCATCACCGCCTGAAGGTACGTCGGCCGCCGGCTTCTGGGATTAGGGTTTCCAGTCGAACTCACTGGATGGAAGCGGTCCCTGAGCAACACAAGGCCTGGTGCTTGCAGCCCTTCTGAATTGGGTTAGTGATAGGCCCAGTAGGCCCAGCATGCCCCTGATTGTCGTTCCGATTTGAATTTTGAAAACGAATCGGCGCTGCAAGTGGATCTTGGCCGGTTCTGCCCCGGCAAGCCGCCGGGGATGCAACTCCAGCAGGTCGCCGCTCCAAAGCAGGTAGAATCACATCGCCCAACTTCATCTTTGGAGAAACATGAGCTTTAGGTAATGGACCTCTCCAGGGTTTCCGCTGTGGCTTGCTGCCAAGTAATGCCATATTGTCGCTGCAGCTCCTCGTTCTTTGGGCGGACCTTCTTCTTCACCGTCTGCCAGTCTGAGCCCGGTGCGATGGTTATCTCCAATGGAACCAAACTAGGCTTTGCGAGTTCTGGTAAAGGATCGGCAATGCCCAAGTCTTCCACCTCGCTCTCCGACTCCGACACCTCCGACCAAAACTTGCCGCCGGCAGGATGCGCCGGAGGCTCCTCCATAACACACCAACCGATCACATAAGTGCCCAAGACACGATGGATCGTGTACTGTGGAAACCTCCCACGCCAACCGGCTGAGAACGCCGGTGAGGGCCGCCGCCTCATCTACCCTCACATCGCCAGATCGCCAGCTCCCTGATAAAGAGTAGTTATGTGTGCCCACGCTCTTCCGGATTGCTTTCCAATTTTCATGGACCCCACCGGTTCCCACGTTTCGATCGGGCAGCGTTTGGCGCACACCAGGCCCCACGCACGTTGGTACAGCTAGCTGCTGGTTCCTGTTCACATGTCCATTCTTATTTTCCATCTAAAAAGTTATAAACACACTTCTTTCACATATTTTTTTTTCAAATAAACCACCACTGCCAAGAAATTAGTCTAAAATACCCTAACATATTTTAGAAATTATCTACCATTGTCATTACGAAAATAGCTTGAAATACCTAATATAAATTTCATAAATTAGGCTCCCGCTACGGTAGTCCCAAATGAAGTCTTGGGTGCAAGACTTCACCATAAGTATTATTCCTATTTTAGATTTTCTGTTTTGGAAAGTAATTATTTCCATCCCTGTTGGGAAAATGGTAGCAATTATTCCTATAAGTTAATCGCAAAAAAGAAATATTCCTATAAGTATTTTGGAAAGTGGAGCAACGTGGAGCAACGTACACTCAGAAAACGTTGTGCATGTCCGATCGGTACACTCAGAAACGGAGAAGGAGCGAAAGGCCGAA
Source organism: Eragrostis nindensis (assembly GCA_012490785.1). NCBI lineage: Eukaryota > Viridiplantae > Streptophyta > Magnoliopsida > Poales > Poaceae > Eragrostis > Eragrostis nindensis. Next base: position 410,200 of record JAAXCT010000055.1, read on the forward strand.
AAATAAAAATTTGCCAAGGTGTACCGATCGATCTAATACGTACTCGCGCGCTCGTATCCGACTCGAATACGCGCGTGCAGGAAACATAAGGCAAGCGTACGTGCACGCAAGCCTGCTGAGAAGTCGCACGACGTACCATACCATCTAAGCATGGCCGTGCGGTCGAGCAACCGAGCGCGGCCGTGGGCGGATCTCCCCGTGGGGCTCGTCGACGCCGTGGTCGGCCAGCTGGACTTGTTCAGCACGACCCGCCTCGCCGGCGTTTGCACGTCGTGGGCGCGGGCCGTCGCCACTAATGCCTCGCTTCCCTTCGGCATGCCGTGCCTCCTCATGACGACCCCCGAAGAGGGCGACCTCATCGATGCCCACGACGACGGCGGCGGCGACAAGGAGTGCACGTTCCAGCTTCTGGATCACGCGCGCGGGAAAGAGCTCTCGTTCCCGGCCTTCGTCGCAGCCATGCGCGGCGGCCAGTGTTGGGTCGGCGGCAAGGACGACTGGCTCGCCACCGTCGACGCACACTGCAACGCAGAGCTCGTGAACCCTTACACCGGCCGCCGAATCAGCCTGCCGCATCTCGCCACGATCTCTGTCGAGGTTTTAGGGCCTCGATAGTTATTTTACGGGTGCGCAAGAACCAAGAACACGATGGTAACACAAGACGCAAGGATTTATACAGGTTCGGGCCGCGATGTGCGTAATACCCTACGTCCTGTGCTGGTGTGGTATGTATTGATGATCTTTATGAGAGGATCCCTGCCCGCCTTATATATCCGGGGGTGCAGGGTTACATGGAGAGAAACCTAGTCGGTTACTATACAATTCGCCTTGTAGTACAAGATAATAATTCTTTTCTGACTTGCCGACTACTCCATCTAGATACTTGAGCCACTCGGGCTTGTTTGGGCCAGCCCGACTATCCCGTATGGGCACTCGGCCTTGCTTATCTTGAGATACCCGGGGGTGATATCATCGACAGTAGCCCCCGAGTTCTTTTTGATTGATCTTGAAGACCTCCGACTGGTTCTGACTCCATGTACAATAATTCTCAGCATAGCTGGTCAATAAAAAAGAACTCCAAAGAGTAATAGTTGCCAAAATATCCAATATGAAGAAACTAAAACCTGGGAATACCAAGATCAGCAAGGCCTTGAATTAGGCTTGAAGATGAAAGAACACCCAATGCTGACTGACGTCGAGATTTTTGCAAAAAACACACCTATAAGGTGCAGCCCCCGAGCTTCTGTATAATCCGAAGAATTAGACAGAAGATCTAAAAGAGCCTGGGTATAAAGCTTCCCGAAGCCTGGCATTATAGCCGAGTGAAGAAACGTAGGGTGCACGTCAAGTGCATCCTATGGATGTAGCCCCCGAGTCTATGAAGAAGTGGAACAATTGTTCATAGACTCCAAAGAAGCTGTAGAGTATAACCATATGAAGAAATCCGCCGAAGTAAAGCTCGTAGAGCCTGGCCTTCCGGCCGAGTGAAGATGAAGTCCGCCGAAGTAAATCTTGATCATTTGACGGAATGAAGTGCGACGTGGGCTCACGCCAGTGAGCCCACGTGGGCTAGCCCCCGAGTCTATGAAGAAGTGGAACAGTTGTTCATAGACTCAAAAGAGACTAACAATCTGGTAATACTGTAGATATAGCCGAATAGGCCTCGTCAATAGACGGTCGAGTTATTGCTGCAAATGTCGTTGCGCCACTGTTGATGTAAAACCATCGCCGAGTGAATTTGTAGTCCGAAGATAACAGCCGAGTGAAATAATAATGAAATAGCTCTGGCCGACTGAAAAATGCACATGAATAATATCTGTCCGAGTGATGACAAATGAATAGAGGTGAAGAGGTGAACGTCCAATATTGCTTGCATGCTCTTGTCCAATGATGATTACGCCTTGACCAACTGAATATGTAGCCGACTCATAGAGCCAATAGAATGACAGAAGTGAAGTATCCAATAGCAGGTGATGACCGAAGATAAAAACTCATATAGTCACAGATGAAAATCCTAATTAATAAAAATTCCGTCTGAATATTCCAATAATGATCAATGAAATTCCCATGATGAAGTCCCATAAAATCAATGAAGTACCCAGAAACAAATCTGATAATTGCCGAGTAGCGTCAAGCCCCCAAGTATAAAAAATATGCTCATCAACTCTGAGAGATTATATTTTGAATTCCTGTATATATAAACAAGGAAAAACAATATGTAGTATACGATGATTGAACAAGACACTTAGGATATAAAACTCCTTTATCTTGGTCAAATTTTAGTCTCCTTATGTGCTTAGTCTAATGTTGCCTCCCTCGAAGCGTTAAGTATAAGTGAATTCCACTGACTACTAACTCGGTTGTGACCTAGCCTGACTCATTAACCTAGGGTGTTAGCAACAGAAGGCGTTAACCCGTCAGTGTTAGAGTGTGAGCGTCAGCCTGATATGAGCTTTCATAACTGGGAAAAATCCACCGACTTGCTAGCTTATGTGAGAAAGACTCAAGACACCACACATAAGGGTAAAAGTACAGCCCCCCGACTCTGGGTCGGAACTCAAACCGAAGTGAGAAAGACTGTGTGATAAATGATACGATAGGAGTAAAAAAGTAAATCAAATAAATGACTTAGCTTGTCTGACGTCTCGCCGAGTCGAAGGGAGAGATGAAATCAATCTTTATACTTGAGCTTATAAAGCCTCCGGGCTAATGCCGGGTTAACTGGATAATAATCCGAGTAGTTGAAATAATGAATCACCAACTGCCGAGTGACTGAGTTGTCCTCATGAAGGAGTGATCATCATCATATGCCGAGGAGCCGATGTTCTGCGCCGAGTGATCACTTGAGCCAGCCAGCCGACCGGCCGAGTGATCAACGGTGTACGCCGAGTAACCAGGCTGACCCAGCATGAAACGCCGAGTCGTTGTGTTGCGAATACTCGACGAGTCAGCCCCCGGCCTTCACGATCAGCAATTGAATCAGAGCTGTTGTATGTCGAGTCGTCGTCAGGGCCGACTGATCGTCTTGTACTTCGCGTAGCCGTGACATGCAGAGTAACCAGCATGGCCACATGGTCGCCACGACGACTGACGCTAGAGGTCAAGAGACCGCTGCCGCAAGTCATCGAGTTGGGCTCCTGCCTGATGAAGTCGCCGACTGGTGAGAAAACCCATCTAATACCAGTCGGATGCCCTTGAAATCAACATGTATATGCAAAACCAGATGAAGACATCATAACGTGAGGACGAAACTGAATTGATTAGGAATAAAATAATGTGGAAAACTCATATTAAGAGTGGAAAGAATCTTCCTGGTGTTGTGCGGAGTAGATCGTTTCGGAGTTGCAGTTCGCCTCGGGACTTGACGCGAGCTCGGGACTTGAACTAGAGAGAAAAACCGTGTCGTTCTTGAGGCCGACTTCCCGATCAGATGTGATCTCCAACCAAGAACGCCGCAACCGCCGTCTTCAACTTGAACTTTGTCTTGCTATACGCCAAGTCGCCGATGCAAGACGATTCACAGCAGCTTGACGTCTGGGATGCCCTAACTTGAAGCGCGCCGCCGTTATTGTCTTGATGAAACAACACGCCGAGACTGAATATCAGATTGATTGCGTGCGTATAGCAGAATTGGAGTAGGAAACAACAATCCGCCGCCTTGGAACTTGAACTTGACTAAAAAATTCTTCAGATCAGAACTCTCTTAGCAATCTGGCATGACGAGTTCCTAAGCCGCCAAGCCACCGATCGCCGACTTCACCGTGGAACATCGTCACCAGATTTGCATCTCGACCGAAGCTTTTTTTTTTTTGCGAAGGAAAAGGGGCTTATATTAAAAAGGAACAGTACATCTCAGGACATTTACAGAAAACACCCTGGATACACATGAAATTACGCACAAGCCCCTGAACCTGGAAAGAACTAGAACTCTACCGCCGCCGGCGACGCTCGCCGGAACCTGCCTGCCCTCTCCTTCCATCTTCTTCGCGAACTCCAGCCACTGGACTTGACTCATGAACCAGCACTTCGTCCTCCACCGAAGCACCCTTGCCAAAGCTGAAATCTTGCCGGCCAACGCCGAGCGAGGAGGAAGAGAGAAGGAATTACCCGGCATGGAGGACGTCACCGTCGAAGAGCACCGACGACCGGAGAGACTCCTGTACAGAGGCAACACAACGGAAGCCCCAACTCCACGAGCTCGTCGCCGGCACCGGAGTAGAGTGCAGACGAGGCGAGGAAGAGCCCAGGAGAAATTATTCCCCACCGACGACGGCTCCGCCGCCTGACCGCCGTCGGCCGGAAACAAAGAACTCCACACGGTCTCACCTTTGATGTTGTCGCCGTCGCCGAAGACGCCATCGCCAGATCGACCGAGGGAGAAAAGAAATCCGACCGCCGCCGACATGGCGACGCCGGAACCCTAACCCTAGCTCCTAGAACTAACCTAAACAGCTAAGGAAGCAACACCGGACGGCGATTCCCCAAACCTCCCCGCTCTCCGGAGCCCTACGGGCCGCCGGAGAAGAGGGAGGGCCGGCGAATCGCCGCCGGAAAGGCGCGCCGCCCCCTTTTCTCCGCTCTCTACTGTAGCGCAAAGACGCTTCGCGAGAGAGAATGAGCCGCGCGATACCAGATTTGCATCTCGACCGAAGCTTGATATGGTTGAAATCAGCCATCGTATTCGACGAAGGATTCCAGCGCTCCCCCTACCTGGCGCGCCACTGTCGAGGTTTTAGGGCCTCGATAGTTATTTTACGGGTGCGCAAGAACCAAGAACACGATGGTAACACAAGACGCAAGGATTTATACAGGTTCGGGCCGCGATGTGCGTAATACCCTACGTCCTGTGCTGGTGTGGTATGTATTGATGATCTTTATGAGAGGATCCCTGCCCGCCTTATATATCCGGGGGTGCAGGGTTACATGGAGAGAAACCTAGTCGGTTACTATACAATTCGCCTTGTAGTACAAGATAATAATTCTTTTCTGACTTGCCGACTACTCCATCTAGATACTTGAGCCACTCGGGCTTGTTTGGGCCAGCCCGACTATCCCGTATGGGCACTCGGCCTTGCTTATCTTGAGATACCCGGGGGTGATATCATCGACAATCTCCGAGGTCGAAATCGCGGATGACCGCACCTTCGTGTTCGAAGACGGTTTCTACTCCTACCGGCGGATCGTCGTGTGCGAGACGCCGCCGTCCGGCAACGGATACCTCGCCGTCGCGATGGTCGAAGGTGCACCGCTCCTGGCGATCACAAGAGCCGGCGACGAGAGCTGGACGCCCTTGATCACGCCGTTCGACCCCACCATGAGCTATTGCCTCGGGTGCGCAGACGTGGTCCTGCACAAGGGCAAGGTCTTCGCCGTCAGTTGGTCCGGCGACATATACATCTGGGACATGGGTTCCGATTGGTTCCCGTACACAGAACCGTATCCGATACGGCCACCGCACATCATCGACCATGGCTACGAATGCCAATGGAACCTGGCGGAGTCGGCTGACGGCCGGCGCCTTCTCCTCGTAGCTTGCCCGCACGACGACAGGTTTAATTACGCCGTGTACTTGTACGAGCGGGACGTGGACGCCTCCGTTACTGGTGGTGCCGACGGTGCCGGGTGGAACCTCGTCACCAGCCTCGGCGACCACTCCCTTTTCCTCGGAGCGAACTACCCGTTCCTGGCGCGCGTCGTCAATAATCAGCAGGACGATCGCGAGCTGCTCCGGCCGAATTGTGTTTACCACACCGACGGTCTGTTGTCTAAGGCGAGCCTAGATCTGGAGTACTGCTTTCATGTGTCTGATTTGGAGGATAAGACCTGCAAACCATACAGGGAGTTCTACGCAAACCACAAGGGCAGCTACCAGACACCTATCTGGTTTAGACCCACCCTTAAGAATTTTCGACAAGCGAGGTAGGAAGAGTCTTGTGACGATACTTGTAAGGCCTCCAGCGATAAGGATCTGTAATGAAAAAAAGTTTCTTCTAGTTTTGCCGCATGTTCGACAAAAAATTGAAACAAATAGAAATGTGGATTTATGTATAAAAGCAAATGATGGAACAACAGGCAAATGTGGACATGTAATGGAACTAATTCTCTTCTACAAATGTCATGCATTTCTTCCGCGTGTCGACAAAAAACAAAAACAAATAAAAATGTGGATTTATGAATAAAAGCAATGGTGTGTTTTTATCTGAGTCATTTCACTGCACATGCAGATAACTAGAAAGTTTGACGTGCTCCACTTTGGGGTGCCCCCAATCCGTTGGGGCACCACCCAGCTCACCGACGGCCTACAAATACGACGCAGCACGCAGACCCAACAGGATTTTGGATCGGAACAAAATTCCGACGGCTACAAGAATTTTGACACTTTGATGGAACTAGAACAATTGTTTCTAAACTAGTATGGCTGCCCGCGCATTTGCGCGACTAGACTTACTATACTATTTAAAATATTTTTATATTATTGTATTAGTTTAATATAATTTATTATTATTACTTATTTTATACTCTATATTTATAAAATAGTAGAATATAGATTGGAGAATTTCTCACCGTCCCTCAATTTGAGTGTGACATAAGTCATCATTTATTGTCTTATCTAACAATGTATTTGATTTTATTTTAGAAGTGAGGTCGGTTCAAACGTGGCATGCTAAACAACTAACATATGTCATGAATGCTACAAATAAATCTTTCGAAGGAAATGAGTCATGCTAAAAATAAGATAATATGTCATGCTAGCTAGAATTTCACGATGTATTTAGAAATTGGGATGAAGTGTTTATGGATATTTATATTATTCCAAAATTTAGCTATTTTTAGCTCATAATGGTATGTTTGGTAAATTAAAAATAAGAATTATAGATATTTTTAGCTATTTTGTATAATCCAAATTTAGTTTTTTTCAGTTGTAATGGCATGAAGGGTAATTTTGAAATAGGTGTGAAGGTGTTTTTGGTTAGTTTTTATTATTCTAAATTTAGTTTTTTTACACATAATGGCATGGTGCGTAATTTAGAAATAGGTGCGAGGGGTATTTTGAATATTTTTTATTATTCTAAATTTAGCTATTTTATAAATATTTTTAGGGGGTTTTCTGACTAATTGTTTCATAATAGCAGTGGTGGGTAATTTTCTCTTCTTATTTTCTCGGATTAACAAGAGAATTCTTAGTATTTTAGAGCGAACGTGGTGGCTCTTTTTCATCATCAAATATATATATAATAATAGATGCTAGAACAACAGGCGGCGCAACTGAGCATATGTGCTTGTCAATGGCTAGAAGAATTTTCGAGCCAGTGTTTGTATCACTTTATAGAAGTAGGTCGTATGAGTGTGCTTGTGTTTTCGTTATTGTCTTCAGAGAAATATATTGGATTCATTTTTGGACACTCTTGCAAAAGGAAGAGGATTGACACCATGTCAAATGCGGAAGTTGTGTGCTTGAAACAGTTGTTGTGGAGATTTTTGCTAATAATAGTTGGTGATTCAATAATAAGATTGGTTTTTTATTTACGAAAGTTAATCGTGGCCTCTTTTGTTATCTTGTTTGAATCAGAACCATGTTGGGTTCGTGTTGATCTTTTTGACCATTTCTAATTCGTCTTGATGTAATAATGAATTATTTATGCATCTACACGCATTAATCGATCTAGAGGCTCAAATATTAAAAAAAATATATATTTTTTTAAAAAAATACAAATCAGCATCTGTAAATGTCCATTCGTCGGGCTAAACGACATGCCGATATTCCCTTTTGGAAATGTACACAAGATGCGTCTCACGCACCCTTCCGCTTAACTCGCTGACATTCGGCCCACCGCATAGTTCTTCCATCTTGCGACAGCGAGGGAACGACGGCGAGCAACCGAGAATCTTGAGCACGAATCGGAGAATTCATTATGCTCGTGGATTTGTACCTCCTAGTCTCCATCACCTCCTGCCGGACCTAGAAAAATGGAGGAGGAAGGTGCAGCGGTGGGTGGCGAGGCGGCGGGGACGCTGCCGGCCGGGGTGGTTGCCGCTGGCGGTGGGCGGAGTAGGGCGGGAGCGTTTGAATCGAACGAGTCAGGGCGACGGTGGTTGGCCGGGGCGGGCGGCGAGGCGGTGCCGCGGTGGTGGTCGACGGTAGGGGCGTCGGAGCCGACGGGTTTGCGAAGGGCAGAGGAATGAGGGAGGCGGGTAGTCGCCAGGCGGCACGACGAGGCGGCAGACGCCGCCGGCCGTGGTCGGTGGAGGAGGCAGCGGTGACGGTGAGGAGAGGTGGGGGGCTGTTGGCGAGTCGCGGGTTCGCCTCGGGCAGGCGCGCGCGATGAGCCCCGCAACATGCCCGTACGAAAAAAGAAGGAAAAATCTATCTAGCTACTGGTAGCTACCTTCGTGGAGCAAGCGACCACCGTCTCGCGCATAGCACGGCCGTGGTGTTCTTGCCTTTTCGGGGTCTCAACTCTTGCATCGCGCAGCTACACCAAAGGAGGCAGGTGCTGGGCGTCCACACGCGCTGCGCTCATGTAATGGGATGGAGGTGGCTCTGGACGGAGTGAATGGGAGGACGAACTTGGACTGGTAGCTAGATGCCCCGATCTAGCTACCGGTAGCTGATTAGTCGTGTCCAAAAAGAAAGCCGAAGTAGCCTGCCTGTATCGCCGGCATCCTCCTGGTGCCCGCGCACGCAACATGTTCGACTATGATTCGGAGCCAGTTGATAATCGCCGAACTCGTGCAGTTTACGAAGCCATCGGCGATTCCGAATTTGAGAAGGATATGTGCATACCTGGAGGATAAATATATGCAGCCCAGCTTGCTCGATGCATTACACACAAACCCAAGGTTCAAGTCGCGCAATCGATTGATCATGGCTGTGCGGTCGATCGATGCGCTGCCGCCGTGGGCCGACCTCCCCGGGGAGATGGTCGACGAAGTGGTCGAGCACCTCGACGTCTTCAGCGCGACGCGTCTCGCCGCCGCCTGCTCGTCGTGGGCCGCGGCCGTCGCCACGAACCCCGCGCTGCCGTTCGACACGCCATGCCTGCTGATGACGGCCGAGGACGGCGACTACGAGGAGGAGGAGGAGGACACATTCCAGCTGATGGACCTCACGCGCGGCGAGAAACCTGTCTCGTCGCCGGCGCTCGTTTGGGGCGCGCGCGAGCAGTGGTGGGTCGGAGGCAAGGACGACTGGCTCGCCACCGTCGACGAACGCGGCGACGCGCGGCTCGTTAACCCTTACTCCGGCCGTCACGTCGACCTGCCGGACATCAGCCCCGTCGTTGCCGGCGCGAAGACGCGAGACACGTTCGGCCGGATCGTCGTGTGCGAGACGCCGTTTGACGACGCTGCTACAGGCGGTGGCGACGGCTACCTCGTCGTCGCGGTGGTTCCTACTCCCGCTCCTGGTCTGTTGGCAATCGCGAGAGGCGGCAGCGACTGTGACAAGGGATGGACCGCGCTGAGGAACCCCGGCGGCAATCTCTTCGGCTACAGCGACGCCGTCGTGCACAAGGGCAAGGTGTTCGCCGTCGACACCTCCGGCAGCGTACACGTTTGGGACATACGAGGAGGCGTAAATGCGTGCCCCGACTACGAGCCGGAGGAGCTTGCCCAGCCGCCGCAGCCGAACGACGAGTGCGAGCGCCGATGGAGGCTTGCCGAGTCGGCTGACGGCTGCCGGCTCCTCCTGGTTTGCACGTACGGCCGCGAAATCAATTGCGCCAAATCCTCCGGCTACCGCCGCAGCACGTTCGAGTACACCGCGTTCGAAGCCGTGGGAGTGCGCTTGTACGAGCGAGACGTGGACGCCGACAACGGGTGGAGCCCCGTCCTCAGCCTCGGCAAACACTCGCTGTTCCTCGGCGCCAACTGCCCGTTCCTGGCTCCGATCGTGAACCGGGACTCGTCGTCGGATTCAATGGGGCCCCAAATTCGGCCGAACTGCGTTTGCGTGACGGACAACCAGTTGTTTCGGAGCCAAGATTCGGATACTGACATGGAGATGTTCGATTTGGGAGAGGAGAACATTGAGAAGTACCCGTACAGCAGGTCACGGAAGCTGTTCCACTCTAACCGGTACAACAGCTTCCAGACACCAATCTGGTTTAGACCGATGCTTAAGAATTAGTATGAATTGGAGTAAATTTCAGAGAACCCGGCCTTAACGCGCCTCAATTGGTTTGTTGTATGCATGAGCCTCTAGATGGGGGTGATCACATCCAGTTTTCAGGAGTGTTCAATGGTGGGCAAACGTTAGATGATGCAATATAGATTCTAAATATTCCATTTAGATGCTGGATGGGAGATAACCAGCCAATTGTAAATAATAGTGTTTAGTAAGCATTCGTGTGTTAAGTAATTCATGAGTGGTGATAAGTAGAGTATTAGTGACAATTAGCATGTTCTACGTTAATGAGTGATAATTATACTAAAAAAGATTAACGCAATCTTCCCATTATCTAAAAAAATTATACTACAAAAAGATTAGCATTCATCAGTGCCCACTGGTGTATGATGAATGTAAAGAAAATTGCTGGAGGTAAATTAAACAATCAACATTTTAAAAAATCACTAAAAGTTTGAAATACTTTCAATTGAAAGCAAACTGCAAAAGTACAGATTCGCTAACTCCGCAATTTCTCAAGAATCTCCATGTTCTCATCCTTGATCTGATCGTCCAGATCTGCACAATCTTGCCTTGCTTCATCAATGAAACAAACCTCATTGCTAAGCTCTTCTCGTATTCTGATCCATCAAGGTTGAATGGTTTTTTACGTGTGACCAACTCCACGAGAACAAACCCGAAGCTGTACACATCACTCTTGGCCGTCAATTGCCATGTCTGCATGTACTCTGCATCAAGGTACCCGCAGGTTCCTTGGATGAGTGTGATGAACTACGATTCGTCACTCGGTGCAAGCACCAAAGTCCGAGACTTTCACGGTGTGGTTCCAATCAATGAGGATGTTTGATGACTTGACGTCTCCATAGAGTACTGATGGGGATGCCCATGAGTGCAAGAGGCCCCCCCCCCCCCCCCCCCCCCCCCCCCCAGACCCAGATCTTTTCTTGACGACTACATCGACCTGCTTTGTGTCGTCCCAAGTTCAAATTATCTGTGGGCGGCCCGACGTTTTCATTTCTACAATTCTACTCCTACTGATACTTCTGTTTCCACAGCATTCCTTGTTTAGCGAACATGCTTGTTCTACAGCACCACAATGAGGCAACAGAATCACGGAAGTAATCCAAAATAAAGTAATTCTAAATTACGTGGAGATGAAATAGGGTTGTGCATGGAATTGGTACGCATCATCTCCTTGCTTTTCTCTGTTTCTTCTTTGAATAAAAAGAAGTTGAAGTCATCTAGTACCAAAGGATATTTCTTAGCTGACGCAACACTTGCTGACATATATATGTAGAGCAAATCCAGTTGTCTGACATATATATGTAAAGCAAGTCAAAAGTAGCTTCTGTCTATTTTTCTAGTTTATTTTCAGAATCTACCTAACTAATAAATTTTTGGAGGAGCCTATATTTAGCACAACTTTAACAAACATTTATTTTCTGAAAAAAAAATTACTAAGGCATCCAAACGCGTGTTCAACTGGTCTTCGGCCCCCCAACTCCATGCGGAGCAACCCCAACAGATGCTGTATAAGTGGTGCTGTAAAACCAATTATAGAGCACCACTTTTGTCCAGTTTTAAAGAACCTGAATCCTGTGCTCCAACAGATGCTGTAAAACTGGTGCTTTATATTAGCCTATCCCTTTGAAGCATTTCATCAAACAGCTTGACCTCGTCCACCGAAGAAGATTCCAATCATCCATGGCGCAGCCGCGGCGAGGTGCCGAGCGGGCGCGGGCGCAAGACGACGGCCTGGCACAGTGCTGGCGACGAAGACGCCACGGCGCGGGCGCGGAATGACGGCCTGGCGCGGACGCGCGGCGAGGTGCCGAGCGGGCGCGAGACGACGGCCTGGCAAGGCGCGGGCGCGGGATGACGCCGCGGCGCGGCACTGCGCTGGCGCACGACGATGATGCCACGGGGCCGTGTGGGTGCGGGACGACGGCGCCGGGTGGGCGCATGACGGCACGGCGCGGACGACGGCGTCGGGCAGGCGCACGACGACGTCGGGCAGGCGCGGCGCGGGCATGACGGCGTGGTGTTCTGCAAATCGACGGAGCGGCGTGCTCGGACGGGGAGGCACGGCGGGCGTCAGGGGAAGGGCGCGACGTCCGGCGAGCAGGGGCGAGACGTTGCGCCAACGCGGCTCGGAGCAGCGGGCGGCGAGGTGCCGAGCGGGCGCGGACGGCGACGGGCAAGACGACATTTCCGGCGAGCTCAACCGTGGGATTGAGCAAGGAGCAAGTCGGAGAGGTGCGCGCGAGGGAGAAGAAGACCTAGGCGCGATGAATTGAAGAATAGCTCGTCGGGAAGGGAGAAATCGACGACGACGACGAGGTTGCTCAACCGGCGGCGGCGGCATGGAGCACCACATCGAGGCCTTCGGGATGGGGGCAACAAGCCGGGGAAGGGGTAGAGAGGCCTCGGGAACGCGTGCTGGCGGCCGTGTCGTCTTCTCCGGCGACGGGTGCGGCGGTCCGGCGACGGGTGCGGCGGGCCGACGTTGGCGTGGGCGGCGGAGAGTTTGCAGCACCAGGATACAGCACGGCACTTGGTGCTGCATATTTACAGCACGGGGAGAGATTTTTACAGCATGCTCTAAAAATTTTAGAGCACCACCTCCCTTTACAGCATCTGTTGGAGAGGGTTGGTGCTCTATATTCTCAGATTTTAGAGCACCACTCCATTATACAGCATCTGTTGGGGATGCTCTTAGGTCCGGTGCACCTGCCCTCCTCCAGGTCCGCGCCCGCAACTCCGACCTGTATAAATACACCGTCGGCCGCCTGTACCGCCCAACCCAATCCAACGTCCGCAGAAAGAAATCGCACACCCTCTGTTTCCATTCCACTCCGACTTTTCTTCCACCGAGCAAACCAAGATCATCTCCCTTCCTTCCTAATCATCACTCGAGGAATCCATGTGCGGCGGTGCCATCATCTACGACTACATCCCGGCGCGGCGCCGGGTGTCCGCCGCCGACTTCTGGCCGGAGGACGGTGACGACGATTCCGACCACCACCACGCCCCTGCCACGCCCCAGAGAGGTAACGCGCCTCAAGTCTCTTCCCTGCTCTGCTCTGTTCCTTCGTGCAAGGCCGTGACATGATATCTTACTTGCTGTGCTTCGTTGTGAGCAGCGGCGCGCCCAAAGGTGAGGCGTGAGCGCAAGAACCAGTACCGCGGCATCCGGCAGCGGCCGTGGGGCAAGTGGGCGGCGGAGATCCGCGACCCCGTGAAGGGCGTCCGCGTCTGGCTCGGCACCTACCCCACCGCCGAGGCCGCCGCGCGCGCCTACGACCGCGCCGCCCGGCGCATAAGGGGCACCAAGGCAAAGGTCAACTTCCCCAACGACGTCACAGCATCGTCCGTCGTCGCGGCGGCGTCCGCTTCCCCGGCGTCGACCGAGCTCCCAAAGCCCAAGCTGGAGGCGGGGCCGTCCGACGAGGTCAAGGAGCTGTCCGAGGAGCTGATGGCGTACGAGAACTACATGGACTTCTTCGGCATCCCCTACATGGAGAGCGGGAACGCGGCCGCCCCTGCCGCAGCCGCCACCGCCGTCGAGGAGCCGCCGGCGCCGGCGCCCGCCGGGCTGTGGAGCTTCGAGGACTATTACCAGCCGTCACTGACGCTCTTTACTGAATAATGATCATTGTGTTTTAGTAACCTCTGTTGAAGATTTAATTTTCCAGCTCGTGCTGGCCGCTGAGTAGTAACCGGCGTCGAGCTCATGTCTCTGTATTTTTTCTTGATCCATTGTCCATTGTTCAATGTGTAATCAGTGTTTGTTTTGTAACCTCGCAACAAGCTCCATGTAAAAAGAGTCAATTTTCAATTAACATCTGAGAAGTTCCGCCGAAATTTCGATTTGTCTCGAGCCAAATTACTGTGATCGAGTTGGTTGTACATGTACCCTTCAGCTCACGACATGTAATGTTGGTGATCTGTCACTGAATTTGATCATTCCATGGATTATTGGGCGTCTGTGGAACATTCTCAAACTTCGTCGTCGGAGTCCAGATGATGTCGGAGTCTTGTTGTCATTCCTGGTGACTCTGCAGTCATGGACATTTTCCTGGCACGCTCTCAAATCATGACACCTAAATCATGACTCATGAGCCATTTTTGCTTTCGGTGAAGTCCTCCTATGCTTTACAATCAAAGAAGGGTTTTCTCATTTGGACTTACAAACTTTTAAAATATACTATCTACATTCTTAAATATATGAGAACAATAAAACTAGTCAAATTTGATTGTATTAATTGTCTTAAACTTTATATATCTAAGAATTGGATGTTCTAATGACCAGGTGTCGAAAATGGAAAGAGAAGATAAGAGGAAAATGAACAAACCGAGCAACAGAGTACTTATTTCCTCGAACAAACAAAATGCAAGAACGAACATCTCCAATTTCGCTTTCACTTCGTGGGTCTCACCGGCAGAAGACTGTCAGTCAGCACGGGGTAGGTGCATGTGGTGGACCCCTTCTGGTTCCAGGGTGCGCCGTCGCAGCCCAAAACAAGCGGCCGCCGCCGGAATCCGGAGCCCACGGTAATCTCCTGGCCCCCTACTCCAAGCAACTACTGCACGTGCTACTACCGTCTGTGCGACCGCTCAAAGGTGATACTATACTACTACCACACGGCCACAAAACAACGTGCCGCGAAACGGCGGCTCGCCGCCGCCCGGGGACTCGGGAGCCGTGGAGCGGCGAGGAATCTTCCGTCGAAATTTGATCGTACGGTTCAGAAATACTGGTTTCTCCTCCCGCCTACCCGGGTGGAGTGGAGGAGTACACAGTTTCTCTGGCCCTGTTCGTTTCCTCCTCTCTAAATTTTAGATCCGTCACATCAAAAAGAATCTTTATATTTAAATTTTTTTTATTAGTTTAATGACAAAACCTATGTCACGACCCTCCCTTTAAATCACGAGACGAATCTAATGAGCCTAATTAATCTATGTTTTGCTACAGTAATGCTACAGTAACCATCTTCAAATCGCGTCATAATTACCCTCATTAGATTCTTCTCGCGAATTAGACGAGGGGTTCTGAGTTAGTTTTGTAATTTGACTTTTTTTAGTGCTCCTAAGGGGGTGTTCGGCGGAAGGGGTCTAAACTTTAGACGGTTTTTCCAACGAATATTCAAGCAACTAAATAAAGTTTAATTACAAAACTAATTTCAGGACTCCGCTCGAATTCGCGAGACGAATCTAATGAGGGTAATTAAAGCGTGATTAGACGATGGTTACTGTAGCATCACTGTTGCAAAACATAGATTAATTAGGCTCATTAGATTCGTCTCGTGATTTAGAGGGAGGGTCGTGACATAGGTTTTGTCATTAAATTAATAAAAATATGTTTAAATAGTAAAATTCCCTTCGATGTGACGGGTGTTAAACTTTAGAGGGGGCGCGCCGAACGCACCCTAAATAACAAAATTTTCTTTAATGTGACCCCTCTAAAATTTAGCACGATGAAACGAACACCCCCTCGTTTTCTAGCAGCAGCCCCCTCCTCTTGTCAAGCATAAATAGCAGCTGCAGCCCCCGGCAGGCTGGCCCACACACTGATACACAGCTCGCAGCAGGCACATAAACAAGAAGGGAAGTTACTAATCGAGGTCAGCATGGAGGGAGCGGGGGTGGAGATAAGGCACCCGACGGTGGAGGCGAACGGCATCTCAATGCACGTGGCGGAGGCCGGCAGCGACGGCAAAAGCAGCAGGCCGGCCATCGTGTTCCTGCACGGCTTCCCGGAGCTGTGGTACTCGTGGCGCCACCAGATGGAGTACCTGGCGGCGCGCGGCTACCGTTGCGTGGCGCCCGACCTCCGTGGCTACGGCAGCACCGCCGCGCCGCCGGAGGTGCCGGCCTACTCCGCCTTCCACATTGTCGGCGACGTCGTCGGACTAATCGACGCGCTCGGCCTCGACAAGGTACGCACCGCACCTTCAGTCTTCAGATAGGAGACCCACGTCACCGATTCATTTTCTTTTCTGTTTTGCGTGCTAGTGCCTTCTTTCCGTTTTTCACTAATTTCCAATCGCAAAATAGCGGACCTGTCGACATAAAAAAAAATAAACAGTAACAAAAACGCTGTGATGAACATTGAACAAGATGCTCGGGAGCTCGACACGGCCGTGAAGCGAATGATTCGATTGTTCCAAATCTTCCTGAAATAGTACGAGTAAATAAAAATAAATCACGTCCATTCTTTTTTCTACTCTTAACAATTTCTATACGAAGTGGCGTATTCCAACAATCGTGGTGTGCTTTGTGGTAATCCTTGTATTTCTCTATACTAGATCGGGTAATGGCGATGCATTATCGATACTTATTATGACACCCGTGATTGCGTCAGCGTATATGATCTTAGCTTAATATCTGACACATGCTCGTTACGTGTATTCCTCCCTTGAGAAAAAAACTATTTCGTATGGTTGTGTCTACGGATGTTTCTATTGGTTGCATCATGTGACTTTGACCAATAGTGATTGTGGACCGCACGACCCTATATGTAAGAATTTCAAACGTAGAGACGTGGGAAGCGACCGCGCAACAGTACTACTAGTGCGCGATGTCAATGCGCTGAACCGGACGAAAGAAATGGACCGTAAAGGTTCAGAGCATTGAACGTGTTGAAACGTTTAAGTCTTTTGGTGTCAAAAAAAAAAAACGTTTGAAGTCTTTTGGCTTGAAACCAAACATTGAAACATTGTAAGTGCTTGATGCA
Source organism: Eragrostis nindensis (assembly GCA_012490785.1). NCBI lineage: Eukaryota > Viridiplantae > Streptophyta > Magnoliopsida > Poales > Poaceae > Eragrostis > Eragrostis nindensis. The sequence continues at coordinate 427,062 of JAAXCT010000055.1, forward strand.
TCAGAAAAGCTTTGCTTGCAAGAACGACAGCAACCTGTCACCGACCGCTAGTTTCCCTATCGGCGCGTTCGTCACTTCTGCACGTGCTGAACTTACTACCACACGCGTACACGCATGTTATTCCCCGGGAAAATCAACGTGCTCCGTACGTAATGGAGCAAAATTGCTGACACGGTTATTGTTGGAATTGGATCGCACAGGTGTTCTTGGTGGGGCACGACTGGGGCGCGCTGATCGCGTGGTACCTGTGCCTGTTCCGTCCGGACAAGGTGATCGCGCTGGTGAACATGAGCGTCGCCTTCATTCGCCAAATCTTGATGCGCGCCGGCCCCGACGCCGTCAAGACCACCGAGTACTACCGCCGCATCTACGGCCCCACCTACTACATCGTCCGCTTCCAGGTCAGCAATTATACTACTGAACTCTACGATCACTCTACCCTGTATTTTTACTCACTGATTTCCTTGCATCAGTAACCATGCATATGTGTGCGAGGTATACCATCACGTGTTGTCTCTGGCACAATTTGATGATGAGATGCCATCTTTTTACTCTGTGTTTTGCATGTGGACGCTCGATCGGTGCAGGAGCCTGGAGTTGCCGAGAAGGAGTTCAGTCCGGCCAACGCGCGGTACATCATGAAGCAGGCCCTGAGCGGCCATTTCCCCGATAAGGCGCCCATGCCCGAGAAGCCGCCGGCCGGCGACGACTCGCCGCTGCCATCATGGCTGACGGAGGCGGAGGTGGACTACTTCGGGTCGGTGTTCGAGAAGACGGGGTTCACGGGCGGCATCAACTGGTACCGCAACATGGACCGGAACTGGGAGCAGGCGGCGCCATGGGCGGACGCCAAGGTCACAGTGCCCACCAAGTTCATCGTCGGCGACGGCGACCTCACCTACCACTTCCCCGGCATCCAGGACTACATACACAAGGGCGGATTCAAGGCTGACGTGCCGCTGCTCGAGGACGTCGTTGTTTTCCCTGGAGCTGGACACTTTATCCAGCAGGAGAAGCCGGACGAGGTCAGCCAGCACATCTACGACTTCTTCGCCAAGTTCTGATCGTCTTCTTGATCGTTTGCATGGATGGGATGCCCAACACGCAACAGACTGATGGGTGAACATGTGCAAGAGCTGCGTCCTTTTATAAGTGGAACAACCTATTGTATGTTTTGAATAACATGGTTGCATATTTCAACGTGTGCAGCCAACAATGTGTTTGGAACTTCAGTTTATGAAGAACCATGTTGAGATGTGCCATGGTTCATGATGTGATGAGTAATTGACAACGAATGAGTTTGAGTTGAACTTGAGGGGTCGGGTTTGAATTGCGGGATTTTGAGGGTTGCATGAGCATGTATATGATTATGTTTATGGCTAACCGGAGTTGGTGAAGGTGTTGGGAAGAATGGAGGAGATGGAGAAATGTGTTTGCTTGTCTAATAATGTGTAGGTCAATGGAGTCAACTTGATGGTTAACGGCGAGAGGATCGGAGGACCAGGCGGGAGGCTTGGGTCCGGACGATTAAGAGGCCGGATGAGGTCAAAGGTGATCCACACCGTATACGTGGCGGACAAGAAGCACGGAGGGTTTTGCGGTTTGGCCTTAAAACCGTGGAGGTGATGAAGACGACGGGTAACCAAGTCAAGGCAAACGGGAGGCCGAGTCAAGTGAAGGGTCCCGACGGGTTGGGACGAGAAGACTTGACGGCGAGGTTCGCGGGACGAGGTGACACGCGTCGACATCAAGGTGGTTTTCCGGTTTATGCCTCAAAACAGGCGGCGGACGGTTTCCCGGTTTGTGCTTCAAAACCGGCGGCGGCGGATGGTGGTGCACGTGGCACCATCGCGAAGGTTGCGTCGAGGTGAAGCGAAGTCGTGAAGGGTCCGATGGCGTTCGGGGGAAGGATAAATAATTAGACGGTTTTGCCTCTAATGGTAGGTAGGAGAGTGTTATGTCTTGAGGGCATTTTGGGAAAGAAAAAGAGGAGATAAGGAGGGAGAGGGGGCAGGAGATGGCTGCCTCTCTTGATCCACTCATTTGCATCTAGGAGATAGGACTAGTTAGGGATGAGCTAGAGAGAGATGAGAGGAGGGCAAACAAGGTAAGAGCTTGTATCTTCAACTTTCAACAAGAGAGAGAGGAAGTGGGCGGCGCCCTAGCCTTGTACCTATAGAATTCCTGGTTGTATCAATGGATTAAGTTCTTGTGTCCTTAATTTCGTTCTCATGTTCTTCCTCCTCTTCTAGATCCCGAATTTATCTTTTTTCCTATTTTCAGAGCTATTTTCATGGGATTTTTCGATCTCCTTTTTTGCTGTGTTTTGAGATGGATTTCTCAGATGAATTCGGTGCTAGGACGTATGGGAACATGCCTTGAGTGATCTTGCACAAGATCTCCCCACGAGCATTTCGAATTTGTGGATTTCGTCTAAGTTTATCCAAACCCTTGTTCCTCCGTTTGATTTGAAATTCGTGGAGATTTGGTTGGGCTTTTGGTAATGGATCCACTTGGATGAGGTTTCCCATGTTGTGGTGAAGTTATGATTCAAATTTCGTGAAGTTTGGAGGTCGTTTGATTGGATTTCAAGATTTTCGAGTGAGTTGCGCACGTGCTGTCGGAACTTCCGCCACCTGTCGGAACATCCGCCAATACCTGTCGGAACATTCGTCAACACTTGTTGGAACATCCGCCAATACCTGTCGGAACTTCCGCCACTGAACAGAGTGTTTTTGTCGGAACTTCCGTGATTTGTCGGAACTTCTGTGGCTGTACAGTCCGGAACATCCATGACATATCGGAACTTCTGTGAATGCTCAGAAAGTTTTTTGTCGGAACATCCGAGACTTGACGGAACTTCCGTAGATTCATTTACACTTCTCATCGAAACATCCGAGAGAGGTTCGGAACATCTGACAAGGCTTTTTGGTTGGTTCTTCCTCGCTTGATTCCGCTTTGTCCAAATTGCTTCCGCGTTTGTGTGTATCATCCTATAACCATTCCTAAGATTAGTGTGATCTTGGTGGTTGCAAGAGAGGCGCGTTGGGTTGTAATCGGGAAATAGGCCGAGTTTTTTGAAAGAATTTTTATCGGCTCCCATTCACCCCCCTCTGGTCGCCTTCTCAGTCCTTCAATTAGTATCAGAGCCGGTGTGATCACGTGTTGAGCTTAACCGGCTTTGTGATCCGAAGGCGACATGGAGAAAGGTGCGATCAAACTTTTGGTCTTCAATGGAAAAGATTTTTCCCTATTGGAAGTCTCGCATTCAAGCTTATCTCATGAGTCAGGGCATTGGGATATGGAGCATCGTGCAAACCAACTACGAGATTTCGGAGAACATGGAGACGGCGCAACAAGGTGCGATCACTCAATTCGATAACAACTCTAAGCTGTTAACATCTTGCTTTCCGCTATCGGTAGAAAGGAGTACGATCGTATTGCTCACCTTAAGACCGCTCATGCCGTATGGGAGACGCTTTGCTTCTATCATTAAGGCACTAACCAAGTTAAGACAATGCGTAGAGATTCGTACAACAGGCAGTACCAGACCTTTGCACAGCTGCCTGGCGAGTCACTAGATGCTACATTTGCTAGATTTGAGTCCATAGTGTGTCATCTCAGGGGCTTGTGGTGATTTTATTTATACTGACAATGAGCGTGCTAAGCAATTGCTTTACTCACTAGATGAGAACACTTGGGGTGTGAAGATCTCCGCACTGGAGGAATCCCCCGACTTTGGCACACTCACCTGCGAGCAGCTTTATAACAAGCTCAAGTCTCACGAGCTCTCTAGGAAGTCACGTCCGAACCACAATGCATCCACTAGTATGGCCTTGATGACTGACTCTCATGGTAATGCATCTTATGGGACTAACCTCTCTCACAAATCTACTTTGAAGTTTGCTCTTTCTTCCTTGGTTGCAGCTTTAGATGAACAGGTGGAGTCCCTTCCAGAGGAGGATCTTGCCTTGCTGATCAAGAAGTTCAAGCGCTCCTTCAACAACAGAAGAGATAGGAGAGGTGGTGATCCACGTGGCTGCTATGGGTGCGGCGATTCTCGTCACTTCATCACCGACTGCCCCAAGCGGAAGAAGAAGTTTGACTACACCGACCGCCAAGAAGAAGAATACAACTTCTCCAAGAAGAGCAAGAGCACCAAGAAGAAGATGGCGAAGGTGTTCGCAAGGGCACTCGTGGCTTCCCTCAGCGATGTCGACTGCTCTGCAGGCGACGACATCTCAAGCTCTGAGGAGGAGACGGAGAAGCCAAAGGACAAGAAGAAGACTTCTGACTTCACCGGGCTCTGCTTCATGGCTAAAGATGATCCCTACTCCGACTCCGACTCCGAGACGAGCAAGGTATCACAAACTCGTGAGGAGCTCATCTTTCGAAATGAATACTTGTGTAATGCCTTGTTTGAGCAAGATAAGAAGTTAGTTGAGGCTGTGCGCAAGAATTGTAAGTTAAGATCTGAGCTTGAAAGTACCAATGTTGATCTTGCTTTTCTCAAGTCTTGTGTTGATGAGGTTATGGTGATAGAGTGTGAGTCTTGTCATGTTGTCATGAATGATCTAGTCTCTTTGAAAGATGTGCATGCTCAAGTTGCTGGTCAGCTTGAGAGTGCTTTGAAAGAGTTAGAGGAGCTCAAGGCTCGACCTCTACTCTTGAGTGCTTGTAAGACTTGCCCTAAGCTCACACATGACTTGGATAGTCAATTATCCAAGATCAAAGTGCTAGAGGCTAAACTTCAGGTTGGTTCACATGCTACACCTCCACATGTGTTGTGTGTGCTTCTCTCAAAAGTGAACTTGTCTCTACCCAAGATAAGAACCTAAAGCTAACCCAAGAAGTTGAGTACCTCACCACTGGCCTCATAAGAACCAAGGAGAGTGAAAAGAAAATTGAGAGTGACTTGATGAGGGTTAAGGAAGGATCTACCCAGGGATACAACTTGGGTTTGGGTTTTGAGAGGTGTGAGAAAGAGAATGACAATGTGGGTAAGTTTGTGCTAAGCTCTAACCTCCAAGATGAGAGTGAGAAACCTAAACCCACCGACACCTACTACCCATCAAACCCAAAGCCTGCCTTCAACCCAGGAGAGATCAAGAAGCAACAACAAACCAAACCACCTACACAACCAAAGCCTAAACACAAGGATGTCGGGAGCAGGAGTGGACCGGTGGTGAAACTGATCCATGTGAACTCCTGCTCCTGCTCCTTCACAACGCTGTATCACGAAAAAAGGTGAAGAAAATAGCAGACCACTTGTTTGTAAATTGGATACCGTTTGCAAGATTTTTTTTAAAAAAAAAGGTGAAGAAAATAGCAGACCACTTGTTTGTAAATTGGATACCGTTTGCAAGATTTTTTTTAAAAAAAAAGGTGAAGAAAATAGCAGACCACTTGTTTGTTTGGTCCTTTCTGAACACCAGATTTATCATTTCGTTATCTCAAAAAATGGCATCGAGTTTATAAATTTAATATTATGTGCATCCTTGATATCAACTCAAGTAGGGATATAACAATTTTTTTTTCAAAAAATTTAGGATTCTCTAAGTACATTTTTCTGATAGAGTACTACCTTTCAAATCACCAGACTTTAATTTGTCGCCTTCCCTGGTGCAATATTGGGGATGGAATGTATGCGTGCGTTTTAATTGTTTCATGTCCGCAGCTAACTCGATCTCGATCACCGGTGAGAAGGAGTATCTATAATGCATGCATGGCATGCAGCACACGCGTGGCAAGGTAAGGAAAAGATACAGCAGCCGATGATTCCATAGGACGATCGACTTCGAAGCACAGAGGGAGGCATGCATGGTTCCTATACATGTTACTGGCTATGGTTAAAAGGATGTGATACAGCCTTCTTCCAAGTTTCTCTGTAGAGCAACAATTCATGAAATGTACCATTTTGTGGAACATACAACCTGACAAAGATGGTGGGTTTGGACAGGCACATATAACTAAATGACCACTGAATCATTTGTTGGTCCGGAGGCTATTTGGCCCAAAACAGTTGGTATGTGTGTTTTACCACTTAAGCCAATAACTGAATAAAGTTCTAAAAATCATATGGCCCAACATAGTTTGTTAGCCTTTTGGCCCACCATAGTTCCTTGCCCATAGAGCACAGTTCCTTAGCCATTTCATGGCGTCTCTCATTCCTATTACTATCAGTCTAGAATAAGGGTTCATATATGAGATGTGTATTATATGTCCTTAGATTTTGCCATTTATATGCGCTTTTGTGAATGTAGATGGATGTAAAGAACAAGGATACTCATGCAAAGTATACATGAATCCACAACACATATTACAATCTTACACCCAGTGACAAGTACAATCACTAACATTGATGACGACAGGTACAAGAGAATATATGCTTTGTCGTACTATGATTGGACCTATAACTCGATTTGATTGTGCTACCCATCTAGCGAAGATAAAAGTTATGTTCACCTTGATGATAGATCAAGAATGTGACAATAAGAGAGTAACAGAGTAGCAAAGAAAAATAAGAATCACTATGTAGCTAGCTACGGAGAAGAGACTTACTTGAAATAGAGTAGAAATATGAAAATAATGTCATTAGACAAAAACATTTTTTTTGGAATACCAGAGGTCTGGGAGATTGGGTAAACACAACACCATTGCTGATTTTGTTAAATCACATCGCCTGGACTTTCTTGCTTTAATGGAAACTGGTAGGAGTAATTTCTCTAGCTCTTTTCTCAAACATTTGGCGGGGGGCCAGGATTACCTTTGGCATTCTATGGCACCCAAAGGTAGATCGGGGGGACTCCTCCTTGGAGTTAACTTGGCAATGTTCGATATTGGGGCCATTGACGAAGGGGAATTTTACTCAAAATTCCTTTTAAAAAACAAAGAAGATGGCTTCACTTGGGCATTATATGCTGTATACGGACCTGCTCAAGACGAGCACAAAGCTCAGTTTCTCACTGAGATGGCTAACGTATGCAGCATGGAAACACACCCAATGATTATTGGTGGTGATTTCAATATTTTGAGATATCCAGAGGATAAGAATAATGGCAATTTCTGTCCTCGTTGGCCCTCTTCAACTCAATCAATGATACTTTAGAACTGAGAGAAGTAGAAATGACAGGTCGTCAATATACTTGGTTACATGATTTGAGTCCACCGACTTTTGAGAAACTTGATCGGTTTCTCATAAGTACAGAGTGGGAAACAAAATTCCCATCTGTTGAGGCACTAGATAGAGGTAAATCTGATCACACCCCTCTCCTTTTAAATATTGGAACAAAAGCACAACAGAGCTCACATTACCAATTCAGATTTGAATTGGTTTGGCTGATCTGTGGCGGTTTCTTTGATATGGTAACCAACATCTGGCAGCAAGACCATGGTGGAAATAGTGCCATGGAGATATGACAGAATAAGATTAGAGCCCTTCGCCAATACTTAAGAGGTTGGGTGTCGGCATTCAGTAACCGGCCGACGAGTAGATTTGTGCGCGGCTCGACGACGATCAGAAAGTATGTGTTTGACACGATGGGTTATACTGGTTCAGGCAAGAAAAGCCCTACGTCCAGTTTGAGGTTTTGCTCGTGTTGCTCGTAGTAGGGGTTACAAGCTGTGGCGAGAGAGGGATTCGCTCCCAAGTCTCTATCTCTGCGTTGTGTGTGTGTTCGCGTGTGTGAGAAAAGAGCTTTCTGTAAGCCAAAAGAACTCTCCCCCCTCCTGGGCCCAATCCTCCCTTTTATACGACAAGGGAGAACGGTACAGATGGAGGAAAGAAGGAAAAGAAAAGAAAGTAAAAGATAAGTGGAAAGGCGGTGGAGATGGAGTCGGTCCGTCCTCGCTGGTTCCGGTGTCTTCCGCCGCAATCTTCACGCCAGGTAATGTGACGAGGTCATCTGTGTCCTGTCTGGGCACTATGGAGCGCCCATTCCCTGATCCGCACTGTTATTCACTGTGGGTGCGCTGTAGGTACCTATGGAGTTGGGTGACGGTCATTCCGCGCACAGTTACTACTGTGTAGCGTACTTGGTGCATGCATTCTCCGTTCCACGCCTCCGGATGCGACGCCCCCACTCCGCCGTACGTCAGGCATAGTGTACTTTCGCACCGTCCAGGAGTGGATATGGAGCGTCTTCTTATCCGAATCTGGCCGGCCGTACACCTGAGTTTGACCAATGCACCCATGCCGCTCCCGAGCTCACTTCCCGGCCGCGGTGGTCGGGTTTGCTTCGGGTCGAGGCCCTCCGTCGATCCCGACCACTGCCGGGGCATATGGGCGGCGGACGGCGGCTGGCCGGTGCTCGGTCGGAGGTGTCGCTCGACTCCGTGGCGCCCGACTCCCGCCGCGGGGAGTCGGGTTCGTTGCCACGCCCGAGCCGGGCTCCTTTGGCGCTGGACCAATCGTAGTCCTGGGTGGGGGGCCGTGCCCTATGCAGCCATGTGCGCCCGGGCCTTTAGCAGGCCGTGAGGGACGGATACTCTGTGGGCCAAAGGCCGTTGTTGCGCCCTCCGCCCAACTGGGCCGCCACACGGGCCCGGCTTTCCATCACTCAGCTATATACGAGGCCTTTGGGTCTCGGTCAGCTTCCTTGCTTCGTTATTCAGTATGCATACCGTATAGGGTACCTAGAAAATGGGTACCCGACAGTAGCCACCGATTCCTGGCGAGAGCGCCGTGCTGTCGTCGGGACTGGTATGGCTACCGGACGTGGCCATTCACTTCGCCGGCGGGTGCGCGCGAGCGCACCCGCCGGGTGTAGCCCCCGAGGCTGGGAGCTAGTAGGAGACTAGCTTCCAGGCTTTTCTCAAGCTTTCTCGGTGTGACGTCGCAGCGAGCCGTGTCGTTTGTCCGTAGCCATGATGACCGAGCCCCCGGGCCTCCTCTTATGTCCGAGGGGGGAGTGCACTAATCCGGCGGGTAAATCGGTGCCCGGCGGACGTCTCCCTGACCCTGCCCAGAGGGCGCGGCCGCCGAAGCCTGTAGCCCACGGGCCGACTGTGGTAGGATTCCGCTTTTCCTTCGCTTGTCGCGGTGTGTTGGGCTTATCGACATGGCGTCGATGCGGCAGGGTAGTGCTCTTCGGCTTCCGCAGCCGTCTCCTTATGCACCCGGTTCATGCTAGACCGCGCGACGCTCCTATAAATAGGCCCGCATCCTCGGCCTGGTTTTTTCGAACTCACCATGTCTAAGCGCCAGAAATCTCGCTCACGCAAGGGAGGCTCAAAGGGAGGAGGAGGAGGTGAGGGCGTCGTATCCTCTACTCTAGCTTCGCGCCTTTTGCCTCCTCCCCCACTATGCACCTGCCAAGCTCTGGTTCCGGTGGTCGAAGCGGTTCCGCTCGCGGTGGTGCCTCCAGATCCGGTAGCCGGGAGCTCGGCGCCCGAGTCGGAGAAGCCTGAGGTCATCATCCTTTCCTCCGACGAGGGAGGAGACGATGACTCCAGCCAAACGACCCAGGCCGGCCGTCGACGTTCGACCGGTGCTCGCCGGCGCCACCGCAGGTTTTCGTCCTGCTTTGGCGTAGCCCACCGGACTCGGAGTCATTCCCGCGAGGATTAGACGGGCTCCCGTCAACCCTTGGCGTCCTAGGAGTCGCTCCTGCGAGGATTACGTGGCCTTAGATTGGGCACCGCCACCCTCGAGGTAGAGTCCTTGGCGCCGACATGCTGGTTCCACCCTCTCATAGGAATTTTTGCTACGGATGGATCCAACACGGGCCTTTAGGCCTGTTTATCCGGCCACTTGTGGCCAATCCATGGATTCATGGGACTAATGTAATCTCTTTCCCTGTTAACGTTCTTTCGATCGGCTTTGTACACAGGAGACCATGGAATAAAGAGGCTTATTTAGACCCGTTTTAGTTTGTGTTGCGACCACACTGTTGGTCTCTTGTGCGAATGCATGCCTTCGAGCCCCCGATCGTTTCCGGGGTCCGGCCGAAGACGGTTTCGACTTTGTTCGCTTGTCCTTCCGCATCCTGTCGGGAGGATGGAGGATCGGGGCCGTCCGCGCCATTCCTCAATGGTTCGATGGGCGGTGCCGTTTGAGTTGCAAACGGGCTCGTTCGAGTGGCACCCCGGTCTGCCCTTAGCGGGGACCCGGTCGAGACCAGCGGGGGTCAGTGCCATATGATCCGGGAGAATGTCCCATTTAGTTTCCGAGTCCGTTCGACCGGTCTCGGCGGCTCGTTGCCGGCTCTCGATGAGCAAACCATGGGCTTATTTCGTCCTCGGACTCGGACGTATTCGACAGGGGCCCACATGCTTCGCGCATATGAGTACTGGCCGCTGGTGCCCCCCTTTGATTACCCCTTACTCTTGTTTGGCCCAGAGCGGCCGTCGAACCCAGCGCTGGGCCGGCCTTCGAACTCTTGGGCCGGGAATGGGCCGTCGGAGCGTTTACAGCTCCTAGCCACTTTACCTGGGGGCCCAAACCGGCTTCCCTACCAGTTGGGCCCATGAGGCGTCGGTCGCGAGGCGTCACGTCGCTTCGCCGGCGCGGATCTAGAGGCGCGGCGCTTGGACGAAACGCAGCGAAGAGGCGTGCGTTATCTCCACCTGCACACGTTAGGGCGGAGGAAAACGAAGGGACGCGAGATTTAAGGCGGGAAACGGCACTGCGTCGGTCCGGCGCATATAAATAGGCCATACCTATCCGGGGAGTCTTCTCGCATACTCCATCGCCCGTTACTGTTCGCCTTTCTTCTCTCTTTGCGATCGCCTTTGATTTCCCTCGCTCCATGCTGCTTCTCGCCCCATTCGCCACCATTCGCCGTCCAATCCGCAACCGCCGTCGGTCGATTCGATCCCGGCGTCGTCCGCGCTCCCTCATCCCGTTGAATCTGATGGCGGAGGAGGGAGACGAGTGGCCGGAGTCGGTGGTGACGCCGGAACTGCTGCGCGGGCTGGTCGCGAAGGGCCTCCTTCGCCCGCTCTCTGATGCGGTGGAGTGGATGGTGCCATTGGAGCGGTCGCCTTCTCCGCCGGACGACTACATCGTCTCGTTCTTCCACTTCCACTCCCGTGGATTCGGGGTGCCGGCGCACCCCTTCTTCCGCGGGCTTCTGGGCTACTACGGGATCGAGGTTCAGCACCTTAATCCCAACTCGATCGGCCACATCACCGGCTTCATCACGCTGTGCGAGGGCTACCTCGGCATTCCCCCCAACTTCGATCTGTGGAGGTACTTCTTCAGGGCGTCGCTCCAGCCCGTCCGCGGGCGAGTCCCGCTCATGGGCTCCGCGAGCCTGCGTCTCCGCGTGGAGCGGGCGTCGGGCTGCATCACGTGGGTGCACACTTCCTCCAACTCCGGGTGGCACGACCGGTGGTTCTACTTGAAGAACGAGCGCACCGGCCCGCTGCCCAAGTTCACCAACGCCCGGTTGTCCGGGGCCCCCGACTGCTGGCACTGGGGCCTCGGAGCGAGGGAGATTGCAGCGATCCAGCCCCTCATCGACGCCGTGGCGGTGCTGCGTGACCGGGGGGTGTCGATGGTCGGCATCACCGGCCACTTCCACAGCATCCGCGTGCTGCCGCTGATGCGCCACGCGCTCCCCATGTGGGAGATGACGCCAGACGCTGACCTTCGGGGGACGGCTATGGCGATTGGCGAGCCGCTGAGCCACCGTGAGATCGGGGCGCGTCTGTCAGAGGCAGCCGGCAAGTCCGCCCTGCACTTCATCGACAACGAGTTCGAGTGGCCTGTCGCGGGCCATCCCGCTGCGCTGCCGCACGCCAACGCAATCCGCTTTGTAAGTTTCTTCTCCACACATTCTTGGCTGATTGGCACTTGTTTGTTTGAGATAAATGACTGCAGCACCCTTACATCTCCCTTTGGGTGCAGCCGGGGTTAGCCGTTCGGCGCTCGACAGCCCCCATGTCCGAGGACGCAAACCGACGGGCGGTGAACCGCGCCCACGGCGAGAGGACGAAGTGGTGAAAGGATCGCCGCAAGGCCCGGAAGGACGCCTACGAGGCGAGGAGGAGAGACCGGGCGCGTCGTCGCCGGAGCGGCGAAGCGGTGGACACCGAGTCCGAGTTCGACACGGACTCGGCGCTCGACCACAGCAGCAGGGAGGCCAGTGACGGAGGTCACCACGACGACGCGTGGATCAACGACGTCATCCCTGACGACGACGGCGCGCAATCGATTCCGGCGGGCGACATCGCCGGCGAGGGCCAGGGGCCCCCGTCGAGCGGTCCCGGTGACGTGGTCACGGTCGCAGCGACGTCGACGGCGGCGGCAGGGAGCCTCGATGTCCTTGTTGCCGTCGCCGCTCCGGCCGGGACCTCCTCCCTTGACGGGACGACTTCCGCGTCGCCGGCCGCCCCCGAGACCGGCGCGGGGACGACCGGGTCCGGGGTCGCGCGGGAGGTGGTCCCGCCCGAGGGGCCCGGCGCGCCTCATCCGACCCCCGACTTGGGGGCGCGGGGTGGCGAGGAACCTACCCCCGGCACGGCAGCTCGTGCGGCCGCCGGACAAGACTCGCGGCGCCCATTGGTCAAGACTGCGCGGAAGCGCAAGCGGTCCGACATGTAAGTTTGTTTTATCGTGTCTTTTGTTGCCGTTTGGCTTGTATTTGTTCGCCTTTTTTCTGAACTGCGACATGCATCCTTGCAGCCCCGCCCCGAAATGGGACGGGACCCAATTGGCCCCTCACAAGGCGCTGCGTCTTGCCGCCGAGCAGAGTCGGAGTCGGGAGGGTTCCGCTCCACGGCAGGATGACACCGCGCGGAGGTAGCCAGAAGTCGCAGCGGCGCCGGAGGAGACGAAGCGGGAGCGCGACGCGCCGAGGGGCGACGGCGCGGCGACGCGTCAGGGTTCCGCACCCGTCGCGAACGCAGCCCCCGACTCCGAGGGTCGGGGTGGCGAGCCACGGCCCGGCACCGCCCCACCGCGTGCACAAGGTGTCGCCGGTGCAGGGGGTCGGACCGTCGAGGTCCGTCCGACGTCGAGCCCGTCGTCGTCGAGGGCCGGTGACGCCGGTAACGTTGCGGGGGCTCGTCAGGGAGCCGCCTCTCAGCCGAGGAGTGCGGCCGGCGATCCGCGCTGGGACGCGGCCGCCGCCGGTGTGCCGCTGATCCAACGCCTGGCGCGGTCCGGCTGGGGGCCGGATGTGTTGGTGAACACGCCGGAGGGCCCGGTCCCCGTGACCGACTCGGCGGAGTCGAAAGCCTGGTCGTTCATGGCCCAGGAGCTCTCCCACACCTTCAGCAGGCTGGAGACGATCAAGGCGTCGGTCACGGCGGAGGTCGACGCCGCGAAGGAGCAGATAATGAACGCGCGGGTCCCTCTTGACGTGAGTGAGAGATCTCTCCGCCCTCTTTCTTTTTTGTTTTGGAAGTTCATCGTGTTTGCCTTTTTGCCTTACGGCTCCTCTTGCTTTCCGCAGACCTTGCTCGCAAACAGCAAGCTCAAGTCGAACCTCATCCGGCACCAACTGAAGGAATACGTCGCCCGAGGCGAAGAGCTGGCGCGCGCTGCGAGTCTCCGACTCCATCCACCGCCAAGCCGAGGCCGCCGAGACCGCGACAAAGGCAGCGGAGGACGCCAAGCAGAGAGCCGCGGACGCAGAGTCGGTGCTGGGCGATATGGTCGAGCGTGCCGAGGCCGCGGAGAAGCTATTAAAGACCCGGGAGCAAGAGCTGCAGCAGGAGCGCGAGCTCCGAACCGCCGCCGACAAGGCTCTGCTGGCCGCGACTCAGCGCGCCGAGACCGCCGAGAGCAGGGCGACGGCGGCCGAGACGGCACTGAGCAAGGAGAGGGAGCTCAAGGTCGCTGCCCAGTCATCGTTGACCAACATGACCGTTGAACTCCAGAAGACGCAAAAGGAGCTGAAGAGTAAGTCGGTTGACCAGCATTTTGTTTCGATTGTATGACCGATTCTGTTGCTTTGGCCAGACGCGCAGGAGCTCCAGGTGCAGTCGCAGACGGCACTGGCGGACCTTGACCTGCTGCGGCAAGCCATGGAGATCGCTTGCAACAAGATCGGTGTGCCGCGTCCACCAGACGCCACATCTGTGATCCCGCAGGTGGCCGGACTCCCCGCCTACTTCCGCGTGCAGGAGGAGGAGTGCCTTCGGACCGGGGTCCAGCTCGCCTTTGCCGTGTCGAAGAGTCACTACGGAGATCACTTCAAGATCGACGTGCTGGCGAGAGGCTACGAGCCTTCCTGTAGTGAGGCCGACTTGGAGCGGATCGAGGAAGAAGTGGTTCCCTTTGCGCGCCGTCTTGCCGATGACAACCTGGACATGATCCCCTCACGCCGTGGCGAGGGTGAAAATCAGTAGGTTAGGTGGTGACGGTCGGAGTCGGGCCCGTGCGGGCCTTATTTTGTAAACAATTATGCGGGCATGCGCGCCCGTTTGTTTATATGAATTCTCGTTTCGCTTTTCGCAAGTTTTTCGTTCGTTTTACTCTTTTCGTGTGACGATTCGCCTCGAGCACTCGTGATCTCAGAAGATCGACTCAATTCCGACCAGTAGCTCGGGCCGACCCTATCCACTGGGGCGTCGGGTGCCCTTGATCGAACTGGCCGAGCCTTAAGCCAATATCCGGGGCTCACGATTTTCGCTGCAATTTGTCACACTTCGAGTTTTAGGACGTCGGTTTTGCGTTCGCGGAGGCCCGCTCTTAGTCGAATTGCGTTGTTTCTCTTAAGAGCATCGCTCCTAGCGCATACAAAATCGACGCGGCACAAAGCCACACCCGCCGGGTGGAGCCTCCGAGGGGAGCGCACCCAGGCGGCTGCCCAAGAGGTGTGTAAAGAAAACACCGAGTTCGTTTGATGTTGATGCACCGGCAGAAAGACAACAAACGAATTTACGGAGCTAAGGATAGAAGCGACGTAGCTGCTCAATGTTCCAGGCGTTGGCGACGAATTGGCCTTCCGAGTCCATGAGCTTGTACGTCCCGGGGCGTAGCACCTGAGCGATGACGAACGGTCCTTCCCACGGCGGTGACAGCTTGTGTCGATCTTTGTTGCTCTGCACCAGTCGGAGGACTAGGTCTCCTTCCTTGAACGCGCGGCCGCGAACTCGTCGTCCGTGGTAGCGGCGCATGGCTTGTTGATACTTGGCGGATCTCATGAGGGCGACCTCCCGATCCTCATCGATTTGGTCAAGGGCATCCTCGAGAAATCTTTTGTTGGCCTCCTCGTTGAAGGCGCGAACCCGAGGAGCACCGTACTCGATGTCAGTCGGGAGCACCGCCTCTACTCCGTAGACCATGAAGAACGGCGTTTGCCCTGTCGCCCGACTCGGTGTGGTGCGCAAGCTCCACAACACCGCAGGCAACTCTCGCACCCATCGGCCAGCATGAACCTTCAATTTGTTGAAAATCCTCGGTTTGAGCCCTTGCAGGATCATTCCGTTTGCTCTCTCGACCTGGCCGTTGGCCTGTGGGTGCGCGACTGCTGCCCAGTCGACCCGGATGTTGTAGTCGTCGCAGAATTCGAGGAACTCGTTGCCGGTGAATTGAGTTCCGTTGTCAGTGATGATGGAGTTCGGCACTCCAAAGCGATGAATGATGTCGGTGAAGAATCGAACGGCTTCCGCCGACCGGATCTTCACGAGGGGTCGTGCCTCAATCCACTTGGAGAATTTGTCAACGGCGACCAGCAAGTGCGTGTAGCCCCCGGGCGCCTTCTTCAGGGGCCCGACCAAGTCCAATCCCCACACGGCGAAAGGCCAGGTGATGGGTATGGTTTGAAGGGCTTGCGCTGGCATGTGAGTCCTCCGAGCGTAGTATTGACACCCTTCGCAAGTGCGTACTACCTCGGTGGCGTCGGACACAGCCGTGGGCCAGTAGAAACCATGCCGGAACGCCTTTCCGACTAGGCTCCTTGGGGCCGCGTGGTGGCCGCACTCGCCGGCGTGGATGTCGGATAGTAGCTCTTTTCCCCATTCGATGGGGATG
Organism: Eragrostis nindensis; assembly: GCA_012490785.1. Classification (NCBI taxonomy): domain Eukaryota; kingdom Viridiplantae; phylum Streptophyta; class Magnoliopsida; order Poales; family Poaceae; genus Eragrostis; species Eragrostis nindensis. The sequence continues at coordinate 442,987 of JAAXCT010000055.1, forward strand.
CAGCGTTGAAGCACTCCCGAGTGACCCTTTTTGTAGAGCTCGCCGCCGACTATGACGAATGATTTGGCTCGACGCGCGAGACGTCTCACTTTCGTCTGGTCGGCGGGGAGTTGTTCTCGGAGTAAGCAGTCGAGGAAAGGAGTCCTCCAGTCGGACACTGGGTTAAACACAGCCCCCGAGCCCCCGACCGCCTCGTGGGCAGTCGGGCCCAAGCCCCCGATTGCTTCGTCAACTGTCGGGATGGCAAGAACGGCTCGACCCGAGTCATCTCCGAGAGGAGGGGACGTACCTTCCATCGGCAAGAAATCGGCGCTGTCTGGTTGGGTTGTTGAAGCGTCCGTCGTGGGTGTGGCTCGTGCCTCTCGCGCCGACGGCTTCTGCTGGTCGTCGGAGAAGACGCCGACAGGGACAGGGTCCCGGTTGGAGGCCATCTTCACGAGGCCGTCCGCTTCTTCGTTGTAGCGGCGATGTACATGGCTGACCTGGAAGCCTTCGAACTTTTCTTGAAGTCGCCGCACCTCAGCGCAGTACGCCGCCATCTTCGGGTTCGAGCAATTCGACTCGCTCGTCACCTGATCGGCGATAAGCTGGGAGTCGCCGAAGACCTCCAGCCTTTTGACGCCGAGTTCGATCGCCGCCTTCATCCCGTTGACGAGTGCCTCGTATTCCACCACGTTATGGGACGCAGGGAAGTTGAGTCGGACTGCGTAGCGCAGTCGGGACCCGAGTGGCGAGACGAGCACGAAGCCACTTCCGGCGCCTCTTTTCGTCAGCGAGCCGTCGAAAAACATGTTCCAACACTCTTGCTCGACAGGCGCAGGTGGCAGCTGGATCTCGGTCCACTCAGCAGCGAAGTCCGCGAGCACTTGCGACTTGATCGCAGTGCGTGGGGCGAACTCGAGCTCCTGTCCCATGAGCTCAAGGGCCCACTTCGCGGCCTTGTTCGTGGCCTCTTTGCTCCTCAACGCCTCGCCGAGAGGGAAGGAGGTGACCACAGTAATCGGATGCGTGTCAAAGTAATGTCGGAGCTTCCTTTTTCTGATGACGACCGCGTACAACAGCTTCTGCAGCTGGGTCCAACGGGTCTTGGTGTCGGACAAAACCTCGCTGACAAAGTATACCGGTCGCTGGACTTTCAGAGCGTGTCCAGGCTCGCTCCTCTCTACCACCAGCGCCGAGCCGACCACCTGAGTGGTTGCGGCGATGTATAAGAGGAGAGGCTCGCGCTCTGCAGGGGCTGTCAGGACGGGTGCGTTCGATAGCACCGTCTTAAGCCGATCGAGCGCGGTTTGGGCCTCGGGGCTCCAAACGAAGTGTTCCGACTTCTTGAGCAGTCGATACAGGGGCAGACCCCTCTCCCCGAGTCGGGAGATGAACCGACTGAGAGCCGCGAGGCATCCCATGACACGTTGCACACCCTTCAGGTTCTGGATGGGACCCATCTTCGCGATGGCTTCGATCTTCTCGGGATTGGCCTCGATGCCGCGTTCCGAGACGCAAAACCCAAGGAGCATTCCTTTCGGAACTCCGAAGACGCACTTCTCCGGGTTCAGTTTTATGCCGCACGCCCTCAGCTTCTGAAAAGCTTGATCGAGGTCGGCGACAAGGTCGTCGGTTTTCTTGGACTTCACCACGATGTCGTCCACATATGCTTCGACGATCCGACCGATGAGATCGCCGAAACATTTGATCATGCACCGCTGGAACGTTGCCCCGGCGTTTTTCAGCCCAAACGGCATCGTTACGTAACAATATACACCATACGGGGTGATGAACGCAGTCGCGAGCTGGTCGGACTCTTTCAACGGGATCTGGTGGTAACCAGAATACGCATCGAGAAAGCAGAGGGTTTCGCACCCAGCGGTCGAGTCTACGATCTGGTCAATGCGTGGCAACGGAAACGGATCCTTCGGGCACGCCTTATTGAGATTCGTATAGTCAACACACATCCGCCATTTTCCATTCTTCTTTTTCACAAGTACAGGATTGGATAACCACTCAGGGTGGTACACCTCTTTGATAAACCCAGCAGCTAAGAGTTTCGATAACTCCTCACCGATGGCCTTGTGCTTCTCCTTGTCGTAGCGGCGCATGTGTTGTCTCACCGGGCGAGAGCCCGGCTTGATACACAGGGAGTGCTCGGCGACATTCCTCGGGATGCCCGGCATGTCCGAGGGCTTCCACGCGAATATGTCTTGGTTGGCACGGAGCAAGTCGACGAGCGCGCTTTCCTATTTGTCGGAAAGCGCAGTGCCAATGCGAACGGTCTTGCTGTCGGGGTCGGCCGGGTTGAGCGGGATCTCCTTGATGTCCTTGGCCGGGTCGAACAACCCGGTCGTGCTCTTGCAGTCGGGCCCGGCCTCCTCCGCCGTCGCAGCGACAGCTGGGAGCTCGTCCTTGTGCAGGAGTGCTTCCGCGACCTCACAGGCCTCGCGGTCGCACTCGTAGGCGCGCTGGATGGACATGCTCACCGTGATGACCCTCTTGGGGCCCGGCATCTTCAGCTTGAGGTAGGTGTAGTTGGGGACGGCCATGAACTTCGCGTAACACGGCCGCCCAAGTACAGCGTGGTACGCCCCGGGGAAGTCCACCACCTCGAAAGTCAGCGTCCCGGTGCGGTAGTTGGCGGCGGTGCCGAAGGTCACGGGCAGATCGATCTGCCCGAGCGGCACCACATGCTTGCTGGGGACGATCCCGTGGAACGGCGCCCGAGTCGGTCGGACGCGGTCCCGACTGATCCCCATGGCGTCGAGAGTCTCTCCGTAGAGGATGTTGAGGCCGCTGCCCCCGTCCATGAGGACCTTGGAGAGCCGCTTCTTGCCGATGATGGGGTCGACGACGAGCGGGTAGTGCCCCGGGCGAGGCACGTGCTCCGGGTGGTCCGAGCGGTCGAACGTGACCGCGGAGTCGGACCACTTCAGGAAAGTGGGGACGGCTGGCTCCGCGGCGTAGACCTCGCGGCGGACGAGCTTCTGCTGCCTTCGCGGCGCGCAGGCTTCCGGTCCCCCGAAGATCATGAGACAGCCATCAGGATGGGGGAAGGCATCGTCATCCCCACCCTTGCCATCATCGTCGCCCTTGGGCGGCGGGTCGTCGCGCTCTGCCTTCTTGGAGCTGCCGGTGAGGAACTTGCGGGGCAGCCCGCAGTCCTTGAGGGCGTGCTTGACGGGGAACGCGTGGTTGGTGCAGGGCTCCTCGAGCTTCTTCTCGAAGTAGTTGGACGCGCCCTCCGCGGACGCGCGCTTCGGCTTGCGCTCCGCCGCGGCGACAAGAGATGCCTCCTGTCGCGCGACGTTGCCCTTCTTCTTCTTCTTCTTCTTGGGCTGGCTGGAAGGGCCGGCCCCTCCCGTCGACTCCTCCCTCTTGGCCTTGGCCTTGAGCTTGGCCGGAGTCTTGGTGAAGATCGCCCCCACCGCGTCCTCGCCGGACGCGAAGTTGGTGGCGATGTCGAGGAGGTCCTTGGTCGTGCGTGGGCTGCTGCGCCCCAGCTCGTGCACCAGGGTCTGGTTTGTCGTCCCGGCGAGGAAAGCGCTGACGACGTCGGCGTCGGCGATGTTGGGCAGCGCGTTGCACTGCTTTGAGAACCGCCGGATGTAGACGCGCAGGGTCTCGTCGGAGAGTTGGCGACAGTTCCGGAGATCCCACGGGTTCCCGGGACGTTCGTACGTCCCCTGAAAGTTGCCGACGAAGACGTCCTCCAAATCCTCCCAGCTCTGGATGATCCCTTCCGGGAGGTGCTCGAGCCACGCCCGCGTCGGGTCGGCGAGGTAGAGCGGGAGGTTGCGGCTGATGAACTCGTCACTGTCGGCCCCGCCAGCCAGACAAGAGAGTCGGTAATCACCCAACCAAATAGCCGGGTTCGAGTCACCCGAGTACTTGGTAATGTTGGTCGGCGCGCGATACCGCTGCGGGAACGGTGCGCACCGAATGTGGCGCCCGAAGGCGCGCGGCCCCGGAGGCGGAGGGCTCGGGCTCCGGTCCTCATCCGGGTCGTAGCGTCCACCTCGTCGAGGGTGGTAGTCGCGCATCTCAGCTTCGCGCCGAGTGCCATGAGCCTGGTCACGCCTGCGCGCTTCGAGGAGTATGCGCGCATCCCGCACTGGTCCCACGCGCTCCTTGATGGGAGGCAGGTTGCGGCCGCCCAATCCGCGCGTCGGCTGCGCTACGGACACCTCCTTATCGTCGTGGCGGTCGGCGGAGCGTTGCAAGGCGCCCAGAGCGCGCTGCCGGGACAGCGAACTCTCGGCCTGCTGCTCCGCCGCCACCTCGAGTAGGCGCAGGAGCTCTTTGCGCTTCCGCTCGTCTTCCGGAGTCACAGGTTGCGGAAGGTCCCGCGCGAGGGCCGCTGCCGTCGCCAGATTTTGGCTGGCTTGCGGGAGGTGAAGCGGGGTGCCCGCGATGTCATGCACGATGCGGTGCTGCACATCGCGCGCTATGGTGCGGGCGCGCCCCGCGGGGGCACGCCGCTGGGCAATCGCCTGCTCCAGGAGCTGACGCTCCCGCTCGATACCGCACTCCATGTCGGCGAGCTCCCGCCTCGGCGCGAGCAGCTGCTCCAATGCTGGCGGGTCCTGCGGTGGGGGTGTAGCGCCCCCTACCACAGGCACTGGGCGTGGGTTCGGGCCTCCATCGCCGGATGGCTCGTTCCCATCATCACCTTCCCCATCGCTGGGGTCAGCGATATCTCCGTCCCGAATCTCGGCCATGAGACACTCGCAGGACGGATCGAATGTGAGCGCGTCAAAGCACTCAGCAAGGAGGTCCTCGACTGAGTCGCGGTCCTGGGTATCGGCGGGCTTCGCGCCCACAGATACGGATGTGCCAACGGCGGGACCGGGAGGTCCGCTCCGGCTAGGCGGGAAGCGGCACGCGAGCTCATGCTCCAGTGCCTCCATAGACTCCCGCTGCCGAGGCGGCAGGGAGGCTCGACGCTCCCAGGCCTCGTAGCCAGGCGGGAGTGGTGGTCCCTCAACAAGGCAGTTGTTGAGGAGTGCCAACGCGTAGAAGATACGCCGGCATTCATCTGGCCGGGGGTTTGCACCGAGGTACGCCTCGATGCGCACGGGCAGTGCTTGGGCCCCCGGTCCGCGCGAAAGGTAGACATCCGAAGTGAAGACGCGCAGCGGCTCCGCGCCGGCACTGCTGCGCATCCGCTGCAGCTCGGAATGATCCGTCAGGAAGTCCACGTCGCCGAAACGGAAGACACGGTACGGGACCGTGTACGGAGTGTAGACCAGGAAGAGGGCGCAGCGGAGCGCCTCCGGTCCCTCCCGCGGGCGCTCCCGCAAGTCGGGAGACGGCCGCGGGATGCTGGCGGCCACGAAGCCATCAGCTGGCGATGTGGTCGTCGTCGAACGCGCTGAGGTCCCCTACCTGGCGCGCCAACTGTCGGCGTTCAGTAACCGGCCGACGAGTAGATTTGTGCGCGGCTCGACGACGATCAGAAAGTATGTGTTTGACACGATGGGTTATACTGGTTCAGGCAAGAAAAGCCCTACGTCCAGTTTGAGGTTTTGCTCGTGTTGCTCGTAGTAGGGGTTACAAGCTGTGGCGAGAGAGGGATTCGCTCCCAAGTCTCTATCTCTGCGTTGTGTGTGTGTTCGCGTGTGTGAGAAAAGAGCTTTCTGCAAGCCAAAAGAACTCTCCCCCCTCCTGGGCCCAATCCTCCCTTTTATACGACAAGGGAGAACGGTACAGATGGAGGAAAGAAGGAAAAGAAAAGAAAGTAAAAGATAAGTGGAAAGGCGGTGGAGATGGAGTCGGTCCGTCCTCGCTGGTTCCGGTGTCTTCCGCCGCAATCTTCGCGCCAGGTAATGTGATGAGGTCATCCGTGTCCTGTCTGGGCACTGTGGAGCGCCCATTCCCTGATCCGCACTGTTATTCACTGTGGGTGCGCTGTAGGTACCTGTGGAGTTGGGTGACGGTCATTCCACGCACAGTTACTACTGTGTAGCGTACTTGGTGCATGCATTCTCCGTTCCACGCCTGATCCGGATGCGACGCCCCCACTCCGCCGTACGTCAGGCATAGTGTACTTTCGCACCGTCCAGGAGTGGATATGGAGCGTCTTCTTATCCGAATCTGGCCGGCCGTACACCTGAGTTTGACCAATGCATCCATGCCGCTCCCGAGCTCACTTCCCGGCCGCGGCGGGTTTGCTTCGGGTCGAGGCCCTCCGTCGATCCCGACCACTACCGAGGCATATGGGCGGCGGACGGCGGCTGGCCGGTGCTCAGTCGGAGGTGTCGCTCGACTCCGTGGCGCCCGACTCCCGCCGCGGGGAGTCGGGTTCGTTGCCACGCCCGAGCCGGGCTCCTTTGGCGCTGGACCAATCGTAGTCCTGGGTGGGGGGCCGTGCCCTATGCAGCCATGTGCGCCCGGGCCTTTAGCAGGCCGTGAGGGACGGATGCTCTGTGGGCCAAAGGCCGTTGTTGCGCCCTCCGCCCAACTGGGCCGCCACACGGGCCCGGCTTTCCATCACTCAGCTATATACGAGGCCTTTGGGTCTCGGTCAGCTTCCTTGCTTCGTTATTCAGTATGCATACCGTATAGGGTACCTAGAAAATGGGTACCCGACATTGGGCAAAACACACTTCTGGTATTCTAAGAAGAGAAACAAAAGTTAACAACCTTGATTGATGAGCTTGACAAAAATGCGGAAAATACTATCTTGACGCCAAACGAAATTTCTATGAAACATTATCTCAATGAGAGACTGGCTCACATGCTAAGGGAAGAAGAAATAAATGGTATCAAAGAGCGAAGGTGAAAGAGCTACTAGAGGGTGATAATAATACTCAGTATTTCCACCTAGTGGCTAATGAAAAACATAGAAAGGGTCGAATTTATAAACTACAAGATGGGAGTGGCACAATACTCGGAGATGCCAATCTCAAGAGGTATATCACAAAATACTACAAAGGGCTTTTTGGTAAACCAGAGGTTAATACTTATACCCTGGATGAATCAAAAGTAAGTGATATACCACAAGTTGATGATCAGGAAAATGAGATCCTCACTGCCCCGTTCCAGGAAGAAGAAGTAAAACATGCTATCTTCCAAATGGAGCATAATAAGGCTCCGGGGCCCGATGGTTTCCCAGCAGAATTCTACCAAAGTTTTTTGGGAGATTATGAAAACTGATCTCTTGGCCCTTTTTAAAGATATGCATGAGGGCAAACTACCTACACATAGTCTCAACTTTGGAGTAATAACATTATTGCCAAAGAAGGGGGATGCAGTTAGAATTCAAGACTTTCGCCCGATCTGCTTACTCAATGTAAGCTTTAAAATTCTAACTAAAGTTGTCACTAATAGAATTGGGTTGGTTGCTGAGAAAGTCATCCGTCCTTCTCAGACTGCTTTCATGTCTGGTCTTAACATAATGGAAGGTGTAATAATACTACATGAAACCATTCATGAAATGAATCGGAAGAACTACAATGGCGTCATACTTAAAATTGACTTCGAGAAAGATTATGACAAAGTCAAATGACCATTTCTACACCAGGCCATGAGAATGAAAGGATTTTCGAAACAATGGTGTGATTGGATACAAAGTTTTGTATCTGGTGGATATGTGGGAGTTAAAGTCAACTATGAGGTTGGCTCTTACTTCCAAACATACAAAGGTCTAAGATAAGGCGACCATTATCCCCAATACTCTTTAACTTGGCCGCTGATATGCTTGCTGTTTAAATATCAAGAGCCAAGGGGGATGGTCAAATCACCGGAGTTGTTCCTCACCTTGTAGATGAGGGGTTATCAATTCTACAATATGCTGATGACACTATCATCTTCATGGATCATAACCTCCAACAGGCTAAAAGCTTCTGTTGTGTGTGTTTGAACAACTATCAGGCCTAAAAATAAATTTTGAGAAAAGCGAATTATTTTGCTTTGGGGAAGCAAAGGAATACGAAGACCAATATACTCGATTGTTTGGTTGTGAAATCGGAAGTATGCCTTTCCCATACTTGGGAATTCCAATGATTCATACAAAGCTAAGAAATAGTGAATGGAGAAGAGTAATCGAGAAATTCAAAAAAAAGCTGAGCAATTGGAAAGGTAAGCTGATGTCTGCAGGAGGCCGCCTAGTGCTCATGAATGCAGTACTAAGAAGTTTACCTGTGTTTATGATGTCTTTCTTTGAAATCCCTTGCGGGGTTCTGAAAAAGCTGGATAACATTCGCTCTAGATTTTATTGGGAAGGGGATAGTCATAAGAAAAAATACCATCTGGTTAAATGGGATATTCTCTGTTTACCCAAGGACCAGGGGGGGGGGGGGGGGGGGGGGGGGGGGGGGGTGTGACTAACCTTCGGGTAAGGAACATTTGTCTATTGAGTAAGTGGCTTTTTCGGCTACTTAACGAAGATGGCATTTGGCAAAGGTTGTTGAAAAATAAATACTTTAGCAACAAAACACTTACCCAGACTCAAGGAAAACCAGGAGATTCTCATTTCTGGTCTGGTCTAATGAAGGTTAAGAGCGAATTTCTCATATGGGGGTCCTTTCAGGTCGAGGATGGTAGCCAAACAAGATTTTGGAATGACACTTGGTTGGATAATAAACCTCTAAGTGAACAATTTCCTTCACTTTACAACGTGGCTAGATGGAAACAGGTTACGGTTCAAGAGGTCTTAAGCTCCACCCCTCTAAACTTAACCTTTAGGCGACCCATAATCGGGAATAAGTTGAGAGATTGGAACAACATGGTCTCGAAGTTGGCTCATGTCAGTTTAACTACTGACATAGATTCTTTCAAATGGAGCTTACATGTGAATGGGAAATTCTCAGTCCATTCCATGTATAACATAATATTGTTGCAATCTAATTATAACCGAATAAAGGACCTATGGAAAATAAAACTCCCTCTCAAGATTAAGATCTTTTTATGGTGCCTGGGTAAAGGAGTAAGGATAACTTGTTAAGGTGAAAGTGGAAAGGAAGCTCAAAGTTTAATTTTTGTAATCAAAATGAAAGTATGCATCACTTATTCTTTAAGTGTCACGTTGCTAGATCCATTTGGCAGATTTTTAACATCGCTATTGGGCTACCAAAGCCAAATGGTATTAGGCACATCTTGGAGGGCTGGCTCAGCCTCAAAGGGGCAAAAGAAAAACGCTTAATCCTTGTAGGAGTGGCTGCCATGTTTTGGTCGATATGGCTATGCCGAAATATTGTCTTTAACAATAAATCAATGATTTCTTTGTTACAGGTGATCTTCAGGGTACTTACTGGTATCGCTTTTGGAGAATATTGCAAAAAGAAGCCTACAGGGAGGAGGTGATGCGAGTGTGCCACACCTTGGAAGTAATCGCTATGAACATCTTCTCCAAGAATGGATGGTCGTCGCATAATAGAATTTGTGCTTCATCTTTACCTCATATGGAGCCTTATTCTTGTTCTGATACTTTGTAATAATGTTGAAGTGTGGGCTGTATGCAAAACATTGCAAAAGGCCGGATGTTTTATTCCTTTATCTAAAAAAAAGTGCTAGTTAGTATTCTATATAGAAATATGGCTTTATAGTTAACTATCATCTGTGATCATTGATAAGCCTTATTGTCAATGGTCAGTCATCGCTGTGCTTTGAATATCCTCAAGATCTGGGCCTAGGATCTGACTGCGGGATGTGGTCGCCAAGGGCTGACTATAGCCGCTCACTTGATGACTTCGGAGCTGTTGCGATGCAGGGCCACTGCCTTGACCCTTGACACACTGGTGTTGCATCTATTGTACTTGGAGGTCAGCCCTGTCATGGATGCTAAGCACTCCTGGGTTGAAGTTCACCTAGTACGCTCTGACGCTCTGCAGGAGCTCAGATCCCTCATGCTGGACCGCTAGTGTCTCGGCTTCAACATCGCTAGATCACAATAAGTAGTAATCATCTGATTGTTCAAAAATGGCCCACCTAGTAGGAAACATACCTAATTTTATATGGTGGACCTCATATTTGTCACATTGATGAAATATATGAAACTAAACACCACAAATCATCAAAAGAAATATCTTACTTTAAACCATTTACAGTCATGGCCTTATCCCTGGTTACTACAATCTATGTTTTACATCACGAGTTCAGATGAAGGATTATACGAAAATTTTCTTTTTAACTTCAACTCTTTTCATTAATGAATTATTATACAATCCAACTTAATGACGCAATTGCTGGCCGATCAGTGCGGCATATAAGACGATGTTCCAGGTATCCGGGACGCCGGGGACACACCAGTGGGTGCAGTCTACGTCGACGCCGTTGTACTTGGTTGTGTGCCCATCCTTCCTCAGCTGCGACATGAAGGTGATGTCCAAAAGGTACACCGGCTTCGCCATGCCCGCCAAGACTCTCCTCAAGACCGCATCCTGCGGATTAACCTGGGCATGGTAGGCCGCCGTGTTATTCAGCGGCTGCGTCTCGCTCATGCACGTCTTGCCGGACGGCGCGCCCCATTCTTTGCCGCTGCACATGGTCACCACCTTGTTAGAGCATGGCAGATCGACTCGCGGCCTCAAGTGATTGGATGTCGCAACACATGTAGGCGTACGCTTGCTGTATGATATGCGCAGTAGCAAGTTGTGCAGAGAATTTCTTACTTGCGGTGGGAGGGAGAGTACCCCTGGAAGAAGACTTTGGTGCTGGTCTGGCCAAGGTTGGCATCGATCCATCTGGCCCATGTCTGCATCCCCTTGGAGAAGGCCTGCGTCCGGTCCATGTCCGGCATAATCGTGTTGCCATACTGGACGTAGTCCCAGCTGTTGCAGAACACACACAAAATGGAGTTCAGACAATCAGACTTCAGACCGCGCTGGCCTACCCGAGTCAAGAAACAGGACCCGGTTAGTTTGGTTTCCAATGAAGGGCGAGGAGTTCTTAGATCATGTACCTCCTGATCGCCCACCAACGCCACGAGCCGAAGACGAGCACGTCAGCGCCCCGCCACTTGTGGCCTTCGTGTACAGCATCGAGCTTGAGGACGCGACCGGCCTTCTCGTTTACAATGTCGACCAGGTAATGCGACAATTGGTAGACCAGAGTCACATTGTAGTCCTGCATCATTCGCAAAAGAAAAAAAAACCGTTAGACAATGTTGTTTCTCCACCTCATCTAAGAGTAGTTTATGTTGATTATAAATTAATGATGATCTAGTATGTATCAATAGCTTAGTAAATATTAGAGACTGACTCTTAATCAAGGGCTAGCTCTTCTCATTTTCTCCTCCACGTGGGATCAAAACCAAATCCTACGTGGACTAGCTCTTAGGCAAGCACTAAAGGGTTGTCTATATATATTTCACATGCATTTTCGTGGCGAATAATAAACGTTTCTTCATATAAGACTTGGAATCCAACAATCAAAACTCACTAGTCTATCCTTTATTATTGGTGACGAGGCTGCTCCATGCATGCTACCTCGAAGCTATAGGTAGTGGATGCGGTATGTATAAGACCTCCCGGGCAGTACCAGCTTGCTCGGCCCATGACCCCTCACCGCCTATCTCCAGTCTGCCTCCTTCCCCGCGCACCTTAATCGTCTCAAACAAAATTTTTCGGCGTCCCGCCAAGCTCTGAGAAAATATGACACGTACGCCACTCCATCGCATCCGCAGCACTATAATCAAAGGGCTATATATCCTAGAAGTTGATTACTCCAAAATAAAATATTAGCTATGGCACAGCAATTGTATTGTAACCACCCAATTAATGGTGCTCGTCTCTGGGCACATGCATTTGGATGGTACGGGCATATGCATATGGTCAGCTGGCTGAACCAATCAGTTTCACCTCGATCGATCACTTCCATTGAAGACATTTAGAAGAAATCATGGCAGCACGTGCGACTCGAGAGTTCAGCGGGAGTGTAGGGCGCAGATCCCAGCCTAGCTCACAGCGAGTCAGCGACCATGCAAAGCGTTTTTTTTTTTTTTTTTGATACTAAACCATGCAAAGCGTTGACTAGTACCAGTACTATATTGAAACGCGCGGCGCGCGGCCAGCGCAGCGTCTATGTGGGCGCCCGCGCGCTCACCCCGAAATGGCATCGCATGCACCGGCCCGGCCGGCCGGGACCGGCGCCGTGAACCCTGTGCGCCTGTGCAAATGCAACACGATCGCCGCTGATCGACCGATCGACGTTTCAACAACGACGACGAACGTACCCCGGTCTGCATGTGTGTGCGCACTCTCGGGCGATCGGTTAAGAACGACGTACCTCGAAACGGACGGTGAACCCGGGGCTGTGCCCCGACCCCCAGGACTCGGTGGTCCGGGCGGCGGGCGCGGAGGCGTGGAGCATGCACAGCAGGGACTCGTACTGGTTCACCACCAGCGAGTCGCCCACGAACACCACCTTCTTCCCGCGCCACATCCGCAGCAGCTTGAGCCCGTCGAACCTGCGTTGCGCAGGGCGGAGGGAGGAGACCCAATCAACACGTACGATCGAGCAGAGCATCACGCGGCTATAGCAGACAGAGCAACGGCTTATATTAATGTAACAAAGGCGAACCTGGGCAGGGAGCACGGCGGGTTGGGTTGCCACCGGTACTTGAGGTACGCCGTGTCCCGGCGGCCGAACTTGCGGCAGTCGGTCTCCTTGCGGATGAACGGGCAGCGCGACGAGTCGTACAGCGGGTACGACTCGTCCACCACCCACCTGCCCGCCGTGAACACGTCGCACGAGCCGCCTGACGCCGCCTGACGCCGCTGAACGTTCTTCGGGGAGGCCGATCCCGCGGCCGAGGCGCAATTGCAGGCAACCAGCAGGAGCACGGCCATGACGGCCGCAGAGAGCATGTCCCGCCGCAACTTCATCTTCCGTCAGACAGAGGAGGAGACGACAGAGAAGCGCGCAGAGCTCTTCTCTTCTTTGATTATACCGGTTGCAGAACTGGCGTGCTGCCAACTTGCCAAGGATCGATGGAGCATGTATAAATATTACTATTCGATCGATAGGCCCCCCCTCCAGAAGAGTGGCTCAATCGCGATTTCCTCTTTTATTATACTAATATGGACGCTACTCATCCTGATATGGTTGTTTTCCGTTCACTATGTCGTACATACAAAGATGTTGTATATCATCCGAGGCCCTCCAAAAGTTAATAGTGATCCCCTCTTTTGCTATGGAGGCTACTCCCTCTGAAGGACCGAGAAGGCGACCAGAGGAGGGAGGGGTGAATGAGAGCCGATAAAAATTCTTCACAAGAACTTGGCCAATGTCCCGACCCGCCTCAAGAATGATCACAAAGATCACACACACATTGGAAGTAGTGAGATGACCACAGAAGTGATTGGATAAGAGATAGAGGTACTAACGGAAGCAAATCAAGCAAAGATACACTCCATAGGATGAACCGTCAAACACATTACAGAAAGTCCCCACCGGATAGTCCGGTTATGTGCCGGAGTGTCGGTACCTGATGAAACAGGGTACAGAAACCTCCCACCGGAGTGTCCGGTGTCCTACCGGAGTATCCGGACCTGTAGAACCTGGAAAACCAAGTTTCCTACAGGAGTATTCGGCACTATACCGGAGTATCCGGCCCTGTCATTTCAGCACGCGCGCAAGCTCAAGAAAAATCTCGAAATCCGACCAAACGACCTCCAAAAATCACAAAATTTGAACCATAACTTCACCGTGAGATGGGGAACATCATCCAAGAGGATCTCAAAAGCCTCACAAAATATCCATGGATTTGAAATCTTATCAAAAACCTAGGGTATGGATGAACTTGAGAGGAAAACTTCACCAAATCATCAAATCGAAGGTATTCGTGCCATGGATTCGGTCAAAGACCTCCAAGGATTGTTCTAGCACATCCTAGCACCAAGATCCCCCAATAAATCCACCCCAAAACGCAGCATACAAGGCGAATCGAAAATCACCCGAGAATGCCTCCGAAAATAGAGAAAAAGATAAATTCGGGAATTAGATGGGGAGGAGAAGCATGAACACGAAATAGATTCAAACAAACTTCATTCCATTGATTCAGCCACGAATTTACATAGGTTCCATGCTAGGGCGCCGCCCACTTCCTCCATCTCTTGTACAAAGTAGAAGATACAAGCTCTCACCTTGTTCCCTCTCCTCTCATCTCTCTCTAACTCTCCCCTAGCTAGTCCTATCCCTCACACACAATGGAGACAACCCAAAAGCCTTAAGTTGGGCAGCCAACCTGCCCCTCCTTCTTATCCTCTTGGACATTTCCACATCCCGGAAATGCCCCTCACACTACGACACACTTACCCTTCCATAAGGGCGTTTCCGTCCAACTCTTTTTCCTTCGCCCGAACGCCGTCGGGGTCTTCACACCTTAGCTTTACCTCGAAGCTACCTCCGCGATGGTGCCACATGCACCTCCATCCGTCGCCGCCGGTTTTGGGGCCTAAACCGGGAAACCGCCTTGCACGCTTCTCAAAGCGTGAGTTCCGTCACCGGTTTTGAGGCCCAAACCGGGAAACCGTCCACTGCCGGTTTTGAGGCACAAACCGGGACACCACCCGCACCGGTTTTGAGGCCAAACCGGGAAACCACCCGCCACCGGTTTTGAGTCCCAAACCGGGAAACCGTACACCGCCGGTTTTGAGGCCAAACCGGGAAACCGTCGCCACCGGTTTTGAGGCTAAACCGGAAAACCGTCGCCCACCGGTTTTGAGGCCAAACCGGGAAACCATCTCGATGTCGTGTCACCCCGTCCCGCGAACCTCGCCGTCAAGCCTCCTCGTCCCAGCCCGTCGGGACCTCGCTTGACTCGGCCTCCCGTTCGCCTTGACTTGGTCAACCCACCGTCTTCATTACCTCCACGGTTTTGAGGCCAAACCGCGAAACCCTCCGTGCTTCTTGTCCGCCACGTGTACGGTGTGGATCACCTTTGACCTCACCCGGCCTCTCGATCGCCCGGACCCAAGCCTCCTCGGTCCCAGCCCGTCGGGACCTTTCGCTTGGTCCTCCCGATCCTCCTGCCGTTGACCATCAAGTTGACTCCATTGACCTACACATCATTGGACAAGCAAACACGTTTCCTTCTCCTCCATTCTTCCCAACACCTTCACCAACTTCGGTTAGCCATAAACATAATCATGCATATGCTTATGCAACCCTCAAAAATCCCGCATTTCAAACCCAAACCTCATGTCAACTCAAATCAACCTCGTTGTCAATTAATCATCATCATCTAGAACCATGGCACATCTCAACATGGTTCTTCAATCTCCCGCTTGATGAGTACTCCCTCTGTTCATATTTACATGTCGTTTGACTTTTTTCATCTCAAGTTTGACTGCTCGTCTTATTCAAAAAATTATGCAAAATATCATATTTTTTGTTGTGGCTTGCTTTATTAATATAAGTTCCTCGAGAATGACTTAAATTTAACTATGGTTGCACAAATTTTTTGAATAAGACGAGCAGTCAAACTTGAGATGAAAAAAGTCAAACGACATGTAAATATGAACAGAGGGAGTATATTGCCAACGAGACCAAGTACTCGAACTCGAACAAACTAAAGAAGCTAACTAAATTGGTCCAAAACCAAGGTAAAAGGTAGAAAACGACCATCTAGTAGCAAAGGTTCACAAAAGCCAAGAGTTGGCAAAGAGGCTCATAGACACAAAGATCCCAAAAGACTCGAGAAAAAGTTAGAACAAAATAACTTGATGTAAAGCTCCCCCTCAAATAGTGCTATCTTTCAAGCAATTTGAATTGACCGGATGGTTCGGTACAATGTCGGATAGTCCAGTACCGGATAGTCCGGTGGGGGTTTGCTTTTTCGATCCATAAAATGCATTTTCAATCAAGCTCAACAATGGAAGTAATCGATGTCAATTATTCATCACAAACCAAGCCATGGCACATCTCAACATGGCTTCACAATCTCCCCCTTGATGAGTACATTGACAACACTAAATGCACAAAAAATTAGAATTGAAAATGCGAGTCCAATGAAGCACAACTAAAATGACCGAAAATCAACAAAGAGTTAAAGTGGCCACTTAGCATAAAAGGATCGCAAACATCAAGAGTTTAGCAAGAAAGCGGCTCATGGTCTATAAACTAGAGTAATTGTTTATCATGACCATTTTATCGCAAAGAACAGAAGAGACTCAAGAAAATCTCAAACACATGGAATGCTCCCCCTCAAGTTATGATTACTCCCCCTTAAGTTATGATTTCCTCTCATGCAAAGCATAAACTAAGTTCATTCACATTTTCATATTTTGTGCATCACTCATGTGAAATCTCTCCCCCTTTGGCAATGAACTCATCAAGACATAAAAGAGCCAAAAGTGCAATGTATGAGAGTGTAAACTCATGGAGCTTCAACAATTATGTCAACAAGCATTTATCATTGCTAGGAAACAAGCACAAAGCCTTGAAGTGTAAAAGCATAAGCTCACAATCGCACGAAGGCCCGTAATAGAGAGCATAGCACAAAAATAAAGAGCTAGACAAGCTAAGCAAGAAGATTGAATTGAGCAAGATAGATTCAAACTTGCTACATTATGATACAAGCTGTCACCACATGTATAATTACCGCTAGTCATGGCAAAACAAGTATTAAGTGAATCCAAGAAAACTAGCAAGTGTCAATCTCAACTCAAGTAACAAACATTCGGAAAGATGTGCTTTGACGAACGCTCACATATGCAACAAAGACTTAGTTTGATCAAGTGAGTAATCAACAAGTGAGATATAAGATTTAGAAACAAAAGCAATTACTCATGTTATTTTTATCCTCAAGTAATCCCTTATCCGTGCGGAGGGTCGCATGACTGGGTACAGCAAACACCGCGAGGCATCAAGGCACCGTATTGGATTTTATCTTCAAGTAACCTCTTATCCATATAGAGGGTCGCACGACTGGTTACGGCAAACACCCTAAGGCATCAAGGCACCGTATTGGATTTATCATTAACAAAAGATTAAATTGATTTTAGACGTAAAGCACAAGAGCAAAAGAGCATGCCTTTTGGCAAAAGGAACATTCGTTCTCTCAAAGTCCCATCATGAGCTAAACATTTGCCAAAGTCCATCCCCCAAACAACAAGTTGCCAAAGTCAAGACATTTTCTCAACTAGCCTTAACACAAGTCTTGACAAGGATAAAAGCAAGTATACAAGTAGTGAGCAAACATTGGCTCATAGATCATAAGACTCACAAAAGCCAATTTTCATCTTTAAGTTTAGCTAGCTTGCTCGAAATGCCTCTATGCCAAGCCATCTAGAAAAGCCTAAGTTTGAAGGTTTGCTACTAGCAATCACACAACTTACCTCAAGCTCAGCCATAGCAACAACAAATACAAGAAGACATAAGTATTGAAGCTCATCATCTACAACGCACATGTTACATGATAAGATGCAATGCAAAGTTAAGATACAAATTTTACAAGAAAAGCATCTCAAAGGTCCAAAGCAAAAGACAAGCTCCAAATGTCAATGAAACAACAACTCTAAAACTCCAAAGCACAAGACAAACTCCAATATCAATGAAAAACAATAACTCCCCCTCAAACCAAGCCAATCTCCCCCTCGATAAAATAACTTTAAAATCATTCGAAAAGAGGACAAGGAGACACTCGATAAGTGGTAAACATTAGACAATCAAAGAAGGGGGTCTCCAAATAAAGCAATAAGGAGCATACTTCAAACTCAAATTTGCAAATCATAGCAACACATGAGAGGACCAAGTAATCATACATCAAAGTAGAGGATATTGTAAGCTTCATGACCATTGGAGCTAGGGAAACCCCAAGGTATGAATGTTTTGGTGATAGGATGAGAACCATGAATGTGACTAACACTCTTTGTGAGATCTTATAGGTCACATATGAAGAAAGCTCCGTCCGTTGGTGGTGAACGCCAACACACCATGAACTTAATGACAAGGATGATTGGTTGCCTTCATCTACACAAGAACGGACTTGATGGAGTCGCGGAGAAGACATGGATCAAGGCTAAGGACATGCTAGATCCAAGTGGGTGTTGCTTGGTTAGATGTTAGCTTGAGTCCATAAGAAAAACCGGACTATCAAGAGGGTTCGAGGTGGTTCTCTTAGTACACACTAGTTATAGAGATCATTGGATGCATGGTGAGTCTCTCAGGGGCTAGGGTGGCAGAAGAGAGTTGAAGGAACCAAAAAGATCAAGTGTTGAAGAAGAAGATCAAGAAGAAGATCGAAGCTGCGAAGGCAGAAGAGACCGGACAGTACGGTCAAGGAGACCGTACAATACGGTCTACAGAGGAAATCCAGACAGAGAAGCCCAAGTTTCTGGAAGTTGAAGAATAGAGACCGGACAGTTGACCGGACAGTATGGTCCTAGGGACCAGACAGTACGGTCTCTATTGGGTTTTCCAGACAGAGAAGCTGAAGTTTCTGGAAGTCGAAGAATGAAGACCGGACAGTTTGACCGTACAATACGGTCGAGGACCGGACAGTACGGTCTTACAGGCGAAGAGCAACAGAGAAGGAGAAATTTCTATTGGCTGAAGAAGAATGGAGACCGGACAGTACAGTCCTAGGGACCGTACAATACGGTTTGGTCTGAGATGAGTTGCAGCACTCCCTGGATGCCGGTCTGGTGAAGACCGGACAGTACGGTCAGATGGAGACCGGACAATACGGTCTACTGTACGGTCATCACGCAGACTGGGCACTTTTGGACAACGGCTAGTTTGAGGTTGGAGGCCTATATATAGTCGGTTGTTTACCTCTTTGAGGTGCTCTTAGACCCAGGAAAGAGGGGAGGTGCTGCCAAGAAGCCAAGAGGAAGAAGTGTGAAGCACTTGAGAAGGATTTGGAGTGATCCTAGTGCTTGAGAGAGTAGCAAGTTGCATCCTTTGATCTCTAGGCTAGTGTGGGCTTGAGAGAGTCATCTAAGGCTGTTACTCTTGGTCTATGGCAAGGCCTAGACCGGTTAGGCGTCGGTGTTGAGCTGTCCAAGGAGATTGTGGAAGTCGACACAAGTTTGTACACGGTCTTGGAGCTTCCCGTGCGAAAGAAGCATCACTAGTGGAGCGCCCTTTGGCACGCATCAAGTGCGGAGCCTTACCTCCGGAAGAGTACCCGGGATCGAGCCCGGCGGGACGTGCCTGCGACTTCACTCGGAGGGTGAAGTGTGCTCTAGGAGGGATCGCCATCGAGCGGAGGGACGGGGTCGAGACTCCGGCGGGAGTGACCCAACGTGGAGTAGGGGAAGGCGCCATCCTTCCAAGACCACGGGAAAACATCATGAGCATTCTCTATCCCTTCTCCTTTACTACTCGCATTTACTTATCGCACTTCATATGATTGCTTGTAGTACTTGAGTTGTGCTCTTATCTTACTTGTTTGCCTTGCTCGTGTGCTTACTTGTTATAGCCTATCTAGTAGCTCTAAGGACTCTACTTAGTGTGCCTAGTATCTTGGTTGCCTTGTCTCTAGTTATCTTGTTACCTTGCCTTGCCTAGCTTGAGTCTTCCGCTATCTATCTATCTTGTGCTAGGTTGCTAGTGTGGTGTGATTGTCTTATCTATATGCACTAGCTATATAGGTTAAGGATACTTCTTAGTGTGCTTTACCTTGTTACTAGAACTACTTGCTAGGAGTTGCCACTACAAGAAATCTGGTGATCAGTGACATTTGTAAATCGTCATCGATTGAAGAAAAACCGTCACAAAGCTGCATCTATGACGGATACGTGTTTCATCATGTATCTCACGTCATAGATTAAACCGGATGACATTTTCTACTTTTCGTCACGAATCGCACTAGATCTGTGACGTTTCTTGATTGTCACAAAATAGTCCAAGCCCAGACCCAACCCAAACTTTAGTGACGATCACAAATGTGCAGAATCATCACAACCAAATCATGCTGTTTCTATCATCAATCATGCCAAGATCACACAAACTCACATACAACCGTTCTTCATATCACAGCAGATTAGGCCAAAAGTATATAGCTATTATTTTCATTTCACTTCAAAATTTTCCAATGTACACAACTGAAACCGTTTCAAGACCACAACACATACCACTAAGATTTTGATCCGGCACCACAACTTACAATAATACACAACGGCAATTCAACAAATCTAGTACTCGAAACTAACAAAGGGCTTGTAGTGTCCAGCTACTCAGTCGCTCACCTCCCTCCTTCGTTTCTGCAATCAGCAAAATGAAACATGATTAACTGGTAGTGTAGTATTTAGAATCTAAATAACAAACCAAGCGTATCCAAAAATCTAAAAATGAAATAAGATTAACTGGTAGTTCGTCAAACATACACCGAAAGATGTATGCAGCATTCATGAGAACCCAAACATTTCTATCAGACCAATTTTTCCATGAGGAAAATCAACATGTGCTTGTACTGCATCTAAAAATTACAAACCAAAATCTATGACTGAATTGCAAAGGGCAGTTAGAAGTACCTGCAGATCTTACCAATGAAGGTGGGGGAGCTACAGACCGTTGCCATGGCCAAAGCGTATCCAAAATCTTGAAACCTGAGCTCACGACTTGAAGCAGACTTCACTGAAATCAGTACGTTTTGCACACGAAACGTACCTTAGCAATTAGCATCTTGCTTCCTCGACACTGTGCGCTCGCCTTAGAGCCGCTCTCCGCGGCGTGCTTGCCGCTGCGCCTCGGATCCACTCGGCCGCCGCGACTCGGAGCAGCCAGCTGCCGCGCCTTGGAGCCGCTCGGCCGCCGCGCCTCGGAGCTTCTCACCGCCCACCGTCGCGCCTTGGAGAGGCTCGGCCGCCGAACCCCAGAGCAGCTCCTGGCGACCGCCGCGCCTTGGAGCAGCTCCCCAGCCCGCAGATCCGAGCCAAGGAGGGCCGGGGCGGGGTGCAGCGTGGCGGAGGAGATCGAGGCGCAGTAGGGAGGAGAGAAGAAAGAGAGGCGGCGGCGGTGGCTGGGGAGAATGAGGGAGAGGTGACGAGTGTTTAGGTTTCTTCGATTTTGTAATAGGCATAACAGGTTTTGGGCCGGCCGGCCCATTGGAACAAAACACGCTAGCATGACACACCACCAATATAGATGTAAACAAGTCCCGTTACTGCAACGATTAAATTAAAATAACACACTGTTCAGGACTAGCAGCCATTGGGAGAGGTCACCTGTTCGATCATTGCTGTTTGCATAATTTTTTTTCAAATAACTTGCTCGGTTTTTGGAGGTAGACGGCTTGGAGATGATTCATGACAAATACTGACCGATCGTCACAGAGCGGAACTGTTTGTGACGCTGACTTGCAAATCATCATAGAATGGCAGTGTCGGTGACGTTCACTTGGAAATCGTCACGAAATGACAGTGTTTGTGACGGTCATCATAAACGTCACCCCAAATTTGTCATAGATTAACAAATTTGTTGTAGTGTGCTTGGGTGTAAGTGTTTGGAAATAGATTCTAGAGTGCACCGATTCACCCCCCCCTCTCGGTCACACGATCCTTACAGATATACAAATAGCACAAAAAGAAGCGCATATCACATGAGGGTAAGCATGTGAGAACCATTAGCTAATCATGAAAAGATATAGTATGGTTCACACAAGGTACATGAAAAAGTGAAAGCTACAAGCGCGATCAAGTGAGGATATGCAGATAAGACCATAAGGAGCATACGTCATATAAGGGCAAACACAAGAGAAGCATTCGCAAATCATGATAAACATGAGAGAGGATACACCACGGATCACACGAGGTAGCATGAAAAAGATGATCTAAGATACAAGAAAGCTCACAAAGCTAGCACGGTAGGTTAGAAAACCACATCAAAACATGCTACTCAATGGTGCACAAGAAAAGAGCAATTTAAGACAAGAAAGAATTGAAAACAAGAAAGCAAGATCAAAAGCCAAAAGCATACACAAAGTAGCATGGTTGAATAAAACAAGATAAATGCACATGCTAACCAAATAGTGTACAAATAAAGGCAAAAGAAAATGAGAGAGAGAACCAAAAGCATGATACATGATATACACAAATAAAAGCAACCATGAGCAAGAGAGAAACAAAAGCATGTTATAAGATAAACGCAAATAATACATGCCGAGAAGATTAAGTGAGCATATGAACAAGCACCTCACACCACAAATAAATGTACATGAATGTAGAAGGTATGAGTGTATAGAAAAGCTCACAAAATAGGTGAAGACGCCACAATGAAGCACATGCCTCTTGGAGGCCATGTACAAGGGTATGGAGAACCATTCATGTCTCAATCACGTCATGCAAAAGACCGAGACCAATCAAAGGCGTGATTGGTTCTCTTCTCACCGTAGCCTGGCTCGGTCCTTAGGAGCCTGGCCCCGTCTGACGTGCATCGCGAGAGCCTGGCTCGGGAGAAACGAAATTGAGTCTCGTTCCCCGGGAGCCAGGCTGAGGGCTCTTTCCTGCATCTGAACGCACGAGCCAGACAAAGATACAGGCAACCAATCATTCCTAAGTCGCATGCGCGGAGCCTTGCCGGGTGTGTTGCAAGCAACCAATCACTGCTCACTTGCATGCCACGGGCCTGGTTGGGTTGCATTCACCCAACCAATCACGCCCCAAGCTCATGTCCTCCGACCCGCGTCCCCAACCTACACATGCAAAGAGGGAGATGTCCGAGTCTTGGATCCCGAAGGGTTAGTAAGCAAATACTTAGGAATCCAACACTTAGACACATGATCAATAGATGCACTCAATTTATCATGAGCATGATGCAAACTTTGGTTCAAATTTGAAGACTTTGAATCATTCTTAGAAGCATGTCGTGAAATAGCAACTCGAGAATAAGAACGAGTGCAATCACTAGAAAAACGACGAGAACCTCTAAAGAGAACACCATGAGAAGAACCATTGAAAGCATCATGAGAACCATGTCGTGGACCAACACAAGAAGCATTAGAAGCATGTCCACGAGCACGTTCAACCTCACAAGAAAAAGAGTCATAGAATGCATCAATAAAGCGATGCCTTTTACTAGGCTCACGAGTGTTCATGCTATGGGAAAAGCTATGAATAGCGGAAGAGTTAGAAGCACAAGATCGGCGCATATGTTTGGCACGCCTAAAGCAAAAGTCAATTTGATGTCCATCATTCCTATAAGAACAATGGTACAATGGCCTATCTGGAGAGACGGTTTGAGATGGTAAAGTACCATTCTTGCTCAAGTGAGAAAAGTCCTTTGAGACTTGCATAAAGAACTAGAAGCATCTCTTGACTTTGAGTCAACAATAGGTCCACACACGATGTGTGTTCCTAAAAGCTTTTGTACGAATGCGACGTTCGTGTTTCACACGACGAAAGAAAAACTCAACAACATGCCCATCTTTCTTGCAAAAGGTGCAATGGTACTTTTCTTTCAAAGTTGATGTATCATTTGAGCAAGAAACACCTTTGTCATTTGAAGTACCTTGGGCAACACCGGAAAAGCCAATAGCATGAGTAGCCAAAGAAGAATCATCTAAAGCAATAGCACAAGTGCTAACATCCAAAGACGCACGCTCGACATGAGAAGAACCCAACTTCGAAGATAAAGAAGAAGTTTTAGAAACACCAAAATCGGAGTGAGAGGAATTGCATGAATCGAGAAGCTTAGCATCTCAGCTCTTGCATAGTTGGAGCAAAACCTCATTTTGTGATTTGAGGCGCTCACAAGTACCACATGGAGTATCTCTTAAGATTTGAATCTCCTGCTCAATGCACTCGGCATTTGTGGTACCCAAGAGATCATTCTCCTTCTTAAGGCTAGCACTCATATCATTGTGCTCAATCAACTTAGCGCTCATATCATCGCGCATTAGCTTCAAAACCTCAACTTCAATTTTCAAATCATGATGATGTGCAAGAAATAGAAGAAGCATCACTCATATGCAAATCATGCAAAGCATCATGATTAGCACAAGGATTTAGGCAAGCATCATCATTCATAAGAAGAGGAACAAGTGCTACAAGGCATAGATTTTATCTCAACAATTGTAGCTCTAGCAAGTTCAAGTTGCTCTAAACGAGTGGAGTGATCTAGCCTCAACATTTCATTTTCAGCAAGCAAGTCAATACAAGAATTGCAACCTTTTCTAGCCAAGGACATAAGTTCTTCAACATCAGTCGGTTCGGATTATAGAGATTTCCTATTTCAGCTCTAGCACAATCAAGATCTTTATGCAAGGCAACACAAGAGTCACATGGCATAAAAGCATTTGATTTCAACAAGTCAATTTCATCATGCAAAGACTTGCAAGACATGCATGGCAAAGAAGCATTCTCATTCAACATGTCAATAACAAATCTAGCATTTCCTAATTGCTTTTCACATGAAGAACAATCATGCATCAATTTCTCATTTTCGGATTTCAAGCAAGCCATAGAAGCATTCAACTCGTCATTCTTTTTGAGCAAGGCAACACAATCATCACAAGGCAAAGAAGTACTAGACTTGCAAGAAGACAAAGCATTTATATTATCAAGTCTAGACAACAAGCTCTCATCACTAGGCATAGAAGTTTTCAATTCTTTTTGAGTTTGGCAATTTTAGCATCACAAACTTGAACCATAGTGAATAAGCCCACAATGCCCATGACGAGATTACCTTGCTCATCTTGAAAAGTTCGGAGACAAGATCCTCATGAGACATCTTATCGCCTCTTGAAAGCTTGAAAAGCTCGACCATTTTAAGTTCTTCCTTCGTGAGGTCCGCCTCTTCATTCTCCTCAAGATCACCCTTGCAAGCATCCACTACTCGACTCTTCTTGGTCCCATCCTCAATAGCAGTTCCACACTTATCCAAACCTGAGGACAAAGGCACATGAGAGCGAGCACTTGGTGCTATTGAACAAGCACCGGTTAGCGTTAACAAATAGCCGAAGCACAAACAAGCAAGTGCAAAAAGTCGCCTACGGATCACAAGGCGGGTAAAAACCAACAAGTGATCAAACCGGCTCTGATACCAATTGAAGGACCGAGAAGAAGACCAGAGGGGGGGTGAATGGGAGCCGATAAAAACTTCACAAGACCTTGCTCTATGTCCCGACCCGCCTCAAGAATGATCACAAAGATCACACACACACATTGGATGTGATGAGATGACCTTAGAAGTGATTGGATAAGAGATAGAGGCACTTGCGGAAGCAAATCAAGCAAAGACACACTCTATGGGATGAACCGTCAAACACATTACAGAAAGTCCCCACCGGATAGTCCGGTTATGTGCCGGAGTACCTGATGAAACAGGGTACAGAAACCCCCCACCGGAGTATCTGGTATCCTACCGGAGTATCCGGACCTGGAGAACCTGGAAAACCAATTTTCCTACCGGAGTATCCGGCCCTGTTATTTCAGCACGCGCGCAAGCTCAAGAAAAATCTCGAAACCCGACCAAACGACCTCCAAAAATCACGAAATTTGAACCATAGCTTCACCGTGAAATGGGGAACATCATCCAAGAGGATTCATCTCAAAAGCCTCACAAAATATCCATGGATTTTGAATCTTATCAAGAACCTAGGGTATGGATGAACTTGAGAGGGAAACTTCACCAAATCATCAAATCGAAGGTACTCGTGCCATGGATTCGGTCAAGGACCTACCAAGGATTGTTCTAGCACATCCTAGCACCAAGATCCCCCAATAAATCCACCCCAAAACGCAGCACACAAGGCGAATCGAAAATCACCCGAAAATGCCTCCGAAAATAGAGAAAAAGATAAATTCGGGAATTAGATGGGGAGGAGAAGCATGAACACGAAATAGATTCAAACAAACTTCATTCCATTGATTCAACCACGAATTTACATAGGTTCCATGCTAGGGCGCCGCTCACGTCCTCCCTCTCCTGTAGAAAGTAGAAGATACAAGCTCTCACCTTGTTCCCTCTCCTCTCATCTCTCTCTAGCTGTCCCCTAACTAGTCCTATCCCTCACACACAATGGAGACAACCCAAAAGCCTCAAGTTGGGCAGCCAACCTGCCCCTCCCTCTTATCCTCTTGGACATTTCCACATCTCGGAAATGCCCCTCATACTACGACACACTTACCCTTCCATAAGGGCGTTTCCGTCCAACTCTTTTTTCTTCGCCCGAACGCCGTCGGGGCCTTCACACCTTAGCTTTACCTCGAAGCTACCTCCGCGATGGTGCCACATGCACCTCCATCCGTCGCCGCCGGTTTTGGAGCCTAAACCGGAAAACCGCCTTGCACGCTTCTCAAAGCGCGACTTCCGCCACCGGTTTTGAGGCCCAAACCGGGAAACCGTCCACCGCCGGTTTTGAGGCACAAACCGGGACACCACCCGCACCGGTTTTGAGGCCAAACCGGGAAACCACCTGCCACCGGTTTTGAGGCCTAAACCGGGAAACCGTCCACCGCCGGTTTTGAGGCTAAACCGGGAAACCGTCGCCACCGGTTTTGAGGCTAAACCGGGAAACCGTCGCCCACCGGTTTTGAGGCCAAACCGGGAAACCATCTCGATGTCGACGCGTGTCACCTCGTCCCGCGAACCTCGCCGTCATGCCTCCTCGTCCCAGCCCGTCGGGACCTCGCTTGACTCGGCCTCCCGTTCGCCTTGACTTGGTCAACCCGCCGTCTTCATCGCCTCCACAGTTTTGAGGCCAAACCGCGAAACCCTCCGTGCTTCTTGTCCGCCACGTGTACGGTGTGGATCACCTTTGACCTCACCTGGCCTCTCGATCGCCCGGACCCAAGCCTCCTCGGTCCCAGCCCGTCGGGACCCTTCGGTTGGTCCTCCCGATCCTCCTGCCGTTGGCCAGCAAGTTGACTCCATTGACCTACACATCATTAGACAAGCAAACACGTTTCCTTCTCCTCCATTCTTCCCAACACCTTCACCAACTTCGGTTAGCCATAAACATAATCATGCATATGCTTATGCAACCCTCAAAATCCCGCATTTCAAACCCAAACCTCATGTCAACTCAAATCATCCTCGTTGTCAATTACTCATCATCATCTAAAACCATGGCACATCTCAACATAGTTCTTCACACTCCGATTGTTGTTTTCCGTTCACTACGTACGTCGTACTCCCTCCAGTGTCAAAAAACTTGTCGCTTAAGACATTGACACGGTCTTTAAAACACAACTTTGACTAATACTTTTTGCTGTAAAATATTTATAAAATATAGCTAAAGTGTACTTTTATGAAATCATATTTCAATACGAATCTATTCATATTATTTTCACATTTCTAAACTTAGTGCATAAAAAGATATTTCAAATAAAAATTTAAAAAATTTTGCTTAAGACAACCTTAAGTTTTTTGACACTGAAAGGAGTATATCTTTACTACATATAAAAACGGGAGTTAGTTGCTTGTGCTGGGCGGTCTTCGTCCAACCCGCGCCGAAAGGTAGGGCCCACGACCGCAACGAAGTCCCCTGGCTCTCCGTCTCCCCGTCTCGCGCATTCGCACTGGCTCCCTCGCTCAACCAAGAAGAGAGAAAAAGAATCCCCGCTCTCCCTACTGCAATCCCCGGATCAGTTCGCGGCAGATCCGCCGGCCGCCGGCCGGTGGCTCATCCGGCTCCTCTGCCTGACGCTCTCGCCGCCAAGCCGTGGATCTGCTCGGCTCTGGCGCTAATGAGACACCTGGCACTCTGCATCTGGCGCCAACAAGGCCGACGAGCTGATCTTTCTTCGCTGAAGCTGAAAAAGGTTGCGGCTCGATCAGAGAGTTTCTTTTCGCAATGTAAATCAGAGTTGGATAAGAAGGACGGAGGAGAGAAGAGGGATAAGGTGAGAATGGAGAAATAGATAAGGAACCCATCGTGCAGTAGCAACATCGTGGGAGACTGAGAATACGCCGGAGCTCCACGAATGGAGCGTACAGCGGAGCCCTGCGTGCTCTCGCACTCAGGCTGTGACTGGCTGCGCACCGGCCGCAGTCCTCCTGCTACCTTGCTGGCGCCGCTTGAGCAAGTATGTGAAGCTCCACGGATATGGATTGATGGATGAGAACGAATGATCTTGATAAGATGGTAGAAGTTTCGAGATGATTGGATTTTATAATTGATTCTTACTGACGGGTGTCACATAGTTTGGTTAGCTCAGCAATGATCGATTTCCATTCATAACAGGTCATAGCACAATTCAGTTTGTACAAATTCGGTTGAAAAATTCTGTTGTCCTTAGCGAATAAAGTCTCCTATGAGCGAATAATACAATCCAACGAAAGTTCCTCTGCTATTTGTATTTCTACACTGGAAGCCATCAGTGAGAACTGAGAAGTTGTGAACAACTACATGATTAGCTATGCTCTTTTATTTGGTCACACCATTGGTTGCCTGTTCGTTTTGTTTTGTAGGTTGCAAAGCAACGTAAAACTTGGTTGCTTACGTGGTGTTGATGATATATTGCTAATGAAACTATGACAAGTGATCGATATCTTTGTTTTAAATTAGTTTCACCGTAGCAAAGCACGGGCATTCTGCTAGTACATACAAGGTACAAGTTTAGTCGCGTAATCAGTACTCACTACTCAGTCACAATGGCGTGTATCTACACCTTTGTACCACCTACATGTTTCAAAATTCAGGTACTGTCTCCCCCAAGCTAGTTGACAAGATTTTATAGACTTCATGCGAAACAACAAACTTTGACATGCATCTGAGATATCAATCATGATTCAAAAAGGCTAAGATGTCTGGAAAAGAAAATGTGAATCTATCGTACACACTAACATATGTTGTGAATCGTATAACCACCAGCAGGAACTCCATTCCAGATGAAAGGTTTCTGATGTGAGACACACTTCTTAAGACTTCCAACAACTCCTCCCCCACCTTTATTTCAAATGTAAAGTCATACTATTTACAGGATGCAACCCACCGTTGGCAGGTGAGAAGCCGCGTTCATAATTTATTTTTACCATACCGTTATATTACTTAGCCAAGTGACCCCCCTCACAGCGTTCATGTAACAAGTCCAGGCAAAGAAGATGACTTTGGGTTCAACTTTTGTCTTCCAAACACCTGACACAATGAACGGTGGGTGAAAGCCACTGAACTGAATTTTGTATGCAGACCTAGTTGTACATGTTCCATTCGAGGTCCACTTCCAGACCACTTTGGTCACTGGCCCCAGAGCCAGGCCCACATGTAACACCCTAATTTTCACATTTTTCGAATAGTTTAAAAATTTCCTTAATTTAATTAGGGTGTTATCACTTTTCCTACTCAAAAGAACTATTTTCTAAATTAAATAAATTAATTTAGGTTATAAAAATAATTGTTTGTTGCATTCATGCTGGAGTAGTCTGCAGTAGGGATTTTATTGTGTGGAAAATGTATTCAAAATTCGAATAGAATTCGTTTTCGTTTAGTATAGAAAATCAAATAGGAAATCGATTTAGAAAAGAAGAAAAGGAATCCCAGCCTGCTCTTGGGCCGAAACTGCCTGGCCCAGTTCGTCCTTTTTTTCTTTTCTTCCTCTTTTTCCTTTTCTTTCCTGGGCCGGCTTTCTTTTCCTTTCTTCCGCGGCCCAGCCTGCCAAGTGAAGCCCGCGCGCAGCCCGCCCGGCCCCCGCGAGCCCGCGCGCAGCCCGCGACCACGCCACCGCGCCGTACGCCGCTGCCACGCCGTCCTCGGCGTCCGAGTCGGACCCACCCTCGGCCACCGAGCTGTAAAAGGGAGTGGACCCCCCCTCCGCGGTCCCTTTCGCCCAAAATCGCCGCCTCGCGTCAACCCTAGTCGCCGCCGCCATTGCCGCCGCCCTCGAGCTCGCCGACCCGCTCGCCCGCGACGCCCCGAACGACGCTGACCCGACGCCGCTCTTGCCCGTGAAGCGCCGCCCCTTCGCCGCCCGCTCCGGTGAAGCTCCGACGACCCAACTCCCGCGTCGACGCCGCCGAAGACTCGCCGCCACACCTCGCCGTCGAACGTCGCCTCCCGGACTTCCCCGACCCCGCGCAACCGCCGAGGTGGGTTCATGGTCGACGTCCCGTGCTCCCCGTGTCCCCGCGGCGAGATCCCGAGCACCTTAGCGCCGATCCGGCCGTGCTCCGGCGAAGCGCCGCCGCGCTGGGTCACCGGCGACCAGCCCGGTCCACCGTGGACCCGTGGACCGGCGACCTCGAGCGGTCCACATCCGCCATGGACCCAGTCCATGGATTTTTCCAGATTTATTTAAACTTTATCGAATTACTGCATCAGCCTGACATCATGCTTACGCAATAACTCGAGTTTTCAGTAGAAAAATAATTTCAGAAATGTTAATCTTACAGTTTAAACCCTCTAACTTCAAATGCTTATAACTTTTTACTAGGGATGGCAATTCGGGCACGGGTTTCGGGTACCCGTCGGGTACCCGACCCGATGGGGCCGGGCACGGGGCGTGTTTTTCACCCGTGGGTGGCACCCGTGCCCGACCCGAAACGAGACGGGTGCGGAGCGGGTTTCTTTTTCTGCCCATGGGTTCCCCGATGGGGACCCGAAGTGAAATACTCTCTTACATTTAGTTGGCCCATGTACTAGATTTCAGCCCGTTAGTGCCATCAGCCCAACAGCCAAATGAACTAATCTACAACCCACAAATGACAACAGCCCACTAGTGGCTGCCCCACTCCAGGTCCTCACGATGAAGAAAGAAAAAGAAAGATGTCTGCCGCATCGTCTTCTCCAGACTTCTCTCCTGAGCTCCTCTGTTCCCGACGATTCAACTCATTCCCAACCCCAACCGCGAGAGGGGCAAAACGAAGCAATAACAGCTCGCACTCCACCATCGAAATCGACTCTCCACCCTTCGACGTGCATCTCTCTCTCTCCCCCCACCCCCATAGAGCCACGGCAAACCTTCACCTCAGATCTCTGCCGAGGTGCGCGGGGGGCGCGCGCTCCAAGCGGCAGGCAGGTGCACTGGAGGTGGAGGCCGGGGACACGTCGAGCTTGGGGGCCGAGGCCGCGGCCGGTCGCGAGCTCGAGAATCTGGCACGGACGGACTAGAATCGAAGACCACTCCTTCCCTCCCGTCCTGGTAAGCTTCCTCTCGTGTTCGTGCTGGTAGACCCGACGGGCACCCGATACCCGCCCCGAAACCCGACGGGGCCGGGGGCGGGTGGAGATTTTCGTCCACGGGGACGGGGGCGGGCGGGGATTTCTACCCGACGCACATGTCGGGGCGGGCATGGATATGCTCTACCCGGCCCCGCCCCGCCCCATTGCCATCCCTACTTTTTACTCTTAACTCCGTTTTTAGCGATTCTTGCGCTCACGCGATCGTAGGAACGAGCTCTAGCTGTTGGTACAGTTTTTGTAGCATTTTGGTACTGTTTGGTGTACTGTTCCTTATTGTTTGTGTATGTGTGCTTTGCATGTTACCGTTACTAGAAGAGGAGCCGTTTGAGAACTTCCAAGACCAAGAGTTTGATCAAGCAGCAGCAGGGGGAACAGGCAAGTGTCCTTGACCATTTTGAACCTATGTCTTTCTCCCTCTAGTTTAATTTGCATGCATAGCGTTTAATATGAATCCTATATGTCATTTATCCTGTTCCATACTATTCCTTTGTCGCCTGGTTGTGGTAGATGATAGTATGAGGATGGGTAGGTCTTGCTTAGCTTGCTGAACTGGGTTGGATGATAATTTGACTAATAATCTTGATTAATGGTTCACTTGAACATAATGATCACGGACCGGTTAATCTTTTTAGCAACATGGAACTTAGGTGATCCAAGCAGGAGGATGTTGATGATGGTGCGGGTATGCACATGTGCCTGTTATGGTACTGTTGGTTTGCGGTTAGTACCTGCTTGTGATCATAAGGACCGGTTCGTGGAGCGGCAACCCAGGACAACAGCGGAAAGCATAGGGTTGATTATGGTAGACTTGGTCAAGTATTATGTTGTCTTCCCAGTTTTGCTGGTGTTCAAGGAAAGAGGGAGGAAGGGTTACTTCTGAACTCAGGTGATGGAGGGGTACTCCTAGCCATGGCGCCAGAGGGGGCTACTGTTGCAGGGGTACTGGCAGTAGTACAACCTTAGCGAGGATGTTGGCAGGCTGGGAAGCGCTTTGAAAGACCATGTGGTGATCTCCTGGCTTCACACCTTGGTAGTGTGATTGTGGCAACATGGAGGCTTTAGTCACCGACGGGTGACGGAATCACCACCCTGTGGGTAAAGTTGTGCACCTCTGCAGAGAAGTAAAACTGTCATGACAGCCGTGCTCACGGTCAGGAGCGGCCTGGATCCTCACATGATTAGAGATGGATGGTTGGTTCTGGTGGGTAACCAGTTTGATGCTGCAAGGGGGTACCTTGTAGTATGGTTTTTGGGTGGGTAACCCGTCTTGCTACAAGTGGGTAACTTGTAGTGTCCCCTTTGATGGTAATTTTTGGGTGGGTTCTTCATCATCTAGTAAATAGGTGCTTTAATTAAATGACTTAATTTATAGTTGCTTTCTGCTATGAACCATGTGTTAGCCTTTCTTTTGGTTAAGCTATGCATGTCATCTTTTCCTACACTTGCGGAGTACGATATGTACTCACACTTGCTATTCCCCACACTATGTTGAACTGCTGCTCAGAAGATGAAGGCGCAATGGAGTACTTCGATGAAGAATACTAGGCGTGCTGTCTCCCAGTCGACTGCCTGTGTGATGGGTGTCTTCCGCTGTCGTTTTATTTAGTCTTATGAGACATTTTATTCGGATATTGTAATAATGATACGCTGAGACGATGTAATAATGACACTGGTTTTACTGTTTATTTCACTATTGTCTCTATATGTGTGGAACTTGATCCTGGCACACATATAGCTATGCATTCAGTTTTGTCCTTAAAACTGGGTGTGACAAAGTGGTAATCAGAGCCGTGTTGACTGTAGGACGCAAGCCTAGTTAGATATGGTCGCTTATAAGGTTATTTGCTTATATTAAACTTATTTTCATAACAACTATTTGTTCTTTATTGTTGCTCTTTGTTTATGCTTCAAAATCCTATTTACTTTGAAACTGCTTATATTGTCTGTTTATTTTCTCCTTGCCATACTTGGTCCTTGTCCTTGTTCTTTTATTACTCCTTGATTACTCCATCATTCTTTTACTTTACTATCAGTCCAGTCTTTATTATAAAATTTTTACTTTGCTGATACTCTTCTTGTTTCAAAATTGTAGTGATGGTGCGCTCTAGGCTTACTGCTCGTAAGCGTGTGACGGTTCCACCACCACCTGTTCCGTTGTTGGTGTGGGATGAGCAGCCACCGCAGGAGCACCGCAGCGATGGCGATGGCTACTACTTCCCTGACAAGCTGTGGGAGCTTCAGCAGTGTTTGGGCTACCATGATCGCCCCGAGTACATTGGGATCAGGACACCTGGAAGAGATGGCACCTACATCTGGAAGGTTTATGTCGTCATGTTTGAGAGGCCTGCTCCAGATGGGATTCTGAGGGTTCGTCGCATCCATCATGCCTCAGCGCCCATGTCTACATTTGCAAGAGGGATGGAGGATGCAGCTCGCCGTGCCCTTACGGTGCTACGCCATGAGGAGTCAGCCGCCCTGAGGAATGTTGGTATTTCTTACACCACGAATAAATCCGCAAGCGCACGGAATACCGTTGTAGCACTTCACCCGGGAGTATTCCAAGGTATCGTATTTGTTTTCCCCAAGGAACGGTGATAACCTGCAGCAAGGTTAGTTTTACCCAAGGACACACAAGAATGGCAGTAGTATAGGATTGAGAGGATGAATAAAGATCTAGCTGTCCCGCAGGACGATCGCACTCTAGCTCTACTCGTTTACTTCGGGCACTGGTATAGACCTGGTCTGCCAAGTCACGCCAGCCTGTAGCTCTACGACGAACCCGAACGTGGAGGATTACAAGGGACGGACAGGGCTGTCACCACCTGCCGCCTACCTCTACAAACCGTGGGGCACGCTGCAAACAAAGGTAACCTCTAGCCTAGGCACCACGCCTATGCCGTCGATTACTACTCTAACCCCGGTCCTGGTACCAATCTGGAAGGCTAGAGCACCCCTCGCGGAGCGATGATCCCGTAAACAAGTATAACAAGAATAACGACTAGTATGTAAAGCTCACTAGATCAATAACACCACGAATACTAATCTTACGAATAAGAACAAGGTTCGCACTATGAACGAACGACGAACGAACGACGAACGATGAACGAACTAAGAACGAACGACGAACGATGAACGAACGACGAACGAACTAAGAACGAACGTAGAACGATGAACGAACGACGAACGAACGAAGAACGAACGATGAACTATTAATAAGATAAATATCCGCCAAGGGTACAAGATAAGGAAATAACTAAAAGGAAAGCTATCCCTCTCTTGATCCTTGCCCTCTCCTCTATTCTACTACTGTACAAGAGGCCCTTGGCCTGGATGGGAGTGGAATGACTTGTGTCTTGTGATGTCCTTTGGAGGAGGGGGGTACCCCTTTATTTATAGCCCAAGAAGGTCGGCAACTTGAGGCGGTTCCTTAGGTCGGTGGCATTGATTGCAGGCGGAACCGACCTCTGGAAGGCGGTGGCGAACCGCCATAGGAAGATGGGCCAGTGGGGCCACCACAGGGGGTCGGCCGACCTAGGGTTTGGGGTCGGCCGACCTGTGGCTGGCCCCTCTGGGCCTGGGCCTTCTCAGGTGGCTTCCCCTGGTTGCCTTCTCCTCTGATCCACCTGCTATGGGTGGACTTGAAGTCTTTTTATCGGGAGTTGGGCTTTATTTGGATAATTCTTTATTCCGGGGAAAATTGGTGTTTCCAGGATGGGCCTTTTATGCTTCCTTTTCCCCGTTTTCCTATGAATTGCAGCTGCACTCACAAATTCACCCAGACTCGTGGAAATCATTAGTTTAAAGACCTAAGTCTACCTTTGGTGATTGTTTCATTATAAAAAGCGCAGCTAGTTGACGGGTAAATATTGGGTCTAAGAGCCGTCAACAACTCCCCCACACTTAGCTCTTTGCTCGTCCTCGAGTAAAGTTGCGAGCATAAGGCGGGAGATACTCATCCTCATAAAAGAGAGCCTGCACACAAGTTATTGCAAGCCACACTTCATACCTGTGAACTTTGAGGTGTCTAACATGCATTCCTTGGATGATTGATAAGTGGAACGGTCATGTCTCAAATCACCTCGCCTTCCCTGTCAAGTACCTTGGGATTTTTGCATAATTTTCAGAAACAAAAACATAGTTTCATGCTCCTCAAATGACTCTCTCAAGTCGCTCATGGTGTTTATGTATTTTCCTCTCAAGGGCCATGATTTTGCCTCTCCCCTCCTTGTGTTTGATCAGGCTTTTGTGGAGCTCAAGGTAGGGTAACGTGGAGCATACTAGTGTCTCTTTTATTGCTAAGTCAAAGACTGGATCCAATGGAGAAAACAAGTCATACAATCTGATCAAGATGTGCATGTGTGGTGGTGGTATGAAGTGGAAAATTATTTGTACTCCTTTTTATGGTGTTACCTTCTCTCTCTTTTTGAACTTTTGAGGAGGACATGGCTATCATACTTTTTCTTTTTTTTTTTCTTTATTTTTCCCATCATCATTATTTTTTCATCATGCTCTACTTTTGTATGAGCAGGGATTATTCTTTTTCTTTTTGCATAGCCATGTCTCCAATGATATTTTTGAGAGAGAAAGGTGGCAGAGATTTTTGGAGTATTTATTTGGTGGATGGATGATGGAATGTTGCTCAACTTCCAGTGTAGAAGTGTAGCATGTGAGGTGGAGTGTGTACGTGATCTTGATCAAAAGAGTATGACAAGCTTCTCACTAGGGTCCAAGAATTTGACAAAGCTCAAATCAACAACTAGCAGCTTATAGGCTATCAAAGTATTCATGTAGAGTTCTTGGCCTTGGTAGGAAAATATAGATCAAGTGAGGAGCATCATACTATGGAATTTTTGATTTTCATAAAGATAAATTCCCAAGGACTTGAAGGTTAAGCAAAGATCATTTCGACAAACCATATCTCAGATGCCAATTATCTAGGAAAAACATGGGTTCCTAATGATAAGGTGTTCACAAGCATTCAGCGATGAAGCGAGAAATAACAAGTGTGCAAGTCCACGAATGTGAGAGGTAGAGTTGTGGGCAAAAGATAAATCAATTATGATTTTCCCAAAAGATTAGTGCGTCAAGTTTTATTTATTTTTCAGATTATCAGAATGAGCTTGACGGTGTAGCAGGCAAAAAGTGGAAGTGTGGTGCAAACTCAGGAGGCAGGAGGAGGCTGGAGCCTGGTGGGGACCACCAGGGGTCGCCCGACCCTCCTGGTGGGGTCGGCCGACCTGGCCTGGACCCCACTGGTTCTGAATTTTCGCGTGTTGGCCTTTCCTGAGTTGCCTCATGTGATTCTGGATGATTTGGTCGTGATTGTTCCAGATATGGCGACGTTTCCCCCCCCCCACACTTGCCTTTTTGCCTGTTTCCTTCAAAAACGACAAAGATATGGAAACACAAATATTGCTCTACCGGTATGCAAGCCCGGGGAGCACTATCATTGATTGAATTTAAAACTGAACTCGCAGGCGCATTACAAATTTGAAGGGAAATAAGAATGAAAATAAACTAAGCAAAATGCGCCTTTTAGCTAAAATAAAAGTGGAGGATTAGATATAGAATTTTTCCTCCTTTCCTGCGCCTTTGAAGAGACGCTTAAGCTTGGAGTTGGTGCTGCGGCGTAAGTTTGCGTTGTTCTCGCGCAGCTCCTCCATGGCTTCCCTTAGCTCGGCCACTTTGTTCCCGAGCTCAAGATGCGAGTCACGAAGGTCGATGTACTTAGCAAGGAGGCGGTCATAAGGCTTCTTCTTGGGCGTCTTTTCCTCTTCACTTTCGTACATACCCCCTGCCCTTTTGATAGGTGAGGGAGAAAGGTGCCTCCTAACTCTCTTGGTAGGAGTAGAGCTCATGGATTCATAGGCACCCTTCTTTTCTGCTGATGTAAGCGGCTGAACGAGCTGTTTCCCCTTCCCGCGGACGCCCGTAATCTTGAAGCGTGGATCTCCCATCTTCTTGGGAGCAGCAGCGAGGGGAGAGTGCTCAATGTATTGATGGTGTACCACATTGCCACTCTTGGTGACTAGTGATCCCACGTACTTCTCTCCTGGGCGGAGAGAGGTTCCCGGATCGTCGCGACGAGCCTTCCTTGGAGTGAGCGCCCCCGTGGTAGGATGAGGTGGAGTAGAATAACTCTTCCTTAAGACCTTCTTGGCTATGGGAGCTGCAACGGGAGTACTTGGTGGTGGTAGGAGGGCCATGGGTGCGACATCCACAAAGTTGGCTTGCTCAATGGGGGTGACGGGATCAAGGATGTTCTCTAGGTCAAGTTCGCGCAAGAGTTGGCTTGTGGTGGCGGACACATCAAAGTCAGGGATGCTGCTGTCCATGGTGATGTTGGGAGTGTTTTGGGATCTTGGTTTGATGAAGAAGATGGGTGGTGCAAGGGAAAAGAGAGGAAATCACTAATATTTATAAGGGAGACTAAGGAAAGAATTTCCCTGATTTTCCCGGAGCAGAGCAGGAGCTACATCAGTGGGATTTCTGCTTGTGAACGTTGGAGAAACAGGTGGGGGAAAATTAGGACCGTTGTGGATCTCACAGGGGTCGCCCGACCTGATAGGGGGGTCGGCCGACCCTGTGTGGGTCCCACTCGCCCCCTGATTTCTGCAGTGCTCTTCTTATTCGAAAATATATTGTACAATAATTGCGACGGGTAAAAATAAGAAACAGAGGATGTCAGGATAAAAGATTTAAATCAATTAGATTCATGACATCGAAATCTTTATTTGCTTCGGGTTCAAGATAAATTTAAGGCGCTGACCATTTACCTTGAATACATTACCTCCGTCGTCCTGGAGTGTGATTGCCCCATGAGTCGACGTGTCGATGATGGTGTATGGTCCGTTTCATTTACTTCTCAATTTTCCATGCCCGAAAAGCTTTACCCTTGAATTGAAGAGCAACACCTTGTCTCCAACTTTGAATTCTTTTATCTTTATTCGCCGGTCATGCCAGCGCTTTGTACGCTCCTTGTAGATGGCTGAGTTGTGATATGCTTTGTCTCTCCATTCTTCCAACTCAGCTATCTCCATTTTTCTTCTCCACCCAGCTCCTTTCATATCCATGTTCCAAGTTCTCATGGCCCAATATGCTTTATGTTCCAACTCGACTGGCAAATGGCACGTTTTTCTATAGACCAGTTGGTATGGTGACATGCCTATGGGTGTCTTATAGGCTGTTCTATATGCCCATAGTGCATCGGATAGCTTGTTCTTCCATCCCTTCCCCATTTCCAAGACTGTTTTCTGCAGGATCCGCTTGATTTGTTTGTTGGATGTTTCGGCCTGCCCATTCGTTTGAGGATGGTATGGAGTGGCAATGTTGTGCTTTGCTCCAAGCTCTCTTAGAAAGCTACGGAGGGTCTTATCAATGAAGTGAGACCCTCCGTCGCTTATCACCATTCTCGGAGTTCCAAACCTTGGAAAGATAAACTCGTGGAACATCCGGCGAGCGTGTTTGGAGTCGGCAGCTCGGCATGGCATAGCTTCTACCCATTTGGATACGTAATCCACTGCCACCAATATGTATTCACAATCCTGGGACTTCACGAATGGTCCCATGAAGTCAATGCCCCATACATCGAAGAGTTCGACTTGAAGGTTGTATGTGAGGGGCATTGCATCTCGTGCTGTGATGCCTCCAAATCTCTGGCATTGTGGGCATCTTCTAATGAATTCTTTTGTATCTTCATACATGGTTGGCCAGAAGAATCCACTTTGCCAGATCTTTGCTTGGGTACGGAAGGCACCATAGTGTCCACCGTATGGGGCTGCATGGCATTTTTCAATGATTTGTGTGCTCTCGGGAGTGGGCACACATCGCCTAAGCAGTCCATCGGCGCAGACACGATAGAGGTATGGTTCATTCCATAAGTGACGGCGACTTTCATAAATCAATCTTCTTTTATCCGCCCCTGGTGGTACGTATCCTGTGGCGATGAAGTTCACAATGTCGGCGTACCAAGGGTGCGAATCCGTCACTTTCAGCAGCATGTCGTCGCGTAGGAAGTCATTTATGGGTAACTCCTGCAAGTTAGTGAACTGCATACGCGACAAATGATCTGCTACAGAATTTTCTACTCCTTTCTTATCTTTAATTTCAAGATCAAACTCTTGGAGTAGAAGGATCCATCTTATGAGACGAGGTTTAGCATCTTTCTTAGCAAGCAGATATCTCAAAGCAGCATGATCAGTGTAAACGATAACTTTTGCTCCAGCTAAGTAAGATCTAAACTTGTCAAAAGCAAAAACAACGGCAAGGAGCTCTTTCTCAGTGGTAGTATAATTCAACTGAGCTCCAGTCAAAGTTTTGCTAGCATAAGAAATTGCATGATGCTTTTTGTCTTTCATTTGACCAAGAACTGCCCCCACAGCATAATCACTAGCATCACACATTATTTCAAAAGGAAGCGTCCAATCAGGGGGTTGAATGATTGGAGCAGAGATGAGTGCATTCTTAAGAGTAGCAAAGGCATGCATGCAGTCGTCATTGAAATCAAAGGGTGCATCCTTAGCAAGCAAGTTCGTAAGGGGTCGTGCAATTTGAGAAAAATCTTTTATGAAGCGACGATAAAAACCAGCACGACCCAGAAAACTACGAACACCCTTGATATTCACAGGAGGCGGAAGCTTTTCTATAACTTCTATTTTTGCTTTGTCCACCTCTATTCCTCTCTCGGACACAAGGTGTCCAAGAACTATGCCCTCTTGGACCATGAAGTGGCACTTTTCCCAATTAAGTACCAGGTCCCTCTCATGGCATCTCTGTAAGACCTTGTCTAAATTTTCTAAGCAATGATCGAAGGTTTTACCATAAACAGAGAAATCATCCATAAAAACTTCCATAATTTCTTCGATCATATCAGAGAAAATAGACATCATGCAACGTTGGAACGAGGCAGGTGCATTGCACAAACCAAAAGACATGCGACAATAAGCATAAGTTCCATACGGGCATGTGAAAGTTGTCTTACTTTGATCGTCGGGGTGGATGGGAATTTGATGATATCCCGAATACCCATCAAGGAAACAGAAGAAAGAATGATTTGCCAGCCGTTCCAACATCTCATCGATGAAGGGCAGCGGAAAATGATCTTTCTTTGTAGCCTTGTTAAGTTTTCGGTAATCAATGCACATTCGCCACCCCGTGACGGTTCGTTGAGGAATGAGTTCATTTTTATCATTATGAACAACCGTCATACCTCCTTTCTTGGGTACCACTTGTACGGGGCTCACCCAATCACTGTGAGGAACAGGATAGATGATCCCAGCGTGTAATAGCTTCAAGACCTCTTTCTTCACAACTTCTCTCATCGCATTATTCAGCCTCCTTTGAGGTTCCCTTGAAGGTGTACTTTCAGGATCCGTGGGAATGCGATGGGTGCAGAGAGCGGGGCTGATCCCTTTTAGGTCTTCAAGTGAGTAGCCAAGAACGGAGCGATGTTTTTCAAGCACGGCTATGAGTTTGGTGGTTTCTTCTTCCGAAAGCTTGTCACTTATGATGACGGGAGCTTGCGGATCTCCGTGCAAGAAAGCATAGCGCAAACCAGGAGGTAGCGCTTTAAGATCAATGGGAGGTCGTGGCGGTGGTGTGGTTTGTGGTAGCTCAAAGGTGTCCTCCGAGTCGGCTTCTTCTAAGATAAAGTCTTGTGCATCTTCTTCCAAGGCTAACTCGGGGTCCATGTGAGGAAAAATGGCCATGACCTCCTCCACTTGATATTCCTCAAGTGGTTCATCGGAAAGAGTGTTTCGTGATGTGGTAATTGGAATGGAGAATGACTCTTTTCCGAGGGTGAAATTGAGGTTTCCAAATGATGGGGCATCGATGAGGAATTTTTCTATGGGATGCCCGATCATTATGTCGAAGTTTGGGACTTCGAAGACGTAGAAATCTAGGATAACCTCAAGGTCTTCATGATAGAGGGTCACATCTCTGACAATCCCCAAACTCTCAAGAATATGGCCTGATGGGTGCTTGAGGAGTTTGTTTGTTGATGTCCATGGTCGGTTGCCAAAGATTGACAACGCATATATGTCGGAGAGGATATTGGCACCAACAAGGGGGTTGTAGAGTGCATCCACCTTGGTTCCTTTGATGGAGCAGCGTATGTTGGTTGAGGGAGGGCAGAGCCGAATGATATCCATGGATAGCTCATTCTCCCTCAACCATTCATCGCTCATGATTGAAGTAAGCTCCCGAACAGTCTCCACAAGATATTCTTTTTCAATTGGTTCGGGAGGTGGCAAAGGAACAGGCGGTCTCTTTTGAAACAAATAGTTCGAGGTGTTTCCAAAATCTTCAAAAATTTCTTCCTCAAACTCAAATGGGAACTCTAGAGGTTCATCATCCTCTGTCATTGTTCGGGAATCAGATGAGGACTCGGATGTTGGGTCTACCAAGGTAGACACCTTTTGTTGTGTTTCCACAATGAGTTCCTCATCTTTTGACTCCGGCTCCTCGGGTATTTCAGCGGAAAAAGGTGTATTTTCAACAATTCTTTCTAGCAAATCTTTTGCTTCCGCTATGGTCTTATGAGAGAAAGAACCACCGGCAGCCGTGTCAAGATAAAGTGCGGTGTCTTTGCTCAACCCTGAATAAAAATGTTGCAAAAGAACGGGTTCTGGGAGCAATAACTCTGGACCGGAATCTGTTAATGAACAGAACCGTATCCATGCCGCACTAAGGGTTTCTTCCTCCTCTTGGCGAAAGTTAATTATTTCCGCGCGTAGAGCAGTGATACGAGATACGGGAAAAAATGCTAGACAAAATTTGTCTCGCAATTCTTTCCAATCGCCGTTCACTCTCTTAGCGGTGTAAGTGTACCATTGCTTCGCCTTCCCATTGAGAGAGAAGGAAAACAATTTCCACTTTAAAGTTTCATGTGTCATGCCATTGATCAATCGGCATGCACACAAGTGCTCAAACTCTCGCAAGTGTTCAAAGGGATTTTCATTTTTAAAACCAGAGAAAGAAAGTCCTTTGATCAAAGAAATAAAACTGGGGCTGAGCTCATAGCTTGTTGAAACAACAAGTTGAGATGAACATGGTGGCTCTAAGAGCTCGCCCCGTGGAGTGGAAAAAGATTGGATTGTAGGTGATGACTCCATGTGTGTATTTTTTTTTTTTTCTAATTTAATTGAACGGGAAATGTAAAGATAAGTTACGAGGGCAAACCTGGTCCGCTACAGAATTAGCAACCGCTCCCCGGCAACGGCGCCAGAAATGCTTGTTGGTATTTCTTACACCACGAATAAATCCGCAAGCGCACGGAATACCGTTGTAGCACTTCACCCGGGAGTATTCCAAGGTATCGTATTTGTTTTCCCCAAGGAACGGTGATAACCTGCAGCAAGGTTAGTTTTACCCAAGGACACACAAGAATGGCAGTAGTATAGGATTGAGAGGATGAATAAAGATCTAGCTGTCCCGCAGGACGATCGCACTCTAGCTCTACTCGTTTACTTCGGGCACTGGTATAGACCTGGTCTGCCAAGTCACGCCAGCCTGTAGCTCTACGACGAACCCGAACGTGGAGGATTACAAGGGACGGACAGGGCTGTCACCACCTGCCGCCTACCTCTACAAACCGTGGGGCACGCTGCAAACAAAGGTAACCTCTAGCCTAGGCACCACGCCTATGCCGTCGATTACTACTCTAACCCCGGTCCTGGTACCAATCTGGAAGGCTAGAGCACCCCTCGCGGAGCGATGATCCCGTAAACAAGTATAACAAGAATAACGACTAGTATGTAAAGCTCACTAGATCAATAACACCACGAATACTAATCTTACGAATAAGAACAAGGTTCGCACTATGAACGAACGACGAACGAACGACGAACGATGAACGAACTAAGAACGAACGACGAACGATGAACGAACGACGAACGAACTAAGAACGAACGAAGAACGATGAACGAACGACGAACGAACGAAGAACGAACGATGAACTATTAATAAGATAAATATCCGCCAAGGGTACAAGATAAGGAGATAACTAAAAGGAAAGCTATCCCTCTCTTGATCCTTGCCCTCTCCTCTATTCTACTACTGTACAAGAGGCCCTTGGCCTGGATGGGAGTGGAATGACTTGTGTCTTGTGATGTCCTTTGGAGGAGGGGGGTACCCCTTTATTTATAGCCCAAGAAGGTCGGCAACTTGAGGCGGTTCCTTAGGTCGGTGGCATTGATTGCAGGCGGAACCGACCTCTGGAAGGCGGTGGCGAACCGCCATAGGAAGATGGGCCAGTGGGGCCACCACAGGGGGTCGGCCGACCTAGGGTTTGGGGTCGGCCGACCTGTGGCTGGCCCCTCTGGGCCTGGGCCTTCTCAGGTGGCTTCCCCTGGTTGCCTTCTCCTCTGATCCACCTGCTATGGGTGGACTTGAAGTCTTTTTATCGGGAGTTGGGCTTTATTTGGATAATTCTTTATTCCGGGGAAAATTGGTGTTTCCAGGATGGGCCTTTTATGCTTCCTTTTCCCCGTTTTCCTATGAATTGCAGCTGCACTCACAAATTCACCCAGACTCGTGGAAATCATTAGTTTAAAGACCTAAGTCTACCTTTGGTGATTGTTTCATTATAAAAAGCGCAGCTAGTTGACGGGTAAATATTGGGTCTAAGAGCCGTCAACAAGGAACACTCAGTTCAGGTATCTTATACGCCGTCCCAGTGGCAGCTTGCAGGAGCTTATGACTGCACCCCATGGAGAGGAGTTCACATTCAGGGAGACTGTCCGCTATGCCAAGGCCCTGAATGATTCTCTTAATAACGCTCTAGATGACCTCGATGATGCTGAGGAAAGGATCAAGGACTTGGAAGAGGAGAACAGACAGTTGAGAGCTGCTCTTGCAGGAGAGGATTTGGAGGAGGACCCAGTGGAGGCGCCACCCCCTGTTCCAGCGCCGCCTCACTCGCCTACCCGTCAGGAGCTCCGTCGTGCTTGAGCAGTTTAGAGTGTCTTAGAGTTACCACATAGAGTTGTGAGGTCGATAGCTTCGATTAATATCTTGAGTTGAACTTGTAATAGGGATGTCTTAGCATGTTCTTTGCTTTTGAGTGGTGTGCTACTTTTCTATGAGTGGTGTGCTATGCCTGAGTTGGATTTTTGGTTGAGTGCGATGTGATGTAAGACTTGTCCTACAGACACATCTTAATATAGTTAAAGTTAGAGACTTAGTACTTGGGTTCTTAATCTTTTGGGTTTCTTGAATCTTTATCTTTATGCACTATCTTGATATCCTGATGTTATCTATCTTATGGTCAATCTTGATATACTGTTGGACTATCTTGTATCATGGTTATGTCATATCTGTCTTGCTATCATGGATCATTGTGGAATGTCCTTTGGTTCTGCAATAGTTGATTATTGTTCTTGATGCAATATTGATATATGATTCTTTTATTTAGTTATATCTATCTGTCACTTGGATATATAACATTTTACACCATGTTGCTGCCGAAATTTTCTACTTTTCCAGTTATTCTTTTACCTTGGTCATTGATAATTATCCTACACCGCATCTACCTTTCATATTCATCTAAGCTTTGCTATATCTTGTTTCAATTCACTCCATGATTCCTTTATACCTTGATAATCTGTTCTACCTGCTTGATGTTGTCTTATCTACCACACCT
Organism: Eragrostis nindensis; assembly: GCA_012490785.1. Lineage (NCBI taxonomy): Eukaryota > Viridiplantae > Streptophyta > Magnoliopsida > Poales > Poaceae > Eragrostis > Eragrostis nindensis. The sequence goes on from JAAXCT010000055.1 coordinate 487,623, forward strand.
TTCTTATCATATCTTTTCCTCTTATCAGATGTCTCGGAGGGGAGGTAACAATAACAACAACAATGATGCTGCAGCGCAACCTACCTTGGAGCAGTTTCTGATCGCGCAGACCCAGCTACTCCAGACCATGCAGCAGACTATGATCAACATGCAGCAGCAGCAGCCCCAGCCACAACAGCCGCAAGCCCCTCCAAGAGACAAGCTTGGAGAATTCCAGAGGACCAAGCCACCTACCTTTTCTCACTCTGTGGAGCCAATGGATGCTGATGACTGGCTGAAGACCGTTGAGAAGAAGCTGCAGGTAGTCCAGTGCACCAACAGAGAGAAGGTCCTGTATGCTTCTCACCAGCTTGTGGGTCCCGCTGCTGATTGGTGGGACACCTATGTGAATGCTCATGAGGAGCCAGACAGTATTAACTGGCAGGAGTTCAGGAACAGCTTCAGGTCTCACTTTGTGCCACAGGGCTTGATGAAGCTGAAGAGGAAGGAGTTCCAGAATCTAAAGCAGGGTTCCATGTCTGTGGGAGAGTACCTCACACGCTTCACTCAGCTGTCCAGGTATGCTCCGGGAGAGGTTGACACTGATGAGAAGAAGAGGGATTGTTTTATGGAAGGTCTGAATGATGAACTTGCATATGCACTTGAGGCCCGTGGATTCCAGAACTTTCAGGCTATGGTGGATGCTGCTCTTGTTCTGGAGAACAGGAGGAACAACATGGAGAGGAAGCGCAAGATGGAGCGTCAGAGTCAGCAGGGGAGCAGCTCAAGGCCTCGCTTGGGATCTTCATCAGCTGGACCTACATATCGCCCTCCACAGCAGAGCAGCCAGCAGAGGACTCAGCCTACTGGACAGGGATTCCAGACCCCTCAGCGTCAGGTTCAGCGCCCCAACACCCAGACTCCTCGCACTACTCAGTCCGCCCCACAGAGGACCAATCAGGGACAGAACACTGGAGTTCCAGGAGCCTGTTTCCATTGTGGAGACCCCAGCCACTATGTCAACAGGTGCCCTAAGAAGCGCCAAGATCAGAACTCAGCTCAAGGTACAGCTTCTGCTCCTAACCGTGGTGCCAACAATGCAACCCCCGCTGGACAGAGTCAAGCCCGTGCTCGTGTCAACCATGTGGCTTTGGAGGATGCTCAGGAGGCCCCAGATGTTGTTCTCGGTATGTTTCTCGCAAACGATCGCCCTGCAGTTGTGTTATTTGATTCTGGAGCATCTCATTCTTTTATATCTGCCGCTTATGTTGATAAACACAACCTTCCCATATCACTGCTTAAGAGTAGATTGTTAGTAAGTTCTCCTGGGGGAGAGATGAATGCAAGGCATGTTTGTCCTAAGTTAAGCCTTAATATAAGGGGGGTAGACTTCTCGGCAAACCTTATAGTTCTTGAATCTAAGGGAATTGATATCATTCTGGTATGGATTGGTTGAGCAAGCATAAAGGGCTTATTGATTGTGCTAAGAAGGCAGTGAGGCTGACAGCTAGTAATGGAGAGGAATTGGAGTATATTGCTGATCCACTTATCACTAGCAAAGGGGCAACCAACAGTATTGTGCTGAACCAACTGGAAGCGGGTACTGTTCAGGAAATCAGAGTTGTCAGCGAGTTTCCTGATGTGTTTCCTGAGGAATTGCCAGGTATGCCACCAGACCGTGATGTTGAATTTGTTATTGAATTACTACCTGGTACTGCTCCTATATCTAAGAGACCTTATAGAATGGCTGCTAATCAATTAGCTGAACTAAAAGAACAGTTACAGGAATTGTTAGATAAGGGTTATATTCGTCCTAGCTCATCACCTTGGGGTGCTCCTGTTATCTTTGTTCCTAAGAAGGATGGTACTCAAAGGATGTGTGTTGATTATAGAGCTCTTAATGATGTTACTATCAAGAACAAGTATCCTTTGCCTCGCATTGAAGATTTGTTTGATCAACTCAAGGGAGCTTGTGTGTTCTCTAAGATTGACCTCAGATCGGGTTATCATCAGTTGAAGATCCGTGCAAAAGACATTCCCAAGACTGCCTTCAGTACACAGTATGGTTTGTATGAGTATACAGTGATGTCTTTTGGGTTAACCAATGCTCCTGCCTACTTTATGTATCTGATGAATAAAGTGTTTATGGAATACTTGGACAAGTTTGTGGTGGTGTTCATAGATGATATTCTGGTATTCTCTAAGAATGAGGAAGAACATGAGGAACATCTGCGCCTGGTCTTGCAGAAGCTCAGAGAGAATCAGTTGTATGGTAAGCTCAGCAAGTGTGAATTCTGGTTGAAGGAGGTATCTTTTCTTGGCCATGTTATTTCAGCTGGTGGTGTGTCGGTTGATCCAAGTAAGGTTCAGGATGTGTTGAGCTGGAATGCACCTCAGAACGTTTCTGAGGTTCGGAGTTTTCTGGGTTTAGCAGGCTACTATCGTCGATTTATTGAGGGATTCTCCAAGATAGCGAAGCCCTTGACAGAGCTACTTGTAAAGGGAAAGGAGTTCAAGTGGACATCCAGTTGTGAGGCTAGCTTTCAAGAGTTGAAGACCAAATTGACCACAGCACCGGTGTTGATCATGCCAGGCATGGAGAAGCCATTCTCAATCCATTGTGATGCCTCTCGACAAGGATTAGGATGTGTTCTTATGCAAGAAGGTCATGTTGTGGCTTATGCCTCCAGACAGTTGAGGAAACATGAGTTGAACTATCCGACACATGACTTAGAGTTAGCAGCAGTGGTTCATGCACTCAAGATATGGAGGCACTACCTCATCGGTAAGAGATGTGAGATTTTCTCAGATCATAAGAGTTTAAAGTACATTTTTACACAACCAGACCTCAACCTTAGGCAGCGCAGATGGTTGGAATTAATCAAGGACTATGATTTGGGAATCAATTATCATCCAGGAAAGGCAAATGTGGTTGCGGATGCTTTAAGTAGGAGATCCCATCTGAATGTGTTATCTACTAGAGAGTTACCGCCTGAGTTTTGCAAAGAGTTTGAAAGGCTCAACTTGGTATGGGTATCTAACACTGAAGTGGTTGTAATGGAAGTGGACCCCACTTTAGAGCAAGACATCAAGAAAGGTCAGCTCAAGGATGAGAAGATATTAGAGATCAAGCAACAGATCAAGAAGGGCAAAGCACCAGAATTCGTGGAGGATGAACAGGGTATTGTTTGGTACAAGAAGAGGCTCTGTGTGCCAGATGATAAGGAGATCAAGGAATTGATACTGCGAGAGGCTCATGATTCGGCTTACTCTATTCATCCAGGCAGTTCCAAGATGTACCAAGACCTCAAGACTCAGTATTGGTGGTACGGCATGAAGAGGGATGTTGCTGAATATGTTGCACTTTGTGACACTTGTCAGAGAGTCAAGGCAGAACATCAAAGGCCAGCTGGTTTGCTACAGCCCTTAAAGGTGCCAGAATGGAAATGGGAAGAAATTGGTATGGACTTCATAGTAGGTCTGCCTAGAACTAAAGCAGGGTACGATTCCATATGGGTCGTTGTGGATCGTTTGACTAAGGTGGCCCACTTCATTCCAGTGAAGACGACCTATAGCGGGCCACAGCTTGCGGAGTTGTATATATCTCGGATATTTTGTTTGCATGGTACGCCTAAGAAGATTGTGTCAGATCGAGGGACGCAGTTCACTTCTAGATTTTGGGAAAAGTTGCATGAGTCTATGGACACAAGATTGAACTTCAGTTCAGCATATCATCCTCAGACAGATGGGCAGACAGAAAGGGTGAATCAGATATTGGAGGACATGTTGAGGGCTTGTGCTTTGAAGTATGGCCGCAGTTGGGATAAGAGTCTTCCTTATGCTGAGTTCTCTGTTGACGGCTCTTAGACCCAATATTTACCCGTCAACTAGCTGCGCTTTTTATAATGAAACAATCACCAAAGGTAGACTTAGGTCTTTAAACTAATGATTTCCACGAGTCTGGGTGAATTTGTGAGTGCAGCTGCAATTCATAGGAAAACGGGGAAAAGGAAGCATAAAAGGCCCATCCTGGAAACACCAATTTTCCCCGGAATAAAGAATTATCCAAATAAAGCCCAACTCCCGATAAAAAGACTTCAAGTCCACCCATAGCAGGTGGATCAGAGGAGAAGGCAACCAGGGGAAGCCACCTGAGAAGGCCCAGGCCCAGAGGGGCCAGCCACAGGTCGGCCGACCCCAAACCCTAGGTCGGCCGACCCCCTGTGGTGGCCCCACTGGCCATCTTCCTATGGCGGTTCGCCACCGCCTTCCAGAGGTCGGTTCCGCCTGCAATCAATGCCACCGACCTAAGGAACCGCCTCAAGTTGCCGACCTTCTTGGGCTATAAATAAAGGGGTACCCCCCTCCTCCAAAGGACATCACAAGACACAAGTCATTCCACTCCCATCCAGGCCAAGGGCCTCTTGTACAGTAGTAGAATAGAGGAGAGGGCAAGGATCAAGAGAGGGATAGCTTTCCTTTTAGTTATTTCCTTATCTTGTACCCTTGGCGGATATTTATCTTATTAATAGTTCATCATTCGTTCTTCGTTCGTTCGTCGTTCGTTCATCGTTCTACGTTCGTTCTTAGTTCGTTCGTCGTTCGTTCATCGTTCGTCGTTCGTTCTTAGTTCGTTCATCGTTCGTCGTTCGTTCGTCGTTCGTTCATAGTGCGAACCTTGTTCTTATTCGTAAGATTAGTATTTGTGGTGTTATTGATCTAGTGAGCTTTACATACTAGTCGTTATTCTTGTTATACTTGTTTACGGGATCATCGCTCCGCGAGGGGTGCTCTAGCCTTCCAGATTGGTACCAGGACCGGGGTTAGAGTAGTAATCGACGGCATAGGCGTGGTGCCTAGGCTAGAGGTTACCTTTGTTTGCAGCGTGCCCCACGGTTTGTAGAGGTAGGCGGCAGGTGGTGACAGCCCTGTCCGTCCCTTGTAATCCTCCACGTTCGGGTTCGTCGTAGAGCTACAGGCTGGCGTGACTTGGCAGACCAGGTCTATACCAGTGCCCGAAGTAAACGAGTAGAGCTAGAGTGCGATCGTCCTGCGGGACAGCTAGATCTTTATTCATCCTCTCAACCCTATACTACTGCCATTCTTGTGTGTCCTTGGGTAAAACTAACCTTGCTGCAGATTATCACCGTTCCTTGGGGAAAACAAATACGATACCTTGGAATACTCCCGGGTGAAGTGCTACAACGGTATTCCGTGCGCTTGCGGATTTATTCGTGGTGTAAGAAATACCAACAAGCATTTCTGGCGCCGTTGCCGGGGAGCGGTTGCTAATTCTGTAGCGGACCAGGTTTGCCCTCGTAACTTATCTTTACATTTCCCGTTCAATTAAATTAGAAAAAAAAAATGCACACATGGAGTCATCACCTACAATCCAATCTTTTTCCACTCCACGGGGCGAGCTCTTAGAGCCACCATGTTCATCTCAACTTGTTGTTTCAACAAGCTATGAGCTCAGCCCCAGTTTTATTTCTTTGATCAAAGGACTTTCTTTCTCTGGTTTTAAAAATGAAAATCCCTTTGAACACTTGCGAGAGTTTGAGCACTTGTGTGCATGCCGATTGATCAATGGCATGACACATGAAACTTTAAAGTGGAAATTGTTTTCCTTCTCTCTCAATGGGAAGGCGAAGCAATGGTACACTTACACCGCTAAGAGAGTGAACGGCGATTGGAAAGAATTGCGAGACAAATTTTGTCTAGCATTTTTTCCCGTATCTCGTATCACTGCTCTACGCGCGGAAATAATTAACTTTCGCCAAGAGGAGGAAGAAACCCTTAGTGCGGCATGGATACGGTTCTGTTCATTAACAGATTCCGGTCCAGAGTTATTGCTCCCAGAACCCGTTCTTTTGCAACATTTTTATTCAGGGTTGAGCAAAGACACCGCACTTTATCTTGACACGGCTGCCGGTGGTTCTTTCTCTCATAAGACCATAGCGGAAGCAAAAGATTTGCTAGAAAGAATTGTTGAAAATACACCTTTTTCCGCTGAAATACCCGAGGAGCCGGAGTCAAAAGATGAGGAACTCATTGTGGAAACACAACAAAAGGTGTCTACCTTGGTAGACCCAACATCCGAGTCCTCATCTGATTCCCGAACAATGACAGAGGATGATGAACCTCTAGAGTTCCCATTTGAGTTTGAGGAAGAAATTTTTGAAGATTTTGGAAACACCTCGAACTATTTGTTTCAAAAGAGACCGCCTGTTCCTTTGCCACCTCCCGAACCAATTGAAAAAGAATATCTTGTGGAGACTGTTCGGGAGCTTACTTCAATCATGAGCGATGAATGGTTGAGGGAGAATGAGCTATCCATGGATATCATTCGGCTCTGCCCTCCCTCAACCAACATACGCTGCTCCATCAAAGGAACCAAGGTGGATGCACTCTACAACCCCCTTGTTGGTGCCAATATCCTCTCCGACATATATGCGTTGTCAATCTTTGGCAACCGACCATGGACATCAACAAACAAACTCCTCAAGCACCCATCAGGCCATATTCTTGAGAGTTTGGGGATTGTCAGAGATGTGACCCTCTATCATGAAGACCTTGAGGTTATCCTAGATTTCTACGTCTTCGAAGTCCCAAACTTCGACATAATGATCGGGCATCCCATAGAAAAATTCCTCATCGATGCCCCATCATTTGGAAACCTCAATTTCACCCTCGGAAAAGAGTCATTCTCCATTCCAATTACCACATCACGAAACACTCTTTCCGATGAACCACTTGAGGAATATCAAGTGGAGGAGGTCATGGCCATTTTTCCTCACATGGACCCCGAGTTAGCCTTGGAAGAAGATGCACAAGACTTTATCTTAGAAGAAGCCGACTCGGAGGACACCTTTGAGCTACCACAAACCACACCACCGCCACGACCTCCCATTGATCTTAAAGCGCTACCTCCTGGTTTGCGCTATGCTTTCTTGCACGGAGATCCGCAAGCTCCCGTCATCATAAGTGACAAGCTTTCGGAAGAAGAAACCACCAAACTCATAGCCGTGCTTGAAAAACATCGCTCCGTTCTTGGCTACTCACTTGAAGACCTAAAAGGGATCAGCCCCGCTCTCTGCACCCATCGCATTCCCACGGATCCTGAAAGTACACCTTCAAGGGAACCTCAAAGGAGGCTGAATAATGCGATGAGAGAAGTTGTGAAGAAAGAGGTCTTGAAGCTATTACACGCTGGGATCATCTATCCTGTTCCTCACAGTGATTGGGTGAGCCCCGTACAAGTGGTACCCAAGAAAGGAGGTATGACGGTTGTTCATAATGATAAAAATGAACTCATTCCTCAACGAACCGTCACGGGGTGGCGAATGTGCATTGATTACCGAAAACTTAACAAGGCTACAAAGAAAGATCATTTTCCGCTGCCCTTCATCGATGAGATGTTGGAACGGCTGGCAAATCATTCTTTCTTCTGTTTCCTTGATGGGTATTCGGGATATCATCAAATTCCCATCCACCCCGACGATCAAAGTAAGACAACTTTCACATGCCCGTATGGAACTTATGCTTATCGTCGCATGTCTTTTGGTTTGTGCAATGCACCTGCCTCGTTCCAACGTTGCATGATGTCTATTTTCTCTGATATGATCGAAGAAATTATGGAAGTTTTTATGGATGATTTCTCTGTTTATGGTAAAACCTTCGATCATTGCTTAGAAAATTTAGACAAGGTCTTACAGAGATGCCATGAGAAGGACCTGGTACTTAATTGGGAAAAGTGCCACTTCATGGTCCAAGAGGGCATAGTTCTTGGACACCTTGTGTCCGAGAGAGGAATAGAGGTGGACAAAGCAAAAATAGAAGTTATAGAAAAGCTTCCGCCTCCTGTGAATATCAAGGGTGTTCGTAGTTTTCTGGGTCATGCTGGTTTTTATCGTCGCTTCATAAAAGATTTTTCTCAAATTGCACGACCCCTTACGAACTTGCTTGCTAAGGATGCACCCTTTGATTTCAATGATGACTGCATGCATGCCTTTGCTACTCTTAAGAATGCACTCATCTCTGCTCCAATCATTCAACCCCCTGATTGGACGCTTCCTTTTGAAATAATGTGTGATGCTAGTGATTATGCTGTGGGGGCAGTTCTTGGTCAAATGAAAGACAAAAAGCATCATGCAATTTCTTATGCTAGCAAAACTTTGACTGGAGCTCAGTTGAATTATACTACCACTGAGAAAGAGCTCCTTGCCGTTGTTTTTGCTTTTGACAAGTTTAGATCTTACTTAGCTGGAGCAAAAGTTATCGTTTACACTGATCATGCTGCTTTGAGATATCTGCTTGCTAAGAAAGATGCTAAACCTCGTCTCATAAGATGGATCCTTCTACTCCAAGAGTTTGATCTTGAAATTAAAGATAAGAAAGGAGTAGAAAATTCTGTAGCAGATCATTTGTCGCGTATGCAGTTCACTAACTTGCAGGAGTTACCCATAAATGACTTCCTACGCGACGACATGCTGCTGAAAGTGACGGATTCGCACCCTTGGTACGCCGACATTGTGAACTTCATCGCCACAGGATACGTACCACCAGGGGCGGATAAAAGAAGATTGATTTATGAAAGTCGCCGTCACTTATGGAATGAACCATACCTCTATCGTGTCTGCGCCGATGGACTGCTTAGGCGATGTGTGCCCACTCCCGAGAGCACACAAATCATTGAAAAATGCCATGCAGCCCCATACGGTGGACACTATGGTGCCTTCCGTACCCAAGCAAAGATCTGGCAAAGTGGATTCTTCTGGCCAACCATGTATGAAGATACAAAAGAATTCATTAGAAGATGCCCACAATGCCAGAGATTTGGAGGCATCACAGCACGAGATGCAATGCCCCTCACATACAACCTTCAAGTCGAACTCTTCGATGTATGGGGCATTGACTTCATGGGACCATTCGTGAAGTCCCAGGATTGTGAATACATATTGGTGGCAGTGGATTACGTATCCAAATGGGTAGAAGCTATGCCATGCCGAGCTGCCGACTCCAAACACGCTCGCCGGATGTTCCACGAGTTTATCTTTCCAAGGTTTGGAACTCCGAGAATGGTGATAAGCGACGGAGGGTCTCACTTCATTGATAAGACCTTCCGTAGCTTTCTAAGAGAGCTTGGAGCAAAGCACAACATTGCCACTCCATACCATCCTCAAACGAATGGGCAGGCCGAAACATCCAACAAACAAATCAAGCGGATCCTGCAGAAAACAGTCTTGGAAATGGGGAAGGGATGGAAGAACAAGCTACCCGATGCACTATGGGCATATAGAACAGCCTACAAGACACCCATAGGCATGTCACCATACCAACTCGTCTATGGAAAAACGTGCCATTTGCCAGTCGAGTTGGAACATAAAGCATATTGGGCCATGAGAACTTGGAACATGGATATGAAAGGAGCTGGGTGGAGAAGAAAAATGGAGATAGCTGAGTTGGAAGAATGAGAGACAAAGCATATCACAACTCAGCCATCTACAAGGAGCGTACAAAGCGCTGGCATGACCGGCGAATAAAGATAAAAGAATTCAAAGTTGGAGACAAGGTGTTGCTCTTCAATTCAAGGGTAAAGCTTTTCGGGCATGGAAAATTGAGAAGTAAATGGAACGGACCATACACCATCATCGACACGTCGACTCATGGGGCAATCACACTCCAGGACGACGGAGGTAATGTATTCAAGGTAAATGGTCAGCGCCTTAAAATTTATCTTGAACCCGAAGCAAATAAAGATTTCGATGTCATGAATCTAATTGATTTAAATCTTTTATCCTGACATCCTCTGTTTCTTATTTTTACCCGTCGCAATTATTGTACAATATATTTTCGAATAAGAAGAGCACTGCAGAAATCAGGGGGCGAGTGGGACCCACACAGGGTCGGCCGACCCCCCTATCAGGTCGGGCGACCCCTGTGAGATCCACAACGGTCCTAATTTTCCCCCACCTGTTTCTCCAACGTTCACAAGCAGAAATCCCACTGATGTAGCTCCTGCTCTGCTCCGGGAAAATCAGGGAAATTCTTTCCTTAGTCTCCCTTATAAATATTAGTGATTTCCTCTCTTTTCCCTTGCACCACCCATCTTCTTCATCAAACCAAGATCCCAAAACACTCCCAACATCACCATGGACAGCAGCATCCCTGACTTTGATGTGTCCGCCACCACAAGCCAACTCTTGCGCGAACTTGACCTAGAGAACATCCTTGATCCCGTCACCCCCATTGAGCAAGCCAACTTTGTGGATGTCGCACCCATGGCCCTCCTACCACCACCAAGTACTCCCGTTGCAGCTCCCATAGCCAAGAAGGTCTTAAGGAAGAGTTATTCTACTCCACCTCATCCTACCACGGGGGCGCTCACTCCAAGGAAGGCTCGTCGCGACGATCCGGGAACCTCTCTCCGCCCAGGAGAGAAGTACGTGGGATCACTAGTCACCAAGAGTGGCAATGTGGTACACCATCAATACATTGAGCACTCTCCCCTCGCTGCTGCTCCCAAGAAGATGGGAGATCCACGCTTCAAGATTACGGGCGTCCGCGGGAAGGGGAAACAGCTCGTTCAGCCGCTTACATCAGCAGAAAAGAAGGGTGCCTATGAATCCATGAGCTCTACTCCTACCAAGAGAGTTAGGAGGCACCTTTCTCCCTCACCTATCAAAAGGGCAGGGGGTATGTACGAAAGTGAAGAGGAAAAGACGCCCAAGAAGAAGCCTTATGACCGCCTCCTTGCTAAGTACATCGACCTCCGTGACTCGCATCTTGAGCTCGGGAACAAAGTGGCCGAGCTAAGGGAAGCCATGGAGGAGCTGCGCGAGAACAACGCAAACTTACGCCGCAGCACCAACTCCAAGCTTAAGCGTCTCTTCAAAGGCGCAGGAAAGGAGGAAAAATTCTATATCTAATCCTCCACTTTTATTTTAGCTAAAAGGCGCATTTTGCTTAGTTTATTTTCATTCTTATTTCCCTTCAAATTTGTAATGCGCCTGCGAGTTCAGTTTTAAATTCAATCAATGATAGTGCTCCCCGGGCTTGCATACCGGTAGAGCAATATTTGTGTTTCCATATCTTTGTCGTTTTTGAAGGAAACAGGCAAAAAGGCAAGTGTGGGGGGGGGGAAACGTCGCCATATCTGGAACAATCACGACCAAATCATCCAGAATCACATGAGGCAACTCAGGAAAGGCCAACACGCGAAAATTCAGAACCAGTGGGGTCCAGGCCAGGTCGGCCGACCCCACCAGGAGGGTCGGGCGACCCCTGGTGGTCCCCACCAGGCTCCAGCCTCCTCCTGCCTCCTGAGTTTGCACCACACTTCCACTTTTTGCCTGCTACACCGTCAAGCTCATTCTGATAATCTGAAAAATAAATAAAACTTGACGCACTAATCTTTTGGGAAAATCATAATTGATTTATCTTTTGCCCACAACTCTACCTCTCACATTCGTGGACTTGCACACTTGTTATTTCTCGCTTCATCGCTGAATGCTTGTGAACACCTTATCATTAGGAACCCATGTTTTTCCTAGATAATTGGCATGTGAGATATGGTTTGTCGAAATGATCTTTGCTTAACCTTCAAGTCCTTGGGAATTTATCTTTATGAAAATCAAAAATTCCATAGTATGATGCTCCTCACTTGATTTATATTTTCCTACCAAGGCCAAGAACTCTACATGAATACTTTGATAGCCTATAAGCTGCTAGTTGTTGATTTGAGCTTTGTCAAATTCTTGGACCCTAGTGAGAAGCTTGTCATACTCTTTTGATCAAGATCACGTACACTCCACCTCACATGCTACACTTCTACACTGGAAGTTGAGCAACATTCCATCATCCATCCACCAAATAAATACTCCAAAAATCTCTGCCACCTTTCTCTCTCAAAAATATCATTGGAGACATGGCTATGCAAAAAGAAAAAGAATAATCCCTGCTCATACAAAAGTAGAGCATGATGAAAAAAAAAATGATGATGGGAAAAATAAAGAAGGAAAAAAAAAAGTATGATAGCCATGTCCTCCTCAAAAGTTCAAAAAGAGAGAGAAGGTAACACCATAAAAAGGAGTACAAATAATTTTCCACTTCATACCACCACCACACATGCACATCTTGATCAGATTGTATGACTTGTTTTCTCCATTGGATCCAGTCTTTGACTTAGCAATAAAAGAGACACTAGTATGCTCCACGTTACCCTACCTTGAGCTCCACAAAAGCCTGATCAAACACAAGGAGGGGAGAGGCAAAATCATGGCCCTTGAGAGGAAAATACATAAACACCATGAGCGACTTGAGAGAGTCATTTGAGGAGCATGAAACTATGTTTTTGTTTCTGAAAATTATGCAAAAATCCCAAGGTACTTGACAGGGAAGGCGAGGTGATTTGAGACATGACCGTTCCACTTATCAATCATCCAAGGAATGCATGTTAGACACCTCAAAGTTCACAGGTATGAAGTGTGGCTTGCAATAACTTGTGTGCAGGCTCTCTTTTATGAGGATGAGTATCTCCCGCTTATGCTCGCAACTTTACTCGAGGACGAGCAAAGAGCTAAGTGTGGGGGAGTTGTTGACGGCTCTTAGACCCAATATTTACCCGTCAACTAGCTGCGCTTTTTATAATGAAACAATCACCAAAGGTAGACTTAGGTCTTTAAACTAATGATTTCCACGAGTCTGGGTGAATTTGTGAGTGCAGCTGCAATTCATAGGAAAACGGGGAAAAGGAAGCATAAAAGGCCCATCCTGGAAACACCAATTTTCCCCGGAATAAAGAATTATCCAAATAAAGCCCAACTCCCGATAAAAAGACTTCAAGTCCACCCATAGCAGGTGGATCAGAGGAGAAGGCAACCAGGGGAAGCCACCTGAGAAGGCCCAGGCCCAGAGGGGCCAGCCACAGGTCGGCCGACCCCAAACCCTAGGTCGGCCGACCCCCTGTGGTGGCCCCACTGGCCCATCTTCCTATGGCGGTTCGCCACCGCCTTCCAGAGGTCGGTTCCGCCTGCAATCAATGCCACCGACCTAAGGAACCGCCTCAAGTTGCCGACCTTCTTGGGCTATAAATAAAGGGGTACCCCCCTCCTCCAAAGGACATCACAAGACACAAGTCATTCCACTCCCATCCAGGCCAAGGGCCTCTTGTACAGTAGTAGAATAGAGGAGAGGGCAAGGATCAAGAGAGGGATAGCTTTCCTTTTAGTTATTTCCTTATCTTGTACCCTTGGCGGATATTTATCTTATTAATAGTTCATCGTTCGTTCTTCGTTCGTTCGTCGTTCGTTCATCGTTCTACGTTCGTTCTTAGTTCGTTCGTCGTTCGTTCATCGTTCGTCGTTCGTTCTTAGTTCGTTCATCGTTCGTCGTTCGTTCGTCGTTCGTTCATAGTGCGAACCTTGTTCTTATTCGTAAGATTAGTATTCGTGGTGTTATTGATCTAGTGAGCTTTACATACTAGTCGTTATTCTTGTTATACTTGTTTACGGGATCATCGCTCCGCGAGGGGTGCTCTAGCCTTCCAGATTGGTACCAGGACCGGGGTTAGAGTAGTAATCGACGGCATAGGCGTGGTGCCTAGGCTAGAGGTTACCTTTGTTTGCAGCGTGCCCCACGGTTTGTAGAGGTAGGCGGCAGGTGGTGACAGCCCTGTCCGTCCCTTGTAATCCTCCACGTTCGGGTTCGTCGTAGAGCTACAGGCTGGCGTGACTTGGCAGACCAGGTCTATACCAGTGCCCGAAGTAAACGAGTAGAGCTAGAGTGCGATCGTCCTGCGGGACAGCTAGATCTTTATTCATCCTCTCAACCCTATACTACTGCCATTCTTGTGTGTCCTTGGGTAAAACTAACCTTGCTGCAGATTATCACCGTTCCTTGGGGAAAACAAATACGATACCTTGGAATACTCCCGGGTGAAGTGCTACAACGGTATTCCGTGCGCTTGCGGATTTATTCGTGGTGTAAGAAATACCAACATTCTCCTACAACAACAGTTACCAGGAAAGTTTGAAGATGTCACCGTTTGAGGCCTTGTATGGACGGAAGTGCAGAACTCCACTGTTCTGGAATGAAACCGGTGAGAGTCAAGTCTTTGGGCCAGAAATCCTCCGAGATGCTGAACGACAGGTGCAGATTATTAGGGAGAATCTGAGGGTTGCTCAGTCCAGGCAGAAGAGCTATGCTGATCATAGAAGGAGGGACCTTAGTTTTGAGGTTGGTGACTTTGTGTACTTGAAGGTGTCGCCTATGAGAGGACTTCGCCGTTTCAAGGTCAGAGGCAAGCTGTCGCCTCGGTTCATCGGTCCTTTCAAGATTCTGGAAAGGAGGGGTGAAGTAGCATATCAGTTGGAGTTACCACCGAAGCTGTCAGATGTACACGATGTGTTCCATGTCTCTCAGTTGAAGAAGTGTCTGCGAGTTCCTGAGGAGCAACTGCCACTAGAGGACTTGGATGCCAGCGAGGATCTCACATATCAAGAGTATCCAGTCAAAATCTTGGAAACATCAGAGAAGGTGACCAGAAACAAGAGGTACCGTATGTGCAAAGTGCAGTGGAGCCATCACTCAGAGGAAGAAGCTACCTGGGAGAGGGAAGATGATCTGAAGTCAGAATTTCCAAATTTCTTCTCCGATCCGTCCGAATCTCGAGGGCGAGATTCATCCTAAGGGGGGTAGGTTTGTAACACCCTAATTTTCACATTTTTCGAATAGTTTAAAAATTTCCTTAATTTAATTAGGGTGTTATCACTTTTCCTACTCAAAAGAACTATTTTCTAAATTAAATAAATTAATTTAGGTTATAAAAATAATTGTTTGTTGCATTCATGCTGGAGTAGTCTGCAGTAAGGATTTTATTGTGTGGAAAATGTATTCAAAATTCGAATAGAATTCGTTTTCGTTTAGTATAGAAAATCAAATAGGAAATCGATTTAGAAAAGAAGAAAAGGAATCCCAGCCTGCTCTTGGGCCGAAACTGCCTGGCCCAGTTCGTCCTTTTTTCTTTTCTTTCTCTTTTTCCTTTTCTTTCCTGGGCCGGCTTTCTTTTCCTTTCTTCCGCGGCCCAGCCTGCCAAGTGAAGCCCGCGCGCAGCCCGGCCGGCCCCCGCGAGCCCGCGCGCAGCCCGCGACCGCGCCACCGCGCCGTACGCCGCTGCCACGCCGTCCTCGGCGTCCGAGTCGGACCCACCCTCGGCCACCGAGCTGTAAAAGGGAGTGGACCCCCCCTCCGCGGTCCCTTTCGCCCAAAATCGCCGCCTCGCGTCAACCCTAGTCGCCGCCACCATTGCCGCCGCCCTCGAGCTCGCCGACCCGCTCGCCCGCGACGCCCCGAGCGACGCCGACCCGACGCCGCTCTTGCCCGTGAAGCGCCGCCCCTTCGCCGCCCGCTCCGGTGAAGCTCCGACGACCCAACTCCCGCGTCGACGCCGCCGAAGACTCGCCGCCACACCTCGCCGTCGAACGTCGCCTCCCGGACTTCCCCGACCCCGCGCAACCGCCGAGGTGGGTTCATGGTCGACGTCCCGTGCTCCCCGTGTCCCCGCGGCGAGATCCCGAGCACCTTAGCGCCGATCCGGCCGTGCTCCGGCGAAGCGCCGCCGCGCTGGGTCACCGGCGACCAGCCCGGTCCACCGTGGACCCGTGGACCGGCGACCTCGAGCGGTCCACATCCGCCATGGACCCAGTCCATGGATTTTTCCAGATTTATTTAAACTTTATCGAATTACTGCATCAGCCTGACATCATGCTTACGCAATAACTCGAGTTTTCAGTAGAAAAATAATTTCAGAAATGTTAATCTTACAGTTTAAACCCTCTAACTTCAAATGCTTATAACTTTTTACTCTTAACTCCGTTTTTAGCGATTCTTGCGCTCACGCGATCGTAGGAACGAGCTCTAGCTGTTGGTACAGTTTTTGTAGCATTTTGGTACTGTGTGGTGTACTGTTCCTTATTGTTTGTGTATGTGTGCTTTGCATGTTACCGTTACTAGAAGAGGAGCCGTTTGAGAACTTCCAAGACCAAGAGTTTGATCAAGCAGCAGCAGGGGGAACAGGCAAGTGTCCTTGACCATTTTGAACCTATGTCTTTCTCCCTCTAGTTTAATTTGCATGCATAGCGTTTAATATGAATCCTATATGTCATTTATCCTGTTCCATACTATTCCTTTGTCGCCTGGTTGTGGTAGATGATAGTATGAGGATGGGTAGGTCTTGCTTAGCTTGCTGAACTGGGTTGGATGATAATTTGACTAATAATCTTGATTAATGGTTCACTTGAACATAATGATCACGGACCGGTTAATCTTTTTAGCAACATGGAACTTAGGTGATCCAAGCAGGAGGATGTTGATGATGGTGCGGGTATGCACATGTGCCTGTTATGGTACTGTTGGTTTGCGGTTAGTACCTGCTTGTGATCATAAGGACCGGTTCGTGGAGCGGCAACCCAGGACAACAGCGGAAAGCACAGGGTTGATTATGGTAGACTTGGTCAAGTATTATGTTGTCTTCCCAGTTTTGCTGGTGTTCAAGGAAAGAGGGAGGAAGGGTTACTTCTGAACTCAGGTGATGGAGGGGTACTCCTAGCCATGGCGCCAGAGGGGGCTACTGTTGCAGGGGTACTGGCAGTAGTACAACCTTAGCGAGGATGTTGGCAGGCTGGGAAGCGCTTTGAAAGACCATGTGGTGATCTCCTGGCTTCACACCTTGGTAGTGTGATTGTGGCAACATGGAGGCTTTAGTCACCGACGGGTGACGGAATCACCACCCTGTGGGTAAAGTTGTGCACCTCTGCAGAGAAGTAAAACTGTCATGACAGCCGTGCTCACGGTCAGGAGCGGCCTGGATCCTCACATGATTAGAGATGGATGGTTGGTTCTGGTGGGTAACCAGTTTGATGCTGCAAGGGGGTACCTTGTAGTATGGTTTTTGGGTGGGTAACCCGTCTTGCTACAAGTGGGTAACTTGTAGTGTCCCCTTTGATGGTAATTTTTGGGTGGGTTCTTCATCATCTAGTAAATAGGTGCTTTAATTAAATGACTTAATTTATAGTTGCTTTCTGCTATGAACCATGTGTTAGCCTTTCTTTTGGTTAAGCTATGCATGTCATCTTTTCCTACACTTGCGGAGTACGATATGTACTCACACTTGCTATTCCCCACACTATGTTGAACTGCTGCTCAGAAGATGAAGGCGCAATGGAGTACTTCGATGAAGAATACTAGGCGTGCTGTCTCCCAGTCGACTGCCTGTGTGATGGGTGTCTTCCGCTGTCGTTTTATTTAGTCTTATGAGATATTTTATTCGGATATTGTAATAATGATACGCTGAGACGATGTAATAATGACACTGGTTTTACTGTTTATTTCACTATTGTCTCTATATGTGTGGAACTTGATCCTGGCACACATATAGCTATGCATTCAGTTTTGTCCTTAAAACTGGGTGTGACACCACAGCTGGGGGTAGGCCGAAATGCTATTGGGCCGGCAGGGCTGGGCTAAAAAAGGGCAAGAAAGAAAAAAAAAAAATAACACTGTAGCAACTACTGCAGTGCTAAAATGCAGTGTTGGGCTGAAACTGGCCCTGGCTGGCTCCGCCACTGCTGACCTCTTGTTACAGTGTCACATTTTGAATTTTTAGATAAAGAAAACTCTATTTCATCAAGCAAATGAAAACATTCCGGTCTCTCCATCGTCCAATGGATTAACCGTTCATTATTACAACTTTTCACTATGTGTAGACTCTGTTTACCCCATAGTACACAAATTGAATCGCCAAATAAAAGGAGAAAACATAGTAAACACAGCAGTTCGCAAATTCCTTTAGCTGATGTTGCGTCGAGGTGTTACATACAACTGCAATCCAGTTTTTGTCTTCCAGCTTTTATTTTTGAGCCTGACCACCTTGTAGAGATTTGGAGCAATTTCTTTTGGAGATGTTCCTTGCAGCCACCTGTCTTGCAGGAAAAAGAGCAGTGTTTCCATCTCTCTAGGCGGGAGATGATGGAATCCCTGGTTAGTACAATCTATGTTTTACATCTCGATTTCGGATAAAGGAACATATGAAAAATTTCTTTTCTGAACTTCAACACTTTTCATTAATGAGTTATACAATCCAGCTCAATGACGCAATTGTTGGCCGATCAGCGTGGCGTACAAGACAATGTTCCAGGTATCCGGGACGCCGGAGACGCACCAGTGGGTGCAGTCGGCGTTGTTGCTGCCGCCGTTGTACTTGGTGGTGTGCCCGTCCTTCCGCAGCTGCGACATGAAGGTGATGTCCAGCAGGTACACCGGCTTTGCCATGCTCGCCAAGATTCTCCTCAAGACCGTGTCCTGCGGGTTAACTTGGGCGTGGTAGGCTGCCGTGTTATTCAGCGGCTGCGTCTCGCCCATGCACATCTTGCCGGACGGCGCGCCCCATTCTTCGCCGCTGCACACGGTCACCACCTTGTTAGAGCACAGCCGATCGACTAGCAGCCTAAGAGTTTGGAGGTCGCAACACGTATAGGCGTGCACTTGCTGTACGTATGATGCGCAGTAGCAAGTTGTGCAGAGAATTTCTTACTAGCGGTGGGAGGGAGAGTACCCCTGGAAGAACACTTTGGTGCTGGTCTGGCCGAGGTTGGCATCGACCCATCTGGCCCAGGTTTGCAGCCCCTTGGAGAACGCCTGGGTCCGGTCCATGTCGGGCATAATCGTGTTGCCATCCTGGATGTAGTCCCAGCTGCTGCAGGACACACGCAAAATGCGAGTTCAGACCGGCCTGGCCTACCCGAGTCAAAGAATGGGAGGACCTGGTTCATCTGATATCCAATGAAGGGCGAGGAGAGGAGGAGTTCTCAGATCACGTACCTTCTTCTCCACCACCAACGCCAGGAGCCGAAGACGAGCACATCAGCGCCGCGCCACTTAATGTGGCCTTCGTCTATAGCGTTGAGCTTGAGGATCCGCCCGGCCTTCTCGTTTACAATGTCGACCAGGTAATGCGACAAGTGGTAGACCAGAGTCACGTTGTAGTCCTGCATGCAATATTTGTCACTTGAGAGCGTACCCAAAGATAGAAACAATGATGTCTCTTCACCTTATTTAAGAATCCACATATAAGAGGTTATGTCAACTCTAAATTGATGACTGATCTCGCATAGTATCAGTATCTTTGTAAAAGCTAGAGATTGACTCAATCAAAAGAGTTAGCTCCTCTCTTTCTCCTCTCTTTCTTTTCTCTAAATCTTACGTATGCAATTCCACGGGCAACGGGGTTATCTATATATCTTTCACATGCAATTCCATGGGCAACGGGGAATTAATAAACGTTTCTTCACGGGATAATAGCTTGGAATCCAACAATTGAAATTCACAAGTCTATCCTATATTAATGGTGACGTGGCCGCCTCTTGTCTTCCTCACCGCCGGCCTACCCCTCCATGGCCAGCTCCCGTCCTGTGAGAGGATACACACTACTCAGTCTCTAAGACGCTCTCCTCCGTGAATGGTGCAGTACACGTACTCTTTTTGGAGAGTGGTGATAACACCCAATGTGCTCGATCGTTTGATTTCCCATACAGCGCGCATGCACATGCATATCCATGGTCAGCTGGTTGAACCAACAATTTCACCTCGATCACTTCCACTGGTCGAGTTAATAATCGCAGCAAGACAACTTACGTTCTGACACGGACGCACTTTAGAATGCGTCGCAGCTCGTGCCACGGACGCGCACGTCACGCAAGAGCACCCAGTAGAGAGTGTAGGGCGCAGATCCCAACCTCACGACGACCCATGTGTTTGACTGTACTATCGAAATGCACGGGGTGGTGCGCGCATCGCACCGACGCCGCGCAGACAACGCCGCCTACGTAGCCCCTCCATCTCACGCATTTCCATCCTTCGTTCCCCGGCGCAGGCGCCCGCTAGAGGCATACTACGTACGTACCAGAATCGGCGATTGGCGACCGGGCGACTCAACCTCACCCGCCGACACTTGTGACAACGACGAAGTTTGTGAAGCGGCCACGCGAACAGTTAGCGACATGTACAGGGCGAGAAAGAACAGCTAGCTAGCACGGCACGGCACCAGCACTCACGTACCTCGAAGCGGACGGTGATCGCGGGGCTGTCCCCCGACGTCCACGACGCGGTCGTCCGGGCGGCGGGCGCGGCGGCGTGGAGCATGCAGAGCAGCGACTCGTACTGGTTCACCACCAGCGAGTCGCCCACGAACACCACCTTCTTCCCGCGCCACATCCGCAGCAGCGCGAGCCCGTCGAACCTGCGTTGCGCAGGGCGGAGGAGAGAGCCAAATCAACACGCCGAGCAGTGCACATTGCAAAAACGTGGCAAACGAGCAGAGGCAGAGCGAGCCTGGGCAGGGAGCACGGCGGGTTGGGTTGCCACCGGTACTTGAGGTACGCCGTATCGGGGCGGCCGGACTTGCGGCAGTCGAACTCCTTGCGGACGAACGGGCAGCGCGCCGAGTCGTACAGCGGGTACGACGCGTCCAGCACCCAGCTGCCCGCCGTGAACACGTCGCACGAGCCGGACGCCGCCTGACGCCGCAGGTCGTTCTTCGGGGAGGCGGATTTTGCAGGCGTGGCATTGCAGGCAACCAGCAGGAGCACGGTGGCCACGAAGGCCGCACAGAGCGTGTCCCGCCGCGGCTTCATGTTCCTGCGCCGAGCAGGAGGAGACGTCGACACAGCTGCGCGGCCTCCACGGCTGGGAGAGGTCTTCTCTTCTTTATACTAGTTGCAGACCTGACTAGTTGCACGATTGCCGTGCCGTGTTGCCAACTTGCCAAGGATGGAGCTTGTATATTATCCAAGGTCCCTCCAAAAGAGAAGCTTAATCGCGATTGCCTACTATGGAGGCTACTCTGATAGTTGTTTTCCGTTCACTATGCATGTCGTACACATACAAGGTAGTTTACTTTTTGAGGCTTATGCTTTGGAGCGTAATCAGTACTCCACTCAGCCACAATGCTTAGTTTACCTTGCATTTGTACCACATACATGTTTCAAAATTCAGGAACAAAGCTCCCCCGAACTAGTCGACATCATTTTAGAGCCTTTATGTGAAACAATAATCTTTTACATGCATCTTAGAAATCAATCATGTTCCAAAAAGGCTCAGATGTCTGGAAAATAAAATGTTAACCTATTGTAGACACTAACCCTTTTTTTTCTTTTGGGGGGGGGGGGGGGGGGGGGGGGGGGGGGGCGGGAGCGGGCACTAATATAGTGAATCGTATACCGCAGCAGGAACTCCATTCCAGATGAAAGGTTTCTGATGTGATACACTTCTTAAGACTTTCAAGTTTCAACAACTCCTCCCCCATTTTTATTTCAAATGTAAAGTCATATTTACAGGACGCAGTCCACCGTTGGCAGGTGAGAAGCCGCATTCATAATTTATTTTTACCACATGTACTGCTATATATACTTACCCGAGTGACCCCCTTTAAAGCAAAAGGATTACACAGGCTTACGATATGAAGTCGGGATCACTGGAGTGCCTGGGCTTCAGCTCATTATCTCACTGGATCATCTCATGTGCAGCAGGAGCAGCTCTGGCTTCTCCACGAGGCTTTTCCACTCGTTACAGAATCTTGCAACTGTGGCCCCATCAACAACTCTGTGATCGGCGCCAACGGTAACCTGTATGTCATAGAAAGGGGTTGCCATAAGTGCAAGCCGAGGAATGCAGATGTAAAGCACATGTGCTGTGATATTCATACGTTGATTATGGACGAAGGGTAAACGTTGTTGTTATCATCAAAGCGTGGAAGTTTCTGAATGCGCCCAAGGGCAATGATGGCAACTTCAGGCAGGTTCAGCAGTGGAGACCCAAACTTGCCACCAATCGCGCCAATGTTGCTCAGAGTTAGGGTGCCACCTTCAATATCTGCACTGCTTAGCCTGTTGTGAGATGCCATCTCATGCAATCTTGCCAATTCCTTCGTGATCTGTTGCAATCACCGATTAAGATGATTAGAGGTTTGGCAGACAGGCACAAAGTAGACATGTAAAGTGAAGCTGTGACTGGCCAGTCTTTAGGTTTCTTGGTCAAAGTGCAACTGCACAGTACTTTGCAGATCAACCAACGTAAGTGTCAGGTTGCATAACTGAATAGCATTTTCAGAGGGCTCGTCAGCTTAATGTTCCAACTTCTCAGAAAACAGGATTCTTCAGAATTTAGAACTCAATGTCATTTCCAACAAAGGGAAACTTCAATTTCAGAGATTATTCTAATCTAGTACATTTTATCAGTCCTATCTTGATGAAACATGGAAGTGACATCCAAAATTTTCTCGTAAAGCATCAAAAGGTTTGGAATTCAAGCATAAAAAACAATTATTTGCTAACCTCTAATATTGAAAGAGACTGCACTGTCTTGATGTTTGGTACGACTAATCCATGCGCTGTAGCCATTGCTACCCCAATGTTGTGGGATCCTACAAAATAATCGACAGCATGTCGCGGCCGTAAGCACAATAAAATTCCCTTCAGGTTAACAATGACATAATGTGCCTTAACATGGTGTGTCATGCACGTCTGAAGTATGTCAGCCAAACCAAACATTCTGTAAATATAAATAATATCGAAGGATATGAATACCAATTGACATCTTATTTGAATGAATGATCACTGGGCTATAAGCTATGCTTACTCATTAAACATCCCTGACACGAATAAATCCTTTGGACACTATTTTGGTCCTGAGTTTGATGATATGAAGTGCATGTTTTGAGGACATAAGTACAATTGTTAACGCAGTGTAAAGAGATCAATGATACCTGTCTTTTAAGTACTAGTTAAATGACTGAATGGGAAACATGAGCATATAAGAGTAATCTATATGGTGGGGGACTCTGAACTCTTTTTTTGAATTCTTTCCCTGATGACAGGAAATAAATAATACTGGAAAGAACACCTCAAAGATTGAATACCTTTAAGTACAACTTCATTGGTTTCTTCAATGAGAGAGCTGTTCAACAAAGGATATTTACTCAGTGCCATAGAAAGTGACTTTATAAGGAATGGAAGGAAGGTGTGCTTGATATTATGATCTTTGTTCTCATTTTGGAATGATGCCTTGAGCTTTACAAGAGCATCACAATTTATTTCCTCAAGATAGTGAAAATGTGGAACTTTTGCAGCCAGGCTCATTGATTTGACCATGGACCTCTGGTATCCTCTGCAGAAAGAGGTGATCAGGTTTCAATTATAGGCTATATGGCAGTGCATGATATCACTCATAATAAAGCAGGCATCACAACAACTTTCATGGTACCTGAGAGGAATTTTCTTGTCCCCATAGCAATGTACATCAAGTAAAGATTTCTCTTCCTCCAGTAACTGAACCTGTCCAGTGCTATCTTTGAAAACAGGAGACGATTCTTTGTACAAACCCTTGCTGACAGCATAATTCAACACATCTTCTTTCAAAACCCGACCATCTTTTCCAGTTCCTTGAATCTCATTTATGTTGAGTCCATACTGCTTCGCTAGATGCCTAACAGCTGGCGTCGACAGAGTTCCACTGGGACTACTGTCTTCGCTTGAAGGTCGACAAGAATCCACTCCAGGAGAGTTATCAGGTTGTGGAGCTATATTATCATGCCATACAATTTGGCTATCCCCCACAACCATATTCAGTAAATTTTCACCAACCTAAAAAGCACATAGGTAAATTAGGTAACAAAATTTAGTGGAAATGAAAAAAATAAAACGACATGGGTAAGGGTAAGTTGAGGGAAAATAAGTTTCATCAACTTAAGGAGCTCAATCTCTGTCAAGTTTGCAAAAATAACAACCGGACACACTTGAGATTGGTAAAGCATGACAGTAAGTTGGTCAGATAATTTAGGGGATGTAACATTCAAAAATTGAATATCATATTTACCTTCACTATGTCACCAGGGCCAAAGTGAACCTGATGTACTTTTCCCTTGAAACGACTTGTTATTTCAATAGTTGCTTTGTCACTCTGTACTTCACAGAGCGGCTGGAACTCATCTACTAGGTCACCCTGCAAAATCAACAAGTCACAAAAGTCAACTCAATTAGGCATGAATGCTAAAATTTAGATGGATGCAAAATTAATTTGGATTTAAAATTGCATTCCACCAATAGCATTCAGATTGTTTGCTGAAGCTTTGAGAAACATTGATTCAAGTTCAGTGAGAATTCTAACGCAATTGACAACAACCCTCTCCCAAGAAATGAAAGCCTATTTTTGGATCATGATTAGTATGTTTAAAATTAAAAGACATGATACGAACAAGTCATCAAAAAATTGAATCCGCACCCCAGATTGTGCAGAGTCAGAGCGTAGTAAGAGCTGATAAAAGCCTCTTATACTGGAATGCAATAGCTTGTGCATTTCCCAGAAAAGGTTATTTAGTTATCCTACTTTGTTTAGAATATATGATATATTCATTTACACGTGGCAACCTTAGCTGCAATCTAAACAGGCCCTATGTCACAAGAAAATATCTAGAAATGTCATCCTATATATGGCACGAAATGATATAGTGATGAAATCCAAACTTTTCTGCGACTGAAGCTGGTGCCTATTACTAGTTACCAGACTAATTCAAATAGTATCTTGTTATCTTGCGACAGAGCTCTGCAAGCATTGCCGCTAACATGCATATCATTTCAAATGTGAGGAGCAAAAGTCCGCTGTGAGGCCCCTGACTAAACCAATAGTTTTCTCTGGAGAATTATCAATACTAATTCCAGAATTCCACGTAGAAATTAATAAACACCATGACGATGAAACTAGCTGGTACAGGTAGCACAGCTGCGTAGTCATCCACAGTCGTGTGACTCAATTCTCCTTCCCCAAAGCACAATTTCTGAGTAGAAGCAGCAGTGCGGCACGCGGGCCTCGGCCTCGCACTCACCTCGGAGACGAACCAGCGCAGCAGCTCGCACTCAGCGATGCCTTCCCCGGTCTGCGCCAAGGGGACCTCCACCAGCTCAGCCGCCTCCCCCGTCGGCGCCGTCGCGGCGGAGGCCCCGCTCGCGAACCACCTCCTCCCGTCCCCCGTGCAACGCCCCTGCACCAACCACAATCAGAACGCGCCGTGGGCGCGGACGAGAAGGCGGGGGAGGTCACAGCGAACTTACGTCGCCGAGGAGCCGCGCCGGCGACGCCAAGGACGCGGCGGCGGGGGACCGGAGCTGAAGAAGCCGCCGGAGCAGCGGCGAGGAGGATTGGGGAGAGGCGGGTCCCACCAGCGGCGGAGGCGGACACAAAGCCGGCGGCGAGGCGCGCGGGGGCGGGGCGACGGCGGGGCGCAGCAGGCGGCGGGAGCGGGAGGCGAGGCGGGTGCAGGCCATTGTTGGGGAGGCTCACGTCTCGTCGCGCCTCCTACTTGATGGAGCTGGATTTTGGATTGGTCGGCGCGGCGCGGCGATGGCTATGTATATAATTGACGGGGAGGAAGAAGAGTGCGGGACTCTCCTCCGATCGCGAGCACTGCCTGCTCCGGAGTGGGACACTGTCTACCTGCTGCTGTGCTACATGGAAAGCATGGGGCAAAACAACGACTGAGCTGGCAGCCTCAGCGTCCCGCGGGTAGAATTATCTTCTACAGCACCCCCCTTCTCCATCAGAAATGCTACTTCGGTGCACATTTTTCATGTTTTGTTTCTCTAATAAAGACGATGTTAACATTGTAACTGTAATTGTGCGAAAGAGTTCATAAGTCACAATCTCCCTACTTAACCAATATTTTTTTTCGAAACATTTCTCCCTACTGAACCAATTTTTTTTTCGAAACATTCTTCACACGCAGACCCGGCTCCCCGTCATGCGCTGGAGTTAATTCAATGAAGTTGGCAAGATTTCTCCCTGGAACCAAAAGATCACTCTAACCTATGCCTTTGTATTTTTTTTTCCTAGATAATATTATATATTATAGTATGTTATAGCAGGCCCGTAATGGCCTGAAAAGAAAAAAAAGAGTATTGAAAACGCCATTGTTTCAAAGGAAAACTGAAAAGGGGAAGGAACAAAAATATAAGAAGCAAAAAAACAGAGTTTGCATTCTGCGCCGTACGCAGCACATACTGATGTGCCGGCGATGGATCAACGCTCAAGACTCCGTATCGTCGGCTCCGCGAAAGGGCCGTGCAGTCATGTGCCGGCGATTTCCATGTACGTGACTAGTAGGTCAGACCAGAGGTGATTGGCAGTTGTAGTTATTAATGTATTTTTTTTTTTGAGATGTTGTAGTTATTAATGTAGACATCGCTGAGACAGTGGAAAGAGAGTAGGTGAGAAACGAGAAATTTCTGTTAGTCTATCCAAACAAAGAAAAATAGACATATTTAACATACCTATGAAATTTCTGTTGAATTTGATGCTTGTCCAGGCGAGCGGACTCGATGCAAAATGATGAAACACGTCCATCCATCGAGTTAAACCCGATGAGTATGTTCTAATGGCTGTGCAAATTTATGATATTGTTACTTTGAGATTGAATGAGCAAGAGAAAATTGTTCCAAGGATAAAATCAAACCCTTTTAACTGAAATATTTTAATAGATCACAAATCGATTTTCTTGAGGCATATGGAGTTCATCAATACGGATTATGATGCGTAAAAAGGAAAATGAAGCCGTTATGGGAGCTATATGGATCATCCCCTTTGAAATGAATCTTTTGGAAAAAGTACAAAGGATCAGTGACAAGGATCTCCACAGCATACACAGCATTCTATCTGTCTATATATTGCTAGACATCTCCTGGTCTCCAACACTAAATGTCAGAGTAAACTTGACATCTCGCAAATGTAGCCTCTGGCTAATTCGCCTGTTTAAACGACACCACATGTGTAGGTACACAGTTGACAGTTCTACTGGTCTTTAAGTCTCAATATGACCGTGCCGCAAATTTCGCATCACTTGGTGGATTCTACTTATTCGAGCCGCTCCATCTGCCGAAGGGAAAAAAAAAGGTCAGTATCAACCAAGCCTGACTCAGAATCATACCTAGATATATTATGCTCCACCCACCCACCATCTATTTAATAATCTCCAGTACTCATGAACATATGCATTTCGGTAACATTTATTATTCACTACGTATTTCTGTAACTCTACAGCAGATGCTTCCAATTCCACTTGCCGTGCTATAGTTACAACTCAATCAAGAATACGTTATTCAGATAAGGAACATTATGAGAGGCAGGCACAGCAAAATCCAAGTACCTTCCAAAGGCCATCATTCAGATAGTGCATGTTGTCAACACCAATTCCTTTGTTGATGGTCTTTCTACAAAGAAGATCAGGAGTAGAGTCAAGACTTAGTAGATGTGATTATTGGGACGCAATGTTAATGATAGCTAATTTCTGTGAGCATATCTACAACAAGCTCTTTTTGGGAGACATCAACAGAAAATATAATATGGCTAGTAATAAAGAAACCAGCACAAGTACACATCAATCACTAGGATAAAAAGTAATGAACACTCAAAAACCAGAGCGATGAAACCAGCACGCAAGGTTCACTCTATTTATTAACAAGGATAAAAGACTACAAAGTAAAGAACTGAACAACATTTCAGAAGAACTTACATGTCCTTTGCTGACATCTTTGTAAATCCAATTGCCAATGCATGCTGCTTGCCTTCAGCCATTATTGCCTGGCAAAAAGGATTTGCAAAGATAAGGTAAGATTGGCTATAAGCAAGTTCAGGGGAGGAAGAAGCTTGTACTAAGAAAATAATGAATTATGGCGCATAAACCAACCATATAAAGCAAACGTATCTTACTACTGACAATTCATTCTTTGTTTCTCGAACACTGATTTGCATACCAGGGAACCATACCAAAAATAAGCAAATGTTATTGCAAACCATAGCTGCCTAGCAAGGCTTATAAACATTTGAGATAGTTAATAGAATAAGTAGTTTACCACAGGTGTTTCCTGCTCAACTTCTTCATCCAAGGCACCACCAGGTGATGTCAATCCGGGACACATTATGTTTGCGCCAGACAGAACAAATTTTATAGCACCTCTGTCCACTTGGAATTTCTTCATGATATCAGGATCTGATCAAATGTAACCATAGTTTCCATTATAAATTAAAGTTATACCACAGGTAAATTATTACAGATAGGCATGGCAATTAGAGCCAAACACATGATGCGGAATCATGGTAAAAAAGTGTGCAGAGACGAAAATCCAGGAAATCGGAAGGATGAAATACACTGATGAAGAAGACGCAGGGTTGGCATGTAAGGACCATCACGGATATTGAAAAATAGTGGGACATTATTCACCACCACAAGATTCAGATGATTTTGGCTGCAGCAAGAAAGTAAGAAAGAAACTGCGATCAGTGAAAGGAGACACAATCTTGCAGATGAAACAAAGTTGAAATAGTCGTGCTAAAAAGAATAAGTGCCTTCACCAATTCTGAACTTTTATATAACTGTTAAGAAAAAGGCAATTTTTTCATTGTCATTGCAAATATGTATAGTTTTGGTCCCTTATTTGCCACTGATGTGTGAACGACAAGTAGGACGCACATTGTCACTGACAGTGGCAAATAAGAGATTATGCGAAATTGCATTGGCAAGGAAAGAAAAGAGGGATTGTCAAATGATTCTGAGTATGTATATCACAGTACAAATATAATGACTGGCCAACAAGTATGAAGAAAAAGAAGCTACTAACCATTTAACAACAATCATGGGTGACTTCTTTGGAAGCAAGTCATCCAGCAAAGGTTCAAGACTTGGGTACTGCAATGAAGTTAATTATGGTAAGGTACACATCAGATTTTGTAACTAACGTAGAAAGGAAACAGATTCTTTGTAATAACACAACCTCATCAGCAATACTTTGCCGAATCCTTCGCTGTACAGAAGCCTTAACTTGGTTCTGCCCAGATATATCTTCTGAAGAGAATCTGGAGTTCAAAAATACATAGTTTGTGTTAAACTGCCAGAGAACTGCAACTTGCACAGAGTATAACAATCTTCCATCAATGTCATAAGCTTACAGCGATCTGGGATAACTTTATGCACAAGGCAAAATGTCACGGGGTAAGTAGGTAGGTATCTCTTGTACTTTCGACAGTTGTTTTCGTTTTGTTTACTAATATATAATTAGCACAGTAGGGGCTTCCCCTACTGTAATTTCCTCAAAAAATAATCCATGGGGTGTGAGTGTCTAAGCGTTAACATTTCTTTGCACAAGAACCACAAGTCAGTAATTAGGTACAATCATAGTGGTTCAACATGTAACATTCTAGAAGCTAGCAATGACACCACATCATTCATAATAATCTTGTTCCTGGCCAAATTCAAACATTAGTGAACTACACTTCTATTTTTAATAGCGTAAATTGGTATCAACAAAAAATGTTGAAACTACCTGCAGGGCCGTCACCCGTGATTATAAATATACGTGAAATTCACATATCCTACATATATTTCAATTCATTTTAGATTTAGACAGGTTAGGCTAAATGATTTCTATTGTAATCCTAATTGAATAAGGATCCTTATATCCCTATGGAGGAGAACAAGGAGTGTTATAAAGAACAACAGATATAGCCACAGAAACAGATTACCAAAGCAACCATGCAATATCATTCAAAACAAATAGAAGCAAGAATGGTGAACGGGTGTATGAGAGGATTGCAGGCTAGGATATTCCGAAACCCTCATTGCTGTAGGGGAGGATTTCAAATGTGCCACTTCAAGCCAGAGCTGACCAGCACGGTATGAGTTGTAAGAGAAGCCTAGTAACCGAAGCATGAAAGCCACGGTGACAAAAGCACTCCAGAGGGATGTGGTTTCAAGCAAGTGCAGCATGTAGCACTTCGGTAAGCAAAGCATCAACATGATAAGCATGAAAATACACAGTAACAAATGTCATAAATAAAAACTTAGAAAGTTCCTCTACGAGTTGAATGAAAAAGTCCTACAGAACAGCATATTTGAAAGATCCCCTAGTGAAGCTTGACAAGGAAAAGGCACCAGTTTGCTTTTAACCCCAAAGTGTATCCTGCCACTTCTCTCCGGTTAGTACCATAATCCAATGAGAGGATGCAGCATGTTATTTTACTAGTTGTGTCTACCTTCGAAACCAAGCAAAGATGCCTAGGTACAAATTACTTGTGCAATTCAGCACTATAGCTTGTTCGAGAATAAGTTTTTTTATTCGAGAATAAATCACATAGCTTCACCTCAGCCACCCATAAACTAAATTCCTGACGAAAAAATAAGTATCTATTGTACTGCATAATCGAAGCATGAATCGTATTCACATGGAAACGGTACAAGTCCCCCAACATTCCATACATACACTTCAATAACTCCAGCCACCCCCCGTGTCAACATTGCTACATGAATACTCGATGCAACACCACATTGCAAGCCACACGGATCAAGAACTGTATCTGCACGACCACTAATTCGGCAACTTTGATTCCTCAAATCCGCACACTACGCTCCAACACAAGTCTAATATGCCAAAGCAAGTGGCGATCTGCATATCTCTAATCCAAAGCCTCAAAAGGAAGCAACAAAAATAAGGGCAATATAAGAATTGAACCAGCCAAGCTCAGCCGGCAGCCAATTCACTGCGAACGCAGACCATAAACAAATCGACCCAGCAGAAGACCCCAAACAGTACAGGCACATCGGTCTCAGTTCGCACGATAATCCAACACAGATCGATCAGTACAGACATACAGACAGCAGACCAGATCGAATCACCGAACAGGAAATTGCGGTAGAAAAGGAGATGAAGAGCAGAAGGGAACTCACTTCTTGAACATGGTGGATCTTCCTGCTTCTTTCCACTCTCTACCGTCGTTCTTGCTCGGCGTGGGGGACGGGGAGAGAGAGAATAGGGCAAGATGCGGCCGACGCAGACAGGCAGCAATGGGATTGGGATCTCGGATGGGCTGATAGGCCCTGGGCCTTCTAAAGTCGTTCATGTGGAAGCCCAAGCAAAGGAGTGCTGGGCCCGATGGAGTCCACCCTGGGCCTTGGCAGTGCAACGGCCACTTTTATGGACGTACAGTATAATAGAATTTGGCCCATTGTCATTTCAAAAAATAAGATTAGGCCCATTGTCGAGCAATGTTTTGAAATTGACTTAAAACATTTTCTTTGGCTCAAAAAAAAAACTTAAAACATTTCCTAAAACTAGCAATTTGCACGTGTGTTACTATAGGTGTTGAATGTTACAGTGAAAAAGAAGCGCATGAAACACATCAATATTTTTAAAAAGCCCGAAAATTTTAACGTTTGCAAATGTGCCAAGTGAACCCAATAACTTAATTGAAGTAAATTTAACATAATAGAACACCGTAAAACCCATTAACCAATTGATCATAAGCCCTGAAAAATTTAATATTTGTAGATGTGCAAGTGGACCAACAACATAATTGAAGGAAATTAAATATAATAGAACATAGCAATACTCATTGGATAAATACTTCTGTGAGCACAGGGGTGTGTGCCCACCCTAGTTTGACTATTAATTATGGTCTAACATAAAAATCAAATATTTGATTATACTATCAAACATGTCAAATCAGTTGTATATATGTCAAATTAATGCGTCAATTCATGATTTAGTACAAAAATGCCAAATTTATACACCATGCACTATTAATTGGTAAATCAGCTATGATCTAACACATGGTGTATAAATTTGGCATTTTCGTACATTAAATCATGAATTTACGCACTAATTTGACATATATACAACTGATTTGACATGTTTGATAGTACAGCCACATAGTTGATTTATATATTTGACCGTAATTAATAGTCAAACTAGGGGTGGGCGCACACCCGTGTGCTCACAAAAACCACACTCTACTCATTAACCAATTGATTATGAGCAGGAAACATATTTAGTAACATTACCATAGCAAGTATGCATAATAAAAATAAATAGAGTGATATGTAATACAACAATTTTCACATTAGAGAAGATAAGATGACCATATTAGTAGCCCAAACAAAAACAAGTAGTAGAAAAAAAACAATAGTTCTGCAAAATTTTAAAGGAAACAGTTAGTAATAAAAATAAATATAAAATTCAATTAAAAATTGTTGGATCCATGGTCCTAAACTGCTTGAACCGAGGCAAGAAAGTTTCCAGTCCTCCATATAAAAAGCCTGACTCAGAGCCTAAGCTGAAATGGTGGTCATGCTTTGTTATGTAAAAGGATGGCTTTTTAGGGTGTCGAACCACATAGGGCGTGATTGGTAGCCTGCTCCGCCCCCAGCCAGACCCGTTGGGTGCAGGCACCACATGATATATTGTTGCCTGATTCATCCCTGTAGTTAGGCTCGATGCGTACACACAAGATTCCTTCCGGAGCCAGGCACGATGGCAACGCAGGAGTTGAGGTTCATTACGAATGCAGACTGCGGCGATGCAACTCAAGGCATCGCGATACCGCTTGTCTTCCTTCTGGTGCCTACCTCTACCACTCAAGGTCCACGGCTGCCACCACCGCACTCCCATCTCCTCAGTCCTCCCTCCTTCCCTTTTACTTATTCCCCACCGCCAACATATGGCGCCAGTTCCCACCAACATTAGATTCCTTTCTCTATGACTAAACTCACTAATCCAATCGCCATACATATCAGCCATGCTATTAGGGGATCTAATACCAAAAGAAAGCTCAACCAACCTCCAAATTAATCTAGACAGAGGACTTAAATTATTTTTGTGAGGTTACCAATACTTGTGGCACTTCTGCAATATATACATGCTCCTCAAGTGGTTCCATGCATTTTTTTTGTGCTGTATATATACATGCTCCTCTGATACAGCGGCTCCTGTGCTCTTATATCTATGTTATTGATCACAAGTTGATCCATCAAACCAGAGAGGTGGTCGCTGATGGAGAGTAGAGTCCTGGCGTGTTGTGCCAGCCAATGCATGGTAGGGATGACCGTCGTGCAGAGCCAGAGCCACCGTCTCCACTCTATCATGAAACATACGGAGTAATCTGGTGGTTTTGACTTGGAGTAGCAGTGCAATATATGTTGCCCACATGAATCACGCATCCCTACCAACTAGGCTTGTCGCGTATCCGATATCTGGGACCCTGATTTTGGAAGGAATTTCGTGGTGACCATTAGTCATTAGTAGTTAGTAATAAGCTGGATCAATGCAGAAAGAAATGGTAGGTCGAAGACTACGACGCGCTTTTAATTAATGAAGGAAAGAAATGTCCAGTCTGAGTCATTTCCGCTATGAACTTTGTGGTGCACCATATATGTACCATGTGCGTCTGTATGGATCAATGTGAGCCAGAAACTCAGCCTTCTGACCTTCTCTTTCGTTGTTCCTTTCAATAGCTATCGTTCGTAGCGGTGCAATATCGGTGATGGAGAGGGAGAAGAAACGACGGGCCGTCGTTCTTGGAAGAGTAGGCGTCAGTGGCATTTAAACCAGCGATCGAGATGGATCATAGTGGGAATAATGAGTCATCGATCATACCAGCAGGCCACATTTACGCTTATGTGTTTGATCCTTGCTTCTGTGCAATGGTTGATTTGGTCGCTGTTGAGGATGGTAAGCATACATCACGGTTCACCAGATTAGCTGAAGACCTGTATATATACAAGGGAAGGCGAGCCTCACACGGGGGTTTTATATCAACTAGTATGGTTGCCCGCGCATTTGCACGGCTAGACTACTATATTATTTAAAATATTTTTATATATTGCATTAGTTTAATGTAGTTTATTGCTATTACTTGTTTTATACTCTATATTAATAAAATAGTAGAAAATAGATTGCAGAATTTCTCACCGTCCCTCAATTTGAGTATGAGATGAGTCATCATTTATTGTCTTATCGAACAACGTATTTGATTTTGTTTTAGAAGTGAGGTCGGTTCAAACGTGGCATGCTAAACAACTAACATATGTCATGGTTGCTAAAAATAAATCTTTCGAAGGAAATGTATCATGCTAAAAATAAGATAATGTGCCATGCTAGCTAGATTGTCACAATGTATTTTTATAACAGTGTATTTATAATCTAAATTTAGTTTTTTTTAACTTATAATCTTATGGAGGGTAATTTAGAAATAAGCATGAGAGTATTTTTGGTTATTTTTTATTATTTCAAAATTAGCTATTTTTGACTCATAATGGCATGGTGGGTAATGTAGAGATAGGTAAAATTAGCTATTTTGGGCTCATAATGGTATGGTGGGGAAATTACAAATAAGAATTAGGGATAGTTTAGCTATTTTTTATTATCGAAATTTAGTTTTTTTTTGCTTATAATGGCATGGAGGGTAATTTAGAAATAGGTGTGAAGGGTTTTTTTATTTTTTTATTTTTTTGCGAAGGCAATTTTTTTTGAATTTAGCTATTTTTTGACTCATACTAGTACGGTGGGTAACTTAGAAATAGGTGCGAGGGGTATTTTTGGCTATTTTTTATTATTCTAAATTTATCTATTTTCTAAATATTTATGCTTAGTAAATTTAAAATAAAAATTAGGGATATTTTTAGCTATTTTGTATAATCTGAATTTAGTTTTTTTGACTTATAATGGCATGGGGGGTAACTTAGAAATAGGTGTGAAGGGTATTTTTAGTTATTTTTTATTATTTCGAATTTAGCCTTTTTTTAACTCGCTATTTATAAATATTTTTAGGGGGGGTTCTCTGACTAATGGTTTCATAATGGCAATGGTGGGTAATTTTCTCTTCTTATTTTCTCGAATTAATGTGGGAATTTCTAGCATTTTAGAGCGGACGTGGTGGCTTCTTTTCGTCATCAAATATATATATATATATAATAGATTTTATAGGTGAGTTTCGTAGTTGATCAAGCTTATTGACCTCTGACATATTTCTTTTTTGATAAATGAAGTTTTGTAGAATGGCTCTCCTACCAGGGCAAGATCATTTCAGTTCCTATATAGTTTTTTAATACCATCCTTGCAAAAAAAAAGTTTTTGAATACCAAAAGCATTTTGTTGGAGGTGACCTTTTGTTAGTATTTAATTTGCTTTCACTCTGGGGAAATGCCTACATTGTACTAGGATATATACACAAGTACTTGAACAAATTACTAAACATAGAATCAAAACCGACGACTACATGCAAATAACACGCGAAAAATGTTAAAGATCTTGTAGTAAATGTTTCTGTATTACAAAATTTTTAATAATTGCTACTCAAACGAGCTTCCTGTAATTGTTCAGTCTCTTGGTAAATAAACTGTATAGGAATAATATCATTAGATCTGTCATCCAGATTATTTTGTTTATATTGTAAGTTTATTAACATGTACACAAAGTCATAGAAACAATGATTATAGTCATGTGACCGAGATTGTGAGAAGATAAAACACCAAACAGAGAACAAAAACAACAATCAATCAATACAAATGTGTGATAGTGACTCTGGTCCTATACTCATTACATCAATTTGTTATGTGTATTGACAAGATTTAATAATATGAAATTTCGTTCAACTTCCTTTTGTTTTCATATATGGTTATCCCACATTCTTCTGCGGATTAATGTAAGCGAGAAAAAACCCAAATACATCTTGTCGGCATGAACGTTTTGCCATTGGAGTCATGAAATAAACCCGTAGAAAGTCAAGGAATCAGAGGAAATGGTCCTGTGACATATCATGGAAGTTAGAGAAAGGCTGTGACCAACTTCCCACATCCATATTATTCATTCTTTAGAATAAAGACACAAATGGTCCAACCTTTCTAGAAAGCTACAGAAAACAAACAGGGATGGCAGTCTACATCATCAGCGTAGTTATATGGTTATAAAAAATAGCATGTAGTTGATGCAACAATATATTATTTAGATCACAATATTAATTGTGGCTTCAACACTAGAACAATAGATGAACTATTTATCAAAATATTAGAGAGATTACAAGGCAAAGAAAAGGTCACATAGTTGAGATTCACTACATAGCTTGCAAGTAATATATAGTTTCTTAAGAGCAGTAGGAATGCCAGTCCACATCACCAGTGTAGTTATATGGTTATAAAAATAGAATGTACTTTTGATGCAATAATATACTATTTAGATCACAATATTAATTGTGGCTTAACACTAACAAACAATAGCGAGGAACTATTAATAAAAACGTAGAGAGACTACATGGACGAGAAAAGGTCACATGGTTGAGATGCACTAATCCTGCATAGCTTGCAAGTAAGAGTTTCTTATACTAAAATTTGTATTCTGGGCTTGCATGCTAGTGACTTTGCAGACTGAATTGGATCATGAAATTAAGTCACCAAGCACAAACAGTTTCTTACATGGCATTTGTGAGGCCACCAAAATAGCATGAGCGTTGATGATAGGCTACAAAAATATCTACTGAAATAAATTGAATTAAATGCCACAAAAACACGATGCATGCAGACAGGCATGACTGTAAAGATGTGGTTCCTTACTCGAAAAAAAATAAAAATAAAAAAGAGATGCGGTTCCTTGCCCCTACGCTAATTCTGAAGCCTCAGATGCACATGACAGAACGATGCTATTCCATTATCTGAAAAAGAAAATGCTAGTCATATATCCTGTTAATTAGTTGGTAGGTGCACAAATGATCATTCATAGTAAAACACTGAAATACCCATTGCTAACTCATTACAGGCAAAGGAAGCTTGTGCTTCAATATGCAAAGTATGAACTGAAACATGATGAGATCTCAGGGGCAATTTATTGCCATGCCAACTTGCTGCAGCATTCAGAAGTCTCTCTTAATTTTATATAGAGAACGCCTTTTAGTAGATCAGTAGATCGAGAGTAGTATTTCTTTGAGACTTTATAGGACGTACTTTGCAGTAAACTAGTCAGCAGCAATCAACTTGCTAAACCGACAGTTCATTACTATCCTTTACACAGCTCAGCGTCTTTAGTCAACCGCTGAAAACCCCGATCGATCTGTAAAGCCGGAGCAGTGGCCGGCGTTGTTTACATATATTTTCATGTGTTCAACGAGGGGTCTGACTCGTTCGCATGTTCCTATATACCAGTCCTAGGCATCATTGATGCTGATACATCTGTAGTAATAGTTGTTGCTACGGATGGGGAATGATTACATCCATGACCGCCAAGCACAGCTAAATTGTAAAGAAAACTGCCCTGAGCCTCGCTCTAATACGTGATATATACACACCAGTGGCTCTCGTCGTCCTCGCGCTCCTAGTACAAGCAGCGGAGCACGTCT
The DNA here is from genome assembly GCA_012490785.1 of Eragrostis nindensis. Classification (NCBI taxonomy): domain Eukaryota; kingdom Viridiplantae; phylum Streptophyta; class Magnoliopsida; order Poales; family Poaceae; genus Eragrostis; species Eragrostis nindensis. The sequence continues at coordinate 524,853 of JAAXCT010000055.1, forward strand.
GACTGGATCGCACGTCCTGTGAGCCTGTGACCGGAAAGTATCTGCCTCCCGCTTCCATGGATTCCACTCTCTTCATCATCGGCGTCATAGGTATGTACTGAGGCTTGCATCTCTCTCTCTCTCTCTCTCTCTGATGATCTTAACCATCTCCATCTTCATCTTCCGTCTTGCAGGCAACATCATCTCAGTTCTGGTCTTCATATCTCCGATGTAAGCGTCTTCATAGTTTTCCCCAATCACTGCAATCTCTGCAAAAAAAGCCATTCTTTTCATACACATGGGCACAATTTTCAATATTAAATACATGATGTGTTGTGCGCGCGCAGCAAGACGTTCTGGAGAATCGTGCGGAAGGGGTCGACGGAGGAGTTCGAGCCAGCGCCGTACGTGTTGACACTGCTCAACGCGCTGCTGTGGCTCTACTACGGCGTCACCAAGCCAGACGGTTTCCTCGTCGCCACGGTGAACGGCTTCGGCGCCATCATGGAGACACTCTACGTTGTCCTGTTCCTCCTCTATGCCGCCGATCACGCCACAAGGGTAAGGCATCCATCAATCTCTAACGGGTGGTACTGGTAGCCACAGCAACGTTCCTTTTTTTTTTTTGGTCATTTCAGCCTCGCTGTAACTTAGTCCCACCTTCTTTCAAATTAAATGTTATATATGCTGAGCCACACTCTACTGCTTTTTTTTGGCATTACTTTCTGCAGATTAAGACTGCAAAGCTGGCTGCAGCATTGGACATTGGTGGTTTCGGAGTTGTGTTGGCAGTAACCACATTTGCCATCAGTGAGTTAGACCTGAGAATCATGGTGATCGGAATGATATGTGTGTGCTTCAACGTGGTCATGTACGCTTCTCCACTTGCTGCCATGGTAGGTTTCTTGTCACAAACAAATTAAATAAGCAAACAGTCCTATTCTCCTTTTTGTTTGTTGTAAACTGGATTTGATTGCTGTGGATTTTGGAGGGAACTTTACTTTTAGTAAATTCAAAAGATTTTCCACCAAACATCTCGATTTAGCAGCCAAGTTTTACTTGTAACTAAGAAGGATCCTTAAAACAAATTGTAGCAGACCAGAAAAGGGAAACCCATGATGAAGTCATTTCATATGCGACGATACATAGTGACTTGATCTTAAAATCCTGAATCATGGCACTAGTTCTACGAAAAAAATTATGAAGCTTTTTGTGTCGACTAGTAATTTTTAGTTGTCCTAGCTTGCTATAATAAATCACAAGAAAGATGCAATGGTCGTTATCCAACGATAGATGTGTCCACAAGTCACGATCATTGTGCAATTAATCTTTTTTTTCTAAGAACATGTATGCTTATATCTGAATGCGTGGCAAACAGAAAACAGTGATCACCACGAGGAGCGTGGAGTTCATGCCGTTCTTCCTGTCTTTCTTCCTCTTCCTTAATGGAGGCGTCTGGGCAGCCTATGCTGTGCTTGACCGCGACATCTTCCTTGGGGTATGTATCCCTTGTACGAGTAATACAAAAGATCATTTACTTAACTGTCTACCTTTTTCTATATTAGATTAAATAATTACTGACCACCTTGATTTGTGAAATCTCTAAAGATCCCGAACGGCATAGGCTTCTTTCTGGGCAGCATCCAACTGATCATCTATGCTATCTACATGAATAGCAAGGCATCTCAAAGCAGCAAGCGATTAGTTGACGAAGACTTTCAGCCTTCGGCGCCTCTTTTGGCCTAACAGGCACCAGGCATGTCCAGGGCTACATCGCCTGGTCAAGTTTGATATGTTGTGTACTGGTGCAGTAGCCAGCTGATGTGAGATTAAAGGCAGTGAAGCTTCAAAAATTACCAGCCAGTATCGTTAGTGATTGATATATATTGTTAATGCTTTAATCATGTACCATTTTAATTTCTCTGGTGAATGCTCACACTAGTATATCTAAATTCAACCAGCCTGGCCTGTACTGAATCAGAGATCAAATCTAGCTTCAGACATTTAGCAATTTGATTCGCCAGCGAATTGAATGAAAAACATATCTTTAGGTTGACTGGGCATAGAAAATTTGTCGGTTATTTTCAAATGACCCGCCTCGGTCGTCACCTTTCTTGTGTCCTATAAATCGAGCTCTCAATTACTTGAAGAAATACTAACCTCGTGAACCTCGCATGTCATGCCTCTCATAGACTTCCTCCTTGAAAGGAAGAGCTTCAGACACGACCTGTGGTTTCTTATTACCTTCTACTAAGTTAGCTAGTCCATGTTTTTGAGAAATATTTACCTTGTCCTAATCAGATAGCTAAATGAGCTACCCAAGTGTAAGAAACGCACTGCATACAACAAACAATTAATGAACTGACAGTAGTGACTGGTAATAAGTCTTTAACAAAAGATAATCCTTAACTTCTAAATTAGCTAGTCCTTTTTTCTTTAACAAAAGATTATTGGCATTTTTTAATGACACTGCGGATGTAGCTTCTGAATCTTTCAATTATCTATTATTTTTCGAAGCACAGAACGAGCTGTCAAGATGATTTACTGTTTAAAACAAAGCCATTCTTGTGTCATACAACAAAGGCCTTTATGTTGACCCTCAATTGTCCGGGGCTAGAGTGTTACAGTCACCCCCCTAATCCTAACGCCCCGAGATGCTCTCTTCTACTTGCAGCATTCATGCATGTAATTTAATAACACCTGGTGTTATTTTCTTTTTTTTACGATTGCACAGCACAACTCAGACACTCACAACGCAAGCACACTTACCCTTACAAACGGACATACGCAAACCCACTCCTATGAGCATCTTCGAAGATTGAGCCGGCAAATCCTCGAGATTGACGAAGTCACCACTGGCGCCTCGCTGTCGAACGGCCACCTCGCCTCCCGCTGAACGTACAACGCTATTAAATCCTAAAACATTCGCTCCCACGAGGAGTCAAACCCAGGACCTCAGGTGCTACTGAGGCTCTTGTAACCACTAGTTTATATGCCCTTTCGCAAACTAATGTTATCTAAAACTATATGCATAAAAATAATATAAAAAATGTGTTAGTTTGTTGTCTAAACTAATATCGCCCATCATTTAAGCTTCAAATCTAACTTAAGCCAAATAAACAAAAAAATTCATACATTGCACCGATTTGAATTGTTAGGGAGGAGTCAATCGAGCCAAAATTTTGTTTAGGGATTTCAATAGACAAAGCGGATTGTTCAGACGAATAAAATAGACGTGAATGCTTAGCTCTTATATAACTATTAAAGACCTGGCATTTTTCCGATATGGTATTATCATTACTTAATGTAATACCCTGCATTCAAAATTCGTTCACTGCGCCCAGCCTCCATGTTGGGCGACATGCACATGCGCATATGGCACATCTCTTACAATTTTGTCCTTGTTTCTTTGTGAAAGGATGGTATACTTGGATCAAGCAAGGGTTATATTCTCACCCTCGCTCACCTAAAAGAATCATTTACATATCAAATGTATCTAAGAAAAATTAAATTTAGTTACAAATAGTTTCAAGAGCCAATACACTTGTAATGGTGCCGAGGTCGTTCTTGCAGTATGTTGAAGGGTGCGTTTAAATCAAAAGTGGACTATGTGGTAATAAGTACAAATGTCTGGTCTAATTAATGTGGAAGTTTGTGCAAACATCCTCGTTTCTGATGACGTTTCTGGGGAGGACACCAGTCGAAAGGTTAGATTGTGTAGAAATCATTTGCGTTGAGCTTCTCCGATATACTCCCTCTAGTTTTATATTTCTTCATGTTTTAAGGTTATCTTAAGTCAAATTTATTAAGCTTTGACTCTAAATATATTAATATGTGTTAAGTTTGTAAATGTGAAAAATTATATTAGTAGATTCGTATTGAAATATGGTTTCATAAATAGTAGAATAGTAGTTTCATATTCTTTATTATAAATATTTTATACCAAAAAGTATTAGTCAAATTTATGTTTTGAGACCGTGTCAATGCCCTAAACGTGAAGAAATATGAAATCGGAGGAAGAATGTATATGGAGATTTGGGGTCTTCTCCATGAGATATATGGTACACACAAGATACAAAACCTAGTATATTAGATATACTCTAATAACACCAGTGACAGCACGGCACCAAAAGGAAGAAAATCAATAGAGTTTCAGGAAAAGAAAATGGAAGAACAAAAAAAAAAATTATTCTATGGCTATGTTGCTGCCCCTTTTTCGTGCTTTTTGCATCTCATTAGTTAATTCTCTATTCCGGTTCCTTAGCTCGCACAGTTGACCTCCATTCCCCCAACAACTGCCAGGTCTGCATTGTTCGTGGTAGCGTTAGGCTAGTCCCAATGGTGAGTTTCACTTTGTTGTTTCCAAAGCTGCCACATAAGCAACAAGGCATTTGTTTGAACAATGGAACACCTCTTACAATACATGATTTCATTTTTGTTGTTTCCTATAAACACATGCAAGACACAAGTTGTGTTGGAAATAGTGTACACATGGTTTCATCTAAATGAAACCACTCTCTTCTCTTTTCTTATTAATTCTTTGCCACATCATCTACAATGGTGACATGGCACCTTAATTAATGAGAATGAAACCCATTGGGAGTAGCCTTATGGTCATCACAGCTGTCATTTTCAGTTTTATTCTACTCTTCTCCTCGTGGAAGTTTTAAACGTATCCATTTGCATTTATTTTTAATTTGTTGCGTGCAGTTGTTTGCTGGAGCTTATGCTCAAACTCTTTATGCGTGTCTAATAACCTAAGACATTTCTGTTTTCGTTTACATAAGGATAAGGATGGCTTGTAAGCAACCGCACTGAAGGTAAGATAAATATATAGGAATGTCTTCTTCCTCACAGAAATGTCCTGCTCTTCAATAAGTTATTCATCCTCCGATTGCATATCACTTCATTGGCACGTTTGGGAAGGCAAATGTGAGAACGCGTGGACCAGAGATGGAGGCGAGGCGGAGAAGAAATCTTTTTTTTATTACACAGTACAACTCAGACACTCAACGTATGCACACTCACCTCTATGAACGCACATACGCAAACCCTACCGCTATGAGCATCTTCGAAGACTGAGCTGGCAAATCTTCGAAATTGACGAAGTCACCGCTGACGCCTCGCTGTCGACGGCCACGTCGGCTCCTGTTGAACACACAACGCCGTTAAATCCTAAAAAATTCGCTCCTATGGGGAGTCGAACTCAAGACCTCAGATGCTGCTGAGGCTCATTTAATCACTAGTCCATAGGCCCTTTCGCAGGCGAAGAAGAAATCTGTTCACCTACCCTACCATGAACAACGACGCCACGCCATTGGAAAAGAATCACACAGCATTACCAGGCCACTGACATGGCATGCATATTCTCTCTTACTTCTGAGATTGGTTTTGTGTCACACCCTAAAATCCAGAGCCCAAATCAAAACAGTAAAAATCGCTAAAAATTTAAATCTTTTTGTGTGATCTTACCTTGTCACAGATTTTCAAAAATAGAATTCACTAAAATAATTCAAACTTAGTTTAAAGTTGGAATTTAGAAATATAAAATTAGTTCTCAAGTGTTTGCTCCATTTAATTTCCACTAAAATTTTGAACCTTTTCGAATTTACAAGAAATTAAAATAAAGTAGACCAAGTTTCCAATTCAAATTTCAAAAGTTTGAATTTTAAACCTGCATCAAAAGCTCATCATGTGCATTCTGTTTTTCTTTGTCTTTGTTTTGAGTGTTTGTTTGGTTTTCGTTTTTGTCCGAATTCAAAATTCCTTCAAATTCAAATTCTGGGAAAAGATCAAATCTTTTCCTTCTTTCCGGGCCGCCTTTCCCTTTTCTCTTTCCTTAGCCGGCCCAACTCCTCTTCCTTCCTTTTCTTTTTCTCTCCCGGGCTGCTGCCGCCTCGGCCCAGCTCTTCCTCTCCCGGCCCAGCTACCCGCGCCAGCCCAGCCCGCTTCGCTTCTCTCCCTCTCACCGACACGCGGGTCCCACCCCGTTCTTCCTCCTCCGTCTCGTCGCGTCGACGCGACCGGCGCCGACCCTGCGCCGCCCATGCCGCCCGATTCCCCCACCGCCTTCGTCTTGTCCACGCACCAGGAGCGCCACGAGGACCACGTGGCCGCGCGCCACCGCCTCACCTTTACTTGCCCGCCCCGCCAAGTCCGCCGAACCGCCTTTCCCTTCTTCCTTGGCGCGCCCGCCAATCCACTGGTGAGCACCGCCATTGGTCGCCTATAAAGCAGACCGAGCCCTTCTCCACTCCTCCCTCGTTCTCATTTGCCACTTGAACGCCCGTCCCGAGCTCTCAATCACTCTCCTCCCTCATTTCTTTTCTTCCGGTGAACTCTCCGGCGAGGATTTCCGCCACCGTGGGTGAGTCACGTCGTCACCATCACCGCTCCTTAGCATCGCTGTCCCGTGCCTAACCGACTCATGCATTCCTCGTCCGCAGCCGAGTTCGGGACATCGTGATCCCCGCAAGCTAGGGTTCTGGCCGTCACCTCCCTCGTTGCCGGCACCCCTCCGCTCCCCCCTCTCGCTCTTTGACCGCTCGGTGAGCACCCCGAGTCCCTCTCTCTCTTCTCCGCCCCTCCTTTTTCTTCTTTACCTCGCGCGCGAGCTCTCTCACCGAGCCTCGCCGCCCGCCCCCGCGCGACCTCGTCGCCGGCAGGCTTTCCGGTCGCGCCTGGCCAAGCCGAAGCGCGCACCGCACTCCCCGCACCCCCGCGCGTCCCCTAGTGAGCACACACTCGCGGAAACTCCACTCCCTCGCCTTCCCCATCACGAGCTGCCGTCACTGCCCTCTCCGGCGATCCCGCTCCGCCGCTCCGGTGGTCGCCCTCGTCGACACCATGCACCAACCTCTCCGCCGTCGTGCGCTCGTCCTCGGCGACGTGCTCTCGTCGCCGTTCTGCCCCCCTAGCCGCCTCCGGCGAAGATTCCGGCGAACCGCCGCCGCGTCAACGCCACCCGCCACCGCACTCCTCGCCCGGACGCCCTCAGCCGTCCACGCCCAAATCGACGCCCTAGATTGTCCCGGTCCACCGTGGACCGGTGGACCGCTGCCGACCCCGGTCCACGAGTCCGTACACCCAGTCCACAGACTTTTCAAAAGAAAAATAAATCCAAAAATCCCAGAAATTCCCTGCCCTGGACATTTTGCACATAAGCCCTCAATCTTTTCCGTATTTATGTTTTGGTCCTGTCTTTTACAGAAAAGACCCTAAACGTTTCTGTAATTATCTTTTAGTCCCTATCTTTTACCCCGAGGCCCCAAATTTTTCCAAAATTACAGATAGGTCCCTGTTATCTCTATGTATTTACCGAGAAGCCCTCAAAACCATTCTTCCCTTGCAAATGAGCCCCCAGACCTCTCTGGCACATGTCAGCCACACACATTCTGGAAATGCTAAGTCCACACAGAAGGTGCACACACATTTATATTCCGAGCAATTTCCAATATCAGAAAAATCTCAGAAAATTCCCAAAAATCCTATATTCCTTTCTAATCATTTTCCAACCCTTGATCACTCCAGATTAATTAGGATTATGGCAATGCCTTATTAAGTTGGCTTAATCCTGATTAATTTCCTTTCCCAAAAATTGAATAATCGATATCTCCTCCGTTTCAACTCTGATTTTGGCGATTCTTTCGCCAAAATTCATATAAAATCACGCTCTATCCAATGCCACCAGAATCAATCCCTTTTAATGATCTTTGATCAATCCCTCTCTTTTAATTGTCTTTTAATTCCCCGTGTTTTATTTGTATTCGTGCATTCATATTTTACATAAGCACGTGCACGTATCACCGTCATGCGCCCGTCGCGTGACAGATAAACTTATTAGATAATAAATCAATGATAATTAAGTAGTACCATAATAGGTAATTAAAGTGACACACTTTGCACGTTGTATATGTGTTGCATAAGCCTTTATATAGATTACAACCTATATAAAGACTTAGTGCCACAAGTATACGACAAACACGTACACACGCCGTCCTTCACCCTCTCATACACTCATCGTGTTTAGCATCCCTCATTTACAACCAAAAGCCCTAGTGTTCGATGCATCACCCATATTAGCTATAAAATAATATAATCGCCCTTAATATAAAACTTGCTGCATCATGCATGATCTGTGTCTTTTGTCGTTCTCTGGTATTCCCTCGTCTTTCCAGTTGGAGTTAATTGGATCTTAATTGGCTCTTTTTGATCTTTACTTCTTTTGCGGTAGTTTGGTTATTAGTATTGTTTTATACACTAGATTGCGTGAGCTTCAAGGAAGAGCCAGAGGAATTCAACAAACTTGCTAAAGAATTCAAATTCAAGGACAGGTCAGAAGATACAAGAATCAAGAAGGAACTTGAGGAATAGGAAAGCAATTTTTGAAGGCAAGCCCTAACTCCCATTGATCATATTGATCCTATGATTGCTAAATTATCCTATTTAGAGCTGTTTATAAATAAATATGCATGGTATTTAAATGTTATTTAAATGCTAGAAGGTCCCAGTAATATTTGATTGCCATGCCTTGATCTTGAAATATCCTGATTCCTTGTTGAACCTAGGAACCCGCATCATTAATTCATTAATGATGTGCTGGTATGCTGCTTAGGACTATCACCATGTGTATAATTAATCTTGCTCACATGCTTTTGCGTTAAAATGTGTGAGTGCTTGGTGGTGTGCGTAAATGTGAAAATGGGTGGGATTGGTGACAAAGTGCAACCCATAGTGGGGGATGTTTTGGCGGGATCAGGCGAGGTAGTCCTCAGTGGGGAGGCTATCTCTGGGACGCCCTTCCTCGCGAGGATTGGCTATTGAAGATGCCTGGTTCGGTCGTATAAGGACCGGTTCTTGTGCCGCCTTTGCCTAGCACCTTACGCGCAGCCACAAGCCGTATATGGGTACGGGATTGGAACCACACCCTACTAGTACTCACCCGGTACCCCCCGGAGGCAGGAGATTGCAACGGAATCCCAGGAAAAGACTCGACGAGGGTGACGGCGAGTCCGGCGTTTATTGTGAATCTGGCCATATTATGTGACTATGAAGCCCCTGGTGATGTCCGTGGGGGATGCTGTGGTGGTACCAAGTGGGTACGGAACCTTTAGTAGGACAGTCCGAACTGGGACCTCGGGGAGGACTGGACTACCTTGTGGGGAAATTTGTGCACCCTCGGCCGAGGTTATGAATCTATCCGGATAGCCGTGTTCCACGGTATTGGACAACGCGAAAGCAATGGCCACACTATGATTAGACTTCTTGTGTGAGTTACCCTTGGCGTGTTTTCGGAATACACCGGTTTAGAGCCGTGCGCTGGTTTCCGGCCAGCATTAAAAGTGAGGAACTGGCGGGATTGAACCATTATCTCCCCCAGGGCCGACCAACCCCATCATATGATAATAATCTTGACTGTAGTTTGTGAACTGGCTTTGTTTGCAAAACAACCCTTGCATGAAAAATTGGCTTTTCCGCCAATACAATGAACCCCAGCCTTTACCATTGATACCCTTGCATATGTTTACCCCTTGTGTTAGGGTTTGCTGAGTACCTTATGTACTCACGCGTTTGCGCCTGCTGTTTTTAGTGAAGAAAAGGCTTCGTAGGAAGCGGCGACGTGTTGGTTTTCGGGTCTGCTTCTCAAGTCTGCTTGTGGCTTGGGCCGTGTTTTCCGCTGTTTGCTTCGCCGTTAGTTGGTCGGATGGACATGGATGGTCTTAATCCTTATCGAACCGCCACTAAGGGCTCTATAGCAGGTAATACTTCTTTTATTCGAAGTATGCTTTGGCTATCATATCTGTGTTTTTGTGCGTATCAGCTACTGATCCAGGGACTGATACATAATGCACATCATACTCTAGAAATGGGGTATGACATTTTGTAGGATGAGTTTGTGCTTATTTTATTATCTGACGCATTACAGCGTTGGAGAAACAATAACGAAACTTAGGAACGGTGTCCGAGAAAGTGTCAAGCATAACATAGGCTCGTTAACTAGTAGCAAAAACTTACGATAATCTATTTCTGTCCCTTTCTCGTGCTTCTTTCAACCCAATTTCATTTGGGACCTCTAACAATTGAAAAATCCTCATGAAGATTAGAAACTATATACATGTCTAGCTATATTTATGTTACCTAATGATCTCATGCATAGCGCTTGATATTGTAAAATGCATTTTACTCCTTCCACAAGTAGTTGATCCATTGTTTCAGAAAGCACAACTTGTAAAATCAGTTCCCACCATAACACAAAATGACAACATTTGGTCTCCATCCCACATGTCAACCACTACTGGCCGTGTGCACCTACCATCTGTCTCAAATTAATGTGGAACTGTTGAGAAATTGTTGTTCTGTGTTACAAATATAGAGAGCAAAGACCTGTGGTTCTATATATGAAACTGGTTCTGAAATTTGTGGTTTCTTTTCTGAAACATAGGACCAAATAATACTTGTGGTTTCGTGAAATCAACGCCTTTTTGTTTCAGCTTTGGTAATGTAACTGCTTGATATGCTTAAAACCCTTTGAATCGATAAAATATGTTTTGTAGATCACTTCTCTTTCAATAAAACAATCCCCATCTCCATTAATTTTGAACCATGGACATAATCAATCCTGCTTTCTAGGAAAGCAACGGAAAACAAATGCCCGGTACCCATGTACATCAATACTATTAGTTGTGCAGATTTTACGTCCAGGGTTCCCACGTCCACGTTAACAACTTCGGCAAGTAGTAATGCTTCAAATATTCATAAAAAATATCATGTTTGTTGTACATGAAGTTAAATAAACATGTGAAAAATCAGTATCAAAATCATCTTGGATGTCCAGGAACATAATAAACAAGAAACAATCTGGGGTTACTCATCATGACAGCAGTGGCATTTTTTTTTATTCTCGATGTAAAAGATAATTGTAATAGAAAATAGTTGAAGCTCGAAAATACTTGACCAAGCAGAAACAGTTGACATTCACACCTCTGAAGTACTAGTACCGAAGAAATTTCAGTTTGACGTTTCTTAAGGTATGTGGTAACATGTAAAGATGCTGTTTCTTGCTTCTGCATTAGTCAACCCTAATTAAAAAGCAAGATGGGAGAATTTAGAAGGTCTTTCTTTTATTTAGAGCGACTCAATTTTGATAAAAGATCAACAGTTATTAGTATGTATGCATTTTTTCAATAGATTTAAGTAGCTACATATAATATAAATTGACAACTTCTACACTTCACAAATTAGGCTTTCTTGTCAACTATACTCAGCTGGATCAATATATGTAAGCGCTGTTTGCAAATATTGTCATGTGCTACAAGAGGACTGGACTCGTTCTCATGTTCAGATAGGCCAGTGCAAATATCAAGCCATCGGTGAACAGTTAATTATACATGCTCATGATAAATGCATAAATATGTTCAACTGACGGCTCTCGTCCTCCTCAAAACGTTTGCGTCTCTCTCTCTCTCTCTCTCTCTCTCGTCCCAGCTGTTGTCTACCGAGCTATCAGCTGCCATGGACTCCAGCCTGTTCATCATCGGCATCATAGGTTCGCACATTAATCGTGAGAGTTATTGATTAACTTTCTATATTTGCACTCTTTAAAGCTGTAACTTTCCTTCTTTTCCATGTTGCAGGAAACATAATATCAGTTCTTGTATTCGTCTCTCCCATGTAGGCCGTGAAAACTACATCTAGCTAATAAGCTTGCAACGTGTTCATGTATATGAGGCAAAAGGCTGATGAAGGCATCTTATACGTCCTGTTACTTCTTTTCCTTTGCAGAAAGACGTTCACCAGGATTGTGAGGAGAGGCTCGACAGAGGAGTTTCAGCCGCTACCATACGTGTTCACGCAGCTCAATACGCTGCTGTGGCTCTATTATGGACTCACCAAGCCCGATGGCTTCCTTGTCGCCACAGTCAATGGCTTTGGGGCCGTCATGGAGGCTATCTATCTCGTCCTCTTCATCGTCTACGCGGCAGATCATAACACAAGGGTAACAGAGCTTACAATACTAACACACTATACCTATATTCTCCAAAGCTCTTCATAGCTTTTCTAAACATTTCAGTTATTGTAAACTACGTATAGTGACCTCAGGTTTACGTGAATTCGTTTGAATTTGACGTTTCTGTTGTGAGTCCAGCTCTATTATGTTCAAAATCTATAACATTTCTACGAGGCTGAGATACATTTATTTTTTTCTTTGATGCATGGAAAAGATTGCCAGGATCTCTCACTTATTTTTCTTTTCTTCTTTCATGCATGCAGATTAGGACAGCAATGCTTGCAGCAGCAGTGGACATTGCTGCCTTCGGAGTCGTGTTTTTTATCACAACATTTGCCATCAGCGAGTTAAGCATAAGAATCATGGTGATTGGAATTATATGCATGTGCCTCAGCATAGTCATGTATGGTTCTCCCCTCTCAGCTACGGTATGGTTTCCTTTCTGTTCAAATGAAATAACTATAATACCCTTATTTTGTTTTCCTTTGATTAGGCTCTTTTTGGTATATTGATGTGGATTTTAAGAGCATCGGTGTTTTCTATATGAGACTGTCATTTGAAACACATACATTTTCCGTCCATCCATAACAGAAAAAATACTAGTGGATCAAAATGGTAAAGTCTTGTAAATCACTTAATTTCACATCACACCGGAAACTAAATTTTGCACCAGAAAAGTTTGGGTTAGTGGCAGTGCTAGCTATTAGCTAGTCACATGATGATCGATAAATGACCTGCATGAGCTAATATTAATTCTTTAATCTATATGGCACCTCGGTATATCAACAAAATACTTTTTGTCACACCCCAATTTTTGCCCATGATTAAATTTCACTAAAAATTTGAAATTTTTCAAATTTAGAACAAATTAAAATGAAGTGTGTGATTAAAGTTAGCCAAATCACCCCAATTTTAAAATTTTTATTTTGAAAACTTGCACAAAAAACCTCATCATATGCATTTTGAGGATTTATTGGATTTATTTTGAGTAATGTTTGTTTTTCTCTTTTTGGTTTGAATTCGAAATCCTTCAAATTCAAATTCCGGGAAAAGATCAAATCTTTTTCCCTTCTCGGGCCGCTCTCTTTTCTTTCTATCCCGGCCGGCCCAGCTCTCTCTCCCTTCTTTTCTTTTTCCTTCGCGGGCCGCTTTTCTTTCCCCGGCCCAGCGCCGCGCCAGCCTTCCTGGCCCGCTCCTCTCTCCCATTCCTTCCTCCCTCCTGGGCCGCAGCCGCCTGGCCCAACTTCCCCCCGCGCCAGCCTGCCAAGCCGCCTCCTCCCTCCGTCTCGCCGCCAGTGGGCCCCGTCCGTCGTCGTCATCCTCCGGACGCCACCGGCGAAATTTCCGGCCGCGCCCATTCCTCCCAGTCTCCTCCGCCGCCTCTGTCCCATCCGCGCACTAGGAGCAGCATGTGAAGAACGCGCAGCGCACCGCCTTCCTCTTTACTTGGCCGCCCCGTCAAGTCCCGCGCACCGCCTTCCCCTTCCTTGGCGCACCCGCCAATCCACTGGTGAGCACCGCCATTGGTCGCCCATAAAGCAGACCGAGCCCTTCTCCATTCCTTCCTCGCTCTCATTTGCCACTTGAACGCCCGTCCCGAGCTCTCAATCACTTTCTTCCCTCATTTCTTTTCTTCCGGTGAACTCTCCGGCGAGGATTTCCGCCACCGTGGGTGAGTCATGTCGTCACCATCACCGCTCCTTAGCATCGCTGTCCCGTGCCTAACCCACTCATGCATTCCTCGTCCGCAGCCGAGTTCGGGACATCGTGGTCCCCGCAAGCTAGGGTTCCGGCCGTCATCTTCTTCGTTGCCGGCACCCCTCCGCTTCACCCTCTCGCTCCTTGACCCCGCGGTGAGCATCCCCGCGTCCCTCTTCTTCTCCTGCGCCCCTCCTATTCCTTCCTCGTCCCGCGCGTGAGCTTCTCGCCGAGCCGCCGCCGCCGCGCATGGCCTCCCTCGCCGCCGGCTACGATATCGGCCACGCCCCCGGCCACGACGAGGCACGCATCGCACTCGCCTCCCTCCCGCGCACACGCGCGACACGCCTGCACAGCTTCGCGCACTTCTCCTTCCTCTTTCCGCTCATGCGCGAGCCCCTTCACCGGAGCCCTCCGCCTCCGCCCTACTCCTCTCGCCGCCGAACACTCCCCCGGCCCCGTCCGACCTCGACACGAGGCGCGACGAGCTTGCCGTCCTCCTGCGCACCGCGCGCGCTTCCCCTTTTCCCTTCCCCGGCACGCGCGCGACGCTTTTCCTTTGCTCGCCGGAGCGCCGCTTTACTCCGGCGACGCCGCACCGCCGCCGTGTTGCCTCTCGTCGACGACGCGTGGCACTCCCCTCTCCGCCGTCGCGCACTAGTCCTCGGCGACGTGCTCTCGTCGCCGTTCTACCTTCCTAGCCGCCGCCGGCGACGCTTCCGGCGACGCGCCGCCGCGCGCGCCGTGTCCTGCCGTCGTTGACCGCGTTCCGCCGCCGCTGCCGACGTGGCGTGCCACGTCAGCTGATGGACCCCGCCAGTCAGCCTCACCCTCCTTCCCTCCTCTCTCCCGTGCACCCGGTCCTCGTAGACCACAGGCACATAAGCTCCACCGGTTCACCATGAGCTAGGTTCACGATCTTTTTCCTTTACAAAAATAAATCCCAAAACTACAGAAAATCCCCAGGTCCTGTCTTTTTACAGATAAGCCCTCAAGCTTTTCTGTAATTATGTTTGGATCCTGCCTTTTTACGGAAACATCCTTATACTTTTCTGTAATTACAGATAGGTCCCTGTCATCTTTCTGTATTTACCAAATAGACCCCCAGACCCCTGACCCCACACGTCAGCCTCACACACCCTTTGTAATTGTTAAATGCACCCAGATTTGTGCACAGAAACCTGTTTCGAGCACATTTTCAATATCAGAAAAATTCCTAAAAATCCCCAAAAATCCAATATTCCTTCCTAACCATTTTACAACCCTTGTTACCCTCTGGAAAATTAGGATGATGATTATACTTAATTAAGTTAATCAAATCCTGATCAAACTCCTTTCTTTTACTTCAAAGATCAATATCTTTCTTGTACTAACTCCAATTTTGGCGAATCTTGCGCCAAAATTCATCTAAAATCCTATTCTATCCAATGCCACCAAAATCAACTTCCCTCTGGTTTTATTTGGATTTTATTTGATCTATTGCTTGTTATTTGTTTGTTAAGCGATAGATTTATTTCTTTTATCGTTAGACAATCAAGCTTTTGAAAAAGAGCCCGAAGATCCGGATTACGAGAACATAGAAGAGGAAGGTCTTGGTGAAGGCAAGTCTAACTCCCTTTGATCATATTGATCCCATGTTTATGAAATTACCCTAAATAGAGCTGTTTACAAATAAATTGCATGGTATTTAAATGAATTTAAATGCTAGAATGGTCCTATGCAATATTTGATTGCCTGCCTTGACTTGATTATATCCAGTATCCTTGTTAACCCTAGGGATCAACATCATTAATTTAATTAATGAATTGTTGATACGCTCACTGCTTAGGACTTTCACCATGTGTTTAATTAATACTGCTCACATGATTTTCGTGTGAAATGCGTGCGTCTTGGTGGTGTGTGTAAATGTGAATTTGGGTGGTATAATAATAAGTGCAACCCTAGTGAGGGATGTTTTTGGCGGGATCAGGCGAGGTAGTCCTCAGTGGGGAGGCTATCTCTGGGACGCCCTTCCACTTGTGGATTGGCTATTGAAGATGCCTGGTTCGGTCGTATAAGGACCGGTTCTTGTGCCGCCTTTGCCTAGCACCTCTCGCGCAGCCACAAGCCGTGAATGGGCGCGGAATTGGAACCACACCCTACTAGTACTCACCCGGTACCCCCCGGAGGCAGGAGATTGCAACGGAGTCCCAGGAGAAGACTCGTTCGTTGGTGGGTGTTCGAGATCCGGCATTTATGACTGGCCATATTATTATTGTGAAGCCCCTGGTGATGTCCGTGGGGGATGCCGTAGTGGTACGAAGTAGGTATAGAACCTTTAGTGGGACAGTCCAAACTATGACGATAGGGAGGACTGGACCACCTTGTGGGGAAATTTGTGCACCCTTGGCCAAGGTTAAGAAACTTTCCGGAAAGCCGTGTTCCACGGTATTGGACAACGCGAAAGCATCGGCCATACTATGATTAGTCTTTTCTGTGTGAGTTATCCTTGGCGTGTTTTCGGAATACACCGGTTTGGAGCCGTGTGCTGGTTGACGGCCAGTGATAAAACTTGAGGCACTGGCGGGATGGACAGTAACTCCCCCAGGGCCGCCCAACCCCACTAATCTCTACAGATACTTGATTAGATTGCGAACTGCTTTGTTTTCAAAACAACCTTGCATAAACTTGGCTTTCACGCCTTGTTGTGATAAACCTCAGCCTATCCTTTGATAAATCCCTTGCATAACTTACCCTTCGTGTTAGGCTTGCTGAGTACCTTAAGTACTCACTCTTGCTTCAATCATTCAGAAGATGAGTCAGAGTTAGAAGCTGATGGAGGTGAAGATTAGGGTTCAGCCTGCACGCAAGTCTGCCTGTTGGAGTGGTGCCGTTCCGTCTTCCGCTGGAGTAGTAGTCTAGTGCTGCTGCTGTAGCAGCTAGTCGGTGTGTTGTCTGTTCTTGTGGTCAGGCCGCTGGCCTTTGTTGTAAGACCTTTTGTATAATAAAAGGGCTTGTATGAGACTTGGTAATATTATAAAAAGGGTATGAGATTGTGATGTCATTCTGTGTAAGCGTCGTATCAGCGTCTGATCCAGGGACTGATACGGTAAGCGCTAGTGCTCCAGAAATGGGGTACGACAGTTTTCCCAGTGAAAAATAGTTTTATGGTTGGAACCTTGAGTATAAATTATCATAATGCTATAAATATATTTATCATATCAGGTAAAATAGTGGTATTCACAAAATGGTTGATCTAGAGAGGTAACCTACAAAGTTTCCACTTTACGAGAGGATAAATTTCACTTCTGTTGTTCAGGAAAATCTTAAGAAAAAGTGCTGTCTTAACTAGCTAGGTAAGTTGAAATGTAAAGTGTATTCATGCTTTTATGGAATTAAAAACTTTGTACAAGGAGCATTGTTGTGAGAAATGCATGATTGGAGAGCTTTGCACTTGTATGGTAACTATATCTCTTGCATTAAAAGCAGAAGGATTACTTATGAAACCAGCTAATTTTTTTTTTTTTTGCGAGGATGAAACCAGCTAATATGTATGGAACACTACTACAAAAACCATTTCTAAATCGGCTAGCGTAAGATCGTTGCTGTTGCTTACAAGCCGGTGTGTAGAATTTTCTTATAAGACATGTTATATGTAGTTTCGTGCAAGAGTTAGTTAGCAACATAAAACAGTGACACAATCATATATCAGTTTTAGGATAAAATACATAGATTTATATCATATATGGTTTCGTGCTGACAATTATGTGCGCACTAGTCTTAAATCTCTAGCTGCGTGCTGACAATTATCTGCCCACTACTAGTCTTAATCGCTAGCTGCGTGCTGACAATTACCTGCCCACTAGTCTTAAGTCGCAAGTGACTCCGGATCAAGAAATGTTGTGCATAGATTATCATTAGCTGTTCTAGAATCAACTTCAGAGGTAATTTACAAACAGCACTAACATATATCTTCGTGGTCTGGCACAGGCTCATGCATGTGTGCAGACCTCGTTGCTTGAATTAATTAAATTACGTGCATGTATATAATGTATATAATACACTACACGAGTACAATTTTTATAGGAATTGACAGAAAACGGATATGACAACCTCGCAAAAAAATGGGATATGACTATCAAGGTATACGACTGGGCCATATATAGCTTAATCTGTCATGTCAACATTACCTTCGTTGTGGGCTTAATTTGTGAGCCCATCTCGAGCGAAGCCACATATATATAGATGAACACGTGAAGCAGAGAAACATACAGTTACGTAGATTCTAAACGTTGATGTCTCATACTTGAAATTTTCATGTACCTATGGTCGACCGTACATGTACACTGCTTCGAATTACTACATTACCATCAACTAAGATTTTTTCTGTGTAAACGTGTGTATGTCCGGAAACAGGGAACGGTGATCAGAACCAACAGCGTGGAGTACATGCCGTTCTTTTTATCCTTCTTCCTCTTCCTGAACGGAGGCGTGTGGGCAACGTACGCTGTGCTTGATCGAGACATCTTCATTGGTGTAAGTTTGTTACTAATGAAAATTAATTACTTACATATCTTTCAACTTATCATCCAACTTTATCTCTACAGATTCCAAATGGAATAGGCTTCGTCTTGGGCACCATCCAGCTGATTATCTACGTGATCTACAAGAAACACCAGATGATGCATCCAAGGAGTAACGAAACACCAGATGATGCATCCAAGGCTTCGACACCGCTTCTCGCCTCCGACACTGTTTGATGTGCCGTGTGCTTAGCAGCCACCTATCAATATCATAGTGATTACTAAATTGTTTGTGGTTGAAGCATGTAAAGTTTCCTCTGATGAGTACAGTTCACATTCACTTAAATCATACCCAGAACTGACACGGTATACATTCAGATTTCTAGCATAAAGATTTTTCTTTTGTGAGAAACCATGGTGGATCCCAATATATTGGACTATCCTGAGAAGACATATGAGCAATTTTTCATTACAGTAATTGTATTCTCACAATGGATCTAGGGTAGATGTGTTATTTCTTTTAGGACAGAGGGAGTAGAATCAACTCATATTCAATCAAGGTCCATATTAGTTTAATGACATATCTCTTGTAGTGTATTGCAAAAATCTCCCATCGGTTAAACTTTTTTTTTTTGACATATCTCTTGTAGTGTACTAGTTGCCCACCAATTGATTACATCATTTCACTTTTATGGTGTAAATGTACTACTTTGCGAGGTTTATTAAAAAATTTATTAGATTTCAAAAGTCAAGCTGATATCAGAGGTGATGATTACATCAAGCACGGCCGTACCATGACCGGTTCACTAAAGTCCAATAATTCTATCATTATTGTAGAATAACTGTTGTTATTATGTCAAGAACTTTCTCAAATTATTCACATCTACTTATTAGGGCCTGTTTATTTGCCTACGTATTATGCAAAATCTGGGTTTCTAGATTTTGAATCCAGAAGCTGGATTGTAAAAGCTGGTGCTGTTTAGCAACGCTGGATTCTGGTATGATTGGTTTCTTTTCTTTTTTTTGGAAAAATACTATGACGCCTTTTGATCTTAGAGTATATATGTATGTCATATAAATGTGTAAATTATATAAAAAAAATTGAAAGGGAGTAGATAGTAGTTTAATGAACATAATCTATACTTGACATTTTACTATAAATATTTTCTTTTTTTTTTTGCGACGTACTATAAATATTTTCAGTTCTGCTTGATGATGGCAGAGACGATAATTTCACAAAACTTGGGAAATTAATCTTGTTTTCATCCTCTCACAAACTACCAAAACCTACTCAAACATGGAATGCAGACCGTGACTGTGCAATCCGGCTTCTGAAGTCGGTCACAATGCACAATCCATAAGTGCAAACAATCAGGCCTTTATTACTTTGTTAATGAACGGCCTTCTGTTCCGCGGCTTTCTTACTGCATTGAATTTTTCTCCCCAACGCATGTTTTCTTTGCGGGTTTAGTCATTCAGGATGGTGTAGTGGTTGTGGAATTACAAATTGCTTGTCCAAACATCAACATAGTCAAGTTGACAGAACCATTCAAGCTTATGGAATCACCGAAAGATCGTCTTTGGATATGGAATGCATATTACAATGGTGCAATTTGGTGTAGTTTAGGATTTTAGAGGTGACGTGCATATGGAGTGCGTTGTTTACAAAAGATCATATTGTTATACATCACTTTCTCTAACTCTTTTTAACTGGTAAGTTGCACGACTAGACTGCACAAGGTGTTCACAGCAAAGGCTCAGTCAAGTCAAGGTGTCTAACGCGCAATGACATTGGGACGTTGAATGATCAAGTTCTAATTGTAGCTGTTCTCAAACTATATTAAGAGAATATGGATCCTTTTTTTTCCACTATGGAGTTATGGGAATCCTTCTATATATATGGTTAGGAGCATAACCCCTTGCCAGTACCGATTCTTAACGCTACCTCCCTATTGAATGCCGGAGCCACAGATGGTGAGCATTTTGGCGGGGCTGATCACCTCAGTCCTTTCGAGGCTCTCCAATTTGCTGGAGTCGGAGTACAGGCTGCTCAATGGCGTGAAAGACGGCATCACCTCCCTGAGGGACGAGATGAGCAAAATCAACGCCGTACTCGAGACGATGGGCCCTGCGGAAGAGTTGGATCCTCTGCATAAGGAGTGGAGTAGCAAGGTACGCGACCTAGCCTACGACATGGAGGATTGTGTAGAATTTTTCATGTGCAATCTCGGCCGCTTTCGCGATGCCAATCCTAGATTTATGAGCAAGGCCATCCAGAAGCTGAAGCTTCTACCAGCACACCACCACGTCGCCAAACAGATCCGCCACCTCAAAGCCCGCGCGATCCAGCTGAGCGAGCGCTGGGATAGCTATAAACTTGGTGAAACCATTTTGCAGCGATGGCAAACAAGTAGCACGGGAAGCATTGATCCTCGGATAGAGGCTCTCTATTCTAGCCCTGCTGGTCTCATAGGCATCGAGGACCAGATGGGAATGATTATTGAGTTATTGCAGGAACCACACGAATTCAGTGTGGTGTCTATTGTGGGTTTTGGAGGTATAGGAAAGACAACTCTTGCCCATCAAATATATCGCACAATCAAAAGCAAATTCGAGTGCACAGCTTTCGTGTCAATATCTAGAAAGCCAGACATTCCGATGATTTTGACGCATATACTACAAGCCTTCCAATCTAGTGGTGAAGGAACGTCAAGCAATGTTCAAGAATCCATTGCCCCACCGCAAGAGTGTCTTCATAATAAGAGGTATGTACGTTGTATAGATATGATTTTTGCTCCTGGAACTAAGTTATGTTACATGTGCCACTAACGACATCATAGATAAGTCTGGTCCTAGAAAAGTAAACTGGAGCTCTCGTTAGCAGTGTCTTCCACATCAGTTTTTTTATGCAAAAGATAGTCCAGTCTATCATCATCATAGTACTTATCTAATAAGTTGCATTCTCTTTACATTTGTTTGCTATAATTACATAAATCCGGGTGTCTTGAAACCCTCGCGAAATGGTTATCTAATTTTAGACATCCAGTTTGTGGCACAATACGCATCCAGATGATTTTCTTTTAATGCATACACTATGCATTCTCAGATCCCATGGTGAAGGGACGTCAAGAAACAATACTAATGGTGCAGCGATGTTGAGCAATACCATAGACCCTCTGAAAAATTATTTACAAAATAAGAGGTACATGCATATATTTATATATGAATTTTACTTTCTGAAATAATAATCAAAGAGTAAAGTGCAGCAGCGGTCTTCAAACTTATGCCTTTGTGACATCTAGGTCCTGAACTCTCAAAATGCATATTTGAGTCTCTAAACTTTGCTAAATTGTGTCATCTAGGCCCAATGTTCTGAAAATACCCTTATGGCTGCTAAAAGCATCTAATTGAGAATGATTGTCATGCTCTTTTCCTCCCCAAATAACTGTTTGCATTTAAAAAAATTGTGAAGTATTGTTTGCATTACAATTCATGCTAGAGGACACCATTAGGTTGCATAATGTCATAATCTATTAACTTATTAATTGACCAAGAAAACAAATAGGGCTGAGGGGCCCTATTTGTTTTGTTGACACATGAAAAATAAAATTTGACCCAAATTTTTTTGCATTGAAATTCTGATAAAATAATTGTTGAATCTTAAAATCTTTTGTCAAGAAAAGAAAGCACCACGTTCACTCTCAACAGCTAGAAATTACCACATGTATATGGGTACATTAAACATATGGGGATATAACATTAGATCCGATGCCTATCTTTGTCAATGATTATGAATCGATAGTCAGCTGTTTTGCTTTTCTATGTGAATTACTTAGATTTTTACTACGATTAATATGTAGGATCTACAATAAGCCCGCGATCAGTAAATATAACTCCCTTTTATGTATTCTTTTACGATAAGAGAGTTAGAGGCATGTTACTTTAGTCTCTTTCGAAAAGTAAATTTGACACTAACTTTTTCGCACTAGAATCCCTGCAAGACATCCATTGAATATTAATATATTTTACCAAAAAAGGAACCACCATGTTCGCTCTCAACAGCTAGAAATTACCAATTGATCCGAAAAAAAATGAATGAAAAATTACCAAACACTGTCATTGTGAAAAGGATAGCCAAATTATCCACTACAACAATTATAAATACATCATATATAATTTTATATATTATCCATTATTTCATTTATGAAAACAACCAATACAAATAATAGTGTTAGAAATAAACTAAGATGACAAGAATAAAATAGAATAAAATATTTTTAAAAAAATATTAATACAATACTAAATAGATTATTAATACTAGCCGTGGAAATGCGCGGGCCACCCTACTAGTTATAGATAAAGAGATGACAAACCATGTTGATACAGAACCACGTCAGCAACAATAGAGGGGATAATTTTGAATATTTAGACCTAGATGACACACTCTAGCAAGTTTATGCATCCAAATATGCGTTTTGAGAGTTCGGAGCCCTAGATCACCCATGATAAGTTTAAGAACTGCAGTGTAACTCGAGAAGAAACAAAGCTCCAGCTAATGGGTACTTGTCGCATGCTAAACTAGTTGTTGTTTTGTTTTCTTCTTAAGCTATATTTCATATTTGTATGCAAAGATGCAAATGCACAAGCAACTAATAAAGAAAGGATACCACTGCTTAATAACACAACATGACTATTTCTGCAAAGAGGGGAAGCATTTAATATGATGCATTAAAAACCGACAACCTTGAAATTTTCGGCCCAAAATATTTTCCAATGACAGACAACATAAATTTTAATTTAAAATGATAAAATAGATTTAAAATTTTTTAATTTTCAAATATAAGTATTTGGTTCATATTTTAGGCTTACATAATGTGACCATAATTTTGATTCTTCTTTAAATTTGTTAACATCTTATGATTAAACCTTCTAAATATTAGTCACAGTATGTTGCAAGCAGGTTATGTGTTACCTTGTTACCAAACACGGTTACACCTTCAAATGTGCATCTAAAATTAGAAAAACAAAATGGAGGATAGAACATGCAAATATCTACCATCATATAGTATGGTTGCATGCTCTATGTATACATATTTTTTTTATAATCTTAGATGCACTTTTGAAGGAGCTATTTTGATTGGTAACATGGTAACACCTAAAGCCTTGTAACACAGGATAGGTTTGATAACATCTTTTATTTCATATTAAAAGTTACATACAATGATTTTCAATTGAGATTAAGCTTTCAATTTATATTTGTCGTAATTTTAAATGGGACAGCTTGTGCCCTTAACGTGCATGGACGCTTCCAGATGTATAACACATGAATTAGAACTATGAAATTTTTTATTTTTTGCAAAACATAGTGAATGACTGTCATAAAAGACTGATTAAGTACAACTATTATATGCAAGATGCTAGTTTTCTTGCATACTTGAGGTTCTTTGGATATACAGAAGTTGTGCCTGCTGCTATCCTGAATTTACCTTGAGGATTAGGTTGCACACTCTAACAAATTCCTTTCATAAAATTTACAGATTCCTTTTAGTTATTGACGATGTATGGGACAAAATAGTTTGGGAAACTATCAAATGTGCAATTAAAGATAATAAGCATGACAGTAGAGTTATAATAACTACACGGATCGAGGATGTTGCAAAAGAGTGCAGTTCTGGTCCAAGGGGGCATGTTTATAGGATCAGACCTCTGAATTCTATTGATTCAGCGAGATTATTTCACAGAAGGGTTTTTAGTTCTGAAGATGCTTGTCCTGAGCACTTCCGGGAAGTCTCAGAGAAAATCTTAAGGAAATGTGGAGGAGTGCCGTTAGCCATACTTACTGTAGCCAGCCTTCTCGCTAGTCAAAATGTCATGTTGCTGGAAAACTGGGAGAAGATAGAGAGGTCGTTAGTTTTCCAGCTGGGACCAAATGATAGTTTAGAAGGACTGAAGTATGTACTGAACCTTAGCTACCAGGATTTGTCTGAACGTGGTGGAGACGCTGAACTCAAGGCTTGCCTCTTGTATCTAAGCATTTTCAGAGAGGATTCCATAATTAATAGGGATGATTTGGTGAGGCGATGGATAGCAGAGGGTCTGGTTAAAAAAGAAGGGGGGCAGGACCATGAAGACACTGCAGAAAGATACTTCAACGAGCTCATTAACAGAAGCCTAATCCAACCCGCTGATTTCAATGACTACGGGGAGGTCATGTCTTGTCGAGTGCACGACATAGTGCTTGATTTTATCGTTTGGAAGTCTTCTGAGGTGAGTCCGCTGGGAGACCGCAGGCTCTTCCTCTACGTGCCTTGGACCCCCAGTCGGGACATCCTGTTGAATCCCTCCGGAACTGGTACATCTCATTCCCAAGAAAGTGATCGGGCACTTGCAGGCATGGATCTCCCCCGCCTTCGATCTTTCACCTACCAAGGGCCAGTTGGAGGCATGCCTTCTCCGTTGCAGCAGCAATCTCCCTCTAAATTCCAGCTTTTTTCCAAGAGAACGGAGTCTAAGTTTCGATTTCTCCGGGTTCTGGACATGGAACTCTTCGGCTTTGGGCTCTGTGACTTAACCATCCTTGACGAATTCGTCTTATTGAAGTATCTGAGACTGAGAATCAAAGCATATCAGCACTGCAAGCTGCCAAGGCGAATTCGAGCACTGCGTTTCCTCAAGACACTCGAAGTACACTCAGATATACTAGGAGAAAATGAATTTCCTATGTTGTCACACCTAGTTGTCCAGTCTCTCAAGGGACCGCTGCTGCCCAAGGAGATCCGTAGAATGAGCGCACTCCGCACACTGAAAGGCTTCGAAGTCAGGGACACGTCCACTGATAGCATTCAGGGGCTCGGTGAGCTCAGCGATCTAAGGGACCTTCAGCTCAGTCTCGAGATTGGGAGGGAGGCCACTGACCTCCTGGCCCAATCCCTCTGCAAACTTGGAGATAGCAACCTTCGATCGCTGGTTTTAAAACCAACATCTTTTGTCATGCCCCGTGAGAACCTCATCGAACCCTGGTCCCCACCACCACGCTATCTTAGGAGGCTCCATCTCTTACCCAGCTTCTTCATCGATGAGGTTCCGGAATGGACTGCACAAGCGAAAAGTCTTACCAGTGTAGAGATACAGGTGTACAAGCTCACAGTTGAAGGATTTCGGTACCTATCCATGTTGCCAGTACTCGTCCGCCTCAAGCTACACATCATGACCACCTGGCCCGAATCCGCGAAGGCCGCCGTCATCGTTGGCAGCGGGGCCTTCCCGTGTCTCAACGAGTTCTGCTTCAGCTACGTCGCGCCATGCCACCTCAATTTTGAGCCTGGGGCAATGCCAGTGCTGCGGAGGCTTGAAGTAAAATTTGATGCAGCGGCGGCGGTTGCTGGTGACTGCAGCCTTGTTGGCGTCGAGCGACTGCTGAATCTTGAAATGTTCAATGTGCTTATCTACGACCGCTCCGACTTTGTAGAATATGTGAAAAGGCTTGTCGACCCGCCTCCACGAAACAAGGGGCATATCAAATCGCCTGAAGAGATTCAGAAGTGGTGGAAGTACATTTCTGCAGAAGATATGCTGACGTTCGTTGGCTCCAACCACCCGAGGTCTCCGCAAATTGACATCAAGTACGAGTAATGAAGGAGCGACTGTCAAGGCGAAACTGGTAAACTCCAGCCTCCTAGCTGAGTAGCTGTTTCTTCTCTCTTCCTTTCCTTTCCAATTTGAAGTTTAACTTAGTCTTTCCATGAGAGCTTACCAAGCTAATTCTTTGCCTATGAAGGCATTGAGCAGGATTTCATCAGATGCTTCGGTACATGTAATGATGTGAGTGCCTGACCGGAGCAGAGGAAGCGGATCACCAGCAAACTACTTATGTGTCCTGGGCTATTTTGCTGCTGGATGAACGTTTGCTGGGCTGTTGGGCCGTGGTGACTTCGACTAAAGCAAGCAGATACGATCAAGCTAACGCGTTGCGTACGTGAAATCAAACAGATACGGAGCAGCTGGGCTTCGATTCCTTCGCTGGATACGTGCTGCTTCGATTCCTTCGCTGGATACGTGCTGGCGAACACAATTTCTCTGAGGACCAATGTAGAGGAATTTGGTTGAAACAGAATGTAGAGGAAGCATGTAACTCTTCCCTGCTGTTTCTCAAAAAAAAAAAAAATGTAACTCTTCCCTGCTTTTTGAACTGTCGTAAACAATGCAGAAATAAATTAAGAGAAAGCATGTATACCATAATTATTTAAAAATCTAATGAAAAGCAACTTCTGCATATTGCTGCTTTTCAATTCCTCCTTAGAATCTGCTTAACTAAAACCATTTTTTAAATTAAAAATAGTTTTTGTCCTCTTCATGACTACACATAGCCTTGTTCTTATTACAACGTTTTCAGCACCTTGGCTGAGACCACGGAAACAAAACACATTAAGTAAAACAAATTCTATCATTGAAAAATGGCTCCATGGCAACAATCTCCAAGAACAAGGACACCATCTGGATTCCCTCCTTTCTTTCATCATGCCAAGTACCGCAACCAGTAAGTTTTGTTTTTTGATGCAATAGGAGGGGGAAAATCCCCTACTAATTATATTTTATATTAATAAAGGGGGAGTCATCTTACAAGTTTAAGAGTATTCAAAAACAAACCAAAATGATAAGAAAAAAGCTATGCTAAGGTTTCTAGCCGTTCTTTGATTTGTGGTAGATATCTCAGTTTCGCACGATGGATAACCATTGCAAATTCTCTTCTGAATTTATCTTTGCAAACTTGTACCGTTGGGTCTTTGCCATTGAAAATCCAACATTGTCAAAAATAGCCTGCATAAAAGATGAGTATATCTAACATTGTCAAAAACCCTATCATTCCGACATTGCCAAATTGCCCAACAAAGGGCCACCGCTCTACAAGAATAATTTTCTTCTCTACTCCCAGAGTCGGTTTCCTAGCATATAACTATAAGTAGTTGGAGTCATGATGTCTTTTTTATATGAAGAAGTTGAGAAATTTGCTTTACCGAATAGGCTTGGTTTTACACATATGGTCCTTTTTATTTTCGGATCCCAACTTATTATCCGTCAAGACCTTGTATATTACAAACAGATTTGATGGACAACATGTTAACAATGTATCAAGCCATTAACTAGGGGCATTAATCGAACGGTCATATTGGCTACAAGAAATTGAACTTTCATGACATTTTCTATCACACAACGATATTGACTGAATCAGATGATTGACGCATCTTTTTTGGTTCAGACGAGCGCCTGATATTACCTAGAACAGTTTCTTCTGATGTTTGTGCTGCTGCCACTGGCCAGGCTAGCTCTGTTTCTAAGGACAAACGTAGTCCAAATACAGTCCATCTCCCCTAGGATTCTTCTCTCCACTCTTGGTGCTGATTTTGATCGTCATGTCGCGCTCCCAGCGGCAGGCACACGGGGCGGTATCCTGATCGCTTGGAAGAGCACCATCTGCCATGCTATAACATCACGCACAGACACATACTCGGCTACGGTATTATTTCATAATGAAGATGGAAGAGAATGGTGGTTCACTGGGGTATACGGGCCACAACATGATGACCAGAAGGTGCTCTTTCTACAAGAACTGCGCGATGTGCGAGCTGCCTGCCCAGGCCCGTGGCTTCTAGCTGGGGATTTCAACATGATCTACCGATCTGAAGATAAGAACAACACCAATGTGAATCGGGCGATGATGGGGCGATTCAGACGTCTCCTAAACGACCTTGAGCTGCGCGAGATTGAGCTCCTCGGCCGCCGCTTCACATGGTCCAATGAACGCTCTGCACCCACGCTCGTCCATCTAGACAGAGCCTTCTGCAACTCAGAGTGGGAGGCCATTTTCCCCGATTTCATCCTCCAGAGCACGGCGGCCGGAATATCTGACCACTGTCCGCTCGTTCTCGGCCTTCGGAGCAATGCGCCGGGAAAGCGACGCTTCCATTTTGAGAGTTTTTGGCCGCAATTAAGTGGGTTTCACGAGGTTGTGGAGAGGGCATGGAACTCCGTCACCTCCTCCAACTGCCCCCTTGAGAGGCTAGCACTGAAGTTCCTTGCCACCAGCCGAGCATTGCAATCGTGGAGCCAGAAAACTGTGGGGAACGTCAACGCGCAGCTCGAGCAGGCACGTGAGGCCCTCCACCGCCTTGACATCGCACAGGATTTGAGAGGCCTTACTCCTACAGAATCTTGGCTCCGTCGAAGCTTGAAGCGCCACTGCCTCGCTCTTGCATCGCTGCATCGTATGATAGCACGTCTGCGTGCGCGCATTGACTGGCTGAGTGAGGGAGATGCAAACACGAGTTTCTTCCACTCCCACGCAAGGTACCGGAAGAGGAAAAATTTCATCGGCAAACTACAGGTTGGAGACCGTATACTGCTGGACCAACAAGATAAGGAGGAGGCTGTCTGGGAGTTTTATAATGATCTGTTGGGCAAGCCAGAGCAGCGATCAGAGACTCTAAATTTGGAAGCCTTCTATAAACCGCCACAAGACCTTACAGGCCTTGACGCACCAATCTCGGAGAGCGAGGTTTGGGACGTGATCAAGAAGTTACCCATGGACAAAGCGCCGGGGCCGGACGGATTCACCGGCAGATTCTACAAAATTTGTTGGGGCATCATAAAAAATGATATCATGGCTGCAGTGGGCGCTCTACATGGCGGGGACAGCCGACACTTGCAAATGCTCAATTCAGCGTACATGGTGCTCATCCCTAAAAAGGAGGACGCCATTAAGGTGGGAGATTACAGGCCAATTAGCCTCGTACATAGCTTTGCTAAGCTCGTCACCAAAATCATGGCTGAGCGCTTGGCTCCGAAGTTGGGGGACATGGTTGCGGCCAATCAAAGTGCTTTCATACGCGGCCGATGCATCCATGACAATTTCATTATGGTACAGCAGATGGCGAAATGCCTACATCGCCTCAAGCAACCCCGCCTCCTCCTAAAATTGGACATCACGAAAGCGTTCGACACCGTATCATGGGCATTTCTTCTTGAAGTTCTAATGCACCTTGGTTTCGGCGAGAGATGGAGACGGACATTGTGCAGCCTGCTTCATACATCGTCGACAAGGATTTTAATCAATGGCCAGCCGGGAGAAAAAATCCACCACCGCCGGGGACTGCGGCAAGGTGACCCATTATCGCCCATGCTCTTCATAATTGTCATGGATGTGCTCAATTCCTTGGTGACTAGGGCTGAAGAACAGGCCTTATGGCATCCCCTAACCACGAGAAGGCTTGGTCACAGAATGTCCATCTTTGCCGATGACGTCGTGCTGTTCCTCTCGCCCACGGCCGGTGACATTCAGCTCATCAAGGGAATTTTGTCTAGCTTCGGCAACGCCTCAGGGCTTCACACCAACATGAACAAATCGACCATCATCCCAATTCAGTGCCAGGACGATCAAGTGCAAGTGGTGTCCGAGGCCATGCCGTGTGAAATCTCCAGTTTCCCATGCAAGTACCTAGGCCTGCCACTCTCGGTCACAAAACTCACAAAAGCTGATCTGCAGCCCATCATCGATAGGATAGCGGACATGTTGCCTACTTGGAAGGCTGCGCTGATGGGCAATGCTGGAAGACTGATCCTGGTCCGTGCTGTCCTCACTGCTGTCCCGATACATGTGCTCATTGCACTTGACGTGCCTAAATGGGTAATCAAGGAAATTGACAAGATCAGGAGACGTTTCTTGTGGAGAGGGCACAAGGAACTCCGTGGCGGCCACTGTCCGGTTGCTTGGGAGCGGGTGATGCGGCCGTTGGAGTACGGAGGACTCGGCATCCATAACTTGGAAATTCTTGCTTGGGCGCTGCGCATGAGATGGCTATGGCTTGAGAAAACGGCGCCGGACCGACCTTGGGCCTCCCTCGGGGTCCAAGCGCCAGCAAAGGCTCGTGCCATGTTTGCTGCTTCGGTAACAACCATTGTTGGCGATGGTCGCTCAGCTTCATTCTGGACTGATAAGTGGTTACACGGTAAATCTATCAGCGAGCTTGCCCCGGCTCTAATGCCCTATGTCAAGAAACGAGGTTGGCGTAAGCGGACTGTTTCGGAAGCTCTCCAAGGAGATAGCTGGAGACAAGACTTTGGTGGAGGCCTTCCGGTGCTAGCGGTATGGCAGTGTCTCCAACTCTGGGTTGCGTTGCAAGACATAACCTTAAACCCAGACCAAAGAGACGAGTACGTTTGGGCACCGGAGGCCTCAGGCAAATTCTCTACCAAGTCAGCTTATTATCGTTTCTTCACTGGGGCTGTCACTTTTGAGCCGCATAGAAGGCTATGGAGATCATGGGCTCCCCTCAAAGTAAAAATCTTTCTCTGGCTTGCAATTCTCAATCGGTGTTGGACAGCTGACCGCCTCGCACGTCGTGGACTGCAGCACCCCGAGCGATGCCCCTTGTGTGACCAAGAGGAAGAGAATATTCAGCATGTCCTGACCAGTTGCGTCGTGGCGAGGGAGGTATGGTTCCATGCACTGGACAAGGTAGGAATGTCCAGCTTGATGCCTTCTCATCACGAGATAAATTTTAAAAGCTGGTGGCGCCGGTCACTTAGGCGAGTTCCAAGAGACAAGAAGAGAGGCTTCAACTCATTAGTCATGCTTGTGTCTTGGGAGATATGGAAACGACGGAACCGCTGCGTATTCGATGGCGCGCGACCACAGCCGTCAGCCATCTTAAGAAACATCCATGAGGCAGCGTCGGAATGGAAGATGGCGGGGGCGAAGAGGTTAGCTGAGCTGATGCAGTAGCGCTTAGCTTAACCGAGGGGTTGATCTAATCGTAACCGGCGCGAATGTAATCTTGAGGCTAGCCCGGCCAGAACAGGGCAATGTACCTTTTTAAACTTCTCCTTAATGAAATGACACGCAGCTCTCCTGCGCGTTCGAAAAAAAAAAAAAACGTAGTCCAAATATACCCGGTACGATGTTTGCCAATTTGTGGCCCATGAGGCATTTATTCATTGCAAAGTTTTTATTGCTCCTGCAGCCATGAAGACACGTTACTTCATTACTGGAAGTTGTAAATGTAAGTTCTATCATCTGATTCATCTTGGCATCAGAGGTTGTAAGAACATAGATGATAGATTCACGCCGCTTGCTCTGCCGCGACTGAAACTTCAGCTACTATCCCCATGAGCAGCCGGCAGTTACATATTCTCGCGGTGTCCACCTCTACCTCCTCCTTCCCCGTGAGCCCGGCACGGCATCTAGCTCGAGGTCGACCCGTAGCAGCGGGGCGAGGTGGAAAGCAACGCGGGGGAAGAAGGTAGTGCAATGCAAGCTCCGTCCAGCGGCCGCCAAGGGCGGCGCGGCGAGCCCCGGCCCCCATGGCGCGGAACGGCGAGTTCAGCAAGGGACGATGCCCCAGCCCCCATGGTCGCACGGCGCGGCGGGCTCGCCCCGACGCGTCGATCGCCCGGCGGCCGTCATTGCTTTGCGAGGCGTGGGCTCGGACTCGTCGAAGCTCTCGACGGCGGAACTCGGCGGGCCTTGGCGAGCTGAGCTCCCTGAGCCATGGCTAGCGCGTCGAGGTCGGCCTGGCTTGTGGAGGCGAGCTCGGCCCAGCCCGCCCGGCCGCCATGGCAGGTCTGGGCAAAAGCTGGAAGGGCAGGCAAGCCCAGCCCGACGGTCAGTGTTGATAGGCATGGGGGTGGTGCGGCGTGGCGCAGCTGAGCTCGGCCCGGCACGGCGTCACTTGAAGGACGACGCAGCGGGAGACACGAACGGGAGGTGCGGCATGCGGCGTTGAGCATGAGCGGTCGCTGGCCTGCCGGCGGTGAATGAGATTATTTTTTGTTTTTTACACGGCAGTGAAAGAGAGTGGGAGAGATGAGGATGGGAAGCATGTGGAGCCTAGTAGTTTGCGTCAGATGTATTGATGAGTGCAGGTGGGCCTTTTGCTTGTGCATGTACAACGAAAAAACGATTTTCTCAGTCAAATAGCTGAAATTTCAGTCGCGCCAGGGCAGGCGACGGGACTCAACACTTCAGTCACGCCAAACTGTATCGCGTGACCAAACATATGATGTGCCAACCGGTTAGATTGACGTGGCTGTAGTCTCAGTCACTCCAATCGGATTGGCACGGCCAAATGGTCTAGATCTTGCAAATTTAATTTTCGACGGTCTATTATTAAAATATTAATAGAAAAAGATTTAAATAATAAAAAAAATTCGATGGACTTCACTCATTTTTTTTTTTTTTTTGAGAGTAACGGGTAGCTTTTCATTCATTCAACATATCGTTACATAGAGAAGCACGGATGAGTTCCGGGGCTTCAGAAAACCAAGTCGATTCAGACAGTTGATCGGCAGATCTTGCTAAGGTATGCGCTACCACATTACAGCATCTGCTAACATGAGTAAACGAAAAGACAATAGAAGCTTGAGCCGTCTGCTTGATATCTTGAATGAGCGCTGCAACATGTGATCGATCTTTAGCTGTTGCTTTAAGTTTCTGAATCACCGACAGACAGTCCGAAGCAACTATCACTTGATTGTAGGTAAGAATTGATACGAAACGAACTGCATGCCTGATGGCAGTCGCTTCTGCAATCTCTGGTTCAGTGATCCCATCAACTCCCCGCCTGCAAGCAGCTAGGAATCTACCATTGTGGTCTCTGATCACTAAACCAATGCCCATGCGATTTGATTCCGCAAAAACTGCTGCGTCAACATTAACCATGACCCATCCTTCCGGTGGTGGAGCCCATTTTTTCGGCCTGGTAGGGTCACACCTATTGGAATTAATGGGTTTATATAGATGCAGCAAGACCATGTCAGTATAAGCTCGGATTTTCTCCACAACACAATGAGGATCAAGGATTGAAATCCCGATGCTACCGGTGCTACCGCCGCCCACCGGAATGACCGGTTTTCGCGAAAACCGCGAAAACCGGTCGAAAACCGGCACAAAATTCAAAAACCAAATTTTGAACTCGAAAATACCGAGTTTAACGGTAAACCGGACCGGTTTACCGTAAACCGGACCGGTTTACCGGTAAACCGGTCATAATTTCCGGTAAACCGGCGGCAGAAATGTGAAACCGGTGCCGACCCTAAAAACCCGGAAAAATAGGCAGAAATGTGAAACCGGCGCGTCGAAGCCGCGGAAGCTGCCTACCCGCTTGGAGTGGCAGTCGCACTCCGACATGGCGACGCGGTGCCCCGGCATGCGCGTCGCCGGCCGCTTCTTGGCCGGCGGCTTCACGGCGACGCGGAGCAGGGAGCTGTCGTCCATGACGTACTCGTAGGTGCCCATGGAGAAGCACCGCCTCACGTCCTGGCCAGGATCGCCGCCTCCTTCGGCTCCGGCGGCTGCCTGGCTTCTGAACTTGCCGAGCTTGACGGGAACGACCACCTCGTCCTTCTTCTCGGTGGCCTCTGCGGCCTGCAGCTGCTTCCGGTTCTGCCCCGCGAGGAGGCTGCGGCGGCAGAGCGGGCAGGTGGAGTGCGAGAGCAGCCACGTGTCAATGCACTCGACGTGGAACGCGTGGCTGCACTTGGGGAGGAGCCGGAGCCGGTCGTCGTCGTCGAACTCGCACAGGCACACCGCGCAGACGAACGGGTCCTTCCGCCCCGCGCCGACGACAGCGCCGTAGAGGAACACGGGGAGCGTGTCCATGAAGGACTGGTCGACGTCGGCGTCGTGGAGGTGGAACAGCTGCTGGAGCTGGCCCTGGAACGCGGTGGCGCCCGCGTCGCCGCCGTGCGCGTCCCCCCCAGGCCCGCGCGGCGGTGGCCGGAGCAGGAACCGGACGAGGAGGTGGAGCAGGCCGGAGACGAAGAAGATGACGGCCAGGATCAAGATGATGAGGAGCACGCTGGGGCTGATCCTGCTCTGGAAGCCCGCGTCAGGCCGCCGCGCCTCCAGGACCTCCCTCGCGAGCGGCAGGCCGACCGTAGCAGTCGGTTTCTCGGCTCTTTCGTCCGGTAAACCGGTGTCGGAGGGCGAGCATGCGTGGATCCGGCGGATTCGACGGCACAAGGACGGCGGCGACGGCCGGATCTCGCCGGACGGCGGCGCCTGCAGGTGGAGGGCGTCGGGGGAGGGACCAGAGAGGGAGAGGGAGCTCGAATGAATGGGGAAGGAAGAGATAAGGTCATTTTTTCTTTTTTTTTTAACCATTTATTCTCAGCAGAAACTTCCTCGATTTTTTAGACATACCAAACGATCGAATCTACGTGTAATTCTTCCACCAGCGGACTGAAAATTCGATCTAGTTTTTTTACATATTTTTTGTTTCAAATTTTTCCAAATTTTTGAAAAATTTTCAAATTTAAATTGAAAAACCGGAGTCCCGGGTAAACCGGACCGGACCGGTTTTTCCGGTTTTCGCGAAAACCGGTCCGGTTTACCGCGGGATTGAGAACCTTGATGAGGATGCAACTGGCCTTCTCCATTTCTAACATCATTTCTAGTTTGCCAAATATGCCAAAGAGTAATTGTCATGGTTGTGGCTTCCTCATCGGATGAAGTAGTTAAGTAGTCAAACAACCATTCTCTAGGTGAGCGGAAGGATTTAAGTCGTCTTCTCAAGTTACACACTCTTTTCAGCTCCCTCCAAATTTCAGCCACGTACTGACAGGTGAGGAAAACATGGTCCAAAGTTTCATCTCTTCCGCAGTGACAACATAGATCCAGAGCTGGTATATTTTTACTTTTCAAATTCTGACCAGTAGGGAGACAATTATGAGCAAACCTCCACAATACAATCTTCATTTTTGGTGGTGCTTTCACTGCCCAGAGCTTCTTCCATTCTTTTGTCAACTGGTCTGATGTAGTACCTTTTCCATTAGAGCTTAATGTTAAGAAAAAGGAATCAGACCTAGCAAGTGCATATGCTGATTTCACTGTATATAAGCCTGATTTTGTATGAGGCCAGGAGATAACGTCCTGATCTGGTTGTTGACTTAGAGGAATTTTGAGAATGCGTTGTGCATCAATTGTGTGGAAACAGTCACGCACAATCTCCTCATTCCACTGACCGGAAGTTTTATCAATTAAGAAGCTCACCTTTAAATCTTCGGGTAGCGGTACTCTTGGTCTTATCGGGTGAGTAGGTAAATCAGGAACCCATTTGTCATGCAACACTCTTATTTGTTCCCCATCTCCAACACGCCAGAAAATCCCCCGGTCCAGAAGCCTCTTGCCATACATCAAACTACGCCAAGTGAAAGAGCTGCTTCTTGTTGGTCCGCAGTCCATAAAAGTGCTCTTTGGGTAATATCTTCCTTTGAGTACCCGAGCACACAAAGATTCAGGATTTGTCACCAAACGCCAGCATTGACGACCCAACATTGCCTGATTAAACAGCACCATATCTCTAAAGCCCATGCCTCCTAAGGACTTGGGTGTTGTAAGCCATTCCCATGATCTCCAATGCATTTTCTTCTTGCCACCTTCAACACCCCACCAATGGTTTGAAATTATTGATCTCATTTTCTCGCAAATACCATCTGGCAAACGAAAGCAGCTCATCACATAAGTGGGAATAGCCTGTACCACCGATTTCAACATCACCTCCTTCCCTGCTTTAGACATAGGTCTGTCACTCCAGCCTTGCACCCTTTTCCACATGCTCTCAGAGATAAAATTGAAGGCACTAACCCTTGATTGTCCCACATATGTGGGCATACCAAGGTAGCTGGTCTGGAGAGCCTCATTATGCACATTTAAAGAATTCATAACTCTTCGTTTGATATCAGGAGGACAACTGTTACCAAAAAAGAGAGAAGATTTTTGTAGATTAATCTTTTGACCTGATCCTTCACTATAAGTCTTCAACGTTGCTTTAAGTGTGTTAACACTGCGCTCGTCGGCTCTTGTAAAGAAAATGCTATCATCTGCAAATAAGAGATGCGAGATGGCCGGACCCGTGGCACCGTTCCTGATCCCTTTTAGTCTCCCTGCTTGTATCTCTCTTTTTAGCAAACTTGAAAGGCCCTCCGCACACATTAAAAACAAATATGGGCTGATCGGATCGCCTTGTCTTAAACCTCGAGTTGGTGTAAAAGGTTCTGAGAGCTCGCCATTTATCTTGACTGCATATCTAACAGATGAAACACAGCGCATAACACTGCGAACCCAAACAGGTGCAAAGCCAAGTTTTTGTAGAACACCCTCCAAATAAGACCATTCAACTCTATCGTATGCTTTCATCATATCTATCTTCAGGGCAAAAAATGGTGTCTTTGCCTGCTGCCTCCGGATAGTATGCATGCACTCATAGGCAATCAGGACATTATCTGTTATGAGTCTGCCAGGGACAAAGGCACTTTGCTCTTCTGAAATAATATTTGGTAAAAATACCTTCAGCCTATTAGCCAACACTTTTGAGGCAATTTTGTAGAGTACATTACATAAGCTAATTGGTCTAAAATTGGCCAAATGCTCTGGTTTTGATGTTTTTGGTATTAGAACAATTGTAGTATCACATAGGCCATCTGGTATTTCGTCCCCACCCAAGAAGCTTCGAACAGCATCACAAATTTCATTTTGAAGAAGGGACCAGTGCCTCTGATAGAATAAGGCTGGGAACCCATCTGGACCCGGTGCCTTTGTTGGGCCCATTTGAAAAAGAGCATCTTTGATTTCCTCGTTTGAATAAGGCTTACATAAGTAATCATTTGTCCCCTGATCAACACGCGTTGGAATTGAGTCCAGTACAGCTGCAGCACCCTCGTGTGGTTCCCTGGAGAAAAGGTCCATATAAAATGAACGAGCCATTGCTTTAATCTCATCTTGAGCTTCGCACTTGCTACCGTCAGGCTTTAACAAATATTTAATTTTATTTGTTCGTCTCCTTGCAGATGCTCTGGCTTGGAAGAATGATGTATTACGGTCACCCGCTTGAAGCCAATCAACTCTAGACCGTTGTCGAGCCATTATTTCCTCTCTTTCGAACAGCTCACAGAGCCTACGTTCGATATCCTTCTCTTCTTGGGAATAAATCCTTGTGGTGCTAGTATTTCTTAGCCTCGACAAACGACTTTCGAGTTTCTTGATTTCTTTACGGACAGAGCCAAATGATTCTTTACTCCAAATCTTTAGAGAAACCGCCATTTTATTCAGATTTGCCCACGTTGTTTGCAGATTCCTCGGTCCATCGTCCAAGCCTTCAGTCCATAGCCTCTCTACCGTCTCCATATAATCCATTGCTCTATTCCACACAGCTTCATATCTGAAACCTTGTGTTACTGGCCTAATATCCTGTCTGTTGTCGTGTTTTGCAAGGGACAGCAAAACCGCATAATGATCTGATGAGGTTGTAATAATGTTCTCAACCTGACTTTCATCAAACAGCTGAAGAAAATGGCCATTTGCAACTGCTCGATCAAGTCGTACTCGGATGTTATCTGCCCCATTCTGTCTATTGTTCCATGTAAATTTGGGACCAGAAAAACCCAAATCCATAAGCTGACAGTCCTCCAAACAATCACGAAAAAGTTGCATTTGGGCTTCTCCTCTTTCACATGCCCCCAAGTGCTCATCGTTACTGAGAACTTCGTTGAAGTCACCAATACATACCCATGGACCAGACCACTGAGACTTGAGAAAGCGGAGTCGATTCCAAAAAACATGGCGACGATCAGTTTTAGGTTCCCCATATACAAAAGTAGCTCGCCACGTTACCGACTCCTCCAAAACATGAACATCAATAAAATTAGTACACAGGGATTTCAAGCTCACACAAGTAGTAGTGGTGGACCAGAAGAGAGCCAATCCACCACTTCTACCATCACAGCTTACAGGAAGACAAGCATTGTATCCCAATGACCACATAAACAATTTCACTTTATTATCCCTCATTTTGGTTTCAGATAAAAATAGGAGGGAGGGACGGTAACGCTTCACTAAAAAGCGAAGCTCGCCAACTGTCGAGTCCCGTCCCAATCCTCGACAGTTCCAACATAAGAGATTCATTGCACCCGGCGGGGCTGGTGACCAGCCGCCGCCGATAGTATACATTCTGCAGCTTGTTCCTTCCTCATCTTCTTGGCCGTCTCATCTCCATTTTCCTCTAGATAGACTCCCGCTTCTGAAATATGCTTCTCATAAGTAGGCTGAGCTGCCAAGTTTGACACTATCAGTGCCATAGCATCGTGGGCAGATTCCTCATTGTTCTGAAAATCATTGTTTTCAATGCTGAGTTGAGGATTTATAGATTGCTTGCGCTTTCTCCCCTGTCCTGCCGTGCTGGAGGGAAAGAGCATTTTCCCAGCATCATTCAACTTATCACCTACAGCCTGTTTCCTCACCGTACGCTTCTGTTGTTTCGAGGGAGCAATAGCTTCATCATTCTTGTTTACTTTATGGTTACCGCCTCCAGACGATGATGCTCCTTCCTTTTCATGACCCTCATTGCTTCGAGGGGAAGAACGGCCATTAAAGTAGGCCCGATGCTCGCCCATATTGGAGCTGCGCCCCACTGATGGAGATGTAGAATGCTTATCCTCCATTCCCTTTTTTCTATCATCAACACGAAGGTCCTCCCCATAGGGAAGCAACCCTTTCTCATTCCTCTCAGCTGGCGTTAGGCACTCCAGAGAGGAATGCCCAATAATTCCACAAGAATAGCAGTAATTTGGTAGTTTTTCATATCGAACATCATACCACTCCTGGGCATTTCTTTTAGCAGAGAAGATAGAGACCCAACGAGGAAGAGGCTTTGATACATCAATCGACACTTTTGCCCGAAGATATGGCCCCCATGCCCTGCCTTGAGCATCCACATCCACCTTCTCAGCATTGCCAATCTTCCCAGCAAGTCTCATGCCCCAGTCCTCATTCATAAGGCCAAAAGGGAGGTTGTAGATCCTGACCCAGATCGGCATTTTGCTAATGACAATATCTGTTGGCCTGAGATTGGGATCAAACTTCTGAAAAAGAGCAATCTTTGACCCTACTCTCCAGGGAGAGCCATCGAGTACTCTTTCCAGGTCCTGTCTCGAGCTGAACTCCACAATAAACATGTTGTCCCCCACTGATTTGAAAGTTAAACCTTTTGGGTTCCCCCATCCAGGACGGAGCGCTGACATGATAGTGTTGATATGCAGAACACCGGACGAAAGGACCTTACCAATGAGTGCAAGATCCGAAGTGGCCAGGCCTTCCCAAGTATCATCATCCACAAGAAGCGCGTCATTCTCCTCAGATGTGAGGTTGAGGCGCCCCATCAATTCAGCCACATTGGCACTACCAGCGGCTTCATCTCCTTCCATGACTGCAGCCGCACTAGTTGGTCACCTTCCTTGAAGCTAACCAGAAGAGATCGACCCCAATTCCTTCCTCTCCCTAGCGCACGCCAAGAACGGGCAGCGAAGCAGAGTTCGCCCCTTTATCGTCCCGAGCTGCGAGAGGGAACGAGTCAGGAGATAGGGGAAGCAGATGAGAGTGCAATCCGCTGAGATCTCGGATGCACAGAGAGATCCTAGAACCCTAGAGCTTCGATCGCCATGGCAGCGCCAGAGCTCCAGCGAACAGGAAGGTTCGAGAGTCCTGGCCTGTTTGGCTGGTAAACTCATTTGGAGCTGCAGAGTTTAGTGTACTCTTCAGGCGCACATGTTAGACATTCTGAAATCAGGCCCAGCCCAGCCCCCTTCACTCCCACCTGGCAGAATTAGGCCCAAGCTCCAGCATTTTTATTTTTATTTTTGCGACCAGTATGTATATGTGTAGAGGGATCGGTTAGTAGAGATTCAAAACTGCAGTAAATCATTTGTGCAAGATAGCAAGGCACATTCACCTGAGCAGGAGGAACACATCCCTTCTGTGATCTTGTCCCCGTCCTTTTAGTTGCCGTATAATTTGGTTTGAATTGTTTGACACAAAATTTGGTTGAACTAGAATGAAGAGAAAGCCTGTGCTCTTCACTGCTTTTCGAACTGCGTAACAAAATGGAGAGAAATCATGTACCATAATAACCACTTGATATATATACTCCGTTACAAAATACCACAAAAGCATCGCGAGAAGAAGCTCGCGCAGCTCAGGAACAATGACGACGCAGCTGTATACTATTATGTGGGGCCTCAAAGGAACACCACCACCCTCCCTCGTATCATGCTCTAGGCCAAGATAGGAGGAGGAGCCTAGCGATCAACGAGCAGGAATCATAAAGCAGAACAAACGCACGCTCGCTCAATCGACTAATCATCAGTTGGCGGCCCGCGCCAGCAGCTTGGCGCGCAGCTCCGCCGCGTCCACCTCCTTGGCGCCGCCCGCCGGCCGGTAGTACCCGGTCACCGGGTCCGGCACCCACGCCGTCTTCTCCTCGCCGGCGGCCGCCGCGGTGGTCACGTCCTTCTTGCCCATCACCCGCCTGGCCACCTTGTCCTCTGCCCTACGCCCGGCGCCCTTGACCATGGCCGCGGCAACAGAGTAGCCCCTCCTGCACCATCATCACATAATCAACAAAGAAATCGTCAGCGCAAACAATCCTAGGAACGAAGATCAAATCAAGGTTTCAAGCATGCACAGATGCATCGATATATCAGTATCAGAGGGCAAAACAACAGACTGACCTCTGCGCTAGGAGGTTGAAGCAGCTTGATGCAACTCTCTCCATGGTTTCAGGGCTGGATACACGACGATCTCTCAGCTCTGTTCTCCTCTCTCTCTCTCTATAAACTCTGTTTCTCTTCTATACAGAGAAGTTGCAGGGTGGCTGCTTTTATAGAGAGAGTAGCCAGCAAGCTGGAGAGACAGCCGGACAGAGGGAGAATCGAAGACGGAAGGAGCCAAATGATGATGGCCACGGGATCAACGAAGGCTCCTGGAACATGTCCAAGGGGCAGCGCCAGATGGCCATACAAACCAAAAGCTGCCTCGCCACGTGTTCTTCCGAGAGCCGGAGCGGCACTCTGACAGCCGGGGCCCTGCCGGCGGCCGGTCTGGCTAGCTTGCCGGAGCCCACTGTGTGGGTGCGAATGCGTGACGGCGATGTGCGTTCGGCGCCGGATCGGCTGAGTGGAGGGGAGAGAAAGATACGATTTGTAGCGCGTGAATGATGATGATTGCGTCTGTGCTGCCTAAAGAATCGATCGCGTCCGGTAGGGTCACGGACGTTTGAGGCTGCTTCTTTTCTCCGCGTGTGGATCTTCTCTGCACCTCACGATTTGGATGATTGAGGGTGGTGGGAGGGGAAAAGGAGTGGCAGCTAGCGTAACAACAATAAAATGTGGAAGTAAATGTTTTGCAAGTTTGACCATATCAACAAATAGATATGTCCAATGTTCCGTTGTTACCAACGCAAAAGATATCAGTTCATCTTTTTTTCTTTTTGCGGTGGATATCCGTTCATCTAATTAACTGTGGGGCCAATAATTGTTTTTATTTCGAACATTGGTAATTAGCTGAATGGATAAAACATCAAGGGTTCAGGTAGGCAATTTGCCTACCTTAGTTGCCTCTAAAAAAACATCAAGGGGACCGGCATGAATTTACTTCAGCATATAGAGGAGACCATCTAAACCTTCCACCCATTTCACAAAACAATTCCGCTCTCAAAGGAAGCTAATCCCTCCGAGTAAGAGTATTATAGTGGAAAACTAGAGTTGAGACCCTACATGTACAAAATTTTTGAAATGTTTCATTCAAACGCTTTCACCCCCTGTTTTGAGTTCTTAGATAGTTCTTGTTTGGAAATATATGAGTTACAAAAGAAACCAAACAAGAAGATCTACTAATAACTAGGTCTCTCCTAGGATTTTATAGAGGTAGAGCGCACGTATTTGAGCATCTAGCTAGTATATGTTTTAGGGAAAAAAAGAAGTGGATCCTTGTTTGGAATGCCGGAATTCGCAGCCGTATTTCTACATTGACATACTGAAACCACACAACGAGAAGCCTAGCTGCCACAGAAGATCGGAGGCCGAGACCGAAACCGTGGCGGCCAAGTTGCGTTGGCGCTGGATTCCGTGAGGAGCCACCTTGGCCATGCAAGTGTTGTGTTGACCTATCCCACATGTAACTACCTTTCCAAAGCTACCAGCTAAGCACGTTAGCTTCTCCTCAGACGGATGAATCGAAAGTTCACTTTTTCTGTACTTGCAGCTGGTTGCCTAGTGTTGTGGCTAACCTCTAAAGGTTCTACACGCCAACACGGATCGCATGCACGGACGACGACACCGTGAAAGGACACAAACGCCGACAAGATGGCAAGCAGATCCATTCGGTGGCGCCAAACGTTCGGCAGTGCACTAAAATATAGATATTGCCAGCTAATTCAAAAATAAAGTATGTTTCTCGAGGCAAAGCTTATTGTTCACGGGCGTCATTATTCAAGATAGTAGCTGGAGAGTCACAGAAGGGGTACTTTATACATATGGACGTCTTTTTCGTTTGGTCATACGCATCATGTGTTGCCAAAGCCTGAAGTGCTACTATATGCATTTCAGTATTTGATTTTTCTAAAGGCTGGAACTTGTTTCCATTATCTAAAAATATGTGTATTTGGTTTTAATTAGGCCACCTGTCGTTGTAGATCGAGACGCAATAATTGGGACATGCACGATCATCGAATTGTTTGTTACCGAATGCATGCTTCGAATGGAGTAGCTTCTGTGTTAGGAATACGAGCAAAAGGGAGCATGCCAACTGCTATATTTGTTATTGTCGAGCGGCCGAATTGAATTTGCATATTTGGATGCTGACGCGCAGAGAAAGAAAGTGAGTTCCGAACACCCCATGTTTGCACAAAACGTGTTCAAAATCCATTCAGCCTCTTCCTCCCATACGCTCAGAAACACTGCGATTACGACAGTGGTTTTGACTGAACCGAAGGCAAAAGCAGATAAGTTGTCTAACCAGTCGAATATATACACACGAAGGAATTATGGAGCTACACAAAAAGGATACGTGGAAAGAGAGAGTTGGCGGATGCAAATATATCAATCTGCTTTGCCATTATATGTGCTACACGATTACGCCACGTATGAAAGCAGCATCCATATCCCTGCTTTTATACAAAGTTGACAAATATGAGCTGGATATGCAGGGCCGTCCCTGACATTTTAGAGGCCCGGTGCGAGATTTTGTTGAGGGGTCCTTTTTTGACTTACTAAAAAATATTCAATTTTACCACTAATATTTTACCAGCACCACAAAAATAGTGGTAAGCATAATTTATGGCTCCTAATTTCAAGTTATTATTGGATCTTAGAAAATTAAATTAAGGAGTTGCAAAGTTATCTGGACACCTATACCTTTTCTTAAAAAAATAATGGTTTAACTATACAAGATTGTAGTCTTGCCCTTGTATTATTGGCCTGTATTGGCCTTGCCCTTCAAGTGATCATGCGGCAAGTGCAAGTCCTACGTCGCGTACGAAACCCATGCTTCAGCAACAGGCCACCTCGTCTACAGACCTAGTCTTACGGACCTAGAAAAAAACAGAAGACAAATAAAATAAACTAAAGGCCCACAGCCCATAACGGTTCGGTGTCTTCTTCATTGGGTTCGTTTAGCTTCCATACAGCACGAGTTCTATCCATGGCGATACGGGCGACAAAGCAGCGGAGCGACCGTTGAAGTAGTTGCATCTCGGAAGGGGCCCCTGATTTTTGGGGGCCCTGTGCGGTCGCACCGTCCGCACACCCTCCGGGACGGCCCTGGGATATGCACACATATGTCGCTTGCAATCGCAAAATCAAATTGTGTGGTGCATGCATTGGGTTCTTTGTCATTTTAACTCTATTTTTTTAAAAAAATATTTCAAGAAAGTGACACATAAGTATGCTATATTCAAATAATAGCGAAGGAAGATGTGCGTCGTCTGCTAGGTA
This sequence comes from Eragrostis nindensis, assembly GCA_012490785.1. Lineage (NCBI taxonomy): Eukaryota > Viridiplantae > Streptophyta > Magnoliopsida > Poales > Poaceae > Eragrostis > Eragrostis nindensis. The sequence goes on from JAAXCT010000055.1 coordinate 568,854, forward strand.
GACCTTGGATGGGTAAACTTCATCTTGTTGTCGCATATTTCTATTTGGGTACGTAGCTGGCAACTTCATCTTGTTGACCCATCAAAAGTGAAAGCAAATTTTTTTTTTTTGCGAGGAAAGTGAAAGCAATTTAACATTCGTAACTGATCAAAGTGATATTTAAAAGAAGTTTAGTACAAGTAACATGTTCAGACGTGTAAGTATATATGTATACGCGCTTTTTTTTCGAGTACAAAATTCAATTAATTAAACGAGCGGATGAAGTACACGGACGGCTAGTTTAGCCACGTGCAGATATATTTCTCACAGTTGCATTCACAATACTACGTACAGTACGTCATAGCTAAGGCCCTGTTTGGATACAAAGTATTTTTTGAGTTTTGAAAGAATACCACGGTTTTGCAAAATACTTTGGTTTTGAGAGATATCAAAGTGTTTGGATGTAGCAAGTTTTGTAGTCTTAAAAACCATAGTATTGCTAAAAGTGCAATCATTTTAGAGTTTTAGAAACTTCACTCATGATCTCTTTTTTCTAAATTATGATTTTGCTTGGCACTAGCTTCTAAAACTATGGTTTCTTCGTACTTTGCTTTTGAGAAACTACAATACCCAAACAGAGCCTAAGCATACGGATTGACATTCGATCGGGTTGCGGGATCGACAGGCCAAAATGTCAGCGCTAGCTGTGCCAATCTGTCTACTGACGTATGTCCTTCATCTCTTGATGCTGGAGTATCTTATCACGCATCATAAAGAAAATTAAAGGTACAACTCAAAGTCAAACTATGAAACTAAACATTCTGTGTTTCGAATTTACTTTTCCGTTCATTTGGTTGTACCCTTCTGTGTTGTGCAATACTAGATGGCAAGACGATTGCGGATACAGAATTCGTTGCCAGCTACGTACCCATAAAACAACAACAAATCGCTAATTGCCTGCAAAATGATACAAAGTTAAGTTCAGATGATCTGGTGGCATAATTCTGGGAGAATTTTTAATTCGCATGCTGTACGATTCCCCGACCGTTTGGCACATATACTATCCTTCCATGAATTCTGGTGAATAGGGTGCGGCGATGCGGATTATATATGATCGACTTGTCAAATGCAAGCACCAACTCTTCGGAGAAAGAAAATGCAAGCGCCACCATCAAGGACGCGAATAACATGCATGAAGTTCAACTGCTGCAGAAAGCTGCCGAAAACGAATAAAGATCGAGCAGACATACCAATGAATAATCATGAGTTAAATGCACCGGTGGTCCACAAACTTGTTAAGGTGTGTCAAATAGGTTCACAAACTCTCAAACTGAACTTTTGGGTCCCTAAACTTGTTATGTCGTGCACCGGAGGTCCAAATACTTTTTGGGGAGCTCTCGCGTCAAACATGGCATGCCACCATGGCCCCTCACATGTCATCACATTTCCGATATAACCGAGGAATGAGGAGGATTAGGTGTCGATGGAGTTTCTGTGCCCGATCCGCACCGCGCTGATGGTAGGGTACGATGAATCGGGTGATCTTGTCGTCAAAGCGAGGGCACGTGGTTCGAGCAATGCAAGCTCGCACCTTGTGCGAGCGTTGACTTCTCGCGGCACTATGATGCATGTCGTTGTCGCGCAACACCGACGCGGCACGCCCTGAAGCTGCCGTAGCCTTGGCGAACCTCTGCTAGTGTCAGAGAACCATATTGTTCATCGGCAACTCATCCTCCTCCCCATACCTCGGCGGTGCCAGAGATGCAATTGCATCCGAGGGTCGTGCTAGCACGTAACGTCGGACACGAGAGCTCCCTAAAAGGTATTTGGACCTATAGTGCGCGACATAACAAGTTTAGGGACCTAGAACTCCAGTTTAAGAGTTTGTGGACCTATTTGACACATCTTGACAAGTTTGTGGACCTTCAACGCATTTAACTCAATAATCATTGTACATCATTTGTGTTCATGATGCTGGGTCTAATAATCAATATGCACATGGTTGCTTGTCGGTAACGTGGTTGTAACGGAGGCTATGGTTAGGTATTCGAACTTACATGGCACAGATGTACCTTCTGTTATTAGCGTAGGGTTGGAAAAAAAGCTCGAGGCTCGCGAGCCAGCTTGGTTCGATCTTAATTTTGGCTCGGCTCGACTCAGCTCGGTGTTCTTAATGAACCAAGCCGAGTCTCCATCATAGTTCGTTTGTTAACGATCCAGCTCGTGAGCTGCTCGCGAACAGTTCGATTAGCTCGATAGGCTCGATTATATAGAAATTTCAACTTTAATTCTCTAATAAGATGGTAGTTTTATGTTGGACGAAGCTTAATTTATCATCCAAAAAATAAACCAAGTTCAATATAGATAAAAATCATGTTAAATGTTGGACCATCTTTTTATTTTCATTTATTTTTCATCTTTGTTGACTTAGATTGATATTTTTTTTCTGCAATATTATGTTATATTATGATTTTTCTGTTGTTGACACATGCTAATATTTAAAAACTGCTTAAAATCACATTAATTTTTGCCATAAAAGTTGTAACATATTTGGCTCGTGAGCCTAACGAGCCAACTCGATCTTTCTAATTGAACCGAGCCGAGCTCTTCCATTTTAGCTCGTTACCATAATGAGCCGAGCCGAGCCAGCTCGTTATCAGAACGAGGTTTAACGAGCTGAGCCTTAATGAGTCAAGGTGGCTCATTATCCAGTCCTATTAGCCACCATGGGAAAATTCTTGCGTCAGTTGAGCTTATTGTAAGGCCCGTATTGTAAACTTAATTTCCAGGAATAGCAACTATGAGGTTTGTCAAAGGTTGAATTAGTATCACATCAATAAACAGGTTTATAACTTCATTGCTCTCGAATTGGATTGGTGTCCGATGTCTAGGTTTCATAGTAAACCTAATTGATTACTTCTAATTACGTAAGTCAATATATAGTTCAAAAAGGTTTTCTCTGTCTTCATCTAGCCACTACCGCAACAAAAAGGCTTCAGAAATTGTTAGCCTTAATCTTGGGTCTTGGCACTATTCCCCACCTCAGTTACTGTGAACGAAGTTACCAATGAGGTTTAAGTTTCCTTTTCTTAAAGAAATGAGGTTTATGCTTATCGGCCCATTTTGTTGAGGTGATATACAAATTGGACCGACGATACAAGAAACCTATGGTCTCACAAAGAGAGAGAGAGAGTTGCGTGCACAACAATTTGAATAGTGGGCTGTGCTGACCGGGCTACTTTCTTCTTCTTCTTTTTTTCTTGACACTCTTGCCCAGGCCCGTGCACAACCACTCGATCAGCCCACGCAGCGGCGTATCTCTGCACGGGCCTGGCCTTATCTATGCAATGGATTGTCAAAAAAACAAAAAAGAAATCATCTATGCAACGTCGCGCCATCCAGCGAGGCTGTTTCCTTTTTCCTTCTTATCGATTTCCTTGTCGTGCTCACCCGTAGCTTTAAGACGATCGATTTCAGGTGAGTGCAATCTCGCTAATGGTTAATTAATCTGTTCTGCACACTGCGCGCTCTATGGATCTTGTTGCTTGTCCTTAGTTTTGTGCTGTTTCTGGTTGTCCCTTTCTCAGTGTATGTATTGCTTTTCGACCGCCATATATACAGACGGCCTAATCGTCGTCCACCAAGCCCACTTGAACTCTTGTTGGTGTACCAGTATCTTGTTTGCTATGGGAACCAAAAAAGCGCACGAAAGATGAAATATTTGTAGCGGTATAAACCAACAAACTTAGCCCAAACCAAGTGAACCAAATAAAATGCCAGCTTCTTCGATCAAATAATCGTACCTTGTAGTAGATTGTTTTATGTCTTATATTTTATTAGATCAAATAAAATGAACTTCCACCGCCAAAAAAAATGAACTAAGTACCTCAGTGTTTTCGGCAGACGTTCACGCTGACGCGTCTATGCAATACTCTCGCCGACAGCCTAATTACTACAACGCATGGCAAGCGAAAAGGCTGTTACACGCGTGCGCGCGTGTAACAGCCTTTTCGCTTGCGGGCAGGTCTATTACGCGCACGCGCGCGTGGAGCGCCGCGCGCGCATTGCCCGACAGCTTTCGTTTTTTGGGTCGATCTCCCCCGGCAGCGTTTCTTTTCTTTAATCCTGCATGCAGCCCCCCGCCGCCATCGTTTCTTTTTTTTTTCATCCCGCGCGCCCTCTTCAGCTTTTCCTTTTTTTTTTTCTGTCGCTTGCGTTTTCGTCTGCCAAGCCGCTGGCTGGCCGTTTTTTCATTTTTTTTCTTGAGCGTCCTGAGGCGGAGAAAAGTATAGGTAGAAGGTTTTGTTGCAACTTTTGAGATAAAAAAATTCTAGAAAAGTTGTACTGAAATTTTTTGAGACCAGAAAAGTTGCATCAAAACTTTTTGAGACAAAAGTGTCTAGAAAAGTTGTACTGAAATTTTTTGAGACCAGAAAAGTTGCATCAAAACTTTTTGAAACAAAAGTGTCGAGAAAAGTTGCACCGGAACTATTTGAGACTAGAAAAGTTGCATTAAAACTTTTCGAGACAAAAATATATAGAAAAGTTGCATCGAAACTTTCACAAACCAGAAAGTTGGTGGGAAACTTTCCGGGGAAAAGGAAAGTTACGGGGCTGATAAAAAATCAAAAACTTCTGTTACAACTAATGAAGCGACTTCTATTTAGATTTATAAAACTAATAAAACAAATGGTCAGACATAGTATTCGAGATAGGCTTGCCAGGCATGTGGACGAGAGTCCTCCACTTCAGCATGTGTGCAGCGCGCGCATGAGCAACACATGCATATGCGCAGGGAGCATGTGAGTGCGTGGGCCCAGCGTAGATTTTTAGGCTAGCCCTCCGGCGCGCTTCGCGTTGCAACAGGCGCACGCTCGTATCCGAACGCGCGCACGCGCGTGTAACGGAATTAAGGGGTCGTGTGGCTCCCCTGTAACGGAGCTCTGCTTGTGTTTGACTAACCAGCAACGGAAACGGAATTAAGGGGTCGTGTGGCTCCAGGGCCCACCTGCAGTGTTGCACCAACCAACCGGGCCAAGCATAAACGCACGCACCGGACTCCGCCTCCCCCCACAAACCAGAAAGAAATCACAGCGCGACCGCATCTGAATCCAACGCGCGCGGGGGCGGGGCAGAGGCAGGCAGGCAGCCGTCCTCCCTCCTCCTTTATTTCCTTCCCGTGCGGCCCCCAACTCCTTTCCGATCCACAACAAGATCAACACTCCTCGCGCCGGCTCGCCTCGCCTCGCCTCGCGCGTGCCCCGTGACGACGACGCGACCCCCTGCCGCCCTGCTTCCCGGTCGGTCTCCTCCTCCCCTGCATTGCAGCACAGGCAGTCTTCTTTCTCTGCTCCTCCTCCCCTCTCGGTCGGAGGACCGCGGCAGCTGCGGCGCGGCCGTGGAGCAGACTGCAGGCATCATGGAGGTCGAGTACCACGAGGTGAGAAGAGAAACACAATCTCTGCCGAATCCATCAGCTCCTCCGCGCAATGCGGCGGTGGCCGATGGGGTTGTTGGCCGGCCGCCACGCCACCTTCCTACTTTCCTTCCTGCATCAGTTCTCATTGTGCTTGTTCTTTTCTTCCGGGGGCTGTCTCTCGTCGCGCGCCGGGCACGGATCGGACGGGGGAACCCGCAGGAGTACGTGCGGAACTCGAGAGGGGTGCAGCTCTTCACCTGCGGATGGCTGCCCGCCGCTGCCTCGCCCAAGGCGCTCGTCTTCCTCTGCCACGGTACGGACATGCCACGCAGCGCCATTGTCGTCGAATGCTTCTTTCCTGGCGACAAGTTTCACCCGTAATTGGTCATTCGTGTGCGTAACTGCTGTTGTCGCTTCTTCTTGCTTTCAGGCTACGGCATGGAGTGCAGCGGCTTCATGAGAGGTACTACCCACCTCCTCACTCCACTAATACTCGTACAGCTTTATTAGTGCTTTGTTTGTTTCCTTTCATTCGTCCTTTTTACTAGCGTTCGTTTCTTTCTTTCTTTCCTTTTTTTAGAGGTTAGCGTTCGTTTCTTTCTCATGGGTGGTGATGGTTCCTCAAATGTTGGGGGGAGAGAGAGAGAGAGAGAGAGAGAAACATATACCCATGTGCAAGGTTCTCAATCCCGCGGTAAACCGGACCGGTTTTCGCGAAAACCGGAAAAACCGGTCCGGTCCGGTTTACCCGGGACTCCGGTTTTTCAATTTAAATTTGAAAATTTTTCAAAAATTTGGAAAAATTTGAAACAAAAAATATGTAAAAAAACTAGATCGAATTTTCAGTCCGCTGGTGGAAGAATTACACGTAGATTCGATCGTTTGGTATGTCTAAAAAATCGAGGAAGTTTCTGCTGAGAATAAATGGTTAAAAAAAAAAAAAAAATGACCTTATCTCTTCCTTCCCCATTCATTCGAGCTCCCTCTCCCTCTCTGGTCCCTCCCCCGACGCCCTCCACCTGCAGGCGCCGCCGTCCGGCGAGATCCGGCCGTCGCCGCCGTCCTTGTGCCGTCGAATCCGCCGGATCCACGCATGCTCGCCCTCCGACACCGGTTTACCGGACGAAAGAGCCGAGAAACCGACTGCTACGGTCGGCCTGCCGCTCGCGAGGGAGGTCCTGGAGGCGCGGCGGCCTGACGCGGGCTTCCAGAGCAGGATCAGCCCCAGCGTGCTCCTCATCATCTTGATCCTGGCCGTCATCTTCTTCGTCTCCGGCCTGCTCCACCTCCTCGTCCGGTTCCTGCTCCGGCCACCGCCGCGCGGGCCTGGGGGGGACGCGCACGGCGGCGACGCGGGCGCCACCGCGTTCCAGGGCCAGCTCCAGCAGCTGTTCCACCTCCACGACGCCGACGTCGACCAGTCCTTCATGGACACGCTCCCCGTGTTCCTCTACGGCGCTGTCGTCGGCGCGGGGCGGAAGGACCCGTTCGTCTGCGCGGTGTGCCTGTGCGAGTTCGACGACGACGACCGGCTCCGGCTCCTCCCCAAGTGCAGCCACGCGTTCCACGTCGAGTGCATTGACACGTGGCTGCTCTCGCACTCCACCTGCCCGCTCTGCCGCCGCAGCCTCCTCGCGGGGCAGAACCGGAAGCAGCTGCAGGCCGCAGAGGCCACCGAGAAGAAGGACGAGGTGGTCGTTCCCGTCAAGCTCGGCAAGTTCAGAAGCCAGGCAGCCGCCGGAGCCGAAGGAGGCGGCGATCCTGGCCAGGACGTGAGGCGGTGCTTCTCCATGGGCACCTACGAGTACGTCATGGACGACAGCTCCCTGCTCCGCGTCGCCGTGAAGCCGCCGGCCAAGAAGCGGCCGGCGACGCGCATGCCGGGGCACCGCGTCGCCATGTCGGAGTGCGACTGCCACTCCAAGCGGGTAGGCAGCTTCCGCGGCTTCGACGCGCCGGTTTCACATTTCTGCCTATTTTTCCGGGTTTTTAGGGTCGGCACCGGTTTCACATTTCTGCCGCCGGTTTACCGGAAATTATGACCGGTTTACCGGTAAACCGGTCCGGTTTACCGGTAAACCGGTCCGGTTTACCGTTAAACTCGGTATTTTCGAGTTCAAAATTTGGTTTTTGAATTTTGTGCCGGTTTTCGACCGGTTTTCGCGGTTTTCGCGAAAACCGGTCATTCCGGTGGGCGGCGGTAGCACCGGTAGCATCGGGATTTCAATCCTTGCCCATGTGTGCCCATGGAAACTGGATAATCCTTTTCTTTTGGCAAAAAATAATACTTGTGGCACTACAGTCTCCCTTTTTTTTTGGAAGGTTTGTGCTAGTAGTAGTGTGCCAAACTGTAGCCACGCATACCGCGCATAGTATTCTCTGCTCCACAGGCAGGCATTCATGAGTCCACATGCTTGTGTTCACCGTTCCAGGCACCGTGTGTGATTACTCGTGTGCCCATTGGCCTGCGATCTGCTGTTCAATGGTCATACTCCTACTCTACTGTAGATGCTTTGCCCATGCATGGTAAAACAGGATGCCCTCCTGGCCTGCTGACCACTGCCAGCCAGCAATGTTGTACTACAGCTAGCAAGACATCATTTGATTATGTTTACACATACTGCGAGTGCTAATCACTGCATAATCCTGCTGCTGTGTTTATTGCACCTTGGTCGTATGTGAGTTTGGATATATAGGAGTACCGACATGCTGACGGTTTGGCGTTACCAATGATGCCTCAATGGCCGTATATGGAGGTCAGATGGGAGGTTATCAGATGGGAGAAGTGACATCACATAAACTAGTTTCAGCTCGAATACCCTTTCTGGTACGGTTTCAGTTTGATGTGGTACTTTGTGACGCCTAATGACTCTGCCAGCACCTAGCTCTAGTCTAAATTAGCAGCTGTATTTGGTCGTAACAAGATGGCATCATGGGTCTAAATGTAGCAGTCCATGGACGAGCTTATGAAGGAGCACGGCTAGGAGTATACGTCAAGCGAGGATTGCTGTCTACGTGGAAGGGAAGACAGTAGTGGTTCCTACACTAGTGTAGTGCCATACTGACGCTGTCCATCTGCATTGAAACGCCGTCCGGGTAGGTCTCAATTCAAAGCACCCAACAGCCTGCATAATCGCTCATGTCGTGCGTGCCTTGCTACTCTGTTCCGACGATCATGTTACAGAATTTGTCTCTTTCTCTCATTCCACAGCTAGCAAACCATGTAGCGTCTTTATGGTAAAATAGCGTTTTTTTGGGTCCTCGTCGCAACAGAAAAGTGTCAACTGATGCTTTTCCAAACATTTCGTTATCGGCCTTAAAGTCTAGTTGCAGGAACATCGGAGAGTCAGAAAAAAGGGTTTACTTGCAATGTCCTAGTACGATCAGTCACCAATCAGCACAGCTGGAACAGGGTCAAGTTGTTTCATTATCCTGGCTACTTCCTTGATGTACTACAGTTAGCTCAGGTTGTTTAACAGATTGATAAAACTGAAAGTAACGTAGCGCTCGCTTGGGGAAGGAGGCATCAAAGTTAAGCATGTTGCGCCCTGATGATCTAGCATTGGATGCGTGCCTTTCGTCCCTTTCATGATCATACGGTACGGCTGTAGTTGTTGTTGACGAGCCACCAACCTATATATGCGACCCCCGCCGCCGCAGCGGTGAGGGGCATTTCGGCGGGCAGGTCCGCCGGTGAGCTGCCCCGACCAACCGCCGGGCTTAAATAGCACCATCAATGGCTTGCTCAACTTGGTGCCGGCGTCGCGTCGGATCCCCGAAATCTGACGAAACCGCCGGGTTGTCGCGTCATTACGAGACGACGGGAAAGAAGCGCTTCGCTGTCCAATTAGGAAAGAAACGGGCCGTACTTGGCTGCCGTTTTCTCGCGACCCGTACGTAGTACCGGCGCCACATGAGGCTGGATCACCACCGATTGAAGTTGCATGAACATGATAGTGCTTGATGGGACCAGAGCGGCGATTAATTAGGCTGTTTAGGACATGGCGCGATGGGCTTCTAGAAGCTCGATCGGCAGCGTGATGATGTATCAATGGTGATGGCGCGGCTCCCGGCTCAGAGTTTCGAGCAGTGACCACCGACGGGTGACGGCCACCACCACCCGGTCAAGTTGACGGCAGTACGTGGACTCATAGGGGATGCAGCAGCTCATTTATTTTGGATTAATGGTGTCAAGGATTTAGGCCGTACTACCCCACTACGGTGGTGTTCGGATTTTTAGGCCTAAATTTAGTTCTCTCACTAATTTGCTATTTAAGGGTATTAAATAAAATCTAATTATAAAACTAACTACAGAACCCTGTTCTATTTCGCGAGACGATTCTAATGAGGGTAATTAAGCCGTGATTAGACGATAGTTACTGTAGCATCACTGTAGCTAAACATGGATTAATTAGACTCGTTAGATTCGTCTCGCAAAATAGCGCACATCTGTACCAAGGTTTTATAATTAGACCTTATTTAATACCCCTAAATAGCAATTAGTGGCAGGACTAAATTTAGGCCTAAAGGAAACGAACAGGCCCGTGCTGCTGCCCACTTGCCCAACCTTCTCTTTGGATTCTTTTGCCTCCATTGACAATGCAGCAGCCTCCTACTCACGTTGCAGGTGGGGGCGGGTGGGAGGCGGCCCGCAACCCACGAAGCCAGCCACAACCCAAGCACGCGGGCTTTGCAGGAACCCGCCACCCGCAAGCTCGCAGTCGTGCGACAAATTGTGGGCCTCGCAGCGACGAAGGCATCCCAGCGGTGCCGACGCGAGGAAGAGAGACGGATTGTGGAGCGGATGGACGTGGAAGCCCTCCCCAACTTCGCCGCCAGGAGCAAACAGGCGGAGAAAGCACACGCGGCGGCGCTAGGTTTCCAGGAGCCGACGAGTTCGGGAGAACGAGTGGCGGGTTCTTGCAGGCCTGCCCACTTGTCTGGTGGGCTAGATAGGCTCGTGAGTGTTAGGCCACCAAGAAAATGTGGCTTGGCCGCATGCGCCGCAAAGGCTGATTTTGTGGGGCGGGTTCGCGGGATCCTTTCAAAGCCCGCCCCACCTGCAACTTGACCTCCTACTAACTTGGATTCTTTTTTTCTTTTTTTTAAGGAAATACTAAGTTGGATTCTTTGTTTTCGAAAATATAGTATAATATAATTTCTTGCTCGCCAGAATGGGTAAAAGTTCGGCTAATACATAGTATATCAATCAACAGCCTCAATCCAACATTCGCAAAAAAAAAAGCCTCAATCCAAAAAATAACAATAATAAAAAATCAACAACCTCAATTTAGTTTGGATGCAGGGTTTAGGGGGAGAAAGAATAGGAAAAGGAGTTCAGTATCTGGTTGCATGGCAAACGATGTCCACCATCGACGATGCTGTTTTACTGTTACGTTGCATTGCTCGCCTCGGCGTGATTTTGGTGATGATGCCTTTGCTTGAATTAATTGAACAATGCACGTTTCAAAAAAAAAAAAAATTGAACAATGCAGAGTGCGGCGTGCGGCTGGCGGCGGCCGGGTACGGCGTGTTCGGGATGGACTACGAGGGCCACGGCAAGTCCATGGGCGCCCGATGCTACATCCGCAGCTTCCGCCGCCTCGTCGACGACTGCTACTGCTTCTTCAAGTCCATCTGCGGTGAGCGAATCCCTCATTATCGTTAACATACCACCACACCGTTGATTCCTGTGTTGCCTTCTGATCTGATGAAATTGGGCGAGTTCATGCAGAGCTTGAGGAGTACCAGAACAAGAGCCGGTTCCTCTACGGCGAGTCCATGGGCGGCGCCGTCGCGCTGCTGCTGCACCGCAAGGACCCCGCGTTCTGGGACGGCGCCGTCCTCGTCGCGCCAATGTGCAAGGTTTCCTCGATTTCATATGCTGTTCTCTACGTAGCCTTAATCTTTCATGTGCAGGACGTGCTTTGAACTGAACTGAATGCGTACTGATTAATCATACATGCTCTGTTTCGCTGGCGATCGAAAATAAAATTCAGATATCGGAGAAGGTGAAGCCGCACCCGCTGGTGATCACGCTCCTGACGCAGGTGGAGGACGTGATCCCAAAATGGAAGATCGTGCCCACCAAGGACGTCATCGATGCCGCCTTCAAGGACCCCGACAAGCGCGAAAAGGTCACTGCGTCAAAACCCCATCACTTTCTTTCTTCTACTTGTCCCATCGGATCATATATATCAGCGATTTTATTTTAAGGAAGAAATATATACACATTACAACTTTTTTTTTGGAGAACAATATACACATTACAACTGACCGTAGCGAAAAAAGGAGTAAAGCAAAAATACTGTAAATGCCAGTCTGACAGAACGCTCTGCACGAATAATGAAATGGGTCGGCGAGCAGCGGCTTAACAGGCCGCTATATTCGCGGCGGGGCGCGCCTTAGTGGCCCATTAAGCGGATGCCGGGGCCCATCAAGCGATCCGCCCTCGGTATTCCGGTGCGGGAACGGCGCGCGCCTGAAAACAGCTAATAACGCAGGAGCAGTAATCCCACCTCGCTAATTCCGGCGGAAATCGCGCGCATAAAAAGTAACGGCCATCGGCGATCTCACCGCCAGGTCTGGTGGCGCAGGCCTGTTACTCCAGCTTCATCGGAGGGCAGAGTTGGCAAGGAACGGTTCCAGGTCTCTCTCCGGAGGGGCCGGGCCGGGGGTTAAGGGGTGGGTGCGCTCGAAGCCCCGGGGGGTTCCAGACTAGCTGCGCCCGGACCCAACGCCAGACCCATGATCCATCTGAGGGCGTGCGGGCCCCTGGGCTTGCCGTGGTCCGTCACCTGACGTTGAGATCCGCCAGCACCCAATGGCCACCCCTTCTAGTGGCCGCAGGATTTGATCCCCGGCACGAAAAAGGCCCGACTGTTGTTGGGTCAGTGCCGGGCTTCCTGTGGCAGGAGGAGTTTCTCCTCCTACTGTAAGAGGCCCCTGGGCTCGCGCATTACACCAAAATCCTCCTTGCCAAGGTTCAAAAAATCCTCCTTGCCAACTCTTTTTTTTAATTTTTTAACTCTTTTTTATTTCTTTTTTTTATGGCAGCCACACGTTCGAGACTTGTGTCGGCAGAGTTCTTAGGTCGTGAAAACATCGCGTGCTTTCAGTCATAAGAGCAACTTCAGCCGTTCCCCTTTCCTCTCCCCTATCCTAAAAAAACTGTCATTTGATGCATGAGAGGGCAAAAAACTGCTCCAGCAGTTCCCCTATCACATCCTCTCTTTTACTCCATGCATCAAATTCTCTCCTCCATCCCCTGAATAGAGGGAATCTCTCTCCTCTCCCCTACTCCAACTGCCCTCCGCCGCGAACCGTTTCCCCCAGCCTCCCTCCTTCCTGCGCGCAACTCTTGCCCGCATGTGCCCTTCCCGCCTAGCCGCCGGCACGCCGCCACCCGCCGACGAGTCGTCCCCCGACCCCAAGATGGCTGCGGCTAGGTGCTCCGCCGCCCCTGACCCGATTTGAGACCCCATCAGACGCCGTGCCTGCAAGGCCCTCGTCCACTCCGCGCTTGCAGGGCCCTCCTCCGCTTCGGCCATGGCCTGCCGCCACATCGCTCGCCTTGCCACACAACGGCCCGCCGACGAGCCGCCTCCGTCCATGCGTCGACGAGCGGCCCCTGTCGCCTCCATCCAGATCTGGCGCCATTGAAGACGCCAACGCCATGACCGCCGTCCGCACCCCATGTCGCCACCGCAGGAGCGTCGCCTGTCGCCGTGATCAAGCCCAACCATGGACGCGCCAAGCTTCGTCGCACGTCGTCCCCTCATCGCTGCTCGTCCCCACGGCACAGTGCCTTCCCCGCGGCGAGTCTTCCCCGACAGACAGACGCAGCGACGCGAGGCGCGGACGCGTGCGGCGCCTCCACTGTTGTCCGCGGCTCCTCGCGCGCCTCCCTCGCCGGAGCGCGGACCCGAGGGCGCACCTCCCTCGCCGGCGCGTGGGCCCAAAGCAGGGGCGCGCCTCCCTCGCCGGCGCGCAGGCCCAAATCAGGGGCACGCCTCCCCGCCGTCGATTTGATCTTCAAGGCGTCAATTTTTTCTGCCGGGCTGCGCACAAAGGTGCGGGTGATGTGCGCGAGCGCCGACGAGCTCACCAGCTCCTCCGTGCCAACGACTGCGCGACCCTAGCACTCCTCCTTCGCGAGGTCTTGCTCGGCGGGCGGGCGTGTCCAATGCGCTCGACGAAATGAATCAGGGAGAGAGGGGGAAGGGGAAGAGTTGGGTGGTGACGTGGCTGGGTAGGGTCCACTAGAAGGGGATTGGAAATAGGGAAACTGCTGGAGCAGCATGCATCGAATCTTGAAAATGAATTTAATGCACCCCCTAAAGGAAGATTTGATGCATGAGTTTTAGGGGAACTGCTGGAGTTGCTCAAACGCAAGTTCTGAACATTTGTCATGCAGATCAGGAGAAACAAGCTCATCTACAAGGACAAGCCGCGGCTCAAGACGGCGCTGGAGATGCTCAGGACCAGCATGTACATCGAAGACAGCTTGTCCCAGGTACCAAGTTCTTCACAATCTTTTTCGTTGACAGCAGTAACGTCAGCCAAATCTCAGCTCTGGCTCTGAACTCCGCTTTTTCTGAACGTGTTTGCTGCGCAGGTGAAGCTGCCGTTCTTCGTCCTGCACGGGGAGGCCGACACGGTGACGGACCCGGAGGTGAGCCGCGCGCTCTACGAGCGGGCCGCCAGCGCCGACAAGACCATCAAGCTCTACCCGGGGATGTGGCACGGCCTCACCGCCGGCGAGCCCGACGAGAACGTGGAGGCCATCTTCTGCGACATCGTCGCCTGGCTCAACGAGCGCAGCCGCAGCTGGACGATGGAGGACCGCTTCAGGAAGCTCGTGCCTGGCGGCAAGTTCACCGACGGCGAGAAGAACGGTGAGGCACCGGTGCACGGGCGTCCGCGGCGGCCGCGCAGGGGCTTCCTCTGCGGGCTCGCCGGCCGGACTCATCACCATGCTGAAATGTGAGCACATAACTGGCATACATGATCTAAATAAAGGAAGTGGTGATGGTGTAGCGTGTAATATAGAAGCCTTGCCAGATGATGTGTGACAGAACATTCCATTTCCTCAACTGCTCTTAAATTTGCTCGATGATCAAATATCTCGTTCTGTTGCAGCCTGAAACTTCTGATGATGAAACATCAAGCTTCATAACTCTACGACATCATTACATTATTACCATACCAGGTTATCTGTTTGACAGAGCCATAGCAAATCTCACATATAGCATTACAACTCAAGAACCAAAACGAAAACAACAGAATTACAGTAGTGCCAAGATGTTTCAACAACATTCTAATAGTTCCCTAAGTGTTACGTATGCGTCCAAGATCTTTGTTTCTATAATATAGACAGCCAAAGGGCGTGCCACCAAAATTCTCCAAGTCCTTATGCTCTGTTCTTCCCATGTTTTGCATCAAGTGGTCGTGCAAATAAAACAAATGTGTCCCTTTGATATGATTAAGAAAGGCCACCAGCTGCCTAAGGGGATTCTTCGTGGTCCCCAAAGATACGTTTGCGGAAGTCAGTGACCATGAGGGGAAGGCCCTCACGCAGAGGAACCTTGGGCTCCCAGCCAAGGAGCTCCTTAGCACGGCTGATGTCGGGCTTGCGCATGTGTGGATCGTCTGCAGTGTTTTGACGGAACTCAATGCGTGCTTCAGGATCAATCGTGTCCTGGACCACCTTAGCCAGCTCCAGCATGGTGAACTCGCCAGGATTACCCAGGTTGAATGGTCCAATGTGTTCCCCTTCCATCAGCTTCATCAGCCCTGCCACCTGTGACAAACATCACCATAGTATTGCATCAATTTGTATGCTAACTGTAGTATCAATCGAAATCATACATCATCATCATCATCAACCACCTTCTAATAACTGGATATCTTAGCGAAAACCCACTAACATAATGATCTTCATAAGATCGTAAATATGCATTTTATCTCAGACCAATATGCATGAGACACAGTTTATGAACCATCTCAAGGATGTAATATGAGATGCCGATACACTGAGGATGCTATCTCTATTATAGGCTGATGAAGAAGCTAAACAAATAAGCCAAGCCACTCAAATCAGTGCAGATGTCAGGGAATAGTAATAATGCTGGTTCCTTCAAATGTTTCTTCAAGTGATCGAGGGACTAACCAAATCAGAGACATATTGAAAGCTCCTAGTCTGCTTTCCATCACCATAAACAGTCAAAGGCTCCTTTCTCAGTGCCTGAAAACCCATAATTGCAGATGGCACATTTTAGTATCAACACGTATATCAATAAATCCAGCTGCCAAAAGAGGACATCGGAAACAGATTGTTACCTGAGCAACAAAGTTGCTAACAACACGTCCATCATCGATGCACATGCGAGGACCATATGTGTTAAAGATCCGGGCAATCCTTACCTAAACAGAAACATAAATTGGCAAAAATAATAGTTCAGCAAAGCATTTCTCTGAAGTCTGAACAGAGTTGAATAAAATGCAATTTGAATGGCACTTAAACCTCAAGGTTTGCACCACGATGGTAGTCCATGGTCAGAGTTTCAGCCGTGCGCTTGCCCTCATCATAGCAGCTTCTGACACCTAACAATCAAAAATGAATTTCTGCATTAGAAAATCTCTCAGAAAACTAGTGAAGCCTAGAATATGTGAAATCAAACAGCATGTAACGTAAGACGAAAGGGCTACTATGCAGTGGCGAAGCTAGGTACAAGGTACCGGATGCACATGCACCCAGGCTGAATTGAATTTTCACTTATAAACATCAGAATTTCACCGTGTATTTAGTCACACATCCATATTTGCTCAAAGTGATGCACTCCCCTCTACTTTACTCTAGCTTTGCCACTGCTACTATGAGGATAGTGTTAGCTGTTCCAGTCAAGATAAAAAACTTGGTTTTGTTGCTTCTATTCTGTCGTTTGATTCCTCTCACATTTATTGGTTGCCTAGTTTGGTTAATTTTTCTTTTTATCCTAGTTTGGTTAGAACTAGTTTTATTCTCTTCTTCCTTTATTAGGCAGTGATCAACGTAGTGGTTGTCCCACTTGGAACTAATGCTACCAGCCAAAAATGTCCATATATATGAAAGCTCCAAGGCATGGATACCAAACAAATTGAAATTCCACGACCGCAAATCCAAGCAATTACAACTCCAATCAAACATCCCTTTTCTCAATAGTTCAAATGAGCAGTAGTTTCAGTCCATATGCAAAAAAAAGGTGCTACCTATTAATGCCTTATTTGGAGATTTTGTTTATGAAAAAGAAATACTTTGTAAAGAAACATAAGTTGTTTGAACTAAAACATAACTCTTGTGTTTTGTGCTATACACCAAGCGTCCACAAAGAAATGACCAAAACATGAATGCAGAAATGAAGATATTCTTGTAAACTGTACTATTCTCCCAAGATCAACTCAACCCCCTTGTTTGATGGAAGTGTGGCATAGGGAAATTTTTGAAAAGTATATTACGAGGACGTGTAATTACCAATGGGATTGACATTGCCCCAGTAAGTCTCCACCTGAGGGTGTTGGAGGGGATCACCATAGACCTCGCTGGTGCTGGTAAGTAGGAACCTTGCACCAATCCTCTTGGCCAGTCCAAGCATGTTCAGTGTCCCAACAACATTTGTCTTGTGCCATCTCAAAAGTTAAGGTTCACAAGTAACATTTTGAAAAGATGGAGCAAGCTAGGTATGAAAAGAATTGACGTTTTGAGTGACTATAGAGGTTCTGATTTGGCAGCTAGGCACTTAGACTCTAATAACTCCACTAAGCACTAGTACCAGCAGTTGGAAAAGAATAAATATGGCTATAAAGTTAAGTGACAGATACACAAGATTGATTAGAAAAGGTTAGTGATATCTACGTTTTTTGCCACTGGAATCAAGACTTTGTCAAAGTTGATAAAATTATACAGCTCAACTAGGTCGTAAGGTAGCTTTGACCTTTACTCCTATTACAAGTTAGAACAACGTGAAGCAATCATTTTTCATCAAAACAAGAATTAGCAACTAATTTGAAGCACAGCTTCCCAGATCACCAGATCCAAAGTGCTTAACTCTAGAGCAATCCAAATATAGCATTTTATATGTGGAAATAAAAAGTTAATTTGAAGATGAAAGGAAGATTAGAAACAGTTGACCAGACATTTCCTAACAAAAATCAATATTACCGCAGAACTACACATATCCTCACTCAGTACTACAATTATCTATGCTCATTAAAGACCACTCGTTTGCTTACCATATCTAGCTTTCAAACTATGAAATCTCCTCTGAACAGTCAAAATCAAACCAAACAGACAGCAAACCAACTCGTTAGCAGTCAGCGGAATCTCACACCCATCAATCATGCAGGGACAAAAAGAGAAATCAAACGTGGAGGTGATTCAGATTCAATGAAAGCAAGTGAGCAAGGATATGATGGTCTTGATTGGGTTGTACTTGTAGTGCACGGGGCTGGCGGGGCAGGCGAGATGGTAGATCTGGTCGACCTCGAGCAGGATGGGCTCGACGACGTCGTGGCGGATCACCTCGAACCTGGGGTTCTGGAGGTGGTGCGCCACGTTCTCCTTGCGGCCCGTGAAGAAGTTGTCCACCACGATCACGCTGTCCCCGCGCTCCACCAGCCGGTCCACCAGGTGGCTCCCCACGAACCCGGCGCCGCCCGTCACGAGCACGCGCAGCGTGCGCCGCTTCAGCCCCAGGGGCACCTTGCCGCCGACGGAATCGGGCAGCAGCTGGCGCCCGCCAGAGGCCACGGAGACGTGGCTGAACCCCGCGGACGCGGCGGGGTAGGACGACGGGGGTGATGCGGAGGAGGAGAAGACGAAGATGGCGGCGGCGAAGAGCATGCCGGCGAGGGCGAAGAGGGGGCGGTGCTCCGCGGCGGCGTAGCGGGCTGCGCGGGTGAACAAGGAGAGCTGCTTGGTGGGCTTCGGGGAGTAGTCCCCGTTGGAGGCGGACCCATGCGCCGCCCCGCCGCGGTAAGTCAGCTCCGACGTCATCTCCGGCGAAGAGTCTGGTGCTCGGATGCAAATTTCAGCTCGGGTTTGTGGGAATCTAGGACCTGCCTGTAAATATGGAGTCGTCGGCGACGGAGGGAGAAGCAGCCTTTTCCACTGATGGCCCCTATTATATGCCACGAGGAAGGATGAATGAGTTTTGCGTTGAAATTGTTCGTGACATCGGATTGGTGATTCACGGTTGAGATGGCAGCTTTGCTGGTTCTGCAAGGCAGCTCGTGGACCTTGACCTCTGAACTTCATTCATCCTCACGGTAACATGAATCTTTTGTTTGAAGCTAAGATTCAAAAAAGTTTGGGTAATTCAAATGGGCTTTACCATTATTCAGACAAATGGCAATGAAGGTTTCGAAAATGGACTGAACGTTCGAGCGAGTTTCATCTAAATATCAATAGAGTTTAAACCAAGTCAAGCGGATCAAATTTCCAGGCAAGTTTTTGGACGCTATTCCCATTTGTTCTCTATAATCATGTTCAGGCAGGCTAATTGAACTGAACATAATTGTTAGATGGACCTGGTAAATCCTAATGCTACCCTCTTTTTGTGTACCCTGTAACATAATCGCATCGATTGTAGCATGCATCGGAGCCACACAGTTTCTCTTGACACTTTCTCCTGTTCCACATGAACATACCAATAGAATGGAGGGAGTAGGTCGTGCGGATTTGGATTGTTTAACACATTCAAGCTTGTGAAAAAATCAAGGGCCCATGATCAAAAAAAAAAATCAAGGGCCCTCACTGCTGCTCTTGACCATGCCTTGGCAGTAGAAAAATTAAAACACAAGTAGTCATGCCAATTGCCAAGTTGGCAAGACCAAACATGAGACCAAGCAATCCGTCAATCTTTTCCAAAATAACTGTAGATAGCGACTGCTACGTCATAAAGGTGTTTGTGCAACCAGTCAAAGACAGTGGCTAACAAAACTTAACCCGAAAATATGTTGTTCCAATTGTGTTAAACAATCCAAATCTGAATAACCTACTCCCTCCCTTCTCAAAATTATGATGTTAGGATGTGTGATTTAGTCCCAAAAAAATGCACTGGATTACTTATCCGCATTATCAATTCGAGGATAGATAGATGGAGTATAGTGAAGATAGTACTTTGTCCCATCCAATCAAGATTCCATGCTATTTGGAAAGCAAGTTAGTAGAATTCGGAGTGTTTATTCCAGAGAAGAAAACAGGGAAATAGAACCCAATTCCTACTTGAGTTATTTGAAGGAAACAAACATGTTGAGTACATGAACATGTGAATTCAATTATTTCAAGCTATTTGGAAAGCAAAGGTCAATTATGCTTGGCGTTTCCCATGGGGTTGCCGTCGAACCGGTTGATCCTGAAATGTCCGAGCTCAATGCCATTCTCCGCCGCGGTCCTCGCCTCGCCGTCGATGGCCATCTCGGCCAGGATGCTCCCCACCACCGGCCCCATCTTGAACCCGTGCCCGGAGAACCCGGCCCCGACCACCACGTCCTGCCCGAACTCCCCGCCGAGGAAATCGATGACAAAGTCCTTGTCCGGCGTCATCGAGTACATGCACGCCTGCCGGACCACCGGCCCGCCGGCGGCGTCGACGTGGTCCGGCATGAACTCCTCGATCCACCGCGCCACCCGCTCGGCGACGTCGCCGCCGCCAGAGGCCCAGTCGCGGCCGTCCGGGTCGCACGCCGGCCCGCCGTCGTAGTTGATCTTGATCAGGCCGGGCAGCTCCAGCGACGGCGTGCTGTACACGTGCGGGTCGCCGTAGCTGGAGAAGGTCGGGAAGCCGACCTCCGCCGTGAGGTCGCGCTCGCGGCCGGGCTTGACGCGCCAGTACAGCACCATGGTGTGCAGCGGCTGGATGGGGAGGTCCACGGCGGCGACGGACCGGACCAGCTTGCTCGTCCACGCGCCGACCGTCACGACGCACTTGGCGGCGCGGAACTCGTCGCCGGCGCCCGTCCTCACCACGACGCCGCCTCCCTCCGCTTCGTTCCTGACGATGTCGACGACCTCGGCGTTGTCCCTGACCACGGCGCCCTTCTTGACGGCGAGCGCCTGGAACATGGCCACGGCCTTGGTCGCGTTCAGCACGCCACCGCCGTGCTCGCTCACCGCGGTCACCCACCCGCCGTCGGCCGGCGCCCGGATCGCGCCGCCCCAGCGCCGGGCCAGGTCCACCTCCGCCGCGCCGGAGCTCTCGACGGCGGCCATCAGCGCGGCGTTGCTGCGCGGACCCATGGAGAGCTGCGGCGCCGGGGTGAGCACGCGGCAGCCGGACTCGGCCTCGGCGTCGCTCCAAAGGCGGCGGGCCAGCCGCACCATGGGACGGTACTGCGCCTTCGGGTAGGCGTCGCGGATGGTGCGCGACGCGCCGGGCGAGGAGCCGAGGTGGTGCAGCAGGTCGAAGCGCTCCAGAAGCAGGGCGCGCGCGCCGCGGGACGCCGCCGCGTGCGCCGCGCAGCTGCCCATGATGCCGGCGCCCACCACGATCACGTCGAAGTCCAAACGGTGGCCGCCGCCAGAGGCCGCGGGAGCTGCAGGTGACCCGGCCATGGCGCGAACACTATGGCTTGGATGCTATGACTATGAAGTGAGCGGATGAGTGATGTGCCTCTGCTTAGAGTAGGTCGTGATTTATAGGTGAGATTTTCACTTGTGAGTTGGTGCGTGCAGCGTCACTTTGGCAGCCAAGTGTTAATTAGATTGCTTCAAGTAAATTCGAAGAAAATAGTAGATACAGCATGTGGGCTAAAAAGTTTGACGCCGTTTCAAAGGTGCATCCCCTACATTCTTTGAGAAAGAAGACAAAGATTTGACTACATCTACATATGTGGATTGGTTTCGATGTCACATTCCAGGAAAGTTCCAAGTCATCAGTGAGCACAAAAAAGTGCAAACTACTCCTATATTTTAACTCTGCCGCTGGCTGCGATGCTGATTGATAATTGCGGAATCTTAAATTATTTTTTACTACCTTGGATAAATTAGCACAAGATTGTTATTTGTATAGGAACAAATGACCCTGGCATCTGATTCACAAGCCTACCAAGCTACAAAGTTAGAATCTTATAAATACTAGGAAGGCACCAAGATTCTGTCCATTTTAGCCAGCCAAGATGAAAACATATTAAGAACTATAATCAGGAACCCACTAGCCGAACAAGGCCAAATCCTATGGAGATGCCAGAAGAAAACTGAATAGATGATTGCCTGGTTCATGAATGCATATACCGCTGCCTCAGTAGCTTTTGTGTGCTTAGGTCATTGCTTACGAGGAGATCAATCAAACAAACCTTATCTAGCTGAAAGATTCATGGTGTGGTGAAGTACCGGTGTATTGTATATCTTGCTTCATGCTTTGTGTGTATTTTAATGTCATATTTGTCTTAATTGAAATAGGAACCGGTCATATGCTTCCACCATTATGTAGCAAGCGTACTAGCATTGTAGTGTAGTGCGTATTTTAAATCATGTTTACCTCCTTTTTACTTCTCTCTTTCCAATGAATTGGAAATCATTTCAGATACAAATGTGTTGCAGGCATTACAACATGGTATCTGAAATCTCAACTATATTACCAATTACAGTATGTGTGGCAGCCCTCTGCTTTTCTTTGTAACTTGTAAGGATGTATACCAAATCCATTCCTTATAGAAACAAGAGGCATAAGCCGTTTTTGAATTAATTCATCGTTGTGACTATGTTACACTCTCTAGTTTTTGTTATCTGATAGGAGTATCTTTAATATATTAAACGAATACATGCCTATTTTGAAATATATATATAAGGTGTTTGGATCCCCGCCACATCATGTGGCCGCCACGCAAAAAAGGCGCATGCTTTTGGTTTGGAGCAAACCTGGAGCTTTTGCAGTTCAATTTCTTGCCGAAGGTGTGCCCGCGCCTGAATTCGATGCCGCACACTGTCTGTGGTGGCGCCAGGTGGCGCCAAAGCTTTTGCGTGGAGAAGAACGGTGGCCACTGGCCATCAACCAAACGCCCCCCATAGTGCTCATTCGTCAAATCTTGTGAAAAGTTATCCTTTATGCAAATTTCTTGCTGTGCCATTATACATCTCCAAAATTTCTACAAGGCAAACAGATACAGCAAGTTGGACATCCTCTGGAGCTTTACCACACTCATTACCGTATTACAATAGTCTTGACAAACGTTGAATGCTGATATATTTGTATCGCATGGATTAACTCTTAACGCATACTAAGCCAGCCGCATGATTGTGTCACAGGTCATGATGAGAAATAAATAGGAAACCCATGATCCATATTGACAGAGACAAAACTTTATGTGGATGCTTAGCTTACCTCATGTCCTGAGATTGACTCCAACAAGACTAGGCAATTTTGAGAGGCAAATCCACCATTGCCTCTCTCGTACAGTGCTTTGCCTTCTCTTTCTATGGCAGCTTCTCCAACAGCCATTGCATTTTCCGGCACCAGGCGCAGAGCAAACCAAAGCAGTGTCACCCTCACGCATGGCGCCAGCCTGTAAGCTTCATGACCATTGGAGTTAGGAAACCCCAAGGTATGAATGTTTTGGTGATAGGATGAGAACTATGAATGTGACTAACACTCTTTGTGAGATCTTATAGGTCACATAGAAAGAAAGCTCCGTCCGTTGGTGGTGAACCCCAACACACCATGAACTTAATGAAAAGGATGATTGGTTGCCTTCATCGACACAAGAACGGACTTGAAGGAGTCGCGGAGAAGATATGGATCAAGGCTAAGGACATGCTAGATCCAAGCGAGTGTTGCTTGGTTAGATGTTACCTTGAGTCCATAGGAAAAACCGGACTATCAAGAGGGTTCGAGGTGGTTCTCTTAGTGCACACTAGTTTTAGAGATCATTGGATGCATGGTGAGTCTCTCAGGGGCTATGGTGGCAGAAGAGGAATGAAGGAACCAAGAATGAAGACGTTGGAAGCAAGGATCAAAGAATTGGTCGAGTTCCAGCAGAATGAAGCCACCGCATGATGCGGTGCCAGTCACCGTACGATACGGTGACTGCAGCAGAAGAAGACCAGAGAAGAAGGGTTTCTGGCAGAAAAGTGAAGAAGCCACCGTATGGTACGGTGCCAGTCACCGTATGATGCGGTGACTACGAGAAGAAAGTCCAGAGAAGATGATGTTCTGGCAGATGAAGACTGAGGTCACCGTATGATACGGTGATGGTGTCACCGTATGATACGGTGGGCACCGTATGATTTCCAGAGAGTTGGCAGTTGCTGGAAGCTGAAGAAGTTGAACAACCGTATGATACGGTGGGGGTCACCGTATGATGCGGTGATACCTGAAGATGGAAGTCCAGAGATGGAGTTGCCTCTGGCAGACAGACGGACAGTCACCGTATGATACGGTGACTAGGGTCACCGTATCATACGGTGAACCCTACGGCGACTTGGTTTCTGGGCACTTTTTAGCAACGGCTAGTTTGAGGTTGGTGGCCTATATATAGTTGGTTGCTCGCCCCTTTGAGTTGCTCTTGGACCCAGGAAAGAGGGGAGGTGCTGCCAAGAAGCCAAGAGGGAGAAGTGTGAAGCACTTGAGAAGGATTTGGAGTGATCCTAGTGCTTGAGAGAGTAACAAGTTGCATCCTTTGATCTTTAGGCTAGTGTGGGCTTGAGAGAGTCATCTAGGGCTGTTACTCTTGGTCTATGGTAAGGCCTAGACCGATTAGGCGTTGGTGTTGAGCTGTCCAAGGAGATTGTGGAAGCCGACACAAGTTTGTACACGGTCTTGGGGCTTCCCGTGCGAAAGAAGCATCACTAGTGGAGCGCCCTTTGGCACGCATCAAGTGCGGAGCCTTACCTCCGGAAGAGTACCCGGGAGAGAGCCTGGCGGGACGTGCCCGCGACTTCACTCGGAGGGTGAAGTGTGCTCTAGGAGGGATCGCCATCGAGCGGAGGGACGGGGTCGAGACTCCGGCGGGAGTGACCCAACGTGGAGTAGGGGAAGGCGCCATCCTTCTGAGACCACGGGAAAAATCATGAGCATTCTCTATCCCTTCTCTTTTACTACATGCATTTAATTATCGCATTATATATGATTGCTTGTAGTATTTGAGTTGTGCCTATATCTTGCATGTGTGCTTACCTTGGTTCCTACTAGCTTCATTAGTGTTGCTTGTTTGCTTTGCTCGTGTGCTTACTTGTCATGGCCTTTCTAGTAGCTCTAAGGACTCTACTTAGTGTGTCTAGTATCTTTGGTTGCCTTGTCTTTAGTTATCTAGTTACCTTGCTTGCCTAGCTTAAATCTTCCGCTATATATATATCTTGTGCTAGGTTGCTAGTGTAGTGTGCTTGTGTTGTCTATATCCACTAGCTATATAGGTTAAGGATACTCCTTAGTGTGCTTTACCTTGTTACTAGAACTACTCTCTAGGATTTGCTTGGGTGTTAGTGTTTGGAAATAGATTCTAGAGTGCACCGATTCACCCTCCCTCTCGGTCACACGATCCTTACACAGCCGCGCTTGCCCGCGCTGTCGCGCTCGCCCCGACCCCCGCCGCGCCCTGCGCCCCACGCCGCCGCACTCGCCCCGGCCCCCGCCGCGCCCTGCACCTCGCGTGTCGTGCTTGCCCGCGCACCGCGCCCGCGCCCGTGCTCGCCCGGACAACCCGGATGCGGAGGAGGCGTAGATTCGTGCAGCAGGCGGCACCCGTAATCCGAAGACGCCCACTCTGGCCTCCGTCTCCTCGTCGTCGTTCTCCCCTCCATGCTCGTGTCAATTCGTACAATCACGAAGGTCAGTTCGTGCAAGCACCTCAATTCGTGCAAGCACGAAGGTCAATTCGACTGTTGCGCGATCTCTATCAATCTCGAAGGTCAATTCGTGCAAGCACCTCAATTCGTGCGAGCACGAAGGTCAATTCGACTGTTGTGCGATCTCTATCAATCTCGCTCTTTATCAATCTCTCCCCTGCGCACGAATGTCGCATTGGGTGCCTTGCAACTGTGCCGGTTCGGAGGTGAGGCGGAGGAGCACGGACTCGTCGCCGCGCATCTCGGACCGGAGCTCCAACGACGCCCGCGCGCGCCGCCGCTCGCCCTGCTCGCCCCGCGCCTCGCGCCGTTCGACGCGCTTCGCCCTGTGCCCCGCGCCGCGCGCCGCCGCAGCTCGCCGTGCCCCGCGCCACCGCGGCTCGACGCGCTCCGCCCCGCGCCCCGCTCCGCGCGCCGCGCTTGCCTCACGCTCCGTCACTGAGCTTCAATTCGCACCAATCGATGAAGGATTTTACCTCCAGCAGGAAGCGGTTCCCATGGCTCCATCAGTTTTGCTTTCAGATGTTGAGATCAAATGGAGGCCAAACTGATTGTTGTTGTGGGCTCGCGGATTGCGGCAGCACGAGCTTCAGGTACTCGCGCTCTTGAGCAGGGAAGAAAGGATGAGCGCGTGCTCAGCGACCGCGGCGTCGTCGCGTCCGAGCCCCGACGCGGCCTCCGCCTCCACCTCCCCGTGCATTCCTGCTCTGCCGCTGCTGAAGAAGCAGGCCAACTCCCACCTCGTCTCCTCGACCTCCGCCCGACAGCTCCTTCTCTCGACCCCGCGACGGCGCCGGATCCCCTTGATGGCGACCTCGCCCGCCGCATCGACGCGCTCAAGTCGCGCACTCCGGCGCCGGCACCGAAGCCGGCTAGAGCCGCGGCTGGACCTGGGAGCGGCGGGATGGAGGAGTTAGAGGCGCCGCCCGCCGTGCTCGCCGGAGAGGGGTGCCTCCACCCGCGCGCCGCCGCCGCCGCTCACCCCGCCCGCCAACCCCGTGTGCCGCTGCCGCTCACCCGCACGGATGCATCCGAGGAGAGAGGGATTGCAAGTTTAGATCACCTCTCTCCTCGGTAGATAAAGTGCCTTAGGTTTTGCCTGCTCTGTTAGAGAAGGAAATGGTGATGCACAGTAGAAGAAGAGATGCATATATGGCATTTGCATGATCTGTTGGAGTCATTCTGAGAAGCAAGCTACTGCTTGAATAAGCTATTCCTCCCTCCGTCCTATAATAATTGACGCTTTTGACTTTTAGACATCGCGTTTGACCGTTCGTCTTATCTAAATTTTTTTTATAAATACTAAAACAAATATAACATAATTAAAGTATTGTTAATTATAAAACAAATTATAAAAATAAATAATATTTGCATAAATTTTTTGAATAAAACGAACGTTCAAACATGATATCTAAAAGTCAAAAACGTCGAGGGAATAAATTACTCTTTATGGGCTGCGAACTGTCTGAGATACTAACCGCGCCAGGGTTACCATCACTATTCTAATTTGTTTTACACCTGACAATGATTCTTTCCCATGTGTCACGGAATATAGTTTCAATACCTTTGGACTATATATCGAAAGGTTATGTCACAGTTTTACATATAAAACTTTCAAATATGATACGTGAGTTTAAGTTGTCAAACACTGTCCTGTTATAGCGCGTTCGCACCGTTTCCTCTCATTCAAGAAAACAAGCATGTCTCTAATGCAGCCAGTTAATTTAAGGCAATCAGTGAGATAAATGGTAGAGCAATGCTTAGAACAGAAAATTGTTGTTTTATTTTTACACGGATTCATATTATTGACGATTGATTCAATGTAAGATGCGTTATTGATATTTTAAAAAAAAAATAACTAGTACTAGCATCTGAACCACAAGATGCTTCATTACAATTTGAGGAAGGCAACAAGATTTCGTCGTTCGCTAGTTAAGTGCATCTAAGTAAGACATGACAAAATTATAGTCAGAAATCTACTGGATTAATGAGACCAACTTGCCAGAATAAAATTAAACGCATGGATATATTTGTACCGCATGTATTGCAAAAGTCAATACTGTTTTGCAATACATGCTTGGGTCATTGCTTACAGATAAATCGAGTTTAGCAGCATTATTTTCATGTAAGATTCATGATAGTGCTGGCCTAGTAGCATTGTAATGCATATCTTGCTCTATAAATCTTTTCTTTATTGCAGTTTTGTCATAAATTTCTGTATTCTGTTGCAACTTTTAGAATAAGCAAAAAGATACCAATCCTTAAACTTGTTTGTGTTGTAACTTGTAACTAGTCCATGAAATTTCAAAATGCTGTTTCATGCCTGATAAGTGATTCAGTCGAAGTGCAAGTCTCTAAGAATACAAATGTCAGCTTTACAAAAAAAATAGCTAAAGGTGGAATCCCCTACTCACAATATTTACCCAAAAAGAAATATGTCAAACAAGCATGGCACAGCAACAGAAGGATAGCAACGAGGCAACGACATAGAACATGAAATGTTCTTCGTACATGCATAATTCTTCAGAATCCTTACAGAAAAATTGTGACATGCGGATACTACTGACTTACCAGAAATTACTGTACACACCCCGCTACATCAGTAACTAGTTTGATTGCGCTTTATAGGGGCATACAACAACAAAGAAGCGCAGAATCTGTATCTGCTGGAAACTGACGCTGGTATTTTAGCAATGCTACAGCCGGTCCTTCTTTAGACATGTCAGCATAGAGCGGTGATGGCTTGTGACTTTTCACCTCAAGGGATCCAACATCCTAACGTCATGCTTCCTGCGCCTGCAGCGGTGATGGCTCTTCTGCTCCCCAAACTTATTATCATTGATTCCCATTTTACTCATATCTGCAACAGGCAAATAAGAACAGTGGTCAGAACACCTTCTAAGATGAAGCAGAGACATCTTTGCAAGTTTCAATAAAGTGCGACCAATGAACATTTTTCAAAAGAAATAGCAGCAAGGCACCAATATCAAGGCAATGACACTTTCTGTGGCGGCGCCAATTTTAGGACCAAATATGTCAATCAGTTATAAGGATAGCCATAAATCCAAGACAAATGGAAACTTGAACATAATAGCAGCGACTCATGATGCTAGAGCAGTTTAATACGAGAAGCTAGTCTTCGCAAAACGCAACTAAAATTTTTCTGCCATCGGGAACATGGCCAACAGATTTCTCAAAAAAGGCTAAACCCTAATCTAGCAATACTAATATAGCATGCACATTTATTGCAGTGTCACTATGACATATATCGCAAATAATAACTGCAATGACAGCCATTTTATAAATACTAAATCAATGGGTTTTACATGACCCAACAGACTATACAGCAGGAAACTAAATGACCAACGGGTTGCCGGTAATATAGGCCAATTCATGTAACAATCATCTAGGTGGTACTCACATCGCACATGTCAGTGAGAAATGTGGAACGCAAGATAAACTATCTATCTTTTCCCCCACATATATCAAAATGGTTCTAGACCAAAATCACCATCGAATTAGAACCTTAAAACCTCCAAAACTGTCCAGAGCAACAAAGACCCAACTTACCAGAATATTCAGTAACTGACAATTCGTGGATTTGGAAGATTGACAAAAGTTTGCCTTTCTAAATTGCGAAAGCACAAAAAAATAATAATCCACAAAGTGGAATCGTACTTCCAGGAGGCATGCCCTGCAAACAAAAAGTTCCACCAATGACACCCAGAAAGACGTAAGCAGCCTTGGCCTGACCCAACTATGACATTACAGCTTAATCTAACCTTCTGAATTCTAACATTGCCAGGTCTGGCACCAGGGTTTGCCCAATGCAAGGTACTGACAGCAGTAGAGCGGTGTTTCATTAGACTTTTTTTCTTAGGTAGTGCCAACCAAATTTGAACCGTTTTTTCACTTTATTCAGTTAAGACAGAAGAATTAGCACAACTAGACTGAAATATCAAAATAATTTTCGAAGGGAAATATCAAAATAATTGTTTCTCCTGACTTTGCAATTGCAGGATAGTGTTTTACTCAGATAATATTCATAAATTTTACAAGTCCAAGGTAGTAAACATAAATATTATATTCAGAACCGAGCTGAAAAATTTCTATGTGTTTGCCTATGCAACAAGGCAGTAGATATGCATGGCACACTGGTATTTCTCACTCAAAATAGTGTTACAACAACCCTTCCTAATCTGGATTGACCATAGCAATAGCCTCATACATTCGTGAAGTGATGCGTGCATGGCAGCGTGTCATGTGGGCCTACAATATCAACATGCATAGAAGTAGCTGGTCCGTGGACAGCTGCGAGCAGTATTTTGTTTCTTTGTTTAGTCTGACAAAATAGAAAATAAGTTCATTGTTACAGCAGTATCTGACAAAATAAGGTACGGCATTATCATTTGCTAGGCAGTCAAGAATTAGACAACGTTCAGCGGTCCTTGCCTTAAACGTCCAGTTTAGCACAATTACCTAACTACATCTCTGGCATGAGGCATAGCTTCCATTTTTCTTCGAAACTCACACATTCAAGCAGCCTTGTAAAGTAATACGAGTATATCATTTTTGCGAGCTATAAGGAGATTGTCTGACTGATCGACCAGTATTTCTGTTAAGCAATATCGAATGAGTTGTATTGCAGCTGATCACTCGGATGCATTCAGGAAACAAGTTTATGTTGTATTGCAGGCAAAAATGGAACATGTCCCTTGGACCAACTGAGAAAAATTTCTTCTATAGTGAACTGATTCATTTTTTTATTTATTTTTTTGGGAACATAGTGAACTGATTCATTTATGAACACCTCCTACAATGCACATCTATTTATAGAGAGTTCTTAATTTCATCCAAACGTTATACATCGAATTCAACATTTAATGAACACATATCCATATATGGAACTATTGGATTATGTCATTCCATTTACATTGGCTGATGACTAGGTAGTTGATGTTTGACTGACACATCGTTCTAGGACCACACAATGACACAAACAATGGACAAAGGGACCGCGGAGTGGAAATTCACAATCCAATCTGTTAAAAAACAAACAGTGATGAGTATTATAGTTAACAGGACCTAAGCTTGCATGGCTGTGCCATATGAGTCCCTGAACTTAAATGCGCTTGTTAGTCAAATCCATGTAAGCAGATGAAATATACAAAATAACTATTTTCCTTCAATTTGAAACTGGTTATGTAGACAAACGTGAAGATTTATATTGAAACTTAGGTAATGTATCCAAATGATGATTAAGAAAGATAGCCAACTGTTTGGAAACCATCAAGTTTAGGGATCAAAAGTGAAAATCGTGCAAGTTTATAGTATAACTGTGTTTAAGATCTGCTGTACACTTTGCACAATTTATAATTAAAAGATAAACATAAGGCGTACGCAAGCCATATTAAACATGAAATTATGTTTGCAAATACCATGTAACGATTCTATTCACGGGTCTCACAAGAACGTTGGAACAAAAGAAGAAGCCTAGATAAAATAGACATATATTGTATACATAAAAGAAGTATGCTCTGCAAAAGTTCAAGCAAATCATCTCAGATAACAAGGCAGTAAACTCCAAATCATTTCCTCAACCATAGCATTAAATTAGTATAAAATGTATGGCAAAACGAGATAAATTTTCACTAAAAAAACTTCTGGCTCAACTAATCTGCTACTACATCTGGTTCATAATACTTGACATATTTCAGTATTTCTGACTGTAAATCCTCTCCTAGCGTCAAGTATTACAACTGGAGGAAGAACAATCCTAGCAAGAACTGTAACACGATCTAACCAACAGAAAAGCACCAGATATTAGCTAACAAACGGCCACTAGGAACCATATAGTTTGGGAACGAATAGAAGAGCAGAACAACCAGAATCCACAGCATGAAATGACCAGTAGATACCAGAATTTCAATTCACAAAGTTAACAAACTAAGTCTATTCTAACAGAGCATCCAATTCCAACAAACTATAGACGGTAACTATGCCAGCAATGCCAGTCGCTAGATCCATGACGGATCGAGGAGATTAAGAGCTAAATGATTGACTATACAAAAGATCAAACTCAAGGACGCTGATCACCTCCAATCACCCCGCCCCAGAACAGCTGCTGCTTCCCATCCTCTTCCTCCTCGTCGATCTCATCACCGTACCCAAGCTCCACGTCGCCCCGGTATCCGGGCTCGCTCCCGTACCCAGACTCGGCCGCAGCCGCCTCAGCCACCGCGCCGATCGCACCAGCCCCTGCACCGGCCCCACCAACGGGCGCTGGGCCGAACTCCGTCGCCATCGGCACATCCCTCATCCGAACCTCCCCCACATCCGACGCCCACATCTCCCCGCTCGAGTCGGTGGCGCCTCCGCCGCCGGCCCCGCACGTGAAATGGAAGTCCGAGCACGTGCCGGATCTCCGGCGGTCGCTGCTGCGGCCGGACACCGACCGCGACCCCGCCCCGCGACGGCGGCGCTTGCGAAGCCCGAGCCACCGGAAGGATCCGCCACTGCCGCCCCCAGAAGGGGCAGGCGTCGGGGTCTCCGCGTCAGGGAAGTGGGCCGAGAAGGGGGGAGCGGTGGATCGGTCGGAGTTGCAGGGCTTCTTGTGAAATGGATGCCAGGAGGCGACGGCCTCGGCGAGGAGGAGGTGTGGCGGGTGGTGACGAGGCGGCGGCGCTCGCGGGGTCATCGGCGCCGGCGGGGGAGACGCGTCGGGGTCAGATGTTTGGTTGGGGAGCGGACATGGTGGCGATCTCATTTGTTGAAGAGAGTGTTTTACCTCTATGCCATTATAAAAGTTGGTCGTTACGTGTATGCCATTAAAAAAGTTGTTGGCACCTGTATGCCATCGCACGAACTTTTTTTTACCTACACGCCATTATTACATTATTATGGACGATTTTACCCTTTGCTCTCACGCTCCCACCTTCTTCTTCTCCTTCTTCCTCCTCTCTCTCTCTCCGGCACGCGCGCCTCCGCCGAGCCGCGCCTCCGCCGAGCCTACCTGCGCCCGCCGCCGTCAAGCCGCGCCGCCGCCAAGCCGCGCGCCCGCCGCCGTCCCGCGCCCGCCGCCGTCTCGCGCCTGCGCCGTCCGCCCGCCCACGCCCGCGCCGCCGCCAAGCCGCACGCCCGCCGCCGCCGCCAAGCCGCGCGCCCGCCGCCGTCCCGCGCCCGCCGCCGTCCCGCGCCCGCCGCCGTCTCGCGCCTGCTCCGTCCCGCGCCCACGCCCGCGCCGCCGCCAAGCCGCGCGCCCGCCGCCGCCGCCCTTCTCCCTCGCGCCCGCGCCGCCGCTAAGCCGCACGCCCGCCGCCGTCCCGCGCCCGCGCCCGCGCCCACCGCCAACCGCGCGCCCGCCGCCGTCCGCGCGCCGCCGCCGTCCCTCGCCGCCACCGCCCTTCTCCCTCGCGCCCGCGCCGCCGCTAAGCCCCGCGCCCGCCGCCGTCCCGCGCCCGCACCGCCGCCAAGCCGCGCGCCCGCCGCGTCCCGCGCCCGCCGCCGTGTAGGGCGCCGCCCTTCTCCCTCGCGCGTCAGGAAGGCAGCCAGCTCGAGAGCGCAGCAGCGGGCGCTAGATTGGAGAGGGGCCGGGGTTCGCCGAGACGGAGAGGAGCTCGGCCAGGAGACAAAAAGGGAGCGGAGATTGGAGAAGGACTTCGGCGTTGCTGCTGCTGCTGCCCGAGCTGCTGCTGCTGCGGGCGCGCGACTTTGCTCGAGCTCGGTCGGGGCGGCAATGGCGGCTCCGCTCGTTCTTGCGCGAGAGAGAAGAGAGGAAGAGGAAGGAAGAGGAAGAAGAAGGGGTAAAATCGTCCATAATGGCGTATAGGTAAAAGAAAGTTCGTGCGATGGCAATAAGGTGCCAACAACTTTTTTAATGGCATACACGTAACGACCAACTTTTATAATGGCATAGAGGTAAAACACTCTGTTGAAGAAGGGAGGATTTTTCCCATTTAGATAGATACTATTATTGTCACTTTATTATCAGCATAGTCAAAATGGCAGCAGAAAGGAGCCAAACTGGAAACTGGTAAGTACACATAGAAGTAGTACATGCACCTATAATGCAACCATACAAAGTTTATAAAGTTGATTTATAAATCAAAGTTACAAATCACTCAACACATCACAAATGAACCCTCACTCAAGACATAACAAACGATAGTTGATAGGGACAATTGTAGAAACAATTTTACGCTGAAATGATAAAACACCTACGACAATTTTTTGGATCAAAATCTATTTTTAAAACTATAAACATAAAAGTCTAAATAGCCAATTAATTGAGTGGGTTCAAGCCTAACCTCAAATTTCTTTTTGGTGCTCATACATTTGAAGCTATATATTGGTTTGATATTTTCATAGGTGTGTCTATTACACGGTTGTTAATGTTATTAATAAATATAATTTTTTGAAACACAATACAGATACATACACATACAAACACGCACGGGTACTCACCTTATGCACACATGTACATGACTCTTACCTCTACGAGCGTCTTTGAAATATTGAGCCAGCTGGCTTGAGATTCACGAAGTCACTGTAGATGCCTTATTATCGATGAGGATGTCGCCTCCCATATAAGAATAATTGGCCTTTTGTAAAAAATAAGCTGTAAATATGCAACACACTTGTCAAAGTTTGCGACTTGAATCTAGATGGTACACCATAAATAACCTAACCAGATGAGTTATTGATTCCTCATTGATAAAATATGTTTTGGGTGATATTTCTATAATACCGATATCTCGCCGGTGGTTTCAATTTAAAACAGGAAAGGTGAAAGTAAACACGATGGGGATTAGGGAGCCTTCTGCTTTCGAACCTCTTTCATGAGACGGGCTTCATTGTCAGCGACAGGAAGCGAGGACGTCCTCGCGTACTCCGTAGTTGCGTACGCGAATGGGATTTGGTTGTGAAAAAGGACAAATATTCCATCGAACTGCCACCAGCACCGTGCCACAGCTGGCAGCACACGGCCACACCGCACGAATCTGGAAGCACCGCCCATCCACCGGAGCCGCCGCCATAAATCGCCACCCGGCTTCTTGTCGCAGGTTCCTGCTCCTTCCATTCCATTTCGCCACGCGGCGTCGCCTCGCCTTCGGAGTCGCGAAGCTTCTCGAGCCCCCTGTTCCCCCCCCCCCCCCCCCCCCCCCCCCCCCCAGTTGCAGGTGCGCCCGCCTAATCCCCACGCGTCTCGGCCGACTTCTTCTCCATTTCATTTGCTTGATCGCGGTAGCAATCCGTTCCGGTTTTTCTCTGATCGTGATAAACCGCGCCGCGACCTCGCCGGCGGGGACAGGTTGTGTGAGCGATCGAGTCCCTAGTTCTCTCCGTACAATTCGTTGCGGTTTTGTTTGATGCTAGTCAGATACTCTGGTGACTGGTCGGCTAATCTAGGTTCAATCTTTTGAAGGTGCGTGTGATGTTTGTTGTCCAAAAAAAATAAAAAAATGGGGGATTCTAATACGAATCCTCTGCCAGGCCAGCTTTAACTCGCAACTGTTAAGTGCGATTTTTCCAAGGCCAAAACCACTATAATTACTGAGCAACTGCGCTTCTCAAGCTATTTCAGTGTACTTTCGAAGACTGTAAGCATCATAGTATACACAGTAACATGCATGGAGTCCTGAATTCGATTGACATGAGACAACGATTACTTGCAAATCGATAGCCTGTTGAAGACACCTGACCGAATTTACATTTATTTCCCCTGGAAATACACAAGAGGTGTGGAAAAGATGTCTTGATGGACTTGATTCATGTTGCCATGCAACACCATTGCGTTGTCAGACAGATGCATCTCAAATTTGGTTTCTAATTTTCTGGTCCACCCTACCTACTTTGGTCCAGAAACGCTAAAATTTTCCTTTTTAAGCGCATTGGGTAGTTAAGAATATGACAAATTGCCGCTTGTGCTCTAGCGAGTTCTTTGTTTTTCTCAGTACCACGTATGCAGAATAATCTAAGGCCACTGCTGTGTTGTCATTTGGGAAAATTGGTGTACGATTTAAGAAAAAAGGATACATTATTCAATATCAATTCTGTTATGCTGCATATTCTCCTGATATTTTTTCCATCTATGTCTTACTTGTCCTATAAATGCAGGAAACAATGAGCAGGCGCAATAGCTGCACCATCTATGTAGGCAACCTCCCTGGGGACATCCGTGAGAGGGAGGTTGAGGATCTCTTCTACAAGGTGGGTTGTTGTGATGCTAGTTGTTAGTGGTTTAGTTTGATCTCTTCAACAATGTGGGTTGTTGTGATGCTAGTTGTTAGTGGTTTACTTTGTACCTTTCTTGCACTTGTATTTTTTTTTTTTGGCAAGAAAGTTGCAAATATTAGTAACTAAAATTTCCTCTCTGTGTACTTTCCACAATCAGCTATACATGAATATTTGGCCTTTAAGCTGTCAGTACAGGGTTTTATGGTTTATTTCTTTTACACAAAGAAGGTTTCTTCAGGTGGTTGTCTTTGTCTGCAGAAAGTGATGTTCACTGTTTCTTTAATGATAACTTGCAATGTGTTTTCTTGTTTGTGGTGTGCACAAATTATGCTTTTAAATCATCTGTTAGTCAAAACTCTGAAATGGGCATGATTTTCATGTATGCAAACCCTTGGATGTAATTTGATGGTCGTGTGGTGTAGTGTGAAATACTTCTCCGGTCTTGCTGGGGAAAATGTACTACTGTTGTAGGATCCCTGTATTTGATGAATCTTGTAGAATATGCATGCCCTTTCGATAATCTTCAATGTATACTTATGCAGTATGGGAGGATTTTGGACATTGACTTGAAGATTCCACCAAGGCCTCCTGGTTATGCTTTTGTTGAGGTGAGGATGTTTAGTTATGGTTATGTTCTTGTGAGAAAAATCTTATGTTCAATTTAATAAAAACATCTTTCTTATTATTTATGGCATGAAATACATCTTCATTAGGTTGTGTGTTTGTTTTTGAAAATGTGAAGCAAATTCATTGCAAGAATATTTTACATAGCCAAACTTTTGGTGTTAACAAGGTGATGCATTTGTAGTTTGAAGATCCCCGCGACGCTGATGATGCAATTTATGGACGCGATGGGTATAACTTCGATGGCTATAGGCTGCGGGTATGTACATCAATATCCATACTTGTTTTCAACTGATTGACCCATAGGATAAG
Source organism: Eragrostis nindensis (assembly GCA_012490785.1). Lineage (NCBI taxonomy): Eukaryota > Viridiplantae > Streptophyta > Magnoliopsida > Poales > Poaceae > Eragrostis > Eragrostis nindensis. The sequence continues at coordinate 605,243 of JAAXCT010000055.1, forward strand.
TCTCGTTTTGTTGTCTTGTGCTGTGGGTTGAAAAGTTTTTTCCCCCTACAGGTGGAATTAGCTCATGGTGGAAGAGGTCAATCTTACTCATATGATCGTCCAAGCAGCTATAGCGGTGGACGTCGTGGAGGTGTTGCTAGGCGCTCTGATTACCGTGGTTAGTATTTCTTCTGTTTCCTTATTTGACTTATATCATGTTAGAGATTCATGGTTTATTTTGTGAACTGTGCAGTTATGGTCACTGGTTTACCTTCATCGGCATCATGGCAAGATCTGAAGGTACTGCTTTTATACTTTTTTTAGAACACACTGCTTTTGTACATGATTTCCTACTTGCACCCTTTTCTGGAGGAACCTCAATTTGCTACTACATTCAGGACCATATGCGACGTGCTGGTGATGTCTGTTTCTCTGATGTATATCGTGAGGCAGGAGGTCAGTGGCTGATACATAATTCTTGTTTCTGTCGATCACTAATTTCTGTTACGTGGTTTAAATTATGGCTGCATTGTCCCTTTGTAGTTGGAAATACTTTGTTATAAATTTGGTTGATTAGTTCTTTTTTCCTTTTTTTTTCGGTGCTGCAGAAACTGTTGGAATTGTGGACTATACAAACTACGATGACATGAAATACGCGGTATGTTTATCATGCCTTTACTAAAAAAAAAAAATCCCATATTAGTTTCTCCAACCTTTTCTTTTGTCTCAGAGGGTCTGTAAGGTTGTTGAAGATAACACTTTGATGAATGGGGTTCGTTACTGCTTCTTTTTACATGCTTTACTCTTATGATTTGTGTTTGCCATCTTGCAGATCAGGAAGCTTGATGATTCACAGTTCAGAAATGCATTTTCACGAGCGTACATCAGAGTACGAGCTTTCATGGTTTCCTCAACCAGTTTTGAAGTTGTTAAGCTACCTTATGTACGACCATGTGACTGCCAAATGTTATTGTTCTATCACAGGTGAGGGAGTATGATGCTAGATCACGAAGCAGAAGCCGTAGCTGTTCGTACTCGAGGAGCCCCAGTTACAGCAGGAGCATGAGTCCAAAGTATGTCCACTTGTTCTTTTTTTTTTTTACATCGACAAGCATCCATTCTGATTCGTTGTTTGTTACTTTAGATCGGTTTCTCAGTCGCCCTCTCCTGTGGATGAAAGGTATGGGAGTCTATACTGATGGGAAATATACAGTTTGTGAGATGATAGTTTCTCCTTAAAGAAGTGGTCAAACAATAGATCTTTTCATTGGTCATCTTTAACATATATTGCAACACATGGTTTTCAGAAATATTGAAACCTTACTTTGTACGGACTACAGTGATACTATTACTTTTTAACATAGGAAAAGTGATGAGTGGCACACAGATATGCTTCCAATGGACAAAGTACCATGTAGAGCTTTGAGCGTACCTGTTACAAACTTCTCCCTGTGCAGCTCTAGATTATAACGTATATTCTTTACCCAAGCTTTTTTTTCCTTAAAAAAAACGCAGAACTGCGCCTCATTATATTTTTTTTTAGAGGCAACACACCTCATTATATTAAGAAGAAAAAAAGGTACAAGAGCCCAATACAACGCACGCCACACACACCAAAAATGCTCCATTTACATTCGCTCCCGTGGACAAACAAAAGGGGTGACCTTCACTAAAACAACTCTAATCGCTCGGGGGAGGGGCAGTCAAGAGGGACCTGCCATCGCCCACATATGATCCTCTAGAAAGAGCTTTTTAATGTTTAAAGTTCAGGTTTTACCACAAACTTTTGCATAAATCCTTAGATGGTGAAGTAGGCAGTTTTGCATCCTTCGGAAGTGTGACAGTTAAGTTGTGTTGGGGGAACTGGTTTGAGTACGCAATGAGGGTAAAGAAAAAGGCAGCACTAAAATTTTACCATCTTCAAAACCATGAATTCTCAGTTATACTGGCACAGTTACATGCATCATCATTGATGGACGAACTTTAGGCTTCTCCTTATATTTTCAACTTCAAACATCACTAGCCTTTCAGTTTATATTTACCTTATTTATCGGACAAGTGTGCGCACTATATTCAAATTTCCTACTTTGTATTCTAAAAGTAAAAAATTGCCTGAATTTTTACTTCAGATATGTTTTGGAGTATGTCTTGTGGTCAGTAACACATGTGATCAATGCTTGTGATGTGTCAATCTCTCTTTAACCTAGCATGCTTGCATTTACTCTGGCTCAGTGACAAGGCATAAAGCTTGCTGGCTAACCTGCATTGGTTAAGGTTTGCTTTTGTTTTTCCTAGATCTGGCCATACTGCGATCTGGGGATTGCATTCATAGAATATTGGATGTATTGAGAATCAGAAAGGATGGTTTGGGACTTTGGATAGTAAAGCTGGATGTGATGCATGTATGACAACTGACAAGTGGGCAACAACCACTCAACCGGTCCTAGGAGCACGATAGGACTGACAGTAAGAATATGTGAAGTGCATCTCGTTGTATTATCAAAAAGACTGTTGATGATAGGCATTTGAATTTCAAAGACTTAGTATTAATGAGACTCAGTTCATAAATTTTTGTTTTTGATTCAGTTAATCCTGCTAGTTTGGTGTTAAAAAGGAAAGATTCATATACTATGGACCTATGGTTCTTGTTGAGCATTTTCTTCTATATATTCATCCCTTGTTTGCATTAGTTTGAAGTGAGAAACAATTAGGATACATTCTTCATAAAAATTTTTCATTTTCAGTTTTTGTTGAACAACACAACCTGATAGCCTTATAGTTTATTTTAAGCATAAACTCAAGTTCTGTAGTTTTCCTCTGAATTTATTCTAGACTGTTTTACATATTACCTCTGCGCATTGCATGAGCTGTGTAGTTTCGTTAGCCATTTTTTTTATCACAGGACTGTTAACTTATTATTGAGTAATGGATTTTGTTTCTGAAATCCTCTGCAGATCACTATCGAGATCCCAGTCCCCTGTTTCTTCTGTAAGTATTGCAAGATCGTCATTGATCAGCTAAAACCATATTATTCACTTGTTCAATGGAGTTAATACTATCCTGTTGCAGCCTTCTCGAGGAAGATCTGTGAGCAGAAGCCCTAGCAGGAGCAGAAGCTTATCCCGTTCTCGATCTCCTGTAAAATATTAAACACCCAAAATAACCACTTGTGTTACAATGCTGGGGTTGGTACTTAATTAATGCTAATCTGGTGTGTTCGCTGGCAGGTGAGATCTTATTGAACTTGGAGACCTTTGAAGCAGTGAGCCAGTGAGCAACTATCTGGAGTCCAGGACACGAGAAGATTATACGCCTAATCTGAATTATTCTACTGTCGCCACTGCTTTCCCTCTTTTGCAAGAATGCCTTATATTCGGAGAATGGGGACTCGTTCGTAGCATGCTTCTGTAAAGGGGACATTGTATGTTCTCGGTATACTGGGGTAGTCTGTAGTCTGTACCTTGGTTTGTCTTACGTTGAGCTATGTGGTCGTTGTACCCTATTATTATTTGGTGCCATTGCGCTGCGCTACTGGTATATTAGGATGTTCATTTTCTAAATGTGAGCTACTCTAGATTTCATAATAAATGTAATTCTACTATTTATAAGTCAATTCTAATATTTTTATTGGCTTAAATAATGTAGGCACCTTAATATACAGAATTCTGTCTAAAAAAAAGATGAATAGTGGCAGTTGTACTTATTCAATGCTTAAATAAGTCGTAAAAGGATTTAGAAGATACTACCTCTGTTTGGAAATACTTGTCACCCGAAAAATCACTGTAGCAACTTTGACTCTACGTTTTTTTCTATAAAATATTTAGATATATTTGAAAGTATACAATGCTAATGTAATGTGTCTTAAAACCTACCAAACAATATAAAAGTTTGAAGTACTAGAAATATTTTAGAGAAAAAGACATGTAGTCAAAGTTGCTACAGTAATTTTCCAGGTGACAAGTATTTTCAACGGAGGGAAGTACAAAAGTTATACACTCTGGAGTCTGGACGTACCGTTCTCCAGCCAACAGATTAGGAGTCGCTTCTGGCGCGGGTGACCTCTCAATAAAGCTCCTTAAAGAAAGTTGTCCCACTTCCACAAACAAAAAAAGAGCGAAAGAAAGTTACCCAAAACAAGGCCTATATATATTGTCGCCACACTATTATTCAAGAACAAATCAGGACGGCTCTGCGTGTATCGATGCATGATTTTCACGTATACTTGATTGAAGAATATGCAACGCTGGAAGCACGAAACAAAAGGCGTTGCCTAGGCGCGGCGGTGGCCTTTCGCGTTGCTTAGGGGGGTAGGCGTTCCCTAAGCGGTCAGGGGCGCATAGGCAATCAGTGGCGAGGTTCGGAAGAAGAGGAAGAGTGGAAACCGCTGGGAGAGTAAGAAAATAGGGTCGTGAGAGGAAGATCTAACTGCCAGGCGCCATCGCCTTTTCTCCGCCGGTCATTGCCATCCCTTCTCTACCGGCGCTGCTGCTCCCAGCATGGTCAGGAGAGGATGTGGTCGGGAAAAGAAAGTCGCATAAGTGGATAAGGTCGGAGAGCCTCCACAGCAGATGGGTTGAATGGTTACATGGCAACCCATCTCATGGTTCATTTTTTATTTTTCATTTTTAGCTTTATATTTCGTATGAAATTTGTAAATTTGTAACGTCTAGGAAATTGATGGCTCAACGCCATGGCAACTGTGAGTTTGAGCCTCAATAACATCCAGATTTTAAATTTTTTTGTGCTAAAATATCTGTTTGAATTCCTTCCATTTATCTATTATGATTCTTTCTCGATTTTTTTGGGTGCTGTTTACGGTTTATTTGGATTTGTTTCCAGCCAGAACACTATCTTAAAAAACATACATATTCGAGAGTCTTCATAGATTTAGAGTCAAGGTTCGGGCTACCGCGGTTAACGGAACCGTTTTCGCGAAAACCGAAAAAATCGGTCCGCTCTGGTTTACTCGGTAGCATGGTTTTCGATTGAAAATTTGAAACAAAACTATGTAAAAAAAAAAACTAGATGCAAAACTAGATGCAATTTGCAGAGCAATGATGGAAACAAAACACGAAAATTCGATTGTTTGATGGGTCAAAAAATTCGATTGTTTGATGGGTTGAAAAGGAATAAAAAGAAAGAAAATGACGATCAACAACTTTCCTTATTTGTTTGACCAAGCAAATGATCGAATTTTCATGTTCCATTCCCATCATTGCTCTCAAATTACATCTATTTTTTTGACATATTTTTTGTTTCATTTTTTTGCACTTTTTCTTATTTTTCCTCTCGATCGGTTTTTCGAATTTTTTGTCCGGTTTTTAGGAATTTTGTCTAGTTTACCGGTTTACCGGTTCAGTTTACCGTTAATTTCGCCATTTTTGTTTCAAAATTTTTTATTTGAATTTTGATCTGGTTTTCCATCTTTTTTTTATTTTTCAATAAACCGGCCACCTTTTTTTTTTAGGGAAAGATAAACCGGCCATCTTGGTGGCATTCGGTTTTACCGAGAGATTCGGAAAGGAATTGCAAACTGACGAGGGGGATGTAAAATTTACATGCAGCCCCTCATTTTCATCGATATTATGCAAATGCCCCCGTCTAAGCTGCCCACACGGTTCCCCCTTCTTCTCTTCCTCTTTCCCAAGCAAAGGACGCGGACTCTCATCGGTGGCGGCGTGGGACTCTACCAGCTAGGTGCGCCCAACCCCTCCCGGCGTCTCACTAGATCGGCTGCCAAACCCTAACTCGTTTCTGCCAATCCCACCCATCCTCGCGGTGCTTCAGGTTTACTTCGTGTCAAGCCCTGTAACGAGTCCAGATGGCCGAGCCGGCGAAGCCCGAGGTGACCGAGGCTGCCAAGATGGACCTGCTCGAAGACGACGATGAGTTCGAGGAGTTTGAGATCGACCAAGGTATGGTTCCGCGTCGATTCCCCGCGCTTCCCCCGTCTCTCTTCTCCGTGCTGGTGGCCATGCCTTTGTAGCTGTGCCCGCAGATCTAGGCGTGCTAGTAGATACATCGATTGGTGAGATCTAGCTAATCTTCAAGGTTTCTTTGATTTCGTGGTTTAGAGAGGTAATTGGGGCCGTGCGATCTAGGGTTACGATCTGGCGTAATCAATGTTAATTCATCGTCTTGCACGCAAGCCACTGATTCATAGTTTGGCTCAATACGGGAAGGATTGGCGCATAGGTTTGCATGTTGTCTGTGTGGTTAAATTGTACAAAGTAGCCAGGCAGAATATTTGGCTTACCTGCTGCTCCACAATTTGGGATTGTGGGGTTGCTTTCCTCTGCAACAAAGCACGAGTATTGCAACACAATGTATATGGAACTGAGTATTGCGATCTGGGATCTGTTTCAAGGCGACTGTTTGGATTTCACATTGAATCAATGAGATATTGGACTTGCCAATCACCAAATTCATCTACCTGTCACTTTTTTGTGGTAACAAATAAGTGTCTTGTTGGACATCAATGTGGTCTCTAGACTTTGGCCATCTATTTGTGTTCTAGTTATGCCAAAACATAACACGGTCATAATATCACAACACTTTTGGGTATGTACCTGCCTGCATCATTGTCACATGTCTGATAAAAAATATTCAGTGGCTGCACAATGCGCACATCCTAGAACGGATTTTGATTAGAGGGAGAAGATGCGCCTTTGATTTTGATTAGAGGGAGAAGATGCGCCTTTGATTTTGATTTGAGGGAGCAGATGCTTGTTCTTCCCTTTTTTGAACTATATACTTGAAAATTGATCAGGAAAGAAGTTTCAACAATACTTCATGACTTACAGCTAGTTTTATGTGTTTTATCTTCATTACTGAATCCACAATTTATTTTTGCAATCTATACATGTCGTCGAATTAAGTAGAAAGAACAAGTCACATGCCCAGTTATGCTTGCAATCTATACATGTCGTCTAATTAAGTAGAAAGAACAAGTCACATGCCCAGTTATGCTTGCTTAATGCTCACTGTTAGGAGACATGATGTTCAATTTCTGCCTTGTTATGTTTGGTTTTTGGTATATGTTCGTGAAGCTATATTGTGACTCATTTGGATATGTTCATGAAGCTATCTTGTTTTTTCGTCTCATAAATATTTCATGATGAACTTAAATGTAGAATGGCTACATTATTTCATGTGTATCTTGATTTCAGTATAAGAGACTGAAAATGGTGCTGATAAATAGATTATTCAAAATGATATAAATTGATAAAAAGAAGTATCACATATACAAATAACACGCAGTTGCGTTGCATTTATTCCAAAAAATGATGATCTATCAGCCTTACACTATTCTGAATTACAGAGTGGGACGAAAAGGAAGAAGGCAATGAAGCAGTTCAGCAATGGGAGGATGATTGGGATGACGATGATGTCAATGACGATTTCTCCCTGCAGCTGAGGAAAGAACTGGAGAGCAATGCGTCGAAGAATTAGCATCTGTACTCTGTAGTGTTGTATTTGTGTCTGTTGCCACTTTCCGGGAAACGGCAACTGTTAATCTGTTTTCTGTTTTACATCATGTAACTTTTGCCAAAATTGAGCATTCTGCTTTTGCCGTGGAAATTGATCCTTTAACATACTTGGTCTAGCACGCAGTGCCTAATCTATTTGCCCCTTTGTCTGCGTATATCACAGTGAAATAGTACCAAGTACTCTCTCCGTCCCACAACATTGTTTCATAACAAATGACATCCTAGATCTGGTATTTGTGGAGTCTATCTAACTAATTTTGGCAACCTAATCTGGTATCTGTGGAAAGCTGATTTGGTGCATGCTGTCATGCACAATATTAAAAGTCAGGCAAGGTAAGTAAATGCATTGTTTCCCTTTTAGTTGGCTCATATTAGGCATATTATCACTAATACTTAGAGGTATCAATGTTATTTTGCTCCATTTCTAATTGTTTGAAATTTTCTAGGATGTCATTTGTTATGAAACGGAGGGAGTAATATATAGCACAAAATATTAAAATTCAGAAAAAAGAAAAATCATTTCCTTTTGAAATCAGAATGTATCTTTAAATCAAATGTCCTGAGTCCACATGAAGGCAAGAATAAAAAGATGAATCATCACACCAAATATAACCAATAACGAGCTAAAGAAAACTAAAAGCAAAAAAAAAAAATGCTTTGATGGGCCGCACACTCCAGCAGGCAGGACGCAGCCCGATACGCGGCCTGAACGGCGGAAATTTCGCGAGGTAGGCAGATTTCCAATAAAACGAAAACGCCCGTTCCCTTCCGCTCATCCATTTCAAACTCCCACCAATCCATTCCCCCAAAAAAATCTCAAGATCCGCGGCGACGATGCGGCGCAACGGCGGTGGCGGCGGCGGCCGCCGGCTCCCTAAGTCCTCCCTGGCGCCCTCCTCGGCGGCCGAGGCCACCCCTGCGCTGGAGCCTATCTGCCGCAACCTCGACTTCGCCTTCAGCCGCCGCGACTCCGATGCCAACAGCCTCTGCAGCAGCCGACCCACCTCTTCCATCGGCGTCGGCGCCACCCCTGCCGCCCCCAACTTCACCGACCGCGCCACGCAGGCCGCCGCCCTCCGCGAGGTTAATGCCTTCCTCGCCCCCGCCGTCACCCTCCGCCCGCCCCTCCCCGCCGCCCGCGACATCCTGGCCGCCTTCCGCCACCTCCTCGAGCGCCTCAACTACCCCCTGCAGGAGAAGGAGGTCAGCTTCGAGGACGACCTCCTCTTCGTCCTTCGCATGCTCGGATGCCCCTTCAAGCTCACTCGCTCCGCCCTGAAGGCCCCCGGCACGCCGCACTCATGGCCGCCACTCCTCTCCGTCCTTCACTGGCTCACCCTACTCGCCAGTGTCACCGGTGATGCCACCTCATCTGCCCCATTCAATGATCTCACGCGCTACACCACCCAGGGGTACTCCTACTTCATCATGGGTGATGACGATGCTGTCGCTGCCCTCGACAATGAGTATGTCAATAAAGCCCGCACCCACGCTGAGGAGGCCGTGGAAGCCACCCGTGCCCTGGAAAGGGAGGCACAGGAACTCGAAGAGAAGAGAAAAAAGCTCACCTCGGGTCCCTCACGGCGGGAGGCACTGGAGGCAGATAAAGCAGCCCTCACTGAGGATGTGCATAAGTTTGAGGCTGTGGTCAAGACCTGGTCTGCTAAGGTCAGTGAGAAGGAAGAGGCATCGGTCAATTTGCGGAAGGAGGTGGAGGTGAAGTTGATGGACGTGCAACGTCTTGCATCTGAAAATAAGGACCTGTTAAAGAAAGTAGAGGCACAGGCAGTGAATGTCAGGGATGTTGACAGGATGAATAGGGAGATGCAACTGGTGGACAATGACATTACCAATTTGGAGAATGAGAAGGCAGCTCTAGAGGATAAGTGTTGGGAACTTGATGCTGCACTGGTGAAAAAGCTTGAGGAGCTCGACGGAATCGCCGAGCAGTGCAACCAGGCACTAAAACGGTATGAATGTGGTGAAAGGTCTCATATAATCTCTTTATTTGTTGATTTTCTTCCGATCCAGACATCTAGAACCAAAGTAACGTTCATACATGATTTTTGATTTGAACACTCGGGAACCATCTAACTATATTACCCATGAATAGAAAGAGTTTTTCAGTACTCTTTATACTCAGTTGCATGAATACACTCTTTGTATTCAGTTACATGATCTCTTCAGCACTCATAAGCTCTTACTGTAATTAAATTATGGTTTAAAATATCGCTGCTCAAGGTTTTAGTAATTTCATAGAATTAGTTTGCTCTATCTAGGTCGTTAGGCCTTACATGTGACCATTATGATTTCTCAATTTTCTTAATTACCATTTAGTTCCGGTGCTGTTTGCGCTGATTACTGTAATCCCCCTTTAGCGCTGCGCTTGTAACCACCTGGATGATGTGGACAAGAAATGGACTGTGCTTTGGGATAGTTTGGCTGCATTGCTGGACATATACAACTGTGACTAGGTTGACTATGTGCTAAACTGCAAATCCGGTTATTTGGATGGTAAAACTTACTGAGTAGTGATTAATACTAAATCGATAATGTGTAAACTATGTGTTTCTTTATAACCAGCTTAAATCATATGTGATTGGTCTTTAGCCATCGAGTTTGCCAAAACATAAAAAAAAAAGTGAAATATCTTTGTTGCTGTGATTTTCTTTATTTATTTATAAGCTTCTTCTAGTAATATAGTTTGTACTACGTGCTCATTTTTTACACTTCTGGGCCATTTTCAGGTTGAAACCGAGTATTGATTTCCAGTACTCACTAAATCCCAAAGGATCCTCTCCTGCTGAGTTATTAGGTCTCAGTTACAAAACAGAACTGAAACCAGCACTAAAGACTTGTGCTGAGGAGAACAGAAGAATCTCTGCCTCAAAACTTGATGAGTCAGTTGAGTTACAAAAGCAGTTGCAAGAGAAAGCCAAAATGCTAGAGGAGAAAAAGAATAATATTTCCAGCTGGCAAAATAAGACTGACGAGGTCAGTTGTTTAACATATCAATTATTTTCATTGTTGCAGTATCAAATTCTTAAAATAGGATGCTCTAGTTTGTCTGGTGGGTATATGGATTGTTTTATTGCTCACTGGTAGCATCTGGAATAAAATCAAAGGTAGTGGGTTCATGTGTAACCTTTTCCAGTGCTGGTATGTCTATGTTGTATACTCTTAAGCTCATGGGCTGGGTAGAGTGGTGGAGACGCCTGGTACATGATGACTTGCATACTTGCATTTATTATTCATGACCTTTTCATACAGCCTTTCTATTTGGGTAATTAAGATCGATATTTGGTTCTTTACCAGTTATTAGCTAAAATTATGAGGTTGAGCTTATTTGATTTCACTTGTGAGGTTGTATCCATCATCTCTTGCTCATTTAGTGATCCTAATAATGATTCATGTAATCATGAACACACAAACAGTTTAGCACAGTTAGTTATTGATCTTGACTCTAGAGCCAGTTCACAGTTACTTCTCAGTTACCACAATCAGGCCTTCCATACAAATAACTACGATAACAGGAAGAATGGTCCTTTTGACAAATGGTACAAGGCAGTGTACATATGCACACCTCGAATTTTCGGGGAAGGATGAAGAATTTGACTTTGGATATTGAGAATTCATTGGCGCCATTTCTGGAAATTGATGTTTGGATTTATGTCATGGATTATACTGTGGGCTGTTTCAATTATACCTGATGGCTGTCTAATCTGTTGCTTTATAAAGATCTGCCTTTTTGACAGAGTACTGTGTATGATTCAACTTTTTCTATTTGAACTAATATTCAGTACCGGCAAAATAAATCTATTGCTGTGTCAGAAACAACTGATGAATGTGGGTTAATGGGTATCATGAAACATCTATATACCCATCAGTAAAGATGTCAGGGCAGTGGGCAAATCTTGTAAAATGTACTTTGTGTTTTCCTATATATATCAGCATTCATTCATCATGTTATTCTGGTTGGTAGCCTTTTCTGGGTGCTCATGACTTCCTGATCTTTTGTTCTTTCCATCATGATTCTAAGCATTTGCCAATTTACTAATTTAGAGAAGTGTTGGACCCTGTATTTACCATATAGCTCAAGTTTTATGGCCCCTCGGAGCTCTTGCTATAAGTTGTGCGCTTTTAGAATTATTTCATAACTGAAGCTGAACCCCCCGTATGCTGTTGACACTCAAATTTATGTGCTCCCCAGATGGTTGCTCGACTGAATTCACTGGACCGTGAAATTGAAAATGATGACTCAAGATACATGGCTGATGCTAGACAAATGAAAAACGAGTTTGAAAGAAAGGAGCATGTGTTGAGTAATGTCGAAAAGGAAGCAGATGAGTTTTTGAAGGTACTTCTCACTTTTGTTCTGTTTTTATGAAAAAAAAGTTTTCCTATAGTTAGTATAATAAAATTCAACAGTTAGATAGCTTACAGAAAATTGATTTGACAGAATGCCGAAAAGAGGTATCAAGCTGCTGTGCTCAAGGCCGATGAAGAAACTCAGGCATGTGCAAACGAGCTGCTTCAACTTATGGACTCCGTTGCTGATTATAGAGAGTTCATGGAATCAGCAATCGCCAAAAGGAAGAAGGAATTAAATGAAACTGCGGATTACATAGCTTCTCTGCCATCCAAGACAAGCAATCAAACTTCTGATAAATAAATTAGGCTTCGCATTCAGTTATCCTAGACAAGAGATTATACTGTAAATAAGTCTTAGATTTCACAGTCGCTCTAGTCTCTTGCCGGTTTGAATGGTTTAATAATTAATATTGAACTGATGAATTAATTTGCGTTGCTTATATGTTGCACCCCATAAATGTGCGTCAATTCTGCCTTCATACTGTTTCATTTTAAGTTTCCTGTCTTGTATGAGATGGCTGACAGAGTGATCCTACCGGATGGCCATCCCATCAGCCAGGACTGAGTCTCAGAAGAGTATAGACATGAACGCTGCATCTGTCAATAAGCGCGATAACCTTGCAATGACGCGACTTGGACGGGTCAGAAGGCAAAGCTGGCTCAACATGAGATCCCTCCCGCTACTACGACAATTGGCACTAGGGAAGCTCTTGGTCAGCGGGTTGCAGACATGGTAATCTGTTCTGAACTTCGGATGTGGGGCGGGCAGCGGAGCAGGAGCAACCCGTTGCACGATCAGTCGAGAAACACGCTGTCGCTGCATGACTGGATGCCGGAGATAAAGGAGCGGCCAGGGTCGAGACAATCTCCGACTGCTGCTTCCTGATCGATCGGGTTGACTGCGTACACGACGAGCTCCCCGAAGACGAAGGTTCTAAGCAGGCCAGACCACCGTAAACTAGGCCCATACCGAAAGCATTGGCGGAGCCAGTGGGTGGACAGGGTGGGCTGCGATTTGGGCCGCGACGCCCCGTCCCCACTGCGAGCTGCTGAGCTCGCCCCCGACGGGCGGTGAGCCGGCGGCCGGCGAGTCTTCGGGAGGCGGAGGTTCAGTTAATCCCCCTTCCCCTGTTCTTTTCTGATGAAAAATTGGTAGGGCCGGGGCGGCGGCACGGCAGCGCAGGTCAGCACGGCGCGGCGCGGTGCGGCAGGGCGGGGCTGCGGCACGGCAGCGCGGCGTGACGTCTGTGCGCAACTGGACGCGGCACGGCGGCAGGACATGCATCCGCGTCCGGCAGGCCTGTAGGTACGAGCTCCGTCGACAGCGAGAGCTGGCGTATCTGCAGTGTGCGGCGCGAGTCCGCGAGGCCGCGAGGGGCGCGGCAGGGCCGAGGCAAGCTGGTGGAGCTCGCGAGCGACATCATCGTGAACCTGCAAGGTATGTGTTTGACGAAATGCCCGCATGATGGACATTATGAGCTACTACCGAAAACATATTCTTAAGGAATCAATTAAAGCTTTATTTGTGAGCATAATTTTATTAAGCTCTCCAATGTAGGTGCAAGTTGGCGCTTCAAATCTGTGTTGCAAAAAAAAAAAAAAAAAAGACCGGCCCACCCTGAGTTTGAAACCTGCCTCCGCCACTGATTGTGGTCGATTAAATTAGAAGAAGAGCAGAGGCACCAGTGGGCCGAACATAGTTTTAGTTACAGGCCCTAGAGCCGAGTGGATAGATGTCCCAAATTAGCATAAGAAAAAGAAGAAGAATACGCGAACTGCTAGCTGAAATTTTTAATTCTCTTTTTAACACTATTGAAGTGTCCTGTTTGAAATTCAGGTTCGGACTTCACTGTGAGTATGGATCTTGCTCCTTTCAAGCTGGATATTGATGAGCTACTAGCTGATTATGCCAAGGTAGCCTTTTTTCGAATTTTCATGTGTGGTATGTGCATATCATCTTTAGATGAGCAACATTCTCGTGTTTCTGGTTGGTAGGAAAACTACACGTCATTCGCTGATTTCAAACGAGTGTGGATGGCTAAGAAATTCTCTTATATCTACGAAGGAAGACCTAAGACGAACTCGGGTGTCTTTATGCAGTCCCTATTTTTGCATTGTATTGGTAGGCTCCGGCTTCCTGGAACCAGTAATTTTTGAACTGTGCCAACTCCTGCTGTTAATTCCTTGTAGTTACTGCTGAACTGATTTTTCACTTAATTGTTTATCCAGGTCATATGACTTCTCAAAGTTCTCTACCCCAAAGATTGGCTGGGCTTTATTGCCTTTACTGTCTTTATGAGTGCCAGCCATACAAGCCACGGTTCAAGATTTATTTGTCTCTTGGTAAGGCATATAGTTTGAGCAAATAATTTGGTGTTTCTTGGAAAATGAAGCCAACACCTCAAATCTATTTGTTTCCATCAGAGGAGTGCAAGCAACTAAAGGACTTTGTCGTTATGGCTAAGCAAAATGGAGCGCCTATCGTACAGGTTCTTGTCAAAAGGATGCTGGACAGAGGCATGTTTCTGTTTGGGTTCATCAATTTGCTTGGTGACAATGGGGAAAAACAGGTTGAGGAATTAACAGCAGCCCAGGATAAAAGAATAAAATTTGCCTCTGATAAGTACGTGCCTTTTTTTTATCTCCACTGTTGGTGTGATCTTTATTACTAGTATGTGTTTTGAATTAATTCATCCATTTTTGTACCTAAATAAGATTATTGAGCATAATTTTCAGTTTGACCAATCATTAGGATTTATGTTTTGAGTAAATTGCACCAATAAATGCCCAAATATGATCACTGACATAAATGGCATGATTTTTGCCCATGTGATTTTTGACATTAGTATTTGTGCTTTGAGTAAATTGCACCATTTTATGCCTTTATTGATAAGCAACTGAGCATTTGCCAAGCTCTTCTAAGTTGTTCCAGAGTGCATTTTATGACTCCTGTGTCTTCTTGCATTGCAATATGTTTTTTGTATGCAAGACTATGGAATCAACTTGCTCAGACTCCTTGTTTATTCTATGTTGCAGATTATTTGCGAATACCCAAGTACAGAGTTATATGCACATGGATTTGGTAAGTTCTACACCTCTGAGTACATCACTGCTATAATTCCTTATGTCCTGTGACCTTCCAGTTTTATGTCTCAATACAACCTTGTTAGGATGGACATGTGCATCCTTTTAGTTTTCAGACTATAAGAAAGAAATCTGTTGTGTTGGGTTGTCAATAGTATCTACAAAAGCAGCTTGCCATTCGTTATTATTTACAGAAGTATTGTACACATGCAATTCTGTTACTGACATATTCAGCTGCATCCAGGGTGCAGAGTTTGAACTTGGTAGCATCAAGAAATTGTCAAAGGAGTATGCTGAAGCTAAGGAATTGGCCCTTGGAGGTGCTTGTCTGTCGTTGGCTGTACATTACATTTACCATTTTTATGTATACAATTTCAGAGTTTTACTATCATGACCACAATTTTGACCCAACTACTATCCTTTTGCCCTCCCTTTGTGTCTCTGGACAGAGGCAAGCCAAACCATCGATGTTGAAGATGCCAGGCACATCCTTCAGAATGACAATCTATTAGGTGACAGGGTAGATGAAGTTGTTAAAGAATGGGATGCCCAGAAGGAAGAGTTCTATGAAAAAACAGGACTATCTCGTGGCAATGAGCATGCAGTGCTTGATAACGATGAATCAGGAGTACTCCCTCACGAAGACGAATCAGGGATACTCCGTCACGAGGACGACGGCTTTGATGAGATGACACAACTGCTGCTCGAGTGAAGAACATCTACTTAGGACTATCAACTCACAGAGTCGAACACACGAGATGAACACCTTGGTCGGCTTACTAGGTTCTAAGTGTTTTTGATTGTTGACTATGCTCTCCTACACTGCACATTTCTAACGAAATCTTGTACATTGTTCTATGCTCTGTAATGCTTACCTTCTGGACATATTGGATCCTAGTTTTAGGAAATGTGAATACTCCTACACTTGGGCCTCAGCCGGCTGAGTCACTCCATGTATCCCAATTAACCTGCGATGGTGCAATTCAATTGATTTGCAGAATTTTGCGTGGAAATACTACATGCTAAATTTATATGAACACTGGGTGGAAATACGTGGTAAAACTATTAACATCATATACTAGTGATGGTTGCAAGAGGTTTCGCTAAAAAAATATATATGATACCTGCAAGAGACAGGAAAAAGGGGAGGGGGACATTTGCTGAGATGATAGAAAAGAATTTCATGGCCAGGATTTGAACCAGGGTATAGCAAAAAAAAAAAAAAGAAAAAAGAAGACAGTGAAATAGAACATCACACAGTAGAGTGATAGTTACATGAGGCGGGGAATGAAAAAAAAAAAATGCACAAATAAAATCTAATATTCCATTGCCGGGATTTGAACCAGGGTTGCCTGGGTGAAAGCCAGGTATCCTAACCGGAATAGACGACAATGACAATGGACTCCAATCCGTGAATTCCACCGCGACCGAAAGCATTTCCAGTGGGCCGCACTTGTGGAACGACCGCTTTCTGATCCGTCGACAAACAAACTGTCGCTGCATCTCTCAGGTCAGTTTTTTTTTTTTTTTGGTGCTAAAAAAAGGTCAGTTTTTTTTTGAGGTAAAATGCCCTAAAGCAAAAGTGAAGTACTGAAGTACAAGTGTTTTTTTTTATTTACAGATGAGTTCAAGGTCTATACAATATATCACCAAAAAAAAAAGTTTTACACTCTCAGGTACATGCACATTCTCCAATTTTGTCAGTCTTGCATCATCACACATCCCGTGAGGATGTATTACAAGCGTTTCTAGTATCCTAACATTTCTGAAATTTTGTTAGTCTTGCAACATCACACTTGCACGTCAAGCGCATGCTGAAACTACACATGTTTCAAGCACGCAGTCTGAAATCTCAGAGTTTTTTCGTCATACTGCGCGCAAAAGCACAACATTTAATCGCACAACTAATTATGATCAGGCCCACATTTCCCCCAAAAATCGCAATTATGATATATGCACAGTACAGAAAATTAATCTTTACTTATGTAACTTATTATTCCATGATACTCGCTCTTGAAGTTGCTTGTTTCATGGCAATACAGACCCTCAGATCACTGGCTAACTCTTGCTTATTTTTTTGATTCTGGCTAACTCTTGCTTATACAGCTATAAGAAAAGAACATTAGCACGTTTTTGTAATAATAAGAAGAGTTTTATGCTGCAAACACTGCAAAGTTAAAGCTTTTGTACCAGAATGAGGCTTACTGATCGAAAGAGAAAAGGCCATGAAGCCGGATTCAAAGATTGATCAACAATAATGCTGCATTCACGTGGAATATATTTGCCACAACAATTCATTCTAGACTCGCGACACATGTCAACACTTATGAAGCAAAAACCAATAAATAAACCAAAATTTCAGACTTCACATATATCCACAAACTGCACTAGATTGTTGCAGCTTTATACAGAGACAACCATAATTAACCTGCACAAAAGCCTGTTAACTTCAACTTTATGATAGTCAATTTTCACAAAGTTAACATATTCGAGATTACTTGACTTATTTGCCCTGCTTTCCATCTAAGCTAGATTAAAAAAAGGAAGGAAGAAAGAAAGAAACATACATCAAATGGATACTGCACATAGGTCAATTTCAAAGGAGGGCATGGTTCTTCATATTCGATCGATAATAAAGAGTTTAGCGCATACAACCTCCACTCTTACAAGATCCACACAAATTGAGGATTTACAGAAATTGCCATGGTAGCACACAAGATGGAGACGCCATTGCAAAACACAAGATGTAGAGTGGAACTCAAATAATATTGGCAACCATGCCTTTTCCAAATTGGGAATTTCAGATCATCAGACAGTAGGAAACAGAAAGGGAATCTCAGCTTGCAAAAAGGAACCTTCACATTACAACGGGTTTCGATCTGAAAAAAGCAACTCCAACACTAGCGACAAAAGAAAGATTTCTCTTACGTTGTCGCGACGCTATATAGGAATACTTCTAATTGGCTGCTGGGCCTTCGTACATTACTAATACCTCTATTTGACCAAAACAAGCCCTATTTAAAGCCTGTTTTGCCTTCTCATTGCACATAACCTGATAATTGTACTATCTTAGCAGCGTCCCATGTTAAAAAGCACAGGAGACTAGGAGAGGCTTAAACTAACTGAGCACGATCAAACCCTTAATATTTATAAAGCAAACAAACTAGGATTGTAAGCATGAAAGCTATACCAAAACTCCTCCAGTGGGCATGAGCATGCTGCTATCTCTTTCACCATAGAAATTTCCTTGTCCTCGATGTTATATGACATGATCCTCCCAGGAATGCTGAAAACTAGAACACCGTGCTGGCCAGTCTTCCCGGTTCCTCGAATGACATAGATTGGTGAAAGTGCAAGGTAGTCAATTATCTTGTGCTGATGGTATCGAGTATCCCATGTTGGCTGTGCAATGTCGGGGTACAGTTCTTTCACTCGACTGAGGTCAATACGATACAGAACTGACCACTCAGACTTGTTTCCTTGCATCTCTAGGATATCGAAGCAAGCAGTAAGTTTATCCTTCTTCGTGTAACCAATCAACTGAAGATGCCCCCCGGACTCCCCAATATAGGCACAAATCCAGTCTTCTCCTCTTGGCGGCATAGGCATCTTTGTAACATGTTCTTCTTCGGTATCAAAGCGGACCAAGGAGTGTGCCACTATCCATACTACCGAGCCATTCCAGAAGACGCCACGGGTGGGGCAGACGCCATGTAGTAGGTCCACAGAGTGATCCGAATGGATGGCCATCCGCCATGACCGTGTCTGGGAAGAGTATATATGAATGCAATGCATGTCATCAAGCGCAATAACCTTGTAATGCTGTGACTTAGACGGGTCGAAGGCAAGGTTGACACAAAACTCGGCACTTGTTGGCAAGACAATTCGGATGTGCTTCTTGGTCATCGGGTTGCAGACACAGTGAAATGTTCCGCCCTGGGTTAGCGCGCACCAGACCAGAAGCAACCCACCGCAAGAACCGAGGACCTGCATCTGGTGGCTTCTGCCTGAATTTGCAGACCAAGTGGCGGGGATAAGTTTCATATAAAACAATAAAAAAATGGCGGGGATAAAGGATAAGTCAGGGTCGAGACCATGTCCGGCGGGTGCCTCCTTATCAGCCTCGCGCTCGAGGGGAAAGTAGTCGTTTACGAACGCCAATCGGTGGGTGTAGAAGAACCCGGCGATGGAGTGGCCGTTGCCGGCGTGCTGCCGCGAGAATCTGGCGCGCACGAAGTGGTGGTCCGTTGTGAGGGCAAGCCACCGCCTGCAGACGAGCCGCACGCGGGCTACCTGCTTAGGAGGCAGCCGGACGAGGATGATGGTGACGAGGTCGTCGTGGAGGCGGGAGAAGTTGTCCCTTCCTGGCATTTCCACGAATCGAGCAGCTGCAAGAATGAAGAAGACGGGAACGGGGATGAGATGAGGAAGGCGACAGGCGCTCGATTGGGCTTTGGGGGAGGGGAGCTTACCTGCTAGGACGAGAAGGCGGTGGCCACCGCTTGTCAAACGCCGCCCCAAGGTTCCGTCGCCACCGGCGGCCGCCGCTACTAATCGAACAGCAACATTTCGTTTTTTTTTTTTGGATGGGCGTTGGTCGGGGAGAGAAGACACTGTAGACGGACCTCGCAGACGAAGAGGGTTTGAGTGGGCCGGACCGCCACTGCGTGAATTCCGACCGTGAACTAGGCCCACACCAGAGGCATTTTCAGTGGGCCGCACCAACAAACCCATTCTCCCGGTGTGCCCTCCAAGATCTTGCCTCGCTCGTTTGATTGTTCTGATCAAGGTACTACAAAAGTACAAGATTTTCTGATTATTATCATTATTGAACATTACAATGTTCCCAAATTGTAATCAATTCAAACTAATTACTTCTTTCAAATAAGAGATAAACCACTTTCTGAAAATTCACTTCGACGTCACGCACATTCGGAAACTTTACATTTTTCAAGGAGTCTGAAATCTCCAGCTTTCCAGTCATAATGCGCAGCACAAAACAACATTTAACAATTGGGCTACTCACATCAGAGGTTTGACACCACAATTTCAGAAATTACGCCTTATGCGCAGTACAGAAATCACACTTCATGTGGCCGTTCTTCATCTTACTCCTTGTTCCATGATGCTCTCTTTGAAGCTGCCGTTTCATGGTGATACGGCTCTTTAAATCCCTGGCTGTTTTGCCACAAAACAAAAAAGAAAAATTCTAGCTAACTCTTCTCCGGAGTACAACTTAGCATCATTACAATTTATTTATTCTGAAAACAAAATCCTCTGGAAGCCGCATATGTCTGTGATTCAAGATGCAAATGTTTTCTTTCCGACATGACATACAGAGCTAGTAGTCCGCACGCCAGAAAATCAAAGTCAGTGCAAGCCAAGTGAACGTAGTCTATTACTTTGACAGTGAGTGTTGCTTCCAGTTTTTCTGCTGTGCTGATTGCTGAATTTTTTTAGGCAGATCAAATGGGTTGTGATAATCAGCAAACGGAACATAATATCGGATCAAATATTTTGCAAAAGGAATACCCCTGGAGCTATAAAGTCTTCTGAGCACAGTGATCAGTGTGCTTGATGCTGCTGATTGACTTTCAGTTTATGGTACTCACAGAAGAGAACGATATCACATTTGAGTAGTAATAAGAAGAGTTTTGATGCTGGCATGCTGCTAACATTGCAAACATAAAGCTTTTGTACCAGAGAATGACAGTGGCTGCTGGATCAAAAAGCCGTACAGCCAAAGTTGAAGTTTCAAATATGGATCGACAAGGTTGCATTCACGTGCAATATGTTTGCAAAGAATGCATTCCAGACTCTAAATACATGTCAACATTCCTCAAGAAAGAAAAGGATTCTCTAAACCGAAATTTCAATCTTCAGTTACCCACAAATTTTAATAGACTAGCCTTTCAACCCGTGCATTGAAAAATATAGATGCCATTTTATTCACTTCATGCTCCATCTCACACTAAAATCATATTCCCAACTAAAGTATTTCTATTTTATATCCAGATGCCTATCTTTTTTAGTTATTTTCTATGAATTTTAGTTACTTATTATTTTAGGGATCTTTTTTAAGGTGTGTTTCCCTAAAAATTGAAAGAAATTATATTTTATTTTCATATGGGTTTTATTTCGAATTCACATGGTTTATTAATTTTAATTCGAATTTATTTTTTATTAATAATGGCATGATGGGTAATTTAGAAATAGGAATTATAGGGTTTTTTGTTATTTTTTATATTCCCGTTTAACTACTTGTTGACTCACAATGGCATGGTGGGTAATTTAGAAATAGGAATTAGGAGTATTTTTAGCTATTGTTTCTATTTTCGAAATTATTTTTTTTTGACTTATAATGGCATGGTGGGTAATTTAGAAACAGAAATTAGGGGAATTTTTTGGATATTTTTTTATAATTCCGAAATTATATATTATTTACTCATAATGGCATGGTGGGTAATTTGTAAATAGGTATTAAAGGTCCTTTTGGCTAAGTTTTTTGTAATGGCATAGGTAGGTAATTTAGATCATGTTAGATCTAGAGGCTATTATTTATCTTACTTTAATTTGTATAGCCAGATGTTTTGCTTTTTTGCGAGAATTTCTAGTATTTTCTTCTGATTAACTTGGAGGCCTCAAAAAGAGCCTCTAATTAGTAAAAATAAGATTTGTGCAGCTTCAATATTGTAGAGACTAGAAAACCATAATTGACCTGCACAAATTCCTCTTCACTTCAATTTTGTGACAGATGGCTGATCAAATGGGATGCGATTATCAGCAAAACGGAACAGAATATCGGATCAAATATTGAGCAAAATGAATACCGCAGGAGCTGTAAATTCTTCAGAGCATAGTGGTCAGTGAGCTTGATGGGGCTGCTCGGCTTTCAGTTTATGGTACTCAATGAAGAGAACAATAACAAATTCTGGTTCCAATAAGAGTTTTGATGCTGCCAACATTGCAAACATAAAGCTTCTGTACCAGATTGAGTGGCTCGCGGATCAAAAGAGCCTACAGCCACATTCAAAGATTCAAACATCGATACGCAATAAGGTTTCATTCACGTTAAATAAGTTTGCTAAGAATACATTCCAGACTATACATGTCAACATCCCTGAAACAAAACAAAACAAAAGGATATTCTCCAAACCGAAATTTTGGGCTTCAGTTATATCCACAAACTTAAATATATTTCTGCAGCTTTGCTGCGACCAGAAAAGCATAAGTGACATGCACAACATCCTCTTGACTCCAATTTTATGACAGACAGCCATTTTACAAAGTTCCCATCCTTAGGATTCTTCACATGTTTGCCTAAGACAGTTTAGCACTAAGTGAAATAATACATCAATAACAAAAAAATAAAAATGCATGAAAAGAAATATACATCAGAATGGGTCCTGCACACAGATAAATTTCACAGGATGATTCTTCAGATTCCATCAGTAATGCAAGAGTTTAGCGTAGGGATGGCAATGGGGCGGGTTTGCCAACACCCACCCGCGAAGAGGAAGGGCTCGGGTGCAAAATGGCACCCACGCCCGTGTCCATCGGGTCTCGGATGGGTGTCGAGTCAAAACTTTAACTTATCTTCTTTTTTAAAAAATTCAAAAGATGGACTTAGAAAACTCCAAAATTCATGAGAATTTCATGGACTAGAGAATAGATGATGAAGGATCCATTTGAACAAGAATAGCTTGAAAAGATGAAGAGGATATTTGAATAAAATTGTTTCAAAATGCATGTCATAATCACCTCTAAATGCACCTGCATTTGAGAAATGAAACCCGCACCCGAGTCTTCGCGGGTTAGGTGCGGGTGTGACCCACGGGTTCAAAATCACACCCGCGCCCGCACACGTAGGTGTAAAACCCGCGGGTGGGATTGCCATCTTGTGTACTACCATGGAGCCTACATCTTCTGTTCTGCCATGGTGATTTCAATGTTTTAATGTAATTCCTATTTTTCTGTGGGTCCTATTGAAAGGGTGGAGGTTGTATGCGCTAAACTAGCTCCATGGTAGTACACAAGATGGCTCAGTGGAACCCAAATAACAGTGGCAGCGAGGGCTTCTTCCTAATTGGGAATTTTGGATCTCAGACAGGGAGCAATTTACTCAAGCGTTGGTAATAAAACAGAAGAAAATTAGAAGGGGGGCTCAGCTTATAAAAGGCCCCTTTCAATTGGTCGAGTCTGAAAAAGGTAACTCTAACCAGAAGCACACAAAGTGGATTTGGGTCACATTGTCGCCACGCATAATACGAATAAGAGGAATGCAATGGAAGATCGTTTCGGGAGCAAGAGGAATAAACCAATGATGTAATTTCTTAAGCACAATGACAAGAGTGCTTGATGGTGCTGCTCGACTATCAGTCTATGGTATTCTAACATTTTGGTTCTAGTAAGAAAGTCTCTAATGCTGCTAGCGCTGCAAATATAAAAGTCATGCATTGATCAACAATAAACATTTTTTGGGAGAAACTGCTTAACAATAATGAATTCCAGACTCTAGATACATGTCGACAATCCTGAACCAAGAACAGAAACTCTCTATACCAAAGTTTCAGACTTCAGTTATATCCACAGATTGCAGGTTTGTAAAGAAATGAGAGGCATAATTGGCCTGCAGATTATAGGGACTAGAGAAGCATAACTGACTCGTAAGAAAGCCTCTTAACTGTGAGTCTTAATTTTCACAAGGTTACTATGTTTGGGATTCTTAGACTTGTTTTCCCTGATTTCCATTCTAATCTAAAGAGATGATTTTAGCACAACGTAAAATAATACTCCCATTCCCATAAAAAAAATGAAGAAAAGGAAGGAAACAAATATGCATCAGAGTGGATACTGGGTACAGATAAATTTCACAGAAGGGTCTAATTCTTCAAATTCCATTGATAATGCAAAGTGTTCAGCATATATAATCTCAAGTCAACTCCTACAATTGAGCCCACAGGGAGATTGGAATCACATCAAGATTCTTCAAGAAATTACCATGGCAGAACACAAGAAGTAGACTAGTACATGGTAGAGCACAAGATGGAGACTCCATTGCATAACACGTGATGTAGAGTGGAACTCAAATCATAGTGGTAACAATGGCTTCTTCAAACCAGGAATTTCAGATCAACAGACAGTAGGAGACGGAAAGGGAAGCTCAGCTTGGAAAAAGCAACCTTCACATTACAACAGGATTCGGTCTGAAAAAGGCAAATCCAACACTAGCGGCAAAAGGTAGATTTCTCCTACGTTGCCGCGACGCTATATAGGAATAGTTCTAATTGGCTGCTGGGCATTCGTACGTTACTAACACCTCTATTTGACCAAAACAAGCCCTATTTAAAGTCTGTTTTGCCTTGTCATTGCATATAAGCTGATAATTGTATTATCCTAGCAGAGTCCCATGTCAAAAAGCACAGGAGAGGCTTAAACTAACCGAGCACGATCCAAACCCCCAATATTTATAAAGCAAACAAACTAGGACTGTAAGCATAAAAGCTATACCAAAACTGCTCCAACGGGTTTGGGCCTGCTATCTCTTTCACCATGGAAATTTCCTGGTCCTCCATGTTATATGACATGATCCTCCCAGGAATGCTGAAAACTAGAACACCATGCTGGCCAGTCTTCCCGGTTCCTCGAATGACGTAGATTGGTGAAAGTGCAAGGTAGTCAATTATCTTGTGCTGATGGTATCGAGTATCCCATGTTGGCTGTGCAATGTCAGGGTACAGTTCTTTCACACGACTGAGGTCAATACGATCCAGAACTTACCACTCGGACTTTTTTTTCTTGCATCTCCAGGATATTGAAGCAAGCAGTAAGCTTATCCTTCTTTGTGTAACCAATCAACTGAAGATGCCCACCAGACTCCCCAATATAGGCACAAATCCAGTCTTTTTCCTTTGATGGCATTGGCATCTTAGTAACATGTTCTTCTTCGGTATCAAAGCGAACCAATGAGTGTGCCACTATCCATACTACCGAGCCATTCCAGAAGACGCCACGGGTGGGGCAGAGGCCATGTAGTAGGTCCACAGAGTGATCCGAATGGATGGCCATCCGCCATGACCGTGTCTGGGAAGAGTATATATGAATGTGATGCATGTCACCAAGCGCAATAACCTTGTAATGCTGTGACTTAGACGGGTCGAAGGCAAGGTTGACACAAAACTCGGCACTTGTTGGCAAGACAATTCGGACGTGCTTCTTGGTCAGCGGGTTGCAGACACAGTGAACTGTTCCGTGGTTTAGCGGGCGCCATACCAGGAGCAACCCACCGCAAGAACCGCGGATCTGTATCTGGCTGCCTGAATATGCGGCGTGTGCCTCCTCATCCGCCTCGCGCTCCAGGGAAAAGTAGTCGTTTAAGAACCCCAATCGGTGAGTGTAGAACCCGTCGATGGGGTGGCCGTGGCCGGCGTGCTGCCGCGAGAAGCTGGCGCGCACGAAGTGGTGGTCCGTTGTGAGGGCGTGCCACCGCCTGCAGACGAGCCGCGCGCGGCCGACCTGGTTGGGAGGCAGCAGTACGAGGATGCTGGCGACGAGGTCGTCGTGGAGGTGGGAGAAGGGGTCCCTTCCTGGCATTTCCACAAATCGAGCAGCTGCAAGAAGACGGGAAAGGGGATGAGATGAGGAAGGCAACAGGCGCACATCGATTCGGCTCTGGGGGAGGGGAGCTTACCTGCTAGGGACGAGAAGGCGGCGGTCACCGCTTGTCAAACTCCGCCCCCACCGCCGGCCGCCGCTACCAATCTCTCTCTCTCTCTCTCTCTTTTTGAGATCATCTCTCTCTCTCTCTCTCTTTTTTTTGATCTTTCATCTCTGTGTCTTGATAGGCTACCAATCTCTCTCGAACAACATTTCAGTTTCAGGAAGGGAGAGAAAAAGACACTGGACGCGACCTCGCCGATGGAGAAGGTTTGAGTGGGCCGAACCGCCGCTGCATGAATTTGGGCCGTGAACTGGGCCTACACCAGAGGCCCTCTAAAATCGAAGCATTATTCTGATCAAGGAACCTACGAAAGTGAAGCGTGAAACCTATATACATCGGCGGGCGATGGGATCTTTAGGATAGAATGCTGTTTAAGATTCGTGCCCAAACAGATGAACGATCACGATTCGTGATGTGAGGAGAGGAGAGCACCAGGTTCCGCCACATGTCATGCTTTGATTGGAGCGGGTGGGGAGTGAGAGAAAAAGAAACGGATTTCAACCTTTAAACGCATTTTTCTCCTAAACCGTAAGTCTGTTTTCAAATCCGTTTGAACCTACATGTTTGTTACAATTAATTCTACAAAATGAGATCTAATATGAATATTTTTTGAATTTTTTAAGATTTAAAATTTTCGTCAACATTTTGAATGTACTGCGTCAACATTTTTGTTGCCCCATGTCAATATTTTTTTTGTTAATGGTCAATATTTTTTTAAAAATGTTGATTTTATTTAAAAATGTTGAAATAGAACTAAAAAAATGTTGACTCTTCTCTTTCGAAATGTTGACGCTTAGACTTGGGCTGGGCTACTCAGATTTGATAGGCTATTAGGCCGATCTATCGTATGTTAACTATAGGACGCCCTGCCTATATAGGAGGTCCCAAAGTGAAGTACTATAAGGTTTTCTGATTATTATGTTGAATTTGAATGCCTAAAATTTCTGAAGTATTACATTATTGCACATAACACAGCTAATAATCCAACTGCTTTATTCTTTCATCTGGGAGTT
The DNA here is from genome assembly GCA_012490785.1 of Eragrostis nindensis. NCBI lineage: Eukaryota > Viridiplantae > Streptophyta > Magnoliopsida > Poales > Poaceae > Eragrostis > Eragrostis nindensis. The sequence continues at coordinate 631,900 of JAAXCT010000055.1, forward strand.
AAACCACACACACTGAAAATTTATGCTTTGCAAGTCAAACTCATGCTGAAACTTCCCATGTTTCCAGCACATGCAGTCTGAAATCTCAAGTTTTCGGGTCATAATGCACGGCACAAGCATGGCATTTAACACCACAACTCAAATCAGACTCCATACCACAATTTCAGCAATTACGCTTTATGCACAGTACACAAAATAAAACTTTATATGGCCGTTCTCATGTTACTCCCTTGTTCCATGATGCTCATTCTTGAAGCTGCCGGTTTATATGGCTCTTTGCCCCTGGCTCGCGGATCAAAAGGCCATACAGCCGCATTGAACGTTTCAAACACTGATCAACAATAGGTTGCGTTCACGTGGAATATTGTAGTAGCTCAAAAGAACGCATTCCGGACTGTATAATTTAAGGCTTCAGTTTTATGATAGAGTCAATTTTATATTCACAAATTTCAATAGATTGCTGCAGCCTTTATAGAGATCAGAGAAGCATAACTGATCTGCACAAATTCCTCTTAACTTCAGTTTTATGATAGAGTCAATTGGCGCAAAGTTATCATATTTGAGATTCCTGTACGTGTTTGCTTGAGACAATTTTAGCCCGAAGTCAACTACTACAGCTATGCAGAAAAATGAATGAAATAAAGAAACCTACATCAGAATTTCTAATGCACACAGATAAATGTCACAGGAGGGCAGCTTCTTCAGATTGCATCCATGATGCACGAGTTTTAGCGCATACAACCTCCGCTCTTACAATTGGACCCACAAAGATAGAAATTACATCACGGTTCTTCAAAACATTGAAATCGCCATGGCAGAATACCATCAGATTCCATGGTACAATGAAAGATGGAGACTCCATGACAGGACATAAGATGGTGAGTGAACCCAAAGGACAGTGGCTACCATGGCTTCTTCCGAATTCGGAATATCAGATCTTCAGACAGGGAGGGGTTCACTCAAGCACCAGTACGGGAACTCAGATTGTTAAAAGGCAAAGTAACTCTACCACCAGCTACAGAAACTAGATTTGGGTCACATTGTCACCACTCGCAACAGGAATTAGTATTGTTTGGCATTTGAGCTCTCTACTAATACTTCTAATTTGACCATAACAAGGCACATTCAAGTCGCTTTTTCCTTATCATTGCACATAAGCTGATAAGCACATTACCTTAGCAGTATCCCATGTTCAAAGAGCACGCAGAGGCATAAACTAACTTAGCACCGCCCAAACTCCTAATATTTACAGAGCAAATAAACTAGGATTGTAAGCATAAAAGCTATACCAAAACTGTTCCAGTTGGAGTTGAAATGAGTTCCCTATCTCTTTGATCACCGATATTTCCTGGTCCATCAAGTTGTATGACATAATTTTCCCAGGAATGCTGAAAATCACTGCGTGATGGCCAGTCTTTCTGGTTCCTCGAATGACACAGATTGGTGAAAGAGCAAGGTAATCCATTATCTTCTGCTGACGGTGCCGAGTATCCCACGTTGGCCATTCAATATCGGGGTACAGTTCTTTCACTCGACTGAGATCAACGCGAAACAAAATTGACCACTCAGATTGATGTTCCTGCATCTCTAGGACATCGAAACGAGCAGTGAGTTTTTCCCTTTTTGTGTAACCAATCATCTGAAGATGGCCACCTGACTCTCCAATATAGGCACAAATCCAGTCCTTTCTCCTCAGTGGCATGGGCATCTTGGTAACATGTTCATCTTCCATACTAAAGCGGACCAAGGAGTGTGCCACAATCCACACCACCGAGCCATTCCAGAATATGCCGCGGGTAGGGCAGAGGCCACGGAACAGGCCAGCAGAGTGATCCGACTGGATGGCCATCCGCCATATGTGTGTCTCGGAAGAGTAGACATAAACTTCGTGCGTGCTCCCAAGCGCGACAACCTTGTAATGCCGTGACTTGATCATATCAAAAGCAAGGTTAAGGCACAGGCATTCACAGCTCAACTCACCGATTCGGATCATCTTCTTGGTCAGTGGATTGGAGACATAGTAAACTTCTCGGCGATCCGGTAGCCAGCGGACGAGCAGGAGCAATCCACTGCAAGAACTGGCGACGCCGAAGGCGGTTGCGCCTGAAGCTGGATCGGTGGGCAGGATGCTGGGGCCCACCTCGGCCTCCCGATCGAGAGCGAGGTACCAGCTTCCCACCATGAATCGGCTGTTGTAGAAGAATCCGGTGACGGGGCGGCCGTGGCCGGCGTGCGGCCGCGAGAAGCTGGCGCCGACGAAGTGGTGGTCCGTCGTGAGGGCGCGCCACCGCCTGCAGACGAGGCGCGCGCGGGCGATCTGCTTGGGGGGCAGCCGGACGAGGATGCTGGCGACGAGGTCGTCGTGGAGCCGGGAGAATTGGTCCCTTCCTGGCATCTCCACGAATCGAGTAACTGCAGAACGAACGGGGGCAAAAAAATTGAGACAAGAGGAAGGGGAGATGGGCACATCGATTTTCTCTCGGGAAGGGGAGCTTACGCGTTGGGGAAGGGAAGGCGAAAGGCTCCCGGCGCCGACCACCGCGCCCGGAACGCCACCGCCCCGCGGATGACCGCCGCCGCCGCCGCTGAACCCGTACGGCTATCGCCGCCCCCTGCTGGTCAAACGAGGAACAGAAATGGCACCAAAGTCCAAAAGCCCTGACGAACGAACCTCGTATCTCAGGGACTCATCAGTGTCTTAAAATAACCATTCGATTAACAAGAGGAGAGGAGGGAAGGGAACTCACTTTGATCAGGGTAGTTAGAGGATCGCCTAGGATTCCCTGTACAATCGCGCCGCTGCTCCACGGGGCCGCCGCCACCGCCCAAATGCGCCGGCCCCAGCAGGCCCAAGGAAGACAGACGAGTGAAATACATCGACGGTTCTTAAACTTGTCTCGTAGTGTCATCTAGATCTTTGAAGTCTCAAATTGGGTATATAGGTCCCTAAACTTACTAAAGCGTGTCATCTATGTCCAAAATACTGAAAATACCTCTATGTTGATGATGTGGCTCTTTGTATGACATAAATTTACATCAAATTTATCTGTGAACAAGTTATGATGACATCAAACAATGTTCTCTAGCACGAATTCTGATGATTGTACAGATTTGAGGAGAAAAAATATGACAAATCATGCTCCTATTAGCAGTCACATTTGCATCTATAGTCACATTTGGAATTTTGGACCTAAATGGCATAATATAACAAATTTAGGGACCTGCATACCTATTTTGAGAGTTTAGGGATCTAGATGGCACACCAAGACAAGTTTAAAAACCGTTGGTGCACTTTACTCAAAACAAACAGACACGAAGCGTTTAGCCGAGTCGGTGGTCTTTGAAGCCACTCCAATTTTGTATGTATAAACCTCAATTATCAAATAACTTTTGTTACAAACCCCTTTAACACAGTACAGACTTACATCACTCACCTCTATCAACAAACTCACGCAACTCAGCGTCTTCAAAAAACTAAGACGGTTGATATTAAGATTTACGAAGTCTTACTCGCAAAAAAAAATACGACGAAGTCATCAGGGCGCCTCGCTATCGAGAGAGACGTCGCCTCTCGCTGAAAAAAATAAATAGCCATAAAAATGCAACACCCGTGCTAAGTCTAGGCAATAACCTAACCAGCATAGCTATGTTCGATCGCTCTGCATATTTGACGATTTTAACTGTACTGGTCATTCGTCTTTTTTGCATTCTTTTCAAATTAATGAAAATAAAATGCGAGTTCAAAGTGAGTTTGATTACAAAGCTGCTGCTATCAGTAACTAAGTATTTGGAAAATCATTGTTAGTCAAAGTATAATCTGAAAAAGTCAACATTGAAAGTATTTGTGATCAAGTTCCCCGCAAAAAAAAAAAGGTTCCTGTACTAGATTTCATTGGCTTTAGATATTTGTGCCATCGAATTTTGACTTCAAGCTAAAGTGTTCCAAATTTCTGTTACGTGACCAAATGTTGAGCTCTTTGATTTTCACAGCACTCAAACCAAAAGTAAAACACTTACGCCACCATCCATATTGAGCTTGCCGGTCACAAAACCTTCCTCATAGAAAAGCCAAATACTAGAACGTCCTGAACCATCGAATGGGGGCCTCTTAAAATTTCCCTTGCATTGCAACATGTGTTTAAAACATCAGCAAAAATTTCCGCTGTAACATGAATATCAATGTAATTATTTTGTGCGCTCTAGCATCAACATGAATACTGATAGAAGCATCTTATGTTGCTATGATTGAAGCCCTTCCAGATCTGATGGGCTTGCAGTGAAAAAAACACCTAGCCTAGCTACTACATCTATAATTTGGACACAAAAATACGGAATTCCAATGTCAATGTTAAGAAAGCATAAAAGCACATTGTGTCTAAGCTCCCTCTCAAGAGAGCGTCACTGGTCGTCAGTCTGCACTATCACCAAGGATTTGCTTGTAGACTCTATGCTAGAACAAACTTGAGCCTCCCTTTCAATCTTCATCTAGCCAATGTGTGAATAACACACACTCTAACCATTTGATCGCTACTCCTTTTGATGCCATCTAACGCACTCTGAGAGGAGGAAGCCTCGTCGAGGGAAGGGCCACGAGAAGAGAATGAGGGTCTCTTTAAGCTCTCGCTAACCCGACTTTAGACAGTAGAAGAAACACAGGTGCCAATGCTCATAAGACTCGAAGACATCCAATCAGTTACAACAACAACAACAAAAAAAAAAAACCCTCAACCATTAATTGTTGACAAAACCACCACACAAGAGTTTTCACCATTGGTGGTCAAAGTCACCAAAGAGGTAGCGGCAAACGAAAGTGTCATCGTCGATGGCACGTCAATCAGCCGGGTAGAGCCTCCTTAGCGAGAAAAAAGCCAAACGATAATGTTGCAGATCCGCTTAAGTATTGTGAAAAGAAATCAGATTATACTATGTAAGAAACATTCCCAATATGGTACTTTTCTTTTTCAAATTCAAATCGAACTAGTAAAGACCGTGCACCTTTGCGAATTTCATGGCTGAGAGCACGACGGGGCTTCGCAAATTTGGAGCCGTCGGTTCGCTTTGCGCCGGCGTCCTGGGTACGGCCGTACGGGGTGAGCGTGGCGCGGCTGCGGCAGTTACGGATGACTCTTCGCAGAGACGTTGAGTGTTTCCGGAAAGAGATCGTTTCGTCGAAGGTTTGGCCAAGGGACGCCCAGAGTCTGGCGACCGTTTAAATTCCCCCCATCGCGCCGCACGCGTGAGTCTCGCACTTGATCACGCCCAGAGAGTCTCCCCACCCCAACTGCCATCCCCATTCCCCATCTCTCCGGCCACCCCACCGCCGCCGCCGCCGCAAACACAAACCTCACCTCCCTCGATGGCGGAATCCCAGCAGCCAGCGGGCGCGCGGACGGCGTCGACGTGCAGCGCCGCGACGGCGCGGGGCACGCACGTGTTCAAGATCACCGACTACAGCCTGCACAAGGGCATGGGCTCCCGCAAGTTCATCCGGTCCGCCACGTTCACCGTCGGGGGCTACGACTGGTGCGTCCGCTACTACCCCGACGGCAAAGGCGAGCCTGCAGTGTTCCTCGAGCTCCTGACCAAGAACGCCAAGGTCAGGGCGGACTTCAAATTCAAGATCCTCGACCAGGTCACCGGGGCAATGCCGTTCTCTCTCAGGCTGGCACAACCCTTTGTGTTCAACTCCATGGAAGCAGGCTGGGAGAACCTCGCGGGTGCAGGTCTCATGAGCCCCAGCGAACTGGAGAAGGAGGACTCGGGGTACCTGCGGGACGACTGCATCGTGATCAAGTGCGACGTCACTGTTCTCAACGAACCACATGTGGTGTCGGTCGCCCCTGAGATCCAAGTGCCGCCCTCAACATTTCTGAACAATCTTGGAAAACTGCTAGAGACCGGAGAAGGCGCAGATGTGACTTTCGTGGTGAAAGGGGAGGTTTTCCCAGCCCACAAGATCATCCTCGCAATGCAGTCCCCGGTGTTCAAGGCCGAGCTCTACGGGCCGATGAGGAACACTAGTATTCAGAACATTACTGTTGAAGATATGGAGCCAGATGTCTTCAAGATGCTGCTTACCTACATCTACACTGATTCGCTGCCGTCCATGGACGACCTCGATGGAGGCGACAAGGACGAAATGATTAAGCACTTGCTCGTCGCTGCGGACAGGTACGTCATTGAAAGAATGAAGTCGATGTGCGAGAGCATCCTTTGCGAGAGTCTGGATGTCGAGCGTGTGGCTGCTACATTAGCTCTTGCCGATCAGCATCACTGCAGCAATCTCAAGGATGCCTGCATCGAATTTATGAACTCTTCTCGTCGAATGGATGACGTTGTGGCAACCCAAGGGTACAAGTACCTCAAAAGATCTTGCCCTGCTATGTTAGTTGATGTCCTTGAGAGGGCAACTAAATGTCGGAGAAATTAGTACGACAGTCCCCGGTTTGTCCTTTTAGAGTTGCTGATTGGTGTCTTTTGTAGTAAGATGTATGTCTTCCATGCATGTGATTGGGATCAGAAACATCTCAATATTAAATTTCACGTAGTTGCATTCTCTTTGGGGCTAATAATCGTTGTAAAGACTGATGAATGAAATATCCTTGTTGGGGCTAATAAAGTAATATCTTTGTAAGAAATATGTATGACACCAAAATATAGCCTGTTGTGATGGTTTTACCCCCGAAACGACAGTACTGTACTGTTCCCAAGACACCAAAAATGGCCTGCTATGCTCCACTAATATGGACTTGGCACACATATTGTTTCCTGACATAGCAGAAATTCATTTTAAACCCACGTTGTGTAACGTACTGATGGTGTTTTGTTTATCACAGTTTTAGTTGCATACCAGTTCCAACTTTGCTCAAACTTTGATTGTTTACGATAATGTTCTCCCCAAGTGGGACATGCTCCAAATTTTCTGTTCAGTAAACACTTGAGACTCCAACAAATGACTCATTTTATACTCCCATTCCAAGCTAATGATTTCTTCGTTCTTTCTGATTGACTCCTCTTATAATGCCCACATTTAAGAAAGACATGTCTTAGATGAGGATGAAAACAATATAAAGGAATGTCTTTTGCAGTATCAGGATGCCTCCTTAGACTGACTCCAACAAGACAATGCAAACCCATTTTGCATCTCCAATTCGCACTGTGCATCAGGAAATCTGTCTCCAACAGATGAGGCAACGACCCGACGCACTTTGGCTCAGAGGAGAGAGGCGAGCTAAAGTTGCAGCGTCTCTCTCCTCCGATGCATCCGGCCTCCGTCCTGCTCGCAACGCGGCCGCGGGCGTGGGTACGCAGGGCAAGCGCGGCGTGGGCAAGCGGGGCACGCGGCCGCGCAGGGTGGCGGAGCAGGGGACACGGCGTGCGGGCGCGGGTGCGCAGGGCGAGCGCGGCGCGGACGTGCGGGGCGCGCGGCGGCGCAGGGCGAGCGCAGCGCACGGGCGCGGGGGCGTGACGCCGGCGGGGTCCTCGGCGAGCCAGGCGAGGAAGGACATGAGCTGGTCGGGGCGGCGCTCCGTGGCCTGCAGGCGTCGGCTCATCCGCGCCAGCTCCTCCCCGATGGCCACCTGCTCCTGCCGCAGCCGCTGCACCTCCTCGGCCAGCGCCTCCCTCTTCAGCGCCGCCATGGCCGTGTCCCGCGCGCCCGGCGACGTCCGTGCACGCCGCTGCCGCCGCTGTGGGCCCTGCGCGTCGTCGACCCTCCCCCGCCTTCCTCCTGCCCCACGGGCGCCGCCTTCCTCCTTCCCCACGCGCTCTACCCTTGCCCGGCCCGCGCTGCCGCACGTGAAGGACCGGGGGCAGGAGCAGAGCAAGCACGCCATCGCCACGCCGCTGCCCAGCTTTGAGTCGAGCTCCTTCCGCCCTCGAAGGCATCCAGGTTCATGGACGGCAGCCGCACCAAGCTACAGTTCATCGCAAAATACTTCGCTCACGGTGAATTACACATCAATTCCTTCCACCGGTACCATGTTCTTGAACTTGAGCACTACCCCAAGTGCTTTACCGCCTGATTTTGCAGCTCATCGCTTTGGTTTTTAAGTTCTCTCGCCCGCTGTTCTTGAACTTGAACACTACCATGTCGTCAAGAATGAGTCCTCGTCTTGAATGGCCACCTCCCGCCGCGCTGAGATGGAGGTGCTCGAGGACCAGATGGAGGCTGCGTGACTGCGACGGCGAGCGCGAGTTCCGCCTATGGGTGGCCGTCGTGATGCCTCCGCCGCCTCCGCCACGCCCCTTCGCGCCCGCCTCCGCCGCCTCCATCGCGCCCCGGCTGCCGCGCCCGCCTCCGCCGCGCACCGGCCGTGGCGCGCCTCCGCGCCCCTCCGCTGCGCCTGGCCCCGGCGCCGCCTCTGTGTCCCCCTCGCCGCGCTTCTTGCGGCGCGCGATGCGCGCCAGCACGCGCTCCAGGTCGGCCTCGGTCGCGGCGGCGAGGCCAGAGGGCACGGGTCCGGTGGTCGCGGCGGCGGCGGGGTGCCGTGGAGGTGGGCGACAGGCGCGGCGGCGCTGGACACGAGCGCGGACAAGCACGAGGGGTCGAGGTCGAAGAGCGAAGGCGAGCGCGGCGGGGGCGAGCGCAGCAGGGGCACAGGCGGGGGCGGGGCGTGGCGGCCAACGCGCGGCGGAGGCGGGCACGGCGGCCAGCGCGCTGCGGCGGCGGCAGGGCGCGGCGGATGCGGGCGTGGCGGAGGCGAGGGGCGGCGTTGGCGCCGCGGGACACAAAGAGGTGGGCGAGGTTGGACATCGGAGCGTGCAGCGCGGAGGAAATGCGTTTGCTTGTTGGAGATGAGGTTGTGAGAAGAGAAGGAAAACTACTGTACAGGTAACGCAAACCTGGTTTTGCATCTCAAAACTGGGTCCTATTGTTGGAGTCAGTCTTATGAACCTTGACTGGCCTAGATGATGATGTTTGGAAGAAAAAATATATTAGTTTGCATAATTGACTGGTAGCAGTGTTAGTTTGCTTCAACAGTTGAACCCAACATGGAAAGTTGTATAGCATGTGGTTACAAAAATCAGCATTGTCTAGTACTCTGAAGGAGTCCTAATGATCATTTCCATTGAATCGATTCATCAAACAATTGTTACCCAAGAAATATTTATGGAGACTGGAAAAAACCAAAGAAGCAACTAGTTAAACTACCACCTTGCAAGGCTGGTATGTTTCATGCATTATTGACTACTAATATAATATAAAGACTGAACTTTGATTTGGTGTCAATTTGCTCATAGCTTCAAAGAAGCCTGTGGAATGGCTGAGGGTGTTGTACTCATCAGTATTCTGTAGGATGACGTTGAGAATTACTTGAACATGGAGGAATATATTTTGCAGAGTTCAACCCACCCTCTCGGAACAAAGCCCTTGATCCAAGAATGAATTTAGGAGCTGCATAAGAGTGTTTCTCTGAGAATAAGTGAAATATGGGCAGTTTAATGAACTTGTGAATTTCTCGAGGGCCCTAACAGCAATCCCGGCAGATTACCTATCCTGGATTATCTATATTTGGTTTTAGGGACCACATTTTCTAGTTTTAGCTAACCTGCATTTTAGCATAGTACCAAAATGCTCTTACCTATAACCCCTTCATCGTTAAGATTCATGCACCCAAAACAATCTAACGAATACACACGGTTGTGGACGCCACGGGGTGACCTTTGGCGTGGTGGGCTCCCCGCGATCCTCCATGGCGGTGCTGCTCGACTTTCATTCCGGTTCGAATAACGAGTGTTTGATGCAAATATTTTTTTTTACCGGAATGGCATATACTGATCAAAAGACCCTGCGACGTGCATGCATACATAGGTAAAAAATAAGGTGCATAATCGCAAAAAAAAAAAAGGCCGCATTCATGTCAAATATATTTTCTCACAATTATGCATTTTTTTTGAGATTACACTGTACAACTCAGACACTCACAACGCACGCACACTCACCCCTATGAACACACGTACGCAAACCCTACCCCTATGAGCATCTTCGAAGACTGAGCCGGCAAATTCTAGAGATTGACGAAGTCACCAGTGGCGCCTCGCTGTCGACGGGAGTGTCGCCTACCACTGAAAGCACAAAAGCTGGTAAATCCTTGAAAATTCGCTCTAATGGGGAGTCGAACACAGGACCTCAGGTGCTACAGAGGCTCTTGTTACCACTAGTCTACAGGCCCTTTCGCTGCATTCCAAACACTATGATACGTGCAACATACCTGAACCAAGAACATAAACTCTATACCAATTTTTCAGAGTTTCAGTTATATCCACAAATTGCAGCTTTGCAGAGACAAGAAAAGCATAATTGACTAGCAGCTTTGTAGGGACTATAGGAGCATAATTGATCTGTACAAGCCTCTCAACTGTGATGCTCTTATTTTTCAGAAGCTTACCATATTTGGTATTCCTTGTCTTTATTGCCCTGATGTGAATTCTAAGCTACAAGAGGCAATTTTAGCACAAAGTAAAAAACAATACTCCTATCCGCATAAAAAAAGAAGGAAATAAACAATTGTTCATTAGAATGAATACTTCACGGAAGGATGTAGTTCGTCAGATTCCATTGATAATGCAAAGAGTTTAGAACCGCAAAAAATAAAAATAAAAAAAATGCGAAGAGTTTAGCACATATAGTCTCCACTCTCACAAGATCGGAATCACATCAAGATTCTTCAAACATTGAAATTGCCATGGTAGGAAGCAGGATGGAGACTCCATTGAAGAACAAAGATGTGGAGTGGAACTCAAATCATAGTGACAGCAATGGCTTCTTTCAAACTTGAAATTTCTGATCATCAGACAGTAGACATAAAGGGAAGCTCAGCTTGCAAAAAGCAACCTTCACATTACAGTGGGTTCGATGTGAAAAAGGTAACTCCCAACGCTAGCGACAAAAAGTAGCCCCGAGAAGTGTGTTCCTGTTGGAGGCATCGAATCGATGATCTCGCAGCTGCAAGAACACGGGAAAAGGGATGAGACGAGGAAGGGGACAGGCGCACATCGGGTTGCTCTCGGGGGAGAGGAGCTTGCCTGTTACTGACGAGAATCCCGGCGCCGCGCCTGCCACCGCTATCCAAACTCCGGCGAACCGCACAAGATCATCCACGAAGGCGGCTCCGCCGCTACGAAGCGAACAACATTTCAGTTTCCCCTGTGCTCTCTGCCTTGGAAGAAGGGGGCGGCAACGTACTCCCTCTGTTCATATTTACATGTCGTTTGACTATTTTCATCTCAAGTTTGACTGCTCGTCTTATTCAAAAAATTATGCAAAATATCATATTTTTTGTTGTGGCTTGCTTTATTAATATAAGTTCTTCGAGAATGACTTAAATTTAACTATGGTTGTACAAATTTTTTGAATAAGACGAGCAGTCAAACTTGAGATGAAAAAAGTCAAACGACATGTAAATATGAACAGAGGGAGTAGAAAGAAACGGAACTCGCCAACGACGGCAGAGGTTCTGAGTAGACCGGACCGGGCTGCATGAACTTCGGCCCAGTTCTTCTGAGTAGGCCGTGAACTGGGCCTGTACCAGAAGCATTTCCAGTGGGCCGCACCAACAAAAGGATTTCTCATTATTTCGTTGGATGCGTAGCATTTCTCTGAAATGTTGTCATTCTTGCACATTACACAGTTTTTAAATTTGATAATCAGACGGATTACTTCTTTCATCTGAAGATTAAACCACTCTAGTTCTGAAAATCCACACATTTGCCCTTGGACCTTAGTATAAGTTCGGAGGTAGGATCATGCCTACAGTAGGTTCCTCTAAAGAAAATCACGCTTTCCACGTACAGAACAAACTGAAGATTTTTCATTGTAAAGCACATACAGTCTAAACTTTCAAGGTTTCAGCTATATTGTGCGTGCAATTTCTGTGTTATGCTGGATGGAATGAAAGAGAAATAACACCACAAGGAAGTGGTCCTGATTGCTGAGCAATGGCAGCAGTTTGCACAACAATCTGCAGTTCTGCACTCAAGATGGGACAGACTGAATATAGCTATGTAACTAGGAGAAAGATAGCTAGATATCCACAGACAGAAGATCAATCAGCAGCAACATGGCTGCCTGAATACAAGACGAGATGTTGCAACGAAGAATGATGCACGCATGGGTGATCAACAACAAAACGTGGCGACGGGAGCTCAGTGCGCAAGACAGTTCGTCTTGCACATTTTAGACTACGACGTCAGCAGAAACTTTGCCTCATTTTCGCCGCATTGAACAAAAGTTACTCTATCTGGCAGGCCGATGCATATATTTATCTGAACTCGATAACACATACCTCTTGCATGACGATTGATGCGGCAGCACCTTCGCAGATTGAGAGCCGGTTATATGTGTGTGAGTGCTGTTCGTTTGTTGCGGGTTGCTTTGCACCGGCGTGGGTGCGTGGCGGTTGTGGACGAAGCAACAGAGAGCTTGGACTGGCTTTTCGTGGACGGTTTCCTTAATTCACGTCGCCCTCCACCAGACGCGGCCGTTTAAATTCCCCTCGCGCCGCACGCAGGCCCTCCCAACTCAACTGCCATCCCCAATTCCCCATCTTTTCGGCCACCACCGCCGCCGCGCGCAAACACCAACCTCCCCTGCATCCATGGCGGAATCCCAGAAGCCATCGGGCGCGCGGACGGCATCGACGTGCAGCGCCGCGACGGCGCGGGGCACGCACGTGTTCAAGATCGCCGACTACAGCCTGCACAAGGGCATGGGCTCCCGCAAGTTCATCCGGTCCGCCACGTTCGCCGTCGGCGGCTACGACTGGTGCGTCCGCTACTACCCTGACGGCGAAGGCGAGCCTGCAGTCTACCTCGAGCTTCTGACCAAGAACGCCAAGGTCAGGGCGCACTTCCAGTTCGTGCTGCTCGACCAGGTCACCGCCGGGGGCCTGGCAATGCCGTTCTCTAGCAAGCTGGCACAACCCGATGTGTTCAACTCCATGGAAGCCGGCTGGGCAGCGAGAACCTCGTGGGTGCACTTCTCATGAGTCCCAATGAATTGGGGAGGACTCGCGACACCTGCGGAACGACTGCATCGTGATCCAGTGCGACGTCACGGTTCTCAACGAACCACAGGTAGTGTCGGTTGCCCCTGAGATCCAAGTGCCGCCCTCAACATTTCTGAGCAATCTTGCAAAACTGCTGGAGACCGGAGAATGTGCAGATGCTTTCGAGGTGAAAGGGGAGGTCTTCTCAGCCCACAAGATCATCCTCGCAAACCAATCCGCGGTCTTCAACGCCCAGCTCTGCGGGCCGATGAAGATCGACATTAGTGGGCAGAGCATCACTGTTGAGGATATGGAGCCGGATGTTTTCAAGGTGCTGCTTACCTACATCTACACGGACTCCCTGCCATGCATGGACGACCTCGAGGGAGACGACAAGGAGGAAATGGTTAAGCACTTGCTCGTCGCTGCAGACAGGTACGGCATCGAAAGAATGAAGTCCATGTGTGAGAGCATCCTTTACGAGAGTCTGGATGTTGAGCATGTGGCTGCCACATTAGCTCTTGCTGATCAGCATCACTGCAGCAGTCTCAAGGATGCTTGCATCGAATTCATGATCTCTTCTGATCGATTGGCTGACGTTGTGGCAACCCAAGGATACAAGTACCTCAAAAGATCTTGCCCTGCTATGTTAGTTGATGTCCTTGAGAGGGCAACTAAATCTCGGAAAAATTAGTACGACCATCCCTGGTTTGTCTTTTAGAGTTGCTGATAGGTGTGTTTTAGGTAAAACGTATGTCTTCCATCTGATTCGGATCAGAAACATCTCAATGTTAAATTCCATTTAGTTGCACTCTCTTCCATCTCAGGAAATCAGTGGCCAAATTATGTATCAGCAAATGGGGTCGGAGACTTTGAGATAGTAATCTGTTGTGTTTCTTTTTTAAAAATGTGGAGTAGTTCTGTTGTGATCTCACTCCATACCGTGGAGACCGATGAGTAAAATATCCTCTTTGGGGATTAATAATCTTTATAAAGAAACTGTACAACATCAAAATATAGCCTGCTATGCTGTTTTCCCCCTGAAACAACACTGTACGGAAGTGCTATATATCAATGCTCCACTAATACGGATTGGCACAAATAGAACGTTTCCCAAGACAGAAGAAGTTCAATTTGAACCCATGTTGTGTGACATACTGGTGGCGTGTTTTTAATTTTTATTATCATTTTACTTGTGTACCAGTAGAAAATAATCTCCAGAAAATAAAGCTGTAGACATAAAGAGCTTAGTACTCTTATCTGATTGAGAGATGTCCTGTCACCTCTGATTGTTTACGATAATGTTCTCCCCAGCTGGGACCTGCTCTAAATTTTCTGTTCAGTAAACACTTGAGACTGCAAAAAATGAATAATTTTATACTCCCGTTTCAAGCTAATGATTTCTTCGCTCCTTCTGATTGACACTGGTTCCTCTTATAATGACTTTAAGAAAGACATGTTGGGACTATAGAAGCATAATTGACTAGCAGCTTTGTAATTAAGGACTATAGGAGCATAATTGATCTGTACAAGCCTCTCTCAACTGTGATGCCCTTAATTTTCACAAGCTTACCATATTTGGCATTCCTTGTCTTTATTGCCCTGATGTGAATTCTAAGCTACAAGAGGCAATTTTAGCACAAAGTAAAAACAATACTCCTATCCGCATAAAAAAAAATGAAGGAAAGAAACAAATATACATTAGAATGAATACTGGTTACATATTTCACAGAAGGATCCAGTTCTTCAGATTCCATCGATAATGCAAAGAGTTTAGAATCACAAAAAAAAAAATGCAAAGAGTTTAGCACATACAGTCTCCACTCTCACAAGAAGATCAGAATCACATCAAGATTCTACGAACATTGAAATTGCCATGGCTGGAAGCAGGATGGAGATTCCATTGCATCAAGATGTGGAGGGGAACTCAAAATATAGTGACAGCAATGGCTTCTTTCCAACTTGAAATTTCTGATCATCAGACAGTAGACATAAAGGGAAGCTCAGCTTGCAAAAAGCAACCTTCACATTACAGCGGGTTCGGTATGAAAAAGGTAACTCCCAACGCTAGCGACAAAAAGTAGATTTCACTAACATTGTCGCGACACTAAATAGGAATAATTCTTATTGGCTGCTGGGCATTCGAACGTTACTAATGCCTCTGCATGACCAATCAAGCACCATTAAAAGTCGGTTACGCCTTGTCATTGCACACAAGCTGATAATTGCATAATCTTAGCAGCATCCCATGCTAAAGGAGCAGAGCAGAGGCTTAAACTAAGTTGGCACGACCCAGGCCCCTAATATTTACACTGCAAACAAACTAGGATCGTAAGCATAAAAGTTATACCAAAATTGCTCCAATGAGTATGGGCATGCTGTCTCTTTCAGCATTGAAATTTCCTGGTCCTCGATGTTGTATGACATGATCCTCCCAGGAATGCTGAAAACTAGCACACCATGCGGGCCAGTCTTCCCAGTTCCTCGAATCACATAGATTGGTGACAGCGCAAGGTAGTCAATAATCTTTTGTTGACTGTAGCGAGTATCCCATGTTGGCCATTCAATGTCAGGGTACAGGTGTTTCACTCGATTGAGGTCAACATGATACAGAACTGACCACTCCAACTTATTTCCTTGCATCTCTAGGACGTCGAAGCAAGCAGTGAGTTTATCCTTCTTTGTATAACCAATCATTTGGAGATGACCACCAGACTCTCCAATATAGGCGCAACTCCAGCCCTTTTTCCTTGATGGCATTGGCATGTTTGTAACATGTTCTTCTTCGATTATAAAGCGGACCAAGGAGTGTGCCATTACCCATACAACTGAGCCATTCCAGAAGACGCCGTGCATCTAGTGGATGCCTTGTACTAGGCCCAGCGAGTGATCGAAAGGAACAGGGATCCCAAAGGAATGTGTCTCGGAAGAGTAGATATGAATACGATACATGCCACCTAGCGCGATAACCTTGTAATGCTGCGACTTGGATGGGTCAAAGGCAAGAGTGACATAAACGGAGTCGTCTGTTGGCAAGACAATTTCGACGAGCTTCTTGGTCAGCGGGTTGCAGACATAGTGAATTGCTGGGCAGTCGTATGGCCAGCAGACAAGCAGGAGCAACCCACCGCAAGAACCACGGACCTTCAAGGTGCCTATGCCTGGATCTGCAGGACAGGTGCCGGGGATAAAGGAGAGGTCAGGGGCGAGACGATCCCCGGCGGCTGCTTCCTCACCCGCCTTCGGATCGAGGGCGAGGTACTCGGTTGTGGACCAGTGCCGGTGGTTGAAGAAGAACCCGGCGATGTGGCGGCCGTGGCCGGCGTGCCGCATTGAGAAGCTGGCGCGCACAAAGTGGTGGTCCGTCGTGAGGGCGCGCCACCGCTTGCAGACGAGCCGCACGCGGGCGACCTCCCTGGGAGGCAGCAAGGCGAGGATGCCGGCGACGAGGTCGTCGGGGAGCCCCGAGAAGTGTGCCCCTCTCGGAGACATCGAATCGAGGACCTCGCAGCTGCAAGAACACATGAACAGCAGAACAGGGATCAGAAGAAGAAGGGGACAGGCGCACATCGATTGCTCTGGGAAGAGAGGGGAGCTTGCCTTTTACAGACGGGAATCCCGGCACCGGTCGCCTATTTCCAAACTCCGGCGAACCGCAGAAGATCATCCACGAAGGCGGCTCCGCCGCTTCGCCATCGCCGCCGCTACGAAGCGAACAACATTTCAGTTTCAGGGGCAACTCACTGTGCTCAGCCTTGGAAGAAACGAAGGGTCAGTTTGGTTCCCCAGCTAGCTTGCCTTGCCTTGCGAGAAAAGCTTTGCCAGACCCGGAGAGTGGAATTGGCTCTCCTACACCAGCAAGCAAAAATCTTGCCCGCGCAGGCCCCGAGGCAACCTTGTCAGGTATCCAAACACATTGGATCTTGACCAGCCGAGCAAGGCAAGACGCAGCAAGACATCCAAACTGCCCCGAAACTCTTAGAGTAGGCCGGACCAGGCTGCATGAGTTTCGGCCCAGTTCTTTTGAGTAAGCCGGACCTGGCTGCATGTGTTTTCGGCCGTGAGCTCCCCAGTGGGCCTCAGAAGAAGCACTTCCAGTGGGCCGCACCACAAATTCCATTCTTCCCGGAAGCCATCGCCCTCCAATCCTCCATGATTTGCCTCGCTTCCATCGATTATTCTGGGCAAGGAACCTACAAAAGATTTTTTTCCCATTATTACATGCAATGCGTAGCATTTCTCTGAATAGTTGTCATTCACATTACACAGTTTCTCAAATTGATAATCAGACGGATTACTGCTTTCATCTGAGAATTAAACCACTCTAGCTCTGGAAATTCACACATTTCCTTTTGTACCTTGATATGAGTTCAGAGGTAGGATCAGGCGTACCCTAGGTTCCTCTAAAGAAAATCACGCTTTCCAAGTCAAGAACAAACTGAAGCTTTTACGTTTTGAAGCGCATACAGTCTAAAATTTCCAAAAATCACCTCAAGGTTTCAGTCAGTTATATTGCGGGTACAGTTTCTGTGTTATGCTGGAGGGAATGAAAGAGAAATAGCACCACTAAGAAGTGCTCCTGATTGCCGAGTAATGGCAGCAAGTACATTAATCTGCATTCAAGATGGGACAGACTGAATCTAGCTACTCCTATGTACTAGGAGAAAGCTAGATATCTAGGAGTACATGAATAAGCAGCTCAATAAACTGCGATGGCTGAATACAAGACGAGATGTTGCAACGAAGAATGATGCATGGGTGAGTCATCTGCAAAAAATGGCGACCGGAGCTCGGCGCGCAAAGACAATTCGTCTTGCACATTTCAGAGCATGATGTCAGCAGAAACTTTGCCTCTTTTTTTTCTTTTTTTGCGGTGGAAACTTTGCCTCATTTTCTCCGCATTGAACAAAATTTAGTCTATTTGTCTGATGCAAATTTATCTGAACACGATAACACCTCTTACATAAGGACTGATGCGGCAGCAGCACCTTCGCAGATTCAGAGTCGTTTACATGTGAGGGCTGTTCGTCTTTTGCGGTTATGGACGAAGCAACAGAGAGTCAGAGACTGGTATACCGCAGAGAGATCGTTTCACTTGAACGGTTCACGTCGGCTTTCCGTGGACGGTTTGCTTCGTCGACGACCAGAGTGGCAGAGTCTCGCGTCGCGCCCGTTTAAATTCCCCATCGCGCCGCACGCAGGCCCTCCCAACCAAACTGCCATCCCCATTCCCCATCTCTCCGGCCACCACGCCGCCGCCGCAAACACCAACCTCCCCTGCATCCATGGCGGAATCCCATCAACCATCGGGCGCGCGGACGGCATCGATGTGCAGCGCCTCGTCGGCGCGGGGCACGCACCTGTTCAAGATCGCTGACTACAGCCTGCACAAGGGCCTCGGCTCCCGCAAGTTGATCCGTTCCGCCGCGTTCGCCGTCGGCGGCTACGACTGGTGTGTCCGCTACTACCCCGACGGCGACGGCGAACTGGCCGTCTACCTCGAGCTCCTGACCAAGAACGCCAAGGTCAGGGCGCACTTCCAGTTCGTGCTGCTCGACCAGGTCACCGCCGGCGCCCGGGGCCAGCCGTTGGTGATCTCCCTGGACAGTCCCTGCGTGTTCAACTCCGTGGAAGCCGGCAAGAACGTCTTGGGCGCAGGTCTCAAGATTCCCGGCGATCTGGAGAACTCGCCGTACCTGCGGGACAACTGCATCATGCTCGAGTGCGACGTCACGGTTCTCAACGAACCACAGGTAGTATCGTCACTTGCCCCGCCTAAGATCCAGGTGCCGCCCTCAACCTTGCTGAGCAATCTTGCACGACTGCTGGAGACCGGAGAAGATGCAGATGTGACTTTCGAGGTGAAAGGGGAGATCGTCCCAGCCCACAAGATCATCCTCGCAATGCAGTCCCCTGTCTTCAAGGCCGAGCTCTTCGGCCCGATGAGGGTCAACACTAGTGGGCAGAGCATCCCTGTTAAGGATATGGAGCCGGATGTCTTCAAGTTGATGCTTAAATACATCTACAAGGACTCGCTGCCATCCATGGACGATCTCGATGGAGGCGACAAGGAGGAAATGGCGAAGCACTTGCTCGTGGCTGCAGACAGGTACGGCATCGAAAGGATGAAGTTGATGTGTGAGAACATCCTTGGCAAGAGTCTGGATGTCGAGCGTGTGGCTACCACATTAGCTCTTGCTGATCAGCATCACTGCAGCAGTCTCAAGGATGCTTGCATCGAATTCATGAACTCTTCTGATCGATTGGATGACGTTGTGGCAACCCAAGGGTACAAGGATCTCAAAAGATCTTGTCCTGCTAGGTTAGTTGATGTCCTTGAGAGGCCAAATAAGTCTCGGAAGATTTAATATGGTTATCCCCTGTTTGTCTTTCAGAGTTGATGGTTATCCATGTGATTCGGATCTCAAACTTCTCTCAATGTAAAATTCCATGCTGTTGAACTCTCTTCTCTTTCAGATATATCGACTGTAATCTGTTTTATTTTTCATGTGGAGTAGTTATGCCTTGATCTAATAATCAACACAAACCATATCTGAATTCTGAAACATCTTATTTGGGGTTAATAATCTTCACAGAGAAAAGAGCATAGCATCAAAAGTACGTATAGCCTTCTATGACTTTATTTCCCTGAAACAACACTATATATTGTACGGTTGCTATTGGATAATATATTAATGGAGACAGGGAACTTTATCTGGTGTAACTTAAGCCTGGAGCAATGGCTGAGGATGTTGACCTCATTATTCTTTGTATGATAGAATCATGAGAACATGGAGGATTTCTTTTCCATGGTTAAACCAACCATCTACGAGCAAAGACCTTCGTCCATGACTGAATTATTTGAGAAGGAGCTCCATCTAAGAAGAGATTATAAGTGTTTCCCTGATAAGAAGTGAATGAAATTTACTGAATGCAATTGTTCTCTGCTCTCAATTACTTATTTTGAGTTCCTATTCTTGAGCCTTAATTTTCAGCATGCCGTGATGTTGTGTATAGTCTTCCTTTTCTTTCCTGATCCTTCAGGACATCCCATCAGGACTTGACGTAACTGATGCTCCATTAGCAGATAGGGAACTAATAGCATTGTTCATGTTAATGATTTTCTTTTTTGTTCCTGACATATCAGCACATTACAGAAATAGCAACAGAAGCCATTTTCAAGTTCAATTTTGTCAAAATCATAGCACTGAGATGTAAACTGCATTATCTTATATTTTTTGTTTCTTAAGGCCTCTGAGACAAATTATCAGAACAGAAATGCATTGCCAGTGTCAAGTACAACGTTATATTCTTTACTGACTGCAAATTTTGTTTCTGAGTGACTATGGTTCTTGATTATCCAATGAGGTTGTAATCAATGAAACTCCGTGTTCTTCTCTAGTTACGGTTTCGTGAAGCCTAGCAAAATTCTTGGTTGAATACTGTTTTATACTTTTTTGAGCAATTTAAAAAATGTCAGTGAGGAGGTCCTTATATGTCATATGTATGAGATAAGTTAGAATGTTTAAACCCAAGTTCATTGAAAATATATTGTAACTGAACTTTATGTTTGGGTTTTCTACACTTAGTTATCAATCGTGTCCCATAAAAGTCAGTGAAATATGTATTCTAGAAATCTAAACCTGGAAGTGCATTTAGTTTTAGATCAATAACGCATGTTGTATTGTTCACATACGAGGTGGTACAATAATTTCCATTTTGTGACAGGAAAATATGGAAGCCAGATGTTACTGTAACTTATTAATTATTAGTTGCTGGCTAGACATAATTATTGAATGCCAGGTGACTGTAACTTATTAGGTGTTGCCTGGAACATAGTATAGTATTTTTTTTTGACCAAAACAGGAGGGGAGGCCCCTAAGTTTAGTATTATATTATTGAATGCCAGGTAACTGGGCCTGCAAAAAAGAATGACAGCTGGTACTTCAGTGTAAATTTAAGTTCCTAATTCTGTTAGAGCTGCAAAAGTTCAAGTTCTCATAGAAAAAGAAGAGGATGGTCCACTGATGAAAATGTGACAATAATGTTTCATATCAGAATCCATGGACATGCAAATTCTATGATTTAAAGTACTCACCTTTATGAACACACGCATGCGAGCGCCCCTGAAAGACTGGGCTGGCTGTGATTTATTGACATTTTGCATAGCGTTTATGCTCACAAACCAGAAAACATTTTGCATTTGACTTCACGCACATTCTCACAATGATAAACCTACATATATATTCTTTACTCTTACATGTCACGTGCATTCTGAAGATTGAGAATCTTACATCACTGCAAATTTTTGTCAAACGCAGATAATTGAATTATTTTTAACAGAAAAAAATTAACCCAAACTTTCTTTCACTTGACAAGCTTTACTGAGACAACAAATCCAAGCACACATGGGACTTATTATTATATGCATAGAAGTAAAGCTTGATGTCAAGTTCACCTAGAGCTGCAAAAGTTAAGTTCCAATAGGAAAAGAAGTGGATGGCCTCCACTGATGAAAATGTGACAATGTTTCATCTCAGAATCCATGACATGCCAGATCTAGGATTTCTTGACGTTATTTTCAGCATAGCGTTTATGCTAACAAACCAGAAAACTTTTTGCACTTGACTTCACGCACATTGTCACACACTGTTAAGCCTACATATTCTTTCAAGACAAGTCACATGCATTCTGAAGTTTGTGAATCTTATATAATTGCAAAAATTTGTCAAACATACGTATAACCTAATTAGTTTTAACACAAAAGTTTAACCCAAACTTTCTTTCACTTTAGAAGCTTTATTGAGACTACAAATCCATGCACACATGGGGCTTCTTATATGTATAGAACTTCTGTCTTTGTTTTGCGAGGGATAGAACTTCTGTCTGATGTCAAGCCAACATTGCAATTGCTTGTTTTTTTTTCTTTTGCAATCTGAGAAATTAATCTTTTCATATATGTCTTACTAAACTGTGCTTGTTTCATGGCGATGCTGCCTTTGGATCAATCTCTGGCATTTTTGTACAGAAGAGGCGAGACTCTGGCAACTGTCACCCTCAATAATAAAAAAAAACTTTATGGCAAGTGACTGACCTTATATTTTTTAGATAATACTCTAACCTTACATTTACAAAGCACAAATGTTCAAATGAGATACAATTCTTGAGCTTGATGGAAGCATGTTTTCAGCTAGTGTTCAAATCCCTTTAACATTTTGGTCGCCCAAAAAAAGAAAATCCCTTGTATTCATCTTGCAGAGGAGGCTTCAGGATGGTTGTTAAATTAACAAGCTAAGGTGAGCCCTCGGAATCAAACTCGATGTCAATGCCTACAATGCAATGCGAGGGGTCTCTCAACCATACAGCAGACAATTGTCCTCGCCAACTTTTGAAAGGAAAATACTAAAGTAACTGTAGCAACCAAAAGTCGAAGGGTGGTATGCAACGGCACAATAATAAGAGTCGAAAACAAGACATAAAATTGTTGGGAGGATCCTCAGTAAGAAACAACAAAGAATATGCAGTTGGAAACAAACATAACTGACGAAATACACAACATAAACAACACTTCTTAGGTAGATCGTTCTTTGATGTTGGTAGCATTGTGATATATGAAGGTGCAAAGAGAAATGCAAGCAAATAAGCAGATGACAATCAGTGCATGTCGTATGCACTCACGACAAAAGCCGTCATTACCGCATTGGTTGCATTTTGGGAAACAGAGCCAAACATGTTGTCCCGCCAAAGAATTAAGTTTCAACACATTGTGCCAGCCAGGCTGGCAAAGTAACGTCAATCTAGCAATCGTAGCTCCAGCTATTAATACAATGTACGAAAAAATAATACTTCAATTAAACAGTACCTAACCATTCTTGTGACTGGAAGGTTATTTTTCGCGCCAACAGGAGATGGGAGGACATGTGTGTCTACCTTCATCAAAGTGACCAGGAAGTCCCACGATTCTTGGTCCAGCCACAATGCAAAGGGCGGCGCAACGACATCCCGGGGAGGAAATTGCCTACCCCCCCCCCCCCCCCCCCCCCCCCCCCCCCCCCCCCCCCCCGCAATGGGCATTGTACCACCACACCACCTCTCATAGCTACGCCGCTCTGTTGCCGCCTTTCACCTTCCAACAAGGGAAGAAAGCCTTGAAGGATTGAAGGACCACTGCTTATCGGAAACATCGATCTCCCTTGAAGCTTATGAAGACACATTTTCCAGCATCCGGTGTCCACGAGCCTACCAGCCAGCGCCCTATGTAGGGAGGACCCACAAAGGAGGGAGGGCCAGCAAGCATGGATGCACACGACATATGATTTGATTCCACCATCAACAAAAAGTTTGTAGACAAGCAGAGGTGTCAGCAGCAAACACCCGTCAAACAACAATGAGAGCCAACAACAAGACCATAGGCCAGCTCCAAGAAGATGAGAGGAGAAGGAATACAAGGACACCGATCTCC
Source organism: Eragrostis nindensis (assembly GCA_012490785.1). Classification (NCBI taxonomy): domain Eukaryota; kingdom Viridiplantae; phylum Streptophyta; class Magnoliopsida; order Poales; family Poaceae; genus Eragrostis; species Eragrostis nindensis. The sequence continues at coordinate 655,351 of JAAXCT010000055.1, forward strand.
AGAGCACTAGAGAGCACATATCCACGAGGAGGAAGCAATCACTTTCAACCGTCAAAGATTGGCCATGGATAAAGCAGACAACCAACATAACCGTGCTGCAAGACCCCTCAACCCGTAAGCAACGACATCAAAGAAACCGAATGAGAGGCAAGCCGTCGTAGCATCCTCACGCAAGCCGCTGCAGCCCCAAGTGGGTCGACCCATAAGCAACGACATCAAAGAAACCAAAGGAGAGACCGGAGTAGCACCTCGCCGCCGTCGCAGGGTCGTCTCCTTGCCGAACAAGCGTCGCAAAGTGGGGGCAGCTCGGGAACCAAAGACGAGGGGCCCTCCAGATCTTCAATCCTCCCAGGGTTGGATCATAAAATTAAAATGCAAAGTTCAGAAAATAAAATATGTAAATACAATATACAATAGGGCCCGATTCGAAAATTACCAAAACCTTATAACATGGTCCACAGTTTTCTTAGTTTGCAACATAAGAAGATAGCGGATTGTTTTGTAAAATTGTCAAAAGCCAAGATGTGTACACATGCTTTCTACACACTCCTCATTGTTAACTCCGTCATGGGTCATCTTCCTCCTCTCGTCTTGTCCAGAAATGTCGCTCGCTCTCTCGGTCTCTCCTTTCCTCCCTCTCGCTCCTCATCCTCACACACATGCAACACCAATCCGTCATATGGTTAGGAGAGCACCTCTATGGCGAAGCAAATTTTCCGGGCGAGGGCCAGCCACTAGTGGAGCTCTCCATCGGTCTCCTCGCTGGGCCTGTTTGGCAGCCTCCCTTTCCCTGCGCTCCCCCCCCCCCTCCCCTGTCTGAGCAAGGTCGAACGAATGGGCCACACCAGCGCGACGTGAAGGGGCCTAGGCGCTCGGCAAGGCACGAGGACGCGTTGCGGCCCACGTCGGGCTGTCCGCGGCACCGACGTATGGACGTGATGCGGCGACACGTCTCCCGACGGCCTCACGGTGAGCGAACTCGTCGGCCAAATTGTTGTCGCGGGCGGGAATCTACACCACATCAGCATCTTACTGCTATGAGCCAGACGCCATGGGGCATGTTTTATTTTCTCAGGGCACTGCATCTTCCATAGCGTTTGTCACATCTCCTCCTGCGGCGGCTGTAATGCAGGAGTATTATTCTGTGAACTAAAGAGAAGAAGGGGAATAGAAAAGGGGAACCTGCGTCAACAAAAAAGAAAAACGAAAAACTGAGGTAAACGGGCTTGACGGATGTGCGAGCGCCGTCGTTCGGTCACCGTATCCATGTATTCAACGCCCCTCTATCACGCCAGGATTCTTTGGTCCGTTTCTTTCTGCCATCGCGCCACCGGCCCTCCCAACCCACCTGCCTCTTCGGCCGTCGCTCCCTTGCTGCCCCCATTTCCCCATTTCTCCAGCCACCACCACGGCGAAGCTTCGATGGCCGCGAGGACGACGACGTCGACATGCAGGACCGCGACAGCACGGGGCACGCACCTGTTCAAGATCGCCAACTACAGCCTGCACAAGGGCCTCGAGTTCATCCGGTCTGCCACGTTCGCCGTCGGGGGCAACGACTGGTGCGTCCGATACTACCCCGACGGAGACTGCCGCACAGACGTTGTGGCTGTCCACCTCGAGCTCGTGACCAAGAACGCCAAGGTCAGGGCGCTCTTCAATTTGCTGCTAGTGAACCAGGCCACGGGGGACCAGCCGCTCGCCATCACCCTGGATTGTCCCAAAGAGTTCAGCACCATAGACGCCGGCAGGTACGTCTTCGGTACAGATCTCATAAGTCCTAGCGATCTGGATGACGAGAACTCGCCGTACCTGCAGGACGACTGCCTCATGATGGAGTGCGCGGTCACTGTTGTCAAGGAACCAGATGTAGTGTCGGAAGCCGCTGAGATCCAAGTGCCGCCCTCGACCTTGCTGAACAATCTTGGACAACTTTTGGAGACGGGGGAAGGTGCAGATGTCACTTTCGAGGTGAAAGGGGAGGTCATCCCAGCCCATAAGATCATCCTCGCAACGCAGTCCCCGGTGTTCAAGGCCGACCTCTACGGTCCGACGAGGGTTCACGCTGCCAGTGGTACTCAGAATATCATTGTCGAAGATATGGAGGTGGATGTTTTCAAGGTGCTGCTTATCTACATCTACACAGATTCGTTGCCATCGATGGACGATCTCGAAGGAGGCGATAATAAGAAGGAAATGGTTAAGCACTTGCTCGTGGCTGCAGACAGTTACGGCATCGAAAGGATGAAGTTGACGTGCGAGAGAATTCTTTATGAGACTCTGGATGTTGAGTCTGTGGCTGCCACATTAGCTTTTGCTGATCAGCATCATTGCAGTGGTCTCAAAGATGCTTGCATCGAATTTATGAACTCTGCTAGTCGAATGGATGACGTTGTGGCAACCCAAGGGTACAAGGACCTCAAAAGATCTTTTCCTGTTTTGTTAGTTGATGTCCTTGAGAGGGCAATGAAGTCTCGGAGAATTTAGTATGGGCATCCCCTGTTTGTCTTCCAGAGTTGATATCTATGTTTGTGAAATATATGTCTTCCATGTGATTCGGATTAGAAACATCTCGATGTAAAATTCCATTCTGTTGCACTCTCTTCTCTTCCATCAATGGCTAAAAGATCTATCAACAGCTGGGTGCTCGAAGAGACTTGGTGATGATTGTAATCTGTCATGTTTTTTATGTGGAGTAGTTATGCCTTGATATAATAATCAATTACTTATTTGAGAGTCTATTCTTCAGCCATGCATACTTTTCAGCATGCCGAGATGCTGTGTGTAATCTTTCTTTTCTGTTATGATTTCTTCAGGACATCCCATCAGGACTTGATGTAATGGATGAGCCATTAGCAGATAGGGAACTTATAGCATTGTTCATGTTAAAGACTTTCTTTTATTTTCGGACTTATCAGCACATCATGGAAAAATTAGCAACAGAAGCCTAGTTTCAAGTTCAATGTTTGTCGAAATGTTAGCACTGAGATGTAAACTACATTACCTATATTTTTAGTTTGTGATTACCTCTGTGAAAAATTATCAAAACAATCATGCACTTCCTGGTGTCAGGGACAACTGCTCATGTTATATTCCTTATTGGCTGCAGATTTTGTTTCTGAGTGACTCTGGTTCTTTTGATTGCAGTTGTTCATTGAGCAATTGTAATCGATGAAACTACTTGGCCATTTTTTCTCTAGTTACGGTTTCGTGAAGCCTTGCAAAATTCTTGGAGCAATGGCTGAAATCCCATAAAACTAAGTAAAATGTGTATTGTAGAAACGTAAACCTGGAAGTAGATTTGTTCGTAGATCTTGCTGCATGTTATATTGTTTCATATACGAGGCGGTTCGATAATTTTCATTCTGCGACAGGAAGATATGGAAAGCAAGCTGTTGCTGTAACTTATTAGATGTTGCCTGTAACATATAGAATTATAAATATTGCCGAATGCCTGGTGACTCGCCTGCTGCTACTGGAAAAAAGAGAATGACAGCTGGTACTTCGGCGTAAATTTAAGTTCCTAATTCTGTTAGAGCTGCAAAAGTTAAGCTCTAATAAAAAAAAAAGAAGAGGATGGCATCCACTAATGAAAATGTGACAATCTTTCATCTCAGAATCCATGGACATGAAAATTCTATGATTTATTTACGTTTTATGCATAGCGTTTATCTCGCTGATAAAAGTTACAACATTTTGCATTTGACTTCACATACGTACATTATCTCGCTGATAAACCTACATATTCAGATATTCTTTACTCTTACATGTCACATGCATTCTGATTTCTTAATTTTTTGAACCTTACATCACTAAACAAACACATATAATCCAATTACTTTAATAAAAAAATAAAACCAAACTTTCTTTCACTTTAACTAGCTTTACTGAGACTACAAATCCAAGCACCAACGGGACTTCTTATATATATGTATAGAACTTATGCCTGATGTGAAGCTCACCATTCCACCAACATTGCAATTCCTTGTTTTTCTTTTACTTTTGCAAGCGGGAGAAGGTTAATCTTTTTCTGTCTGTTTTATTAAGCTATACTTATTTCATGACAATGCTGTCTGTCTCAGGCATTTTGTACAGAAGAGTCAACACTATGGCAACTTCAAACGAGCTACAATTCTTGAGCACGATGGAAGCATGATTTCAGCTAGTATTCAAAACCCTCGAAGACTTGCATGTTTACAGCACAAATTCATTGTAAAAGTAGCTTGGAGAACGAGATAAAGCGAGTCCCGAGAATCAAACTCGAGGTCAATGCATGTCTACGATGCGAGGGATCTATCAACCATAGAGATAATCAACCTCACCAACCTAAAGACTCGATGTATTGCCAATTTTTGAAACGTCAATATATATTGTCGGAAAACACGACATAAAATTATCGAGAGGATTGTTACAACAGTTTGAGAAGCAAGTAGTTGAGTAAGAGTCAACAAAGAATATGCGCTTGTAAACAAACAATAGTGATGTAATATAACGTAAAAAAATTGCTTGTGCACGATCTTTCATCTATGTTGGTAGCATTTTGATGTAGGTAGGTACGAAGTGAAATGCAAGCAAACAAGCAGATGACGCCCACCATATATATGTATAAGGTGCATGTCGTATGCACGCGCGCGAAAGTTGTTACTGCATTGGCTGCATTTCGGGAAACAAAGCCAACCATGGTGTCCTGCCCTCGAAATAATTAGATTCTGACATGTTGCGCTAGCCAGGCTGTCAATGTAACGTAAATCTAGCAATAGCAGCTCCGCTATTAATACAATCAATGAAAAAATTAACACTTCAATTGAACAGTACCTAACGGCAGATGCATTCGGACGTGGCATCCACCGGGTAACCATGGCTTCCACCCCAGCTCCAGCCATGGCTCCTGTGGGTGTTGAGGAGTAGGGTGCCAGGGACCAGAAAACTGGGCGGTGTTGAAGTCAGAGGGCACCTCCATGGGAGGGATCAAGGATGTGGGTGACATTCCCATCCCTTGATCCAAGCCTGCCGGTAGCCCTGAGATGGCTCCTGAACCTGTGGAGGATAAGGGAGGGGATAGCACGGAGTGCTCTAGCTCCGTTTGGGGACACTTGCTCTGGGTTTGACGATGAGGCGGATGGTGGCGAACCGAAAGTGAATTCTCAAGTTTTCGCCCTGCTGAGGCGAGTTGTTTGGTCGGTTCCATATGTGCCCTGAATTTTCATCTCTTATGGATAAGGGTTTTCCCGTTTGCACTGTTTTATGGGACGAAAAGAAAAATTCTGTTGGCCATGTATCGACCTGCCTGCCGCATCATCCATGCTGGTGGTCGTGGGAGCCCATCCTCGCCCCACGAAGCGCGCATGAGTAGTGAAGTGGCGAGTGCTGCTAAGATTAGGGCAGAAACGACAGGGAGAAATGAGGGGAGGAGCAGGAGGTCGGGTTTGCATGAGGGCGACGAGAGGAACGCAAAGATGGCCGGAAGGCGGCTGCGCTGGCAACTGGCGGAGGGGTAGGAGGAAGACGAGGCAGAAAGCGGCGGCGGCGGCTACGACCGTTACATTGGGGATTGGCTTTGCGTGGCGAATATGGAAGACGACGCTGGAACTCGCGCTAATGGGCTGAAATTGCAACGCGGTCTGGCCCAAACCGCAAGCGCGGTAGTTATGCCATAACGCGTGCGCGATGTATTTGGTTTCCGCCAAGGGAAAGCAGGGTCCAATGGACACCGCGCCGCGGTAGTATGTATCTACCACCAACCTTGACTCCGCCTCCGCTTCGGTGAACTCATTGTCGCCTTCCACTCCGGCTCGATGCCCTCACCCCTGTCTCCACCGCCTCCCGCCTGGCTCCGGCTAGGCCTCCGCCACCATCACGAGTCGATTGTTCTAGGAATGGGGCTCAATTGTTCCATACAAGGATCTGATTGTTCTAGTGTTGGAATTGGTTGTTCTAGGGTTGGGGATTGGTTGTTCCATGTAGAGAATCAAATGTTCCAAGGAGAAGAAGTGACGGGGCACTAAGCCATGGCGTTGGAAGCTCGCCGTGCAGGAGGAAGAAGGTGGAGACATTAGCCACGATGGAGGAAGAAGGCGGAGGCGGAGCCCACAGACGAAGACGAACGAATGTGTTCGTGCCTTTGTGGGCCGAAACTATGGTTGTTTCCAACCCAAACTGCGCGGGCGGTGAATACAGAGGACTGCGCGCGCTGTATGTGATTCCCGAGGGAAGGCTGCGTGAAGAAAAAGAAAAAGAAACAGAGAAGGGCCGACACCCGACATGGTAAATGGGCCTGATGGATGTGCGCGTTATTGTTCGGTCTTGTTAACGGGCCTGACGGGAGCGCTTATACGTCGAGTCGTCGACCTCTCCTCGCGGACTCGCACAACCAACCAACGGCCCAAGAAAGGCAGCCCACGTCAGCCCATGAATTTTGCCCTGCATTAATTTCCCCCATCTTAATTGAATTCTATTTCTTGTTCTTAAAAAAAATTTGAATTCGATTTCTAAAAAATCGATCTAATTTCTTCTTGGGTTAAGCAAAAGAAGTTAATTACCAAGTTTCAAACCCTAATGTTGATCAATAATCAATGTGATCTTTTCTCCCACCTTGAGAAGAATGGAGCATAGATAGGCCTATATCCTTTATTCGAATTTTTTGAAAGGTAACTATCTCGGTTTCATGTCTTTCATATATGAAATTTCTATAGAATCTTTGAAAAAGACTTTTCCCATAAGAAAGAAAAAAGAACTTAGTATCTTTGGGATCTGATACTCCTACACCGCTGCTTAATCCTTTAGTGGATTGGCTCTATTACATAAGTAGATTCCTAAATTTTGCCCCAATAATTAAGCAGTTTTTTTTTGTTGTATCGACGTCGCTCGCTAATTGATTTTTACGGTGCTTTTTTTTTAATCAATTTGAGACCTTATCCATAGAGTAGTATAGTGTAGGCTCTATTTTCTTCTTATTTTGATTCTCAAGTGTTCTTCCTTGGCTGATTGGGCAAAATCATTGTTTTGACCATCCCAGCCTCCGCCTCCCAATTTTTCCAGAGTCTAAGCCAATTGTTCCAAGAAATAGAATCGATTGTTACAAGAATTAGAACAGATTGTTCCAGAAAATAGAACCGATTGTTCCAGCAAACAGAACCGATTGTTCTAAATAAAACCATTTGTCTGTTTTGGATGAAATCAGAGAAGGGGACGTGAAGCAGATGAAAACCGACGGCATTCTCAAGCACGAACAGCATAAGAGACGTGCGACAAACATCAAGAAATGAGCAGAACAAGTTGGCGGGAGTGGAGAGGCCTAGATCTGGAGAACTTCGAGGAAGTCAAGAGAAGGAATTTTTTTAATATTTTTTATATCAAGAATTACAGAAATAATATCGAAAATAAAAAAATTACAAAAATAATACCCAATCGTGCGTTAGACACACGAAAACTTAGTTTTCGTGCGTTGAACACACGAAAATAGAGTTTTCGTGCGTTGAACACACGAAAACTGAGTAGTCGTGCGTTGAACGCACGACTACTAGTTTTCGTGTATTCAACGCACGAAAATACTATGTATGGACGAACAGAAGCACGTATATAAGGTTTTCGTGCGTTGAAAGTACGAAATTTACATTTTCGTGTGTTGGGCGCACGAAAACTAAGTAATGGTACGTTCAACGTACTAAAATTAGTAAAATAATTTTTTTATAGCATGCATTTTTGGTTTCTCAAATGTTTAGGATTGAGAGTCAACATTGTGTGGTTTCCAAAGTTTTTTTTACGTGAGTAATGCACAGATAGGCCCTCGCATTAATGAAAGAAATCTACTAATCAAGTAGTCAACCCTGACCCCTGCCCTGACCGTGACCCCTGGCTCTCCCACGCTTTGGCCTGCGTGCGGAAGGTGGGACCTGTTCTTCATTGCCCTGAGCACCATGAGGACGATCGTATGCCGACGGAGTGTAATAATCCGGTGGGACCCGCTCACGTCTAGGGAGCTGGCGAACCTCCCTGCGTCTTTTGAGTGAACGGAGGAGCCCCGTAGGCCTGTGTGATCACATCAAGATGAGTGTCTGTGTCCTGAAACATTGACCCACTAGACACTGGTGACGCACGCGACGTCTGTACGCCATTACCCTCAAAACATACCATCCCTGCATTACACCATGTACAATTGATTAGTTAGTTTAGTAATAAATGAATGTATTGCTTATATTAAGAAAAGAATTGACATACCAGGCATAGGTGTAAAGATAGGACCATGCCAACCCGACCCTCCTGCTTCATCTGGGCGTGGAGGTTGTGGTGTGTTGTAGTACTGGCCACCGTAAAACTGCTCTGCGGTACCTGATGGGGCTCGCGGAGGTCTCTGAGACGCAGAAGAGCCACGGCCAGCAGCATCCACCTGGCGACAAGAAGCAAGCTCTACAATACGCCGGCCCTTCGCGGCCAGACGTGAGAATGCAGCTGTAATCTCCTCAAGGGCAATCCCACACCCTGGCTGCTGGCTCTCTCGGAGGCAGGATACCATTCTGTCTGCCTCTGAATAGATCTCTCTGCGCAAATCAGTCTGCCATGGAAGACACTATTAAGCACACGTGGTTACAGTAAATAACAATTGAAAGTCATAGAAGAATATTACGTACCGCTATGTGCAAGGCCATTCCAGCATGGCTTGGGTAAAGTGCATCTAAACCAGCTGCTAGCTGCTGTGGCGGGTCCTGTACACGGATAAGACGCCTGCGAGTCCGTGCACAGTACCAGTGCAGGCACTGCTGGTAGTAGCTGTGATCGTAAGGTGCCGGCTCATCGATCACATCAGTGGTTGCCTGCGCCCACTCTCAACCCAACGTGATATCCTACTGGTCAGATCTGTCTGGCTCTTCGCTGGCCCCTTTGTCGTGTACCTGCAAATGCATACAAATTAATTTAGATTAATGCATTAAAAAATAAGATACTTTAATTAATACATACAACTAGCATTACTTTAATTAATATATACAATTCACATGTGAATCCTGGCCGGTAGAATGTCTCCTAGAGGCACCGAGATCTGCTGCCGACGACCAAACTGCCTCATCACTCGATGTACTGCGTAGTCCTCCACAAACACATCAAACACTAGCTTCTTCTGGGTCATCCAAAACGCAGCGTCTCGGTAGCACAACGCTGAGATACTACGGAAAGAGGCTCGTGCGTGCATCAAGTCTGACCTATAAGGCTCCCAAACAACTAACTCTGGGCGAAGGTGGTCGAATTGTTTTGTAAAACTCTCATAAGCAGATCTAACCTGCAAGGCTGCCCATTGGGGCTGCAAGGTAGAACATCGCGTTAATACAAAATAGTAGGCTTCGAAAATAAAGAAAATGATAGGTGCGCACCCGACGACGTGTCCATAGAGATCCCATAGTCGGCCTATCTATATCGTCCCCTCCATACATCTCCTCCGTGTAGTGCATCGGGCTAACAAAGGGACGCCCAATCTGGAATCGCTCGAAGGACCACAACTGCAGCAGTAGAGGCATACCTGTCAACTTCGATGTCTTTTGCTTCTTCAGACAAGCGTCACAAAGGGCACGATACGTGGCACAAAGAACAGCAGATCCCAAGACACTTGGGGAACATCTCCATCTTCCGCATCAGCAATAGCCCGTGCATAAGATATGAAACGGGCATCTACAGTGTCTCCGTGTCGACGTGAACATGACCCAACCAAACAGCCAGAGGAGGTACGCCTCCAGGTGTCGGGAAACCTGGTAGTTAGTAGGCTTCGGAACCATGTTCTCAACCTGCATACACAAAGTATTTGTTATTACGACATCATGACTAGCAACATAGTAAATTAAAAAAATAAACTCACTTACCGTGTACTGTAATAGCCACTGCTGCTTCGGGCCGTGACGGTGACTCTCTGGAATAGCCGACACTGCATCGGGCACGACTCCCTGAAACCTCAGGCTAAAATCCCGCTGCCACCCAACAGGAGTGACTGAGGGCCCGATGTAAGCTTCATGACCATTGGAGCTAGGGAAACCCCAAGGTATGAATGTTTTGGTGATAGGATGAGAACCATGAATGTGACTAACACTCTTTGTGAGATCTCATAGGTCACATATAAAGGAAGCTCCGTCCGTTGGTGGTGAACGCCAACACACCATGAACTTAATGACAAGGATGATTGGTTGCCTTCATCTACACAAGAACGGACTTGATGGAGTCGCGGAGAAGTTATGGATCAAGGCTAAGGACATGCTAGATCCAAGCGTGTGTTGCTTGGTTAGATGTTAGCTTGAGTCCATAGGAAAAACCAGACTATCAAGAGGGTTCGAGGTGGTCCTCTTAGTGCACACTAGTTATAGAGATCATTGGATGCATGGTGAGTCTCTCAGGTGCTAGGGTGGCAGAAGAGGAGTGAAGGAACCAAGAATGAAAATGTTGGAAGCAAGGATCGAAGAAATGGTCGAGTTCCAGACCAGAGAAGCAGGGTTTCTGGCAGAGAAGTGAAGAGGTCACCGCATGATGCGGTGGGTGTCACCGTATGATGCGGTGGGCACTGAAGAAAAGTCCAGAGAAGAGGATGGTCTGGCAGATGAAGACAGAGGTCACCGTGTGATACTGTGAGGTGTCACCGTATGATACGATGGGCATCGTATGATTTCCAGAGAGTTGGCAGTTCACCGTATGATGCGGTAATACCTGAAGAAGGAAGTCCAGAGATGGAGATGCTCTGGCAGGTGACAGGATGGTCACCGTATGATACGGTGTTCAGGGTCACCGTATCATACGGTGGTTCCTACGGTGACTTGGTTTCTGGGCACTTTTGGGCAACGGCTAGTTTGAGGTTAGTGGCCTATATATAGCTGATTGCTCGCCCCTTTGAGTTGCTATTGGACCCAGGAAAGAGGGGAGGTGCTGCCAAGAAGCCAAGAGGGAGAAGTGTGAAGCACTTGAGAAGGATTTGGAGAGATCCTAGTGCTTGAGAGAGTAACAAGTTGCATCTTTTGATCTCTAGGCTAGTGTGAGCTTGAGAGAGTCATCTAGGGGTGTTACTCTTGGTCTATGGCAAGGCCTAGACCGGTTAGGCGTCGGTGTTGAGCTGTCCAAGGAGATTGTGGAAGCCGACACAAGTTTGTATACGGTCTTGGAGCTTCCCGTGCGAAAGAAGCATCACTAGTGGAGCGCCCTTTGGCACGCATCAAGTGCGGAGCCTTACCTCCGGAAGAGTACCCGGGAGAGAGCCCGGCGGGACGTGCCCGCGACTTCACTTGGAGGGTGAAGTGTGCTCTAGGAGGGATCGCCACCGAGCGGAGGGACGGGGTCGAGATTCCGGCGGGAGTGACCCAACGTGGAGTAGGGGAAGGCGCCATCCTTCCGAGACCACGGGAAAAATCATGAGCATTCTCTATCCCTTCTCCTTTACTACATGCATTTACTTATCGCACTACATATGATTGCTTGTAGTATTTGAGTTGTGCCTATATCTTGCTTGTGTGCTTACCTTGGTTCCTACTAGCTTCATTAGTATTGCTTGTTTGCCTTGCTCGTGTGCTTACTTGTTGTAGCCTTTTTTAGTAGCTCTAAGGACTTTAGTTATTGTGCCTAGTATCTTTGGTTGTCTTGTCTCTAGTTATCTAGTTGCTTGCTTTGCCTAGCTTAAGTCTTCCGCTATCTATATATCTTGTGCTAGGTTGCTAGTGTGGTGTGCTTGTGTTATATATATCCACTAGCTATATAGGTTAAGGATACTCCTTAGTGTGTGTTGGCGGTTCTTATGCGATAAAATTAAATTCATTAATTCCGCAAGCGCACGGATCACTATTGTAGCATTTCACCTTGGAGTATTCCAGGGTTATCGTATTTATATTTCCGCAGGGAAGCAGAGCGAAAGGGAGCTGAATAGTAGCAATGCATTGGATAATTTGGAGAAAGAATAATGTATCAAACTATACTTGAGACGGGGGTAAGATAGGCATGATATATATGGGTGGCACACACATCCTCAAATCCAAGGTAATAAAAGAAATAAAACGTTGTATACATTTGGGAGAGCAACGAGATAGAGTTAAGGCTACCTGTATGTTTATCTATTATTTACTCTTCCTAGCAGTCAAGTCTACAAAGGTTATCTACTCTAGCTAAGTTCATACACATACAAGTCATGTCGTTTCAGGGCACACACGTGCTAGGTTAACCGATGATGCTAGTTCAAACCTAGGGAACCGTATGCTATAATTAAGACCCTGCTGAGTCCAACCCGGACGTGGTGGATTACAGAGACCGGTGCAGCTGTCACATACACTTGCGGCTACCATCCTCCGTGGGGTTGGGTGCCAAACGTGCATAGGCCAAGCTCTAAGCGCCATGCTTACAACCGGCCTAGAGGAACTACTCTTGATCAACGGAGCAGTCCTATCTAAGAATAAACAAGCACAGATTTCAAACGACGTCATCTCGACGAAGGCACTCTCTCGTACTTGCCTACTCCAACAATCACGAATCCCACAACAAGACTTTTACGAGCACTTACTTAACCGAATATATAAACTAAATAGAAAAGAACTACTAAAAGAAATAAATAAAGAATAAACTAATTATATATTAAATAAAATAATATCTCAAAAGAGTAAGGATACAAAGAACTATACCGAACTCCGAGAAGACTCCGGAAGCCCGAGAGAACTCTCACTCTACTCTACTCTACTCTAACTCCCAAAGCTACTACTAACTAAACTAATGAACACTTGGATGAAGTGTGATGGTGCGAGTTGCTTCTGAGGCCGGGGGGTCCAATTTATAGCTTGTGATGGCGGTGGGAGCACCCTGGCCGAAGCTAGGGAGGCGGTGGCGCCAAAGTAGGCCGGCCGGCCGTCCCTTCTGTCGGTTGGCCACCGTCTTCTGCGTGAGCGCTCCAGATCGTCTCCTGATGGCGGTCTGAAGGTCGGCTCCTCGCTGGGGTCGGCAGAATTGAAGTAGGGGCCAAGTAAAGGCCCAAATGGCCCACCTTCTAGAATGGCGGTGGAATTCTGCTGGGCTGGGCTTGAATTATGCGTTGTGGATTAGTTTCCAGCCCACTGGAGTAAGTCTGGGGCCTGCGGCCACCAGGTGGGGCCGGCCGGCCTAGGGTAGGGCCGGCCGGCCAGGGAAATTCCCTGGCTGGGCCCACTTTCCTCCATTATTCACTCCTGCATCCAAATATCCACCAAAACCTGTGGAGTAGCATTATTCCTATCTACTATGCATAAAATCTTGGTGTTATGCTTTTATTTACCGGTAGGGTGGCGGTCAAATCATGGTTTAACGACCGCCAACAACATCCCTAAGCTTAAACTTTGCTCGTCCCGAGCAAACTCAACTCAGGGTACCGGCGGATCAGGAGTTACAAAGAAGCGCCCCATGGGTAAATAAAGATGCAACAACATACTCCCTAAACAGTGGTAAGTTTACGAGAGCACAAAATATTCATGAGTGTTGCAGAAATCGTGGGGCTTATATGTTACACCTTGTCATGCAGCATTGAAGAATGGAACGGCACTTTTGGGCAAGTAAACAATTCTAGCAGGTATGCATCCAGAGTTTTTATGTGCTGCAAGGTAAGGTGCAAAAAATTCTCCTTTGTTTTTTAGCAGGCACTTCTCTTACCTACTAATGTGAGTCTTATTCCTACAAGCTTCACTCATCCTACCTTCTACCAAATGAGGCTTTGTATGTGGAGCTTGGTAAGGAATGCACAAATGTCATGCATATATTGTAAAGCTAAAGAATGAGTCTCAATCAACATAGCAACTCCATTTATTTTGGTCATAAGAATTGATGAGATGGAGGGGGAGAAAATGAACTCACACTTGTGGAAGGGGGTTTTGAAAACATTGGTCCTTTATTTTGTCAAAGATGTTTATGATAAGAACCATATAGCCTTTGACTTTTGTCATGCAACCATGGAGTTTTTTTTTTTGACTACTCCATGGTGCAAAGGGCTATAACTTTTGCATGGTTCAAAGAAACATTTTAAAATATTCTTGAGCTTTTCGGATGGACCAAAAGTTTTACAAACTCTGAAAAATGTTTGGTTGATTTATCCAAACATTCCCCTTTTTATTTGGTGGAAAGAAATTTTCGAAAACACACGCGAAGGAATTATGACCAAAATTAGGAGGGCTTAGTTTCAAGAGTACATCAAACCTTAACAAAACTCAATACATAAACAAATGGCTATGAGTGGGGCTGTTTTGAATATTATGATATGGCTCTGATAGGTAAATAAATCCTCACACTAAGAGAAGTGTGCCAAAACAGAAGGGTTTTAGGTACTTGCAGCAATTCAAGAAAAACATCTCTAGATAAAACCATACTAGGAAATTGCAACAAGTCCTAATCATGCCATATCATAGACCACAATGCTCAGACTTGGTGTAACAAATGCAACCCACGGAAATAAGCAAGACTCATGATGTGATCATGCTCAAATAAAAATAACACATATGTCAGGAGTAGAGGTTGCATCTATGCGACACATGGGAAGCTAATTTGTAACTCGATCATCATTTCCCTTAAGTGTAGCATAACACCAAGATTCTAGCATTTATTCGAAACAGGGAGTTTATTTATTTATTAAGAAAGTTAGGAATACTTACCTGGGGGTCCTCCCCAAGTTTGAGTCTTTGCAAGACTCGAGCTAGTGTTGAACTCCTTCTTACCTGGGGGCCTTCCCCAAGCTTGAGTGTTTTCAAGACTTAAGCTTGATTCAGGCTCTTCCTCCTCTTTCTTGACCTACGAAAAAGAGTGAGGATGATACAAGTGGCTAGCCCCTAATGAGCATCGCCGGGAATCCTATTATTTTTGTTGTTTTTAATTTTTCAAATTTTTATTTTGTTTTTATTGTTTATGAAAAGAAAAACAAGTGCTAGGCCTAGCTAGGATAACGATTGGGATGGCCTCCCCAATCGGAGGGCTCTCATTTTTACGTCTTGAGCTAGACGTTCTCTATGTCGCTTTAACTTGTATGGACCTCGCTCGCTGGAGAATTTGGCGGGGCTGAGGTTCCTTCTTTCTTCCGCCACACTTTGGTTGTCTTCTTTGTGTTTGTGGCGGCGACCTTTTCTTTACTAGGCGCCTTTGTTGTACTCTCATCGGTCAATACCGTAGCTGCCTTCTTCTTTCTTGATCGCCTCGCTCTCCTCTTCTTAGGCGATTGTGACTTGCCTACTCCTTCTTGTGGTGGAGGAGCAAGAGGGGCTTGCGATACGTTTGGCGGCTGAGGCATTCCTTGGAGTCCTCCAATAATTAGCTGGCCTTCTTGCATTCTCTCTTGCCAAATAGTTTCTGATGTATGCAATGAGCTTATCTGGCTGCGGCATGGGTGGAGTAATCTCAATCTTCTCCACTTCCCTTGGGTCCTTTCCATATATGACCCTCACTTGCTTGCATTGTTCAACCTTAGGCTTGAAGCTGAACGTCTCTTCCCTGCCGTTGAAGTCCAAGTGAATCTCTCCTGCCCCTACGTCGATGTTGGCGTTGGTGGTGCTCAAGAAAGGCCTCCCGAGGATGAGAGGAGTCTTGACATCCACTTCCATATCAAGCACAACGAAATCGACGGGGACGAAGAGATTTCTGATCTGCATGGGAACTTCTTTGACAATCCCCAAGGGCAGGCGTAGTGACCCGTCTGCAAGCTGGAGCTTCATGGTCGTTGGGACAACGGATGGTTTAACCCATCGTACATCGCCTTTGGCATGATGCTCACGCTCGCCCCTAAGTCACATAGTGCCTGAGCGAAACACCGCTCGTTGACCAAACACGGAATGGTTGGCCATCCTGGATCTTTTCTGATCACATCCTTGGGGAGTGCGGCATCCAAGTCGCTTTCTTCACACCTGATGGTTATTGCATTTACACTCTTCTTGGGATTAACTTCTGGTTGCCCAGGAAGTTTACCCTCACGAGGAGACTGAACAGCTGAAGCTATTTGCGCGATTTGCGTTTCTAGCATTTTATTATGGCTTAGCTGATTTTGCAGAGCAGTGCTGAATGACTCTAGCTTAGCATCTATGCTCTCTAAAGCCTTGTCGGTAGTAAGAAACTTCTTACTAATCTTATCATCAATCTTGACCTGGCCGAGAACTAGATCCTTGATAGAGGGCTCATAACGGGAAAGATTACCACTGTTACCTCCCTGATTCTTGTTGAAGGAGAGGTCGGGCCTGGAATTCTAGCCGTAGTTGTTCTGGGAGCGGTACCCATTGCCATTGTTGAGGAAATTGCATTCCTCTCTTGTATTCGGGCAATTGATGCCCATATGCCCAACGTTGCCGCATTCCTCATATGTCATGCGGTAGTCCGCAACTTGCAGGTCCTGTGGAGACTCCACCTTGCGGAGTAGCTGATCGAGCTTGATGGCGAGCATGTCCATCGTCTCCACTTGGTGTACTCCACGGATCTTGGTGCTCGCTGTTTGGCGTTCACCATGAGTCTGGTTGGCCGCCACCTTCTCAATTAACTTCTTAGCGTTCTTCACGCTAAGAGAGAAGAAGGAGCCGCCTGCTGCGGCGTCGAGGTGCTCTCGAGCGGACGACCTCAAACCGTGGTAGAAACTCTGTATGAGAAGCCATTCCTTCATGCCATGGTGTGGGCATGAGAGAACGTACTCCTGCATCCTGTCCCAGGCTTCCGCGGTCGACTCGTCTGCGAGCTGTTGGAAGCCCGATATCTTGTTCCGCAGGGCAGTCGTCTTGCCCGGCGGGAAGAACTTGGCGAGGAAGGCATTGGAGCATGCCGTCCACGTGTCGAGGGACTCTTGGTTCGCGTAGAACCTCTGGAGAGCCTTCCCCAACAGGGAGAATGGGAAGAGCTGCAGTCGGATGGCGTCCTGAGGTGCATCCGAAGGTGTTGCACGTCATCAGGAACCTTTGGAGGTGAGCATTTGCATCCTCCGACGGCTTCCCACAGAAGGGACTAGCCAAGATCATGTTGATCAAGACAGGCTTGACCTCGTAGTCCCTGTTGGTGATGCGCGGGTTGGGTCCCACGCGGATGTTCTCCGTAGTTGGCGCGGAGAAGTCATTGATCGTCTTCTCGACAACGGGGTCGGCCATGTTGTTCGATGAGGAGGCCCTGACAAGCGTGGAGGAGACGATTCAAGAGCCAGAGCGTTCTTGCGGATCTGTTTGGTGAGTTTCGCTCGAACTTTCCTCAAGAACTGCTCTGGATCTGAGTGGAAGTTTTCTGGTAGGTCGAAACCAGTCATGCACAGTCCTGTTTCAAATTTCCACAACAAAGAAAGACAGGACAAGGGTAAGCCCGCAAAAGTAAGTGATAATTATTTTTCTCACAAACTTCAATGCATTTATTCAGTTTCCTAGCTGCTACTTCCCCGGCAACGGCGCCAGAACTGCTTGTTGGCGGTTCTTATGCGATAAAATTAAATTCATTAATTCCGCAAGCGCACGGATCACTATTGTAGCATTTCACCTTGGAGTATTCCAGGGTTATCGTATTTATATTTCCGCAGGGAAGCAGAGCGAAAGGGAGCTGAATAGTAGCAATGCATTGGATAATTTGGAGAAAGAATAATGTATCAAACTATACTTGAGACGGGGGTAAGATAGGCATGATATATATGGGTGGCACACACATCCTCAAATCCAAGGTAATAAAAGATATAAAACGTAGTATACATTTGGGAGAGCAACGAGATAGAGTTAAGGCTACCTGTATGGTTATCTATTTTTACTCTTCCTAGCAGTCAAGTCTACAAAAGTTATCTACTCTAGCTAAGTTCATACACATACAAGTCATGTCGTTTCGGGGCACACACGTGCTAGGTTAACCGATGATGCTAGTTCAAACCTAGGGAACCGTATGCTATAATTAAGACCCTGCTGAGTCCAACCCGGACGTGGTGGATTACAGAGACCGGTGCAGCTGTCACATACACTCGCGGCTACCATCCTCCGTGTGGTTGGGTGCCAAACGTGCATAGGCCAAGCTCTAAGCGCCATGCTTACAACCGGCCTAGAGGAACTACTCTTGATCAACGGAGCAGTCCTATCTAAGAATAAACAAGCACAGATTTCACACGACGTCATCTCGACGAAGGCACTCTCTCGTACTTGCCTACTCCAACAATCACGAATCCCACAACAAGACTTTTACGAGCACTTACTTAACCGAATAAATAAACTAAATAGAAAAGAACTACTAAAAGAAATAAATAAAGAATAAACTAATTATATATTAAATAAAATAATATCTCAAAAGAGTAAGGATACAAAGAACTATACCGAGCTCCGAGAAGACTCCGGAAGCCCGAGAGAGCTCTCACTCTACTCTACTCTACTCTAACTCCCAAAGCTACTACTAAACTAAACCAATGAACACTTGGATGAAGTGTGATGGTGCGAGTTGCTTTTGAGGCCGGAGGGTCCAATTTATAGCTTGTGATGGCGGTGGGAGCACCCTGGTCGAAGCTGGAGAGGCGGTGGCGCCAAAGTAGGCCGGCCGGCCGTCCCTTCTGTCGGTTGGCCACCTTCTTCTGCGTGAGCGCTCCAGATAGTCTCCTGATGGCGGTCTGAAGGTCGGCTCCTCGCTGGGGTCGACAGAATTGAAGTAGGGGACAAGTAAAGGCCCAAATGGCCCACCTTCTAGAATGGCGGTGGAATTCTGCTGGGTTGGGCTTGAATTATGCGTTGTGGATTAGTTTCCAGCCCACTGGAGGAAGTCTGGGGCCTGCGGCCACCAGGTGGGGCCGGCCGGCCAGGGAAATTCCCTGGCTTGGCCCACTTTCCTCTATTATTCACTCCTGCATCCAAATATCCACCAAAACCTGTGGAGTAGCATTATTCCTATCTACAATGCACAAAATCTTGGTGTTATGCTTTTATTTACCGGTAGGGTGCGGTCAAATCATGGTTTAACGACCGCCAACAGTGTGCTTTAGCTTGTTAGTAGAACTACTCGCTAGGAGTTGCTTGGGTGTTAATGTTTGGAAATAGCTTCTAGAGTGCACCGATTCACCCCCCCCCCTCTCGGTCACACGATCCTTACAAGTGGTATCAGAGCCAAGTGCTCATTATTAGAGCTTTACTACCTTGAGTCGTGACCGGGATTGCGTGTGGGAAAATGGAGTCCACTCATAATGACGTTTCTAACACTTCCATCGCCTCTACATTGATTGAGCCTTATGATTGTGTGCTTAATGGCATTTCCTACTATGATATGCGCGATGAGTATGATGAGCTTGTCTTGGATGATAATGAGGATATCACTAACTTTGCCTCTCGCTTGTATGTTCTTGCTAGGAAACTCATGACAATGGGCTATCCTTCTATTATGCACAAGCATGTTGTGAAGAAGCTTATTCGATCTCTACCACTCGCACGGTTTGGCCTTCTCGCTTTTGCTCGAGTGGATGAGTTTGTGAACATGCCCTATGATGAGGTGGTTGCTATCCTCTCCTCTCTTGAGGAGGATATCAAGAAGGGCAAGGATATCTCTCGTCCAAGTGACAATCAACACATTGAAGCTCAACCTCTACCTCAAACTCAATCATCATCTCGTGTTGGTGAAGGGTCTTCTTCTCGGGATCAAGAGGATGGATATATCAAGTATTGTGATGAGTTGGACCACATCTCCATGAAGCCAAATGAAGATCTTGTTGAGTTTGCTCTTCGGATGGATTCTCTCATGAAGAGGATAAATGAGAACAAGCTTTGGATAGTCACCAAGGAAGAAGGTCTCAAGAGGTTTCTTGATGCTTTGCCGAAGGACAAGTATGGTGATCACTTTGAGTTTGAAAGCTTTGAGCTTGAGTTATACTCTATTGAAGAAGCCATTGAGGTCATCACAAGAAGAAGAACTCGCTCTATGCTCTCTAACACATTCAAGACCCCAAGTGATGATGAGGAAGAGGATGAAGATGATGAGAACAAGATTCCCAATTTCTATTGTGATGATGCTTGTTCAATGTGACGGTGATGACGACCCGAAGCCTATCAAAGAATATCACATGAAGGGAAAAGTCTTGCCATCCCTCTTTGAAGAGTACTACATCTTGTATGAACCGGGTCTTGCCGGTCGGGCTCACTATCTCCTCTTCAACATGTATGATGAGTACTATAAGAGAGATGAGGAGTCTTGGCTTGATTGTTGGAAGAGACTTCTTGTTTTGGTGGCTAGAGTGAACTCTTTTGAAGGAGAGGACAAAATTAGTGATGAGCATGCTATTCACACGGTGATTTCTATGCTACCATACAATAGGAAGCTTCACATTCTAAATGATCTTAATGATGATATTAGTGGGATGACTCTCAAAGAGATTATCTTGATGGCACTATCTTATGAGAATCAAATCTACAACATTCTTGAGTTCTTCAATGCTAGTGGAGATGTGGGAAGGTTTCAAGGTCTTCCTCTTGGAACTCGTGTCATACACATGGGTGTTGATCGGAGCATGTGGAGACACAATGGAGTCACCAAGGCAATGATTGACGCCTTGGATTGGACTTGGACTTTCTCAATGGAGTTCGTATGGCCTACATCAAGAGCATGGAAGAGGTAAATGACATGTCAATTGATTCTCATGATACTAACCCTCCTCTTTGCTTGATGGCTACTTCCAAGGTGAACTACAAGATTGGTGGCAAACATTGGGTGTTGGATAGTGGGTGCACTCAACACATGACCGGGACTTCATCCATATTCACCAACTTGGAAGAAAATGAAGATCATGACAATGTTACCTTTGGAGACAACTCGAAGCATAAAGTAAGAGGCCTTGGTAAGGTGGCCATCTCAAATGACCTCTCAATTTCTAACGTGCTTCTTGTTGAGTCTCTAAACTTCAATCTTCTATCCGTTGCTCAAATATGTGATCTTGGCTTTTCTTGTAACTTTGATGCCAATGGGGTGGTTCTTCGCAATGATGCTATGGGTCTCACTATCAAGGGCTTTCGTCATAATAATCTATATGTTGTTGATTTTGAGACTAACATTGTTGCCCCTAGCACTTGTCTTTGCACTAAATCCTCTCTAGGTTGGCTATGGCATCGGATGCTAGCTCACATTGGTATGAATCAACTCAAGCATGTAATGAAGAACAAGCTAGTGAGAGGAGTCAAGGATGTCACCTTTGAGAAGGACAAATTGTGTAGTGCATGTCAAGCCGGGAAGCAAATGGCTTCACCTCACCCATCCAAGAATTTCTTGTCAACCTCAAGACCTCTCGAACTCTTACACATTGATCTCTTCGGGCCTACAACTTATGTGAGCATTGGTGGAAATCTCTATTGCTTGGTGGTAGTGGACGATCACTCAAGATATACTTGGGTATTCTTTCTTGAGAACAAGGCACAAGCAATTGGGATATTCAAGAAGTTTGCTAGAAGAGTGCAAGTTGAGTATGGGCATCACATCAAGAAGATTCGGAGTGACAATGGGACGGAGTTTAAAAACTCCATCATTGAGGATTATTGTGATGAGATTGGCATCAAGCATGAGTTCTCGGCTACATACACTCCTCAACAAAATGGTGTTGTTGAGAGGAAGAACAAGACCCCTATCACTCTTGCTCGTGCTATGATTGATGAGTACAATACTCCGGAGAAGTTTTGGGCAGAAGCTATCAACACCGCATGCTACACCTCCAACCGGATCCATCCTCACAAGTTGCTAAACAAGACCCCCTATGAAGTGCTTTTTGGAAGGAGACCTCACAAGAAACTTATGATATGCAATTTGATGAATCTCACGGGTCTTAAGAAGACCCTCCATCTTCTCATATCGTAGGTGATGAACCCGTGGAGGAAGCTTTGAGGGACATGCCCGTTGGTGAAGTTATTCCTCCGACACCTCCTCCAACAACTTCATCAAGTGGACGTTCTACGAGTACATCTCAAGAGAATCCAAGCTTTTCCTCAAGTGATCAACATCAAGCTCCTACAAGCGAACCGCAACAAGCATCGAGTCAAGCTCCTTCAAGCGAATCGCAACAAGCAACGAGTCAAGCTACACCAAGTGAACCGCAACAAGTACCATCAAGTGATCTACCTCATGCATCCATGAGCCAAGCTTCACCGAGCAATCAAGAACAAGCACAATCTACTTCCACTCAAAATGTTGGCTTGGGTTCACCTCTTCGACAACAAGACACTCACGTCTCCAAGGACAAGCCGCAAGAGACGCGCAAGACACATCGCCGGCTCCACCTCCTCCTCGACAAGAACCTTCAAGGAAGCACAAACCTATTGCTCGGGTTCATTCACGTGATCTCATCATTGGGAGTCCTTCTCAAGGGATAAAGACTAGGAGAAGTCAATATAAGCCTAATTATGTTGATGAAGCTAACATTATTGAGAACTTCTCTTTTGTCTCTACCCTAGAGCCGAAGACGATCGAGGAAGCCTTGAAAGATCACAAGTGGGTGCAATCCATGCAAGAGGAGCTCAAGAACTTCAAGAGAAATGATGTTTGGAAGTTGGTGAAGCGGCCCAAGCGAGCCAATGTCATTGGCGTTAAATGGGTCTTCAAGAACAAGCAAGATGAGAAGGGAGCAATCATGAGGAACAAGGCAAGGCTAGTGGCGAAGGGCTACTCTCAAGTTGAAGGCGTTGATTTTGAGGAGACCTTCGCCCCCGTCGCGCGTCTTGAGGCTATAAGAACCCTTCTTGCTTATACTTCTCATTTTGATTTTAAACTTCACCAAATGGATGTGAAAAGTGCTTTTCTCAATGGACTAATCAATGAAGAAGTTTATGTAGAGCAACCTCCCGGCTTCGAGGACCCCGAGCATCCGGACTATGTGTACAAGCTTAAGAAGGCTCTCTACGGACTCAAACAAGCACCAAGAGCATGGTATGAACGACTTCGAGATCATCTCATCGCCAAAGGCTACAAGATCGGTAGTATCGACAACACTCTCTTTACTAAGCATATTGGTGATGATCTTTTTGTTTGTCAAATCTATGTTGATGATATCATCTATGGCTCCACTAACGAAATCTATAATGATGAGTTCCATGCTCTCATGAAGAAAGAATTTGAGATGTCCATGATAGGTGAACTTCATGTCTTCCTCGGTTTTCAAGTAAAGCAAATGAAGGAGGGCACGTTCATCTACCAAGAGAAGTACACTCGAGATCTTCTCAAGAGGTTCGGCATGGAGGACTCCAAGAGCTACGACACACGAATGGCTACAAGTATCCCTCTTGATGTGGATGCAAAAGGTATACCGGTAGACCCTGAACTCTATCGTTCTATGATTGGTTCACTTCTTTACCTTACCGCATCTACACCGGATACCATGTTTAGTGTGTGCCTTTGTGCTCGATATCAAGCTAACCCTAAGGAGTCTCATATGAGTGCCGTGAAAAGAATTCTGAGGTACATCAAGAACACTCCTACAATGGGCCTTTGGTACCCAAAAGGCTTGGATTTTGGACTTGTTGGCTATGCGGACTCAGATTTCGCCGGTTGCAAAGTGAGTAGAAGAGTACCTCCGGTGGATGTCAATTTCTTGGACAATCACTCATCTCATGGAGTTTCAAGAAACAAAATTGTGTGGCTATCTCGACGACGGAGGCGGAATATTTGGCGGCCGGTGCTTGTTGTGCTCAACTCCTATATATGAAGCAAACCTTATTGGACTATGGACTATCTTATGGGCAAGTGCTTCTCTATTGTGATAGCGAAAGTGCTATCAATATGGCTCTCAACAAGGGTGATCACGGCCATGCGAACCATATTGAAGTCAAGCATCACTTCATCCGAGATCATGTGGCTAAGAAGGATATTGAATTGGTTGGTGTTCGGACTCATGAACAATTGGCGGACATCTTCACCAAGCTACTTGACAAGAAGACCTTTTGTAAGCTTCAGGGAGAACTTAATGTTCTCGACCTCTCCGACTTCACTTGATATCCTTGAGCTTACTTTTGTATATATGTATATATACCTTGCTTGTTTTTGTTTGTGTTGTTGTTTTTGTGTGTTCTTCTTGTTTTGTAGGACCGGCAACTAACCTTTTTGAGATAGCAATGAGCATGGGTTAAGCTTGGGATTGGTGGCACTTGGCTCCCGAGGCTTTGAAGAAGAGGCTCTTTGTGATCAAGCTCAAGAAGGGCTCACAATTGTTGTTGGTAACTTCGCTCTTAGCTTTCTCTTTGTTTTACCCTTAAAGCATCATGCATTGTACACTCATCATGTTTTTGCATTAGCATCATGCATTCTTGCATAAGTTTCTCGGCGCCGAGCACTCATCTAGGGGGAGTTGCTTATTCACAATATGAGTATATGACCTCCTATGATGACTATATAGCAATGCTATATGAGCTTCATGCTATTGAACCATGATTTTTGAGCTCCTAGGTTAAATCCACTTGCGCGGCTCAAAGTCTAAGGGTTCATACATTTCCATCATCATCAACTAACCCCTATGTACTTCAAGACAATATTCTTTTGAGAATGTGTGTAGGGATAATTGTTGGAAGATGGAGAATCATGAATCAAGGGGGAGCTTCACGCCAAATCGAGTAACTCTTTTTCCCACTCGTCTCATACGTTTACACTAACCTTTCTTCCTTGGTAGACTCTTTTTGAGTGATAGATGCCAAAGGGGGAGAAGAGTTCGGGCTTAATGATCGAGTATGAGAAGTGGAAGAGTAAAGGAGATGTCACCTCAAGGGGGAGTTTGTACAAATGAAGATCAAGTGATCAAGATGATCGATCTTCACACGATCTTGAGGTGATGAAGAAGAAGCAATGCCGTCTCAAGGGGGAGTTGGCGCAAATGTCACCTCAAGGAGGAGTTTGTACAAACGAAGATCAAGTGATCAAGATGATCGATCTTCACACAATCTTGAGTTGATGAAGAAGAAGAAGCAATGCCGTCTCAAGGGGGAGTTGGCGCAAATGAAGATCAAGTGATCAAGATGATCGATCTTCACACAATCTTGAGATTGGTGCATTTGTCAAGGGGGAGCGGAATTCCACAAAGTAAGTATGAAGGTAAACCCCCTGGAACTATTGCTTGTCATAGCTCTTTGTGCTTTCTTTCACTTGTGATATGAGTTTTTGCTCTAACTTGTGACTTCTTTTGAGCTATGACTTGCCTAGACCTAATCAACAAGGTAACTATCTCTCTATCTTATACTTGTTGTTTAGTGTCTGTTAGCGGTTCTTATGCGATAAAATTAAATTCATTAATTCCGCAAGCGCACGGATCACCATTGTAGCATTTCACCTTGGAGTATTCCAGGGTTATCGTATTTATATTTCCGCAGGGAAGTAGAGCAAAAGGAAGCTGAAAAATAGCTATGCATTGGATAATTTGGAGAAAGAAATAATGTATCAACTATACTTGAGACGGGGGTAAGATAGGCATGATAGATAAGGGTGGCACACACATCCTCAAATCCAAGGTAATAAAAGAAATAAAACATAGTATACATTTGGGAGAGCAACGAGATAGAGTTAAGGCTACCTGTATGTTCATCTATTATTTACTTTTCTAGTAGTCAAGTCTACAAAGATTATTTACTCTAGCTAAGCTCATACACATACAAGTCATGTCGTTTCGGGGCACACACGTGCTAGGTTAACCGATGAACCTAGTTCAAACCTAGGGAACCGTATGCTATAATTAAGACCCTGCTGAGTCCAACCCGGACGTGGTGGATTACAGAGACCGGTGCAGCTGTCACATACACTCGCGGCTACCATCCTCCGTGGAGTTGGGTGCCAAACGTGCATAGGCCAAGATCTAAGCGCCACGCTTACAACCCGCCTAGAGGAGCTACTCTTGATCAACGGAGCAGTCCTATCTAAGAATGAACAAGCACAGATTTCACACGACGTCATCTCCGACGACGGCACTCTCTCGTACTCGCTATTCCAACAATCACGAATCCCACAACAAGACTTCTACGAGCACTTACTTAACGAATAAATAAACTAAATAGAAAAGAACTACTAAAATAAATAAATAAAGATAAAACTAAATATAATTATATTGAATAAAATAATATCTCAAGAGTAAGAAACAAAAAACTATACCGAACTCCGAGAAGACTCCGGAAGCCCGAGAGAGCTCTCACTCTACTCTACTCTACTCTAACTCCCAAAGCTACTACTCAACTAAACGAATGAACACTTGGATGAAGTGTGATGGTGCGAATTGCTTCGGAGGCCGAGGGGTCCAATTTATAGCTTGTGAAGGCGGTGGAAGCACCCTGGCCGACTTTGGAGAGGCGGCGGCGACAAAGTCGGCCGGCCGGCCTAGGGGGGTGGCCGGCCGGCCGTCCCTTCTGTCGGTTGGCCACCGTCTTCTGCCTCGACGCTCCAGATCATCTCCTGATGGCGGTCCGAAGGTCGGTTCCTTGCTGGGGTCGGCAGAATTGAAGTGAGGGCCAAGTAAAGGCCCAAATGGCCCACCTTCTAGAATGACGGTGGAATTCTGCCGGGCTGGGCTTGAATTATGCGTTGAAGATTATTTTCCAGCCCACTGGAGGAAACCTGGGGCCTGTGGCCACCAGGTGGGGCCGGCCGGCCAGGGTATTTCCCTGACTGGGCCCACTTTTCTCCATTATTCACTCCTGCATCCAAATATTCACCAAAACCTGTGGAGTAGCATTATTCCTAACTACTATGCACAAAATCTTGGTGTTATGTATTTATTTACCGGTAGGGTGGCGGTCAAAACATGGTTTAACGACCGCCAACAACCTCCCCAAGCTTAAACTTTGCTCGTCCCGAGCAAACTCAACTCAGGGTACCGGCGGATCAGGAGTTACAAAGAAGCGCCCCATGGGTAATAAAGATGCAACAACATACTCCCTAAACAGTGGTAAGTTTTCGAGAGCACAAAATATTCATGAGTGTTGCAGAAATCGTGGGGCTTATATGTCACACCTTGTCATGCAGCATTGAAGACTAGAACGGCATTTTCGGACAAGTACACAATTCTAGCAACTATGCATCCAGAGTTTTTATGTGCTGCAAGGTGCAAAAACTCTCCTTTGTTTTGGGTGGCACTTCTCTTACCACTCCGATGTGAGTTCTATTCCTACAAGCTTCACTCATCCTACCTTCTATCAAATGAGGCTTTGTATGTGGAGCTTGGTAAGGAATGCACAAATGTTATGTATTTATTGTAAAGCTAAAGAATGAGTCTCAATCAACATAACAACTCCGTTTATTTTGGTCATAGGAAATAATGTGATGGAGGGGGAGAAAATGAACTCACACTTGTGGAAGAGGGTTTTGAAAAACATTGGTCCTTTGCTTAAGATGTTTATGATAAGAACCACATAGCATTGACTTTTGTCATGCAACCATGGAGTTTTTTTTTTTTGACTACTCCGTGGTGCAAGGGGCCATAAATTTTGAATGGTTCAATGAAATATCTTGAAATATTCTTGAGCATTTTGGATGGACCAAAAGTTTTGCAAACTCTGAAAAATGTTTGGTTGATTTATCCAAACATTCCCCTTTTTATTTGGTAGAGAGAAATTTTCGAAAACACATGCGAAGGAATTATGACCAAAATTAGGAGTGCTTAGTTTCAAGAGTACATCAAACCTTAACAAAACTCAATACATAAACAAACGGCTATGAGTGGGGCTGTTTCGAATATTATGATAGGGCTCTGGTAGGTAAATAAATCCTCACACTAAGAGAAGTGTGCCAAAACAGAAGGGTTTTAGGTACTTGCAGCAATTCAAGAAAAACGTCTCTGGATGAAACCATACTAAGAAATTGCAACATGTCCTAATCATGCCATATCACACTCCACAATGCTCAGACTTGGTGTATCAAATGCAACCCACGGAAATAAGCACGACTCATGATGTGATCATGCTCAAGTAAAAATAACACATATGTCAGGAGTAGAGGTTGCATCTATGCGACACATGGGAAGCTAATTTGTAACTCGATCATCATTTCCCTTAAGCGTAGCATAACACCAAGATTCTAGCATTTATTCGAAACAGGGAGTTCTATTTATTTATTAAGGAAAGTTGGGAATACTTACCTGGGGGTCCTCCACAAGCTTGAGTCTTTGCAAGACTCGAGCTTGTATTGAACTCCTTCTTACCTGGGGGCCCTCCCCAAGCTTGAGTCTTTGTAAAACTTGAGCTTGATTCAGGCTCTTCCTCCTCCTTCTTGACCTGCAAAAAAGAGCGAGGATGATATAAGTGGCTGGCCCCTAATGAGCATCGCCGGGAATCCTATTATTTTTGTTTTTTGTAGTTTATGAAAAGAAAAACAAGTGCTAGGCCTAGCTAGAATAACGATTGAGATGGCCTCCCCAATCGGAGGGCTCTCATTTTTACGTCTTTGAGCTAGACGTTCTCCATGTCTTCAACTTGTTTGGACCTCGCTCGCTGGAGAATCTGGCGAGGTAGAGGTTTCTTCTTTCTTCCGCCACATCTTGGTTGTCTTCTTTGTGTTGGTGGCGGCGACCTTTTCTTTAATAGGCGCCTTTGTTGTACTCTCATCGGTCGATACCGTAGCTGCCTTCTTTTTCCTTGAGCGCCTCGCTCTCCTCTTCTTAGGCGATTGTGACTCGCCTACTCCTTCTTGCGGAGGAGTAAGAGGGGCTTGAGGTGTGTTTGGCGGCTGAGGCATCCTCCTTGGAGTCCTCCAATA
The DNA here is from genome assembly GCA_012490785.1 of Eragrostis nindensis. Taxonomy (NCBI): domain Eukaryota; kingdom Viridiplantae; phylum Streptophyta; class Magnoliopsida; order Poales; family Poaceae; genus Eragrostis; species Eragrostis nindensis. Next base: position 683,968 of record JAAXCT010000055.1, read on the forward strand.
TTTTGCTAGCCTTCTTGCATTCTCTCTTTCCAGATAGTCTCTCATGTATGCAATGAGCTTGTCTGGTTGTGGCATGGGTGGAGTAATCTCAATCTTCTCCACTCTCCTTGGGTCCTTTCCATATATGACCCGTACTTGCTTGCATTGTTCAACCTTGGGTTTGAAGCTGAACGTCTCTTCCCTGCCGTTGAAGTCCAAGTGGATCTCTCCTGCCCCCACGTCGATGTTGGCATTGGTGGTGCTCAAGAACGGCCTCCCAAGGATGAGAGGGGTCTTGACATCCACCTCCATGTCAAGCACAACGAAGTCGACGGGGACGAAGAAGTTTCTGATCTGTACGGGGACGTCTTCGGCAATACCCGCAGGATGACGAACGGACTGATCTGCGAGCTGCAAGCACATAGCCGTAGGCGATAATGGACAGTTTAACCTGTCATATACCGTCTTGGGCATAACGCTCACGCTTGCACCCAAGTCACAAAGCGCTTGAGAGAAGTGCTGGCTGCCAATCGAACACGGGATAGTAGGGCATCCTGGATCCTTCTTCTTCTCCGGAAGAATGTTCAGAATGGCTGCGCTGCATTCTTCTGTAAGCTTCACTACCTCCATTGCTGGAATGGGGCGCTTGTTGTTGAGGATGTCCCGGAAATACCTAGTGTAAGTAGGTACCTGCATGTCATCAAGCAGCGGAATATGCACATATATATGTCGGATAGCCTCAACAAATTTATCAAAGCGCTCATCCACAGTGAGCTTCTTCCTGCGGTCGGGGTAAGGCAGGCCTGTAGTGTCAAAATACTCATGGGGTGCTGCCTTAGGTGGAGCTTGCTCAACGGGAGGATCTGTCGTTGGTTCCTCCTCGGAGCTCTCCTTCTCGGCGTCTTCCTCTTCAGGGACCTTCTTTTCTGGAACCTTTTTACCGGCCTTCTCCTTGGGGGCTGCATTTGGTGTCTTTCTCTCTGCACCCTTGGGGTAAGGTAGGTCCACAGTACCTCTTCCTCCCCTGGTGGTGATAGCGCTAACACTCTCCTTCGTACGAGGAGCCTGCACAGCTGAAGCTATTTGCGCTATTTGCGTTTCTAGCATTTTGTTATGGCTTAGGTGATTCTGCAGAGCAGTGCTGAACGACTCTAGCTTGGCATCTATGCTCTCTAAAGCCTTGTCGGTAGTAAGAAACTTCTTACTGATGCTGTCATTGATCTTGACCTGGCCGAGAACTAGATCTTTGATAGAGGGCTCATAACGGGAAAGATTACCATAGTTACCTCCCTGATTCTTGTTGAAGGAGAGGTCGGGTCTGGAGTTCCAGCCGTAGTTGTTCTGGGAGCGGTACCCATTGCCATTGTTGAGGAAATTGCATTCCTCTCTCGCATTTGGGCAATTGATGCCCGTATGCCCCACGTTGCCGCATTCCTCACATGTCATGCGGGAATCCGCAACTTGCAGGTCCTGTGGAGACTCCACCTTGCGGAGAGCTGATCGAGCTTGATGGCGAGCATGTCCATTGTCTCCACTTGGTGCACTCCACGGGTCTTGGTGCTCGCCGCTTGGCGTTCACCATGAGTCTGGTTGGCCGCCACCTTCTCAATCAACTTCTTAGCGTTCTTCACGCTAAGGGAGAAGAAGGAGCCGCCTGCTGCGGCGTCGAGGTGCTCTCGAGCGGACGGCCTCAAACCGTGGTAGAAACTCTGTATGAGGAGCCATTCCTCCATGCCATGGTGTGGGCATGAGAGAACGTACTCCTGCATCCTGTCCCAGGATTCCGCGGTCGACTCATCTGCGAGCTGTTGGAAGCCCGATATCTTGTTCCGCAGGGCAGTCGTCTTGCCCGGCGGGAAGAACTTGGCGAGGAAGGCATTGGAGCATGCCGTCCACGTGTCGAGAGATTCTTGGTTCGCGTAGAACCACTGAAGAGCCTTCCCCAACAGAGAGAATGGGAAAAGCTGCAGTCGGATAGCGTCCTGAGATGCATCCTTTATAACGAAAGTGTTGCACGTCATCAGGAACCTTTAGAGGTGAGCATTTGCATCCTCCGACGGCTTCCCACAGAAAGGACTAGCCAAGATCATGTTGATCAAGGCTGGCTTGAGCTCGTAGTCCTTGTTGGTGATGCGCGGGTTGGGACCCACGCGGATGTTCTCCGTAGTCGGCGCGGAGAAGTCATTGATCGTCTTCTCAACAACGGGGTCGGCCATGGTGTTGTTCGTTGAGGAGGCCCTGACAACCGGTGGAGGAGACGATTCGAGAGCCAGAGCGTTCTTGCGGATCTGTTTGGTGAGTTTTGCTCGAACTTTCCTCAAGAACTGCTCTGGATCTGAGTGGAAGTTTTCTGGTAGGTCGAAACCAGTCATGCACAGTCCTGTTTCAAATTTTCACAAGAAGAAAAACCAGGACAAGGGTAAGCCCGCAAAAGTAAGTGATAATCATTCTTCTCACAAACTTCAATGCATTTATTCAGTTCCTAGCTGCTACTTCCCCGGCAACGGCGCCAGAAATGCTTGTTGGCGGTTCTTATGCGATAAAATTAAATTCATTAATTCCGCAAGCGCACGGATCACCATTGTAGCATTTCACCTTGGAGAAAGAAATAATGTATCAACTATACTTGAGACGGGGGTAAGATAGGCATGATAGATAAGGGTGGCACACACATCCTCAAATCCAAGGTAATAAAAGAAATAAAACATAGTATACATTTGGGAGAGCAACGAGATAGAGTTAAGGCTACCTGTATGTTCATCTATTATTTACTTTTCTAGTAGTCAAGTCTACAAAGATTATTTACTCTAGCTAAGCTCATACACATACAAGTCATGTCGTTTCGGGGCACGCACGTGCTAGGTTAACCGATGAACCTAGTTCAAACCTAGGGAACCGTATGCTATAATTAAGACCCTGCTGAGTCCAACCCGGACGTGGTGGATTACAGAGACCGGTGCAGCTGTCACATACACTCGCGGCTACCATCCTCCGTGGGGTTGGGTGCCAAACGTGCATAGGCCAAGATCTAAGCGCCACGCTTACAACCCGCCTAGAGGAGCTACTCTTGATCAACGGAGCAGTCCTATCTAAGAATGAACAAGCACAGATTTCACACGACGTCATCTCCGACGACGGCACTCTCTCGTACTCGCTATTCCAACAATCACGAATCCCACAACAAGACTTCTACGAGCACTTACTTAACGAATAAATAAACTAAATAGAAAAAACTACTAAAATAAATAAATAAAGATAAAACTAAATATAATTATATTGAATAAAATAATATCTCAAGAGTAAGATACAAAGAACTATACCGAACTCCGAGAAGACTCCGGAAGCCCGAGAGAGCTCTCACTCTACTCTACTCTACTCTAACTCCCAAAGCTACTACTCAACTAAACTAATGAACACTTGGATGAAGTGTGATGGTGCGAATTGCTTCGGAGGCCGAGGGGTCCAATTTATAGCTTGTGAAGGCGGTGGAAGCACCCTGGCCGACTTTGGAGAGGCGGCGGCGACAAAGTCGGCCGGCCGGCCTAGGGGGGTGGCTGGCCGGCCGTCCCTTCTGTCGGTTGGCCACCGTCTTCTGCCCCGACGCTCCAGATCATCTCCTGATGGCGGTCCGAAGGTCGGTTCCTTGCTGGGGTCGGCAGAATTGAAGTGAGGGCCAAGTAAAGGCCCAAATGGCCCACCTTCTAGAATGACGGTGGAATTCTGCCGGGCTGGGCTTGAATTATGCGTTGAAGATTATTTTCCAGCCCACTGGAGGAAACCTGGGGCCTGTGGCCACCAGGTGGGGCCGGCCGGCCAGGGTATTTCCCTGGCTGGGCCCACTTTTCTCCATTATTCACTGCTGCATCCAAATATTCACCAAAACCTGTGGAGTGCATTATTCCTAACTACTATGCACAAAATCTTGGCGTTATGTATTTATTTACCGGTAGGGTGGCGGTCAAAACTTGGTTTAACGACCGCCAACAGTGTCTTGATCGAGTTGCGTTTTTATCTTGGCTTTTGTCATTACATCTTTTATCTTCTCGATCATTTTTATCATGGTTGTCATCCATCACCAAAAAGGGGGAGATTGTAAGCTTCATGACCATTGGAGTTAGGGAAACCCCAAGGTATGAATGTTTTGGTGATAGGATGAGAACCATGAACGTGACTAACACTCTTTGTGAGATCTCATAGGTCACATATAAAGGAAGCTCCGTCCGTTGGTGGTGAACGCCAACACACCATGAACTTAATGACAAGGATGATTGGTTGCCTTCATCTACACAAAAACGGACTTGATGGAGTCGCGGAGAAGTTATGGATCAAGGCTAAGGACATGCTAGATCCAAGCGTGTGTTGCTTGGTTAGATGTTAGCTTGAGTCCATAGGAAAAACCGGACTATCAAGAGGGTTCGAGGTGGTCCTCTTAGTGCACACTAGTTATAGAGATCATTGGATGCATGGTGAGTCTCTCAGGGGCTAGGGTGGCAGAAGAGGAGTGAAGGAACCAAGAATGAAAATGTTGGAAGCAAGGATCGAAGAAATAGTCGAGTTCCAGCAGAAGTTAAGCCACCGTATGATGCGGTGCCAGTCACCGTACGATACGGTGACTGCAGCAGATGAAGACCAGAGAAGCAGGGTTTCTGGCAGAGAAGTGAAGAAGTCACCGTATAATGCGGTGGGTGTCACCGTATGATACGGTAGGCACTGAAGAAAAGTCCAGAGAAGAGGATGTTCTGGCAGATGAAGACAGAGGTCACCGTGTGATACGGTGAGGTGTCACCGTATGATACGGTGGGCACCGTATGATTTCCAGAGAGTTGGCAGTTGCTGGAAGCTGAAGAAGTCGAAGCCACCGTATGATACGGTGGGATTCACCGTATGATGCGGTGATACCTGAAGAAGGAAATCCAGAGATGGAGATGCCCTGGCAGGTGACAGGATGGTCACCGTATGATACGGTGCTCAGGGTCACCGTATCATACGGTGACTTGGTTTCTGGTCACTTTTGGGCAACGGCTAGTTTGAAGTTGGTGGCCTATATATAGCTGGTTGCTCGCCCCTTTGAGGGAGAAGTGTGAAGCACTTGAGAAGGATTTGGAGAGATCCTAGTGCTTGAGAGAGTAACAAGTTGCATCCTTTGATCTCTAGGCTAGTGTGAGCTTGAGAGAGTCATCTAGGTCTGTTACTCTTGGTCTATGACAAGGCCTAGACCGGTTAGGCGTCGGTGTTGAGCTGTCCAAGGAGATTGTGGAAGCCGACACAAGTTTGTACACGGTCTTGGAGCTTCCCGTGCGAAAGAAGCATCACTAGTGGAGCGCCCTTTGGCACGAATCAAGTGCGGAGCCTTACCTCCGGAAGAGTACCTGGGAGAGAGCCCGGCAGGACGCGCCCGCGACTTCACTCGGAGGGTGAAGTGTGCTCTAGGAGGGATCGCCATCGAGCGGAGGGACGGGGTCGAGACTCCGGCGGGAGTGACCCAACGTGGAGTAGGGGAAGGCGCCATCCTTCCGAGACCACGGGAAAAATCATGAGCATTCTCTATCCCTTCTCCTTTACTACATGCATTTACTTATCGCACTACATATGATTGCTTGTAATATTTGAGTTGTGCCTATATCTTGCTTGTGTGCTTACCTTGGTTCTTACTAGCTTCATTAGTATTGCTTGTTTGCGTTGCTCGTGTGCTTACTTGTTGTAGCCTTTTTTAGTAGCTCTAAAGACTCTACTTAGTGTGACTAGTATCTTTGGTTGCCTTGTCTCTAGTTATCTAGTTGCCTTGCTTTGCCTAGCTTAAGTCTTCCGCTATCTATATATCTTGTGCTAGGTTGCTAGTGTGGTGTACTTGTGTTATCTATATGCACTAGCTATATATGTAAGGATACTCCTTAGTGTGCTTTAGTTTGTTAGTAGAACTACTCGCTAGGAGTTGCTTGGGTGTTAGTGTTTGGAAATAGCTTCTAGAGTGCACCGATTCACCCCCCTCAGTCACACGATCCTTACACCCGACGACGTCACCAGAAAAGGGTAACCCCGTCAACATTGACACGTCCTGCAACGTGACTGCCATCTCTCCGAACGGAAAGTGAAACGTGTGGGTCTCTGGCCTCCATCGGTCGACCAGAGCTAACAGAAGTGAACGGTCAAACGGGAAGCGGCGAGACCGCTTCACGTGTTCGTCCCCCACAGCTGCCTCGTCGTGGTCGTCATCTGTAGCCTGAATCATCCGAGCGAGAGGGAGCAACCCAGCGCGAGCCAACCTGCAAAACCAGTTTGGTCATTAGTCCCCAACGTACATAAAACATTGTTAAAATAAATAAATGCATGTGCTTAACCTGGGAAACCACCGAGAGTCAAGTCTCCAAGCCTTAGCTGGTGTGTGGGCTATCAGAACAGCAAGTGACTATGCGCCACGTGTGGTCAGCTGGTAGGCACGGTGTCGCTGGTCCAAAGAAGGGTCCAAAAGCTCGTCAGGCGGCTCCATCCCTACAAGACATTAAGACATTTTAGAATCTAATAACATAATAAATTAAAACACACGACAACTAAAAAGTACCAACACAGGATTACTAATGCAATACATATATTTTAGAAATTACTTTTCAACAATTTCATACAGAAATAAGTTTTACACATAAAAGGTACACATGACTCGAATACAACTTAGTTCATACATGAATGACATAAGCATACAAGTGTACTAATTATGACAATTATACAACATAGCCATCATTCGCAGGTGCTTGGTGTGCTCTGCGACGACAAATAGTTGAAGGTCCGGCTTCACCACCTTTAGTCTGCGGGCAATCTTTCACCTTGTGACCATAGTCATCATACTCTATGCACCTCCTAATAGGCCCTCCAACCTCTGATTCATCCATGTCATTGCGTATACGCCTAGTCAGAATAATTCATTTGCTACCAAATTAGCAGTGAGGTTGCGGTGCTTTCGATCAACATTTTCCAATGTGGAACTGTGTTCGACAACTCTAGATGCCATCCAGTGTGTCTCGTGCTTCGGCTTGAATGCGTGAACATAAAAATTGCATCCATCATTTCTGCACTTTACACTGTACTTAACGGGGCTAGAGTTCACAACATACACCTCTCTAAGTGATGTCACTGCCCAACGCGCCACAGCGTCTTTCAGTTCAAAACGATTAGTGAAGACCTGATTCAGTTGAATCAATGACCTATACTCCCAACGGGAACCACGGTTGTTCATAACTTCTATCCTCGTTTTATCCTCCCTGTTCCATTCATCTGGGATGGGATTATTGGACCAATTTTCATCATCGTCATCGTCTTCCTGATCATCATCGTCATTGAGAGAATTAGTTAACATATGCTCCTCATGCATTGCATTACGATCCACGTTCTCAATCTCTTCAAGTATTGCTTCATTATCCTCACCCGCGTCGGCCTGGCCCTCAGCAACCTCAGCCTGACCCATGTTCCCATGCTCAACCACCTCATGCCTAACTTCCTCCGTCGCCCTTGCAATTTCATGATGACGATTATCTTGTCCAATCTCTAATGTTGCACTGGTCTGTGAAACAGCACAAGCGTCATCACACAATTCTCTCGGACACGCTTGCACTAGCATAATTAAAGAAGCATGTCGTTTCCGACACCAATTCAACCAGCTCAACCACTTCTCCGTCCGATGAACTTCCTTCAGCTCCCAAAAAATTGGATTTGTACTACGACTCCACAAGCATTGCACCTTAATAGAATAAACCATTGGGTCTAGTTGCATAAATCGGGTCAACCACATTCTCATCTCTATCATCCTTGTGCCATCAGGATTAGGGTGCTCAATATCCACAAAAGGAAAATTGCTCAAGTCAACATCATATGGACCATGTCAGATTTCCCCACTGCCGTAGTAAATTCTAAGACTTGGCATATTCGACGTGACCGCGCCTAAAAAATCATAAAACAAATTTCTATAGTCTCACTATTTTTCTTTGTACGCTATATAAACATATGATTAATTTGCATGTCTCGACACAATTCCAAAATTATAAATAGATATCAATACTAACTAATCTTCATTTAAAACTAAATTTATATCTATTATACTAAATTTACATTTATTCTACTCAACTAAAGTTACTTATATCTATTCTACCAAATTTACATATATATTACTAATAATTTTATTCTACTTAATTACTTTTAATAGAATATATTCTACTCAATCGATTACATGCAACATCCTTTTTTTTGTTCAACTCCCTGTTCTATTAAATCGATTTCATGCTACTGGATTCACATTGACAATGCAGCTTAATTTTTTTTAAAAAACAAGAGCTTCTTCTACCTTCAGCCGGCCCGATGGCCGGAGCTCCCTCCCCGCGCGCGCGTCGGACTCCACCCCCGCCGCCCTGCAACCGCCGGCCACCCGCCGCCCTACAGCCGCCGCCTCAACGCAGCCCGCCGCCCGCCGCCTCGCCGCCGCCGCGTCGCCGCCGCCCAGCCTCGCGCCGCAGCCCAGCCCCGCCACCAGGTCGCCTCCGCCACACACGCGACAGCAAGAGAGAGAGAGAGATGGCGGAGAGAGAGGGACGCGAATAATTGAGAAGGGGAGTAGTCGTGCGTTGGTTGCACGACTACCTATTTTCATGCGACCAGCGCACGACTACTCTGTCCCCAACAGTTACACCCGATTCTTCGCACGCCCGTGACTAGAAATCCAGTTGTCGTGCAACCAACACACTCCTATTTTCGTGAGACCAGTGCACGACAACCCGTATTTCGTGTGTTCAACGCACGATTACCCCATTTTCGCGTAACTAACGCACGAAAACTAAGTTTTCGTGCAACCAACGCACTACTGAGTATTATTCTTGTAATTTTTCATTTTCGGTATTATTTCTGTAATTCCCGATATAAAAAATATTATGTTTTAAAAAAATTCGTCAAGAGAACAGACGATACGCATGGGCTGGGAGTGGCAAATAAATCGCAAAGGCCCATATACAGTGAGGGTGGTCGAACGGGGTGACTACGCGACATGCCACCGTTGCCCCTATCTTTTTCTTTCTCCCACATCGCGCCGCCAGCCCTCCCAACCCTACTGCCTCGTCGGCCGTTGGCCGTCGTTCGGACCGCCGCCCCTGTTCCCTCGGAACCCCATCTTTCTGGCTACCACCACCGCTAAGCCTTGATGGCGGAATCCCAGCAACCATCAGGCGCACGGACGGCGTCGATGTGCAGTGCCGCAACGGCGCGGGGCACGCACGTGTTCAAGATCGCCGACTACAGCCTGCACAAGGGCCTCGACTCCCACAAATTCATCCGGTCCGCCACGTTCGCCGTCGGGGGCTACGATTGGTGTATCCGATTCTACCCCGACGACGGCGGGTTCCGCGAGGAGGGCGGCAGAGGCTACGTGGCTGTCCACCTCGAGCTCGTGACCAAGAACACCAAGGTCAGGGCGCTCTTCGATTTCCTGCTGGTCAACCAGGTCACGGGGGACCAGTCGTTCGCGATTGCCCTGGATCGTCCCAAAGTGTTCAGCACCATAGACGCCGGCATGAACGTCTTGGGTACAGATCTCATAAGCCCGAGCGATCTGGAGAAGGAGAACTCGCCGTACCTGCGGGACGACTGCCTCATAGTCGAGTGCGAGGTCACTGTAGTCAAGGAACCACATGTAGTGTCGGAAGCCACTGAGATCCAAGTGCCGCCCTCAACCTTGCTGAACAATCTTGGACAACTACTGGAGACAGGGGAAGGTGCAGATGTCACTTTCGAGGTGAAAGGGGAGGTCATCCCAGCCCATAAGATCATCCTGGCAATGCAGTCCCCAGTCTTCAAGGCTGAGCTCTACGGTCCGATGAGGGTCAACACTAGTGCTCAGATCATCACGGTTGAAGATATGGAGGCGGATGTTTTCAAGGTGTTGCTTATCTACATCTACACGGATTCGTTGCCGTCCATGGATGATCTCGAAGGAGGCGATAAGACAGAAATGGTTAAGCACTTGCTCGTCGCTGCAGACAGATATGGCATTGAAAGGATGAAGTCGATGTGCGAGAGAATTCTTTGTGAGAGTCTGGGTGTTGACTGTGTGGCTGCGACATTAGCTCTGGCTGATCAGCATCACTGCAGCAGTCTCAAAGATGCTTGCATCGAATTTATGAACTCTTCTAGTCGAATGGATGACATTGTAGCAACCCAAGGGTACAAGGACCTCAAAAGATCTTGTCCTGCTATCTTAGTTGATGTCCTTGAGAGGGCAAATAAGTCTCGGAAAATTTAGTATGGGCATCCCCTGTTCGTCTTCAGAGTTGATAGCTATTAAAATATGCGTCTTCTATGTGATTCGGATCAGAAACATCTCAATGTAAAATTCCATTTTGTTGCACTCTCTTCTCTTCCATCAAGAAATGAATGCTCCAAAGATCTATCAACAGATGGGTGCTCGAAAAGACTTGGTGATGACTGTAATCTGTTGTGTTTTTTATGTGTAGTAGTTGTCCCTTGATCTAATTATCAATATAAACCATATCTGAAACATCTTCATAAAGAAAAGGGTATCACATCAAAAGTATAGCCTTTCCTGAAACAACACTTGGATAATATATCAATGGAGACAAGGAACTTTATCTGGTGTAACTGAAAGCTTCAAAGAGCCTGGAGCAATGTCTGAGGATGAAACTCATTATTCTGTATGACGGAATCATGGGAACATGGAAGATATTTTTTCATGGTTAAACTATCTATCTAAGAAGAGGTATGAGTGTTTCCCTCAGAAGAAGCGAATGAAATTTTCTGTTGCGTGCGGTTGAGGAAAATCCGGTCAAAACTGGTGCAGTTGTCCTCTGCTCAGTTACTTATTTGTGAGTTCCTATTCTTCAGCCTTACATTTCAGCATGCTGTGATGGTGTGTATAATCTTCCTTTTTTTTTTTGTTTTCTGATTTCTTCAGGACAATTACTTATGGAATGCCAGGTGACTGTAACTTATTAGCTGTTGCGTGAAACACAGAGTATTATTGTTGAATACCAGGTGACTCAACTGCTGCTACTGGCAAAAGAGAGTGACAGCTGGTAACTCAGGGTAAATTTAAGTTCCTAATTCTGTTAGTGCTGCAAAAGTTAAGTTCCAACAGAAAAAGAAGAGGATGGCCTTCACTGATGAAAATGTGACAATGTTTCATCTCAGAATCCAGGACATGCAAATTCTAGGATTTGTTGACGTTTGCTGCATAGTGTTTATGCTCGCAAACCAGAAAACCTTTTGTACTTGATTTCACGCACATTCTCACACTGACAAACCTACATATTCTTGACAAGGCATGTTACGTGCATTCTGAAGTTTGTGTATCTTACATCATTGCAAAATTTTGTCAAACATACAGAAAACCAAATTACTTTTAACACAAAAAGTTAAGCCAAACTCACCATTCCTCCAACATGCAATTCCTTGTTTTTCTTTTCTTTTGCTAGCTGAGAAGATTTATCTTTTTTATATATGTCTTACTAAAATGTACTTGTTTTATGGCAATGCTGTCTTTGGATCAATCTCATGCATTTTTATACAGAATAGGAGACACTCTGGCAACTGTCGCCCTCAATAAAAAAAACTTTATTTTTAGATAATGCTCTAACCTTACATAGGAGTACTTACATTTACAAAGCACAAATATTCAAACGAGGTACACCCAGGTTACATTTGCACAATTTTGCAGCTTTACTAGGAGGCGACATCTCCATCCACAACGAGTCGTCTGTGGTGACTTCGTGATATTCAGCATCCCTTTGTACACTTTGGTCACCAAATAAAACACCCCTTGTACACCACTTGGAGTGGAGGCTCTTTTTAGGATGGCCGTTCTCATTGTAAAGTATCTTGGATAACACGCTAAAGGTATGCGATGCGAGGGATGCAATGTCGTGAGAATCAAACTCAATGTCAATGTCTGCAATGCGATGCGAGGAATCTATCAACCATATAGACAATAGTTACCGCCAACCTAAGGACTCGATGTAGTGCCCATTTTCAAAGAATAATACTGTAGTGACTGTAAAAACCAAAAGTTGAAGGGTGGTATGCAATGGCACATAAGAGTCGGGAAACAAATCATAAAATTATCGAGCGGGTCCTTAGTAAGAGACAACAAAGAACATGCAGTTAAACGTAAACAACACAGCTTATGGAAGATCGTTCTTCGATGTTGGTAGTATTGTGATATAGGAATACCCAGCTTCGTTGAGAAAAACATGAATATAGGTATGCACATTCTGTTGAAGTTATCCAATAGTTCAATATTACAACCAGCCCAAAAAGTGTCAAATGCCCACAAAAGAAATGAGAACCAGGCAGAATTGTTCCCAGCTCAATTCTTGCATAGATAGTTCGATCGCTCGCGGAGGCCTCACAAGCATATGCATTTACGCGTTGACCGTCTGCCGTCCTGTTGTTCGGCCCTTCGACTGATACGCTTCGAGTCCTAATTCTGAAACCCGTAGAGGATCAAACCATAGAGAGGTGATCTGCACGTGGCCAAGAGTGCTGACTGCTGAGGCAACGGCGCGCTCGCTCGCGAAGCCATCGAAGCGTCGGGTAATCAAACAGATGAGTGACATTCATGTTGCGGTGAATTTGTCGCCTTTGTGGTCGAACAATTGTTTGGCTTGAGAATACCCTACCATTAAATCCTGGCTTCGGCAATGTATGTAGGTGCAAAGAGAAATACAAGCAAACAAGCATATGACAGTCACCATATAAATGGCGTATGTTGTGTGCATTCAGGCACGTCAAAAGCCGTTGTTACTCATCGGTTGCATTTTGAGAAACAAAATCAAACATGTTTTCCCATCAAAGAATTCGACATGTTGTGCCAGCCAGGCGGGGGTGGCTATTCCGCGCACGCACCAGCCCCCAGCTCCCGCAACTTTCTTTTTTTTGGAAAGTTTTATTCCCACCATCCTTCCGTTTTGGGAAAGTTTCGATGCAACTTTTCTAGAAAATTGTCTCATAAGAATAAATTTCATATCCCAAACTTTTTTCCGCCCCGGGCCAACCCACGTGCGCGCAATCCCGCGCATCAGGCGCGCGCACGGAATAGGACTGGCAATTTAATGTGAATCTAGCAATCGTAGCTCCAGCTATTAATATGATGTACTAGAGAACAACAATACTTCAATTAAAGAGTCCCTAATCCTAAGTAGGAGATGAGAGGACATGTGTGTCTACCTTCGTCAAAATGACCTTCCATCATGTTCCATGAGCACCCATTGGCTGCACAATGGATCCTTGTTGGGGAAGGATCATCACGGAGCGTGTCAGGTTCAATCTGGGCCGTCCATTGCCGCCGCGCCGGTCCGTTCACACGCGAACCGTGAAGGCGTTCCCCCATCCAACGGCCTGGCGCGTCGCATCCCCACCAAAAAGCGAGGTTGGAGTCGTCGTGGCGAGGGGGGGAGGCGGTGGAGACAGCTCAGCTCGCCGGGGTCTGTGAACAGCGTGACGCCCCACGCTGCCATTGGAAACCAGTAACTGCCGAGCCCAACCAAGCCCGCTCTCGTGTTCCTCGGTTCCTCCTCTCTCTCTCTCCCTCTTTCCCTCCTCCCCGCTCCGAAATAAAGGAGAGGGAGCCCCGAATCGATGGACGCCTCCTCCCCTTTCCCCCGCTATTGAGCCCTGCCGGACCTCGACCTCAGCGATCGCGCCACCGCCGAGCCGCAATCCCGATTCCTCCCCGCCTCGGTAGTTCCCCTCCGGCCATGGTGAATTGGTGATCCGCCCGGGCTGATGCCTGATTCTCCTCCTGACGCGCCTCGGTAAGCAAACCTTTTCCCCAACTGGTTCTTGCGGTCGAGAGTCCTGCGGTTCGAGTTCCCCGTTCTTGCGCGGGTTCCTTTCGCTGCGTTATCGCCTATTTCGTCTAGTCTAGTAATTCGGGCGGATTCCTTCACTGCAGTTCGAGTTTTTTCCGGGCGAACGTTCTCTAGGGTTCTCGTCCGTTCTTTTTGGGGGAGAATTTCCTGGATTCCGATTGGTCCTACTGATGCAATCTGCCCGTACTAGAGGTTTTTCTTGCATTTTATGCAGTTTCGGTGACGGAATTCACTTTTTCTCGGACCATTTGGGAGCACCCGCGGCTCAATTTCTTTGATTTCGGCGAATTTCTTTACTGCTGTTGGAACTGATCCGCCTGTTCTGTCCACAGGGTTCCCTTGAGGAGGATTTGAGGAATTCCGGTGGGGGTTCCTGTGGCCGCGCGGGGCATCCACCGGGTAGCCATGGCTCCCGCCCCAGCTCCCGCCATGGCTCCTGTGGGTGTTGAGAAGGAGGAGGGTGCCAGGGACCAGAACAACCTGGTGGTGTTGAAGTCGGAGGACATCTCCATGGGAGGGATCAAGGATGTGGGTGACATTCCCGTCCCTTGCTCCGGGCCTGCCGGTGGCCCGGAGGTCGCTCCTGAGCCTGTGGAGGACAAGGGAGGGGATACCACGGAGTGCTCCAGCTCGTTTGGGGGCACTTGTTCTGGCTTTGATGATGAGGCAGACGGTGGTGAACCGGAGGTGAATTCTCAAGTTTTCGCCCCTGCTGATGGTGCCTGGGCCTCGCGGCTTCCTAGGTGAGTCTTTCGATCAGTCCCATGTGTGCCCTGAATGTTTCATTATAGATATGCAGCCCTTGTTCATGATTGTGCTGTTTGAGGAATACTGTGTGTGCTAATGTGCTGAAGTCTTGAGGTCTTTCTCGTTCGCGCGCTCTCGTGGGAGTAAAAAGAGAAATTTCTGTTAGGGTTTGAACTGATACACCGCGTCGTAATTATTGCACCTTACCATTAATGGAAATGACAAGGATTAGGATCGATGTCCCTAAAATGGACAGAATTGAATCAGTAAGGTCTATGGTGTTGTATGCATCAAAACTCGTGGCTGGCACACTTTTTCCCCCAAAACACGGCAGATGATTAACACAATTTGATCATTATGTCTATCGAAAATCATCATTATTTAAAATACACAAAGAGCTCGTCAGGCGGGGGGCTGAGACACTTATTTGAGTATTTGACCTTAGTCAAGTAGCTACCGAGCTACCTGATCAGAAGCCTAGTCACTCCGTGTCCTTCAAGGTGACAGGCTACCTTACCAAGCCAGTAATGCCGTAATCATGGCGACATGTTATTTCTTGGAATCTCAGTCCTGCCTAGGCTGGCTTGGAAGTAGAAAATTTAATTGCACAGGTCGTAGCTGCTTCAGAAATCATAAGAACTATAACCTTAATTATTCCATCAGGACTTTGCCATAGAGGATTTTACACCAAAGATGACACATAGAGGATCGATATTCTTCTTGTTAGAATCAGAGAGTAATATATTGGATAAGAGATGCAGCCTTTTTTTTTGGGAAAAGGTTCCCCTTGTGTTACTAAAAAGGAAAATGTTATGCAAAAAATAATTCCTAGTGTTGGATTCAAACTCATTAATAGCTATTGCTTATTGATTGGAAGCAGCATTTATGATGTTTATCTGACGTCTGGAAGATTATGGATTTCTCTGTATGCATGCTAGGGGGGAACATTGTATACCGTTCATGCTTATTGCCATTTCTTCTGATAGTATGTTTCCAATATTTCCCGCTTTATTTCTAACAGTGATGCTTTAAAACTGCAACGTTGATTAATAAACAAGGAAATCGAAGATTAAGATACTGTTATGATTGTTTCCAAATGGCTGTTCGCCTCTCAGTTTAAGGATGCGACTGGAATATTACTATAGCGAGAATCTGTGTATTGCATTCTTCTTTTATGTTTGTCATATGGAAAGTTCTGTTATTCTGAGGTACTTCATTTTATGCATATCTTGAACATTTAAATTATCCTTCAGGAGGAAAAAGGTGACTGCTGAGTGGAGGAACGCTGTTAGTCCAATCATGTGGAGATGTCAGTGGCTAGAGTTGCGTATGAAGGAGCTTTCATCTCAGGTATCAAAGTATGACAGGGAACTTGCTCTAATCAAGAAGGAAAAAGAACTGCAACAGACAGTAAGCAAAGCAAATGGATCTATGCCAGAATCGATGCAGATTGGCAAAGATCATAGAAATGGTATCATGAAGAGGAGATATAGGAAGAGACGCGAAGATGTTACGGACACCTCATTGTACATCAAACAGCATCAGATATTGTCATACTATAATGGTCTGACATCCATTTATGTTCTTTCAAGGTTATGTCATATTGAACCAAGTTTAGTTGTTAATCCTAAGTTTTCTTTTGATCCTTTGCAGATAAACAGAATAAGGGAGCTGAAACTGATGGTCTTTTACTTGATGATTTTGATAGTCCAGGTATGAAATGCCCATGTATGGTAGAAATATTTAGTGCAGTTATAACAAAAGGCATACTGTTAGCTTGCTAATCACCACATTAAATGGAGTTATCGCTTGCTATTGTTAGATCATTTGTGTTTGTCAAATGCCACCAATTGAATAATTAATTAATAATGGAGTCATTTCGAAGTTAAAAACAATATGTTTTATTGTAATCACTCTTCTATATTCAAGGAGCAACATTTGTGACCATTCGTTTTTTACTGTTCCCTTATCCAAAATAAGAAAACATTTTACAGTATTCACGCTTCTGACCTTTTCTGACTTTTCTATTTATCGTTTTCGCTGGCATTCTGGAACGAGCAAACATATACCTAATGGAGTTTGTTGCCACAGGGTTCACTTGTTAGTTTTCACTTGCATTTTCGACAGCAATAGCTGCAACACTTTTGTTTTTGACTGTTTATAAATATCTCCAAGGAAAATAATAATCCACAAGTACTTTCTTGAGAAATCTACTAGGAAAATCCACTATAACCTTTTTATTTGACAAATATATTTTTTTGTGAAACAAATATTTAATTTGTTCATATATTTTAGTGGTCAAGGTTTCTATTTTTTGACTGCAAGGGTTCTAAGTGGGGTCTGTTCTAGAATGAGTGTTGAGAAGTGCTTGCTGTTTTAATGAACTTGGCTGTGAAGTAATGAAATAAATAGTTAATGCGTCCATCTTCCTCATTCTCAGTGGTAGATCAGATCCAATTGTATCTGCAAATTTAGTATTAATGTTGACACTCCTATTTTGGATAAATCAATGAAGGACGTGGTCTAGCAACTCATATTTTCGTTAAGGTGGCAAAGTAGCAAATGCATTGCATCTTTATTGTCTGTCTAAGCAGTTCTTTTACCCTTTTTTTACGCTGCTAACAATGGTTTATTCCTTTTGCAGTTGGTGCTGCTATCTCAGGGCTTGATACTGCTGCCTTGCTTGATGCTGAGGAATATGATATGATTTTCGAGCAGGTCACTTTAAATGATATTTTATCGACAATTGATGAGGCCCAGTCTCAAGTTCATTTCCTGCGAGATCGTCTGAACAAGGCTCATCTGAAAGAAGATAAGTTGGCATTTTCTGAGGAAAATACCCATGTCAGGGTGCCCAGGAAGAGACAGAGTACACTAAAATTTTGTGACGCTTCCTTTACGACGTATCAAAATACTAAACCACAGAAATATCGAAATACGAGACCACAGAAAAGGAAGAATCTCAACATCTTGTTGAAGGATGATGATGGACCAGCTCTTGCAATGAAACCTGTTTTCCCAGACAGGAAAACTTATTGTCAAATTGAAGATGCAAAAGGGAATAACGGAGCAAAACGTGGGGAATGGAATCGTTCACAAGATAGAACCATCACAATGGACCTACTCTTGGGTGTTGACAATTCTTTACCAAATGGTCATATGGGTGATTTGTGCCAAGAAGTAAGTCATTGGTACTTGTCTTATTTTATTTCTCTTAATTTGTTAGAGCTTGTTTGGATTTGAGTTGATCCCTTAGAACTACTTCACACAAATTGAAACCTATATCTCATGCAGAGTAGGCCTTAATCTAGTGAGCCCCCAACTTACTATCTAGAAAAAAATAAGCAAGCATTATATTATGACAGTATTGTAGGAATGACCTTACTTCGTTTGCTTTTTAGTAGTTTAAATAACATTGCTTTCCCCCTGGAATGAAGGATCTGCAATTGTTTCTTGGTCATGGGAATTAGGGCCCATGGCAGAAGTTTGGCATGTGATAAATTATTGCCAGGATGCTTGAAAATCAGATCCATCCATAATAAATCTAGTGTACTAGGACGCATAAGACATAGTACTTGTCAATTGCTGAAGACCTAAGGTGTGAAATGTGCCTATGCAGTTCATTTTTAACTTCAGTTAGAAACTCGTGGTCCTAATAAAAGTGTATCATGTTTCTGTGACTGTTCTGAAATATCCCATACTTGGTTCAGTTAGTTGTGGAGCTGTGGTTATGTCATGCTCAGTATTTCGCAATCTATAATTTTTTTCATCACTAACTAAGAAATATCTGTTGAGTCTGGTGATGGAGAATGTGTGCCTATCTAACAATATGTTTGCATCTACATTTAACTGATACCATCACTCTTTTCTTTTTCACAGAATGCTGATGATATCCTCATAAACAATCAAGCAGCGAATGAAGGCTGTCCGCAGTTTGAGAAGTTGGAGCATCTGCCTTCTGAAACTTCTTCCAAAGGTCAGAATACTTCTGCACCAGTGGAAGTGAAGAAGTGTCTTGCTCCTGTGAAAGTTGATGGTATTTCTTCACCACTGAAAGTTGGTAACACTTCCGCTCCAGTGGTCAACCAAGAACCATTACTTGAAAACCCACCCATGATAAAGCCTGTGAAGAAACGGGGATGGATAGCCAAGAAGGAGAACAAAGGCTGGGGTTCTGTATCTTCATCCAGGAACCAGAATCAAGGGGCCTCAACACCTGATGCAAAACAGAAAACCGAGGGCAAACCTCCTCCTGCTAGGGAGAAAACTGCCAAGGAGAAAACTGAGAGCACACCCTCAGATGCAATGGACCTGGAAATTATGACTCCTCTGGCTGCTTGGAAGAAGCGTAAAACTGTAAACAAATCCACAGCAACAGAGGAGCGTGAAGCTGGAAACTCATCCTCAGCATCAAAGAAGAAGAAAACTGGAAAGCTATCGTCAACAACAGAGAAGCAGGAGATTGAAAAGTCATCCACAGCTGCAAAGAAGCAGACTGCAAACTCGTCGACAGCTGTAAAGAAGCAGAAAACTGAAAACTCATCCTCCCCAGCTGCAAAGAAGCAGAAAACAGAGAGTGTCCCTTTGAAGCCAATGGTTGGAAAGGCTGTGCTGGTGGCTGTAAATAGCAGGAGGAGCCAGAGGGTCCGGAAGCCCAAAGTTTACTGAAGCAGAGCAACCTGTTATTAGGTCGTGATGTGTATGTATCAGCATTGTTGATTTGTATGTCATCCCCTTTTGCCTCGCCACTGAAGTTGGTGGCGATATAGGAATCGATGGATCGTCATGTAAGTTAGTGTACAGATATCAACATGCTTAGGGAAAGTAAGTCTAGAACCGTTGGTTGGTTAGTCTTATTACCCTTTTCTTCTGGGGTAGAGTACCAAACTAAACAATGTTATGTTGGCCTCTATCGAAAATGAAAAAAAAAAGGATAGTTCTGTACTTGTGGTTCTATTCCAAGTTGGTTGTGTTGACGAGATACTTTCAACCTTGCTAGCTGCATCATTGTGTCTGCACTGCATAATTTGTGTGGCCCCTGATATTTACAATAGCGTTTTTCAATAGTACTCACAAGTACAGAACTTAAATGGTCCTGCTTAACATAGAGGAATGGTGCTGGGTACTGATTGGTCAGTAAAAGTTGAATGGATTGAATGAACCGATCCAGCTGATTCAGCAGTGCTGCTAGAACAGATCAAGAAACAAGGGACATTGTCTTTTGCAAAGTAACATGCTGCCTGTGATGCTTCTGCTGTACTCGTGCAGTTGTGGGAATGGGCCTGGACCGTGTACGACTTGGACATGCATGTGGTCGCGCGCGTCACCCGCCAGCCATGTCTAGGGGGTGATTGGTAGCCAGCATATGGCTCAACCAGGCTCTCCGCGTGCAGCATGTCACTGATTGGTTATCTGTACCGTGCCCTCGGCCTGTCTCTGCGCATGCAAAAGTGGGTGCCGAGCCTGGCTGAGTGGAAACGAGAATGAATTCAGTTTCCCAGTGGCCTGGCTCGCGCGGTGCAGCGTGGGTGGTTATGGATGCATGCGTTGTCTCTTGTCAGATGCAGTTTAGTCAGCCAACCAATCACCGTCCAGAGAGCTCCCGCACCCTCTCCCCTGCTACAGTAGCTTCTTCTTCGTTGGGCCAAATCTGGCCCCTCCCCTCCCTCTCCGGCTCCTTGCCGGCGTTGTGAAGGGTGAGGGACCCCTCCCTGTACAGCTGTAGTGTAGGTTTTCCTCTTTCTTTTTAGCTTGGGCTATTCCATCCGGTTGCAATCCATCGTCTTCGTCTGGCACGCTGGCGATTTGTCTCCTGTTGTTTCCGGTATGGATTTGCTCCTCGTGTTTTCCCTAGTGGGTGTAGGCGTGATGCCTTTTGCTGTCCCTCCCGGCTTCCTTCCCGGTGGGTGTTCCTCTTCCTCCTTGTTCTTCCTTGCTTTGGATCAGGTACAGTGGTGGCGAGGTGCTTGTTTTGGTTGTTCCCTGTTTGAGCTACTTGTTGGAAGTTTTGATTCCTCAGTTTGGGTTGATCGCGCTCTGCTGCTGATCCTCAAATTCGTTGGAGGAATCGTTCTTTGGTCAAGCCCGGTGTTGCTCCCTCCAGATCTACGGCTTCGACGGTTGCAACTTCATGTGTTGTGCCTATGGCGTCCGCCAGTGTGTGAATCGGCCTGCACATGGAAGCCCCTTTGGCATCTGCATCGCGGTGGTTCGAAGACTTCTATTCGATTTCACCGCCTGGTTCCGGTGCAGATGATGGCGTATGTTCAAGTTGGCTCAGCGGTGAACACCGAAGTGACCCTCGTCCTGGCTTTTGTGGAGTCTCTGCGGCGGCGATGTGCTCGTCTCCATTGCTGGCGTGGTAGAGCTTCAAGGGACCTGAATGTAATTTTTATTTATTGTGATGTCCCTAGTGTCTTGCTCAAGGGCCTATCTGTTATTCTGAATTCATGTAATGGCCTTTGTGCTATTGTACCTTCCTCTCCAGAGCAATGAAGAAGTTTCTAGCCCCTGGTGGGCGTAGTGCCTTCAAAAAAAAAATCACCGTCCCACACCAACCTAGCTCTCTGAAACCTGCAAACCGATCACGACGGGCTCCACTAATCTTTGCATGCACAACGCCAGGCTCTCGCTGACCAGGCTCTGGCGCTCACCAGGACGAAGCCAACTACCCAACCAATCACGCCCGGCGCCAACCGATCAGCTTTGTGAGAGCACACACTTGAGCAGCTGCTGGTACTCGATCTTCAATGATTTGCGGAAAGCGGCCAGGCAGCCGAAGCTGGAGACACCCACTCACGTGCCTAGCCTGGCCCGGCGCACAGTTCGCACTTCGTCTCCTTCGCTGGAATCTGAAACTGTTGCGTCCTTCGCCAGCTCCTGGTACTTTGTATAGGTACAGGCTGGTCCGGGCAGCCGGAGTGAAAGGCTATCGTGAGTTGTTTCATTTACAAAGATTTTTACGAGTTCCTGAGCTTTTTCATATGTCCCCCTCTGCTTTTTAGCTCGTGTGTTCGTTCCATGGGTTTGAAGATCGGGCCGCAAATACTAATCTGTTTTATCAGAGAATTTTATGTCGTGCGCACGTTTCTTCCATCTTTGTTTTGCTCAAATGCACATTCATTTGCACTGCAAGAAATAAAGTGTGTGGAGTCCGTTGCCGATCTCTGTCACGGTATCAATTTTCGTCCTCGCTTTGGTCTACGCTGTGGGGGACACGTCATGATTTCCGACTCTTGAGTTAGTTGGGAGAGCAAAAATCTTATCGCAAAGAAATGAAGAGAAGAGGTCATCCAATCCATCGGTCCCTTCATGTTGTAGATAGCAATAGTGGTGTTACATCTTCTAGTTATTTTGTTCCATTATGTGAAATACTAGTACACAGTGGAGGGGCAAACAAAACACGATTTATTTTGAGAGGGATGCATCGCAAATGGAGCGAAGAACAGAACACGAGGTCTAGCGGTCTATTTTTATGTTCTACTTATTGCAACATTGGCAGCCTAAAAACACACACTTTCCACGGGGGTAGCCAATTTTCTGGCAGCAGCTATCGCATCTGCCCGGACGGACGCAAGCACCAGGACAGGCGCCCAGTGCCTGGTCGCACGCAGCGTCAACCCCAGTCTTCATCATCTCTTCTGCATCATGTCATATAATCGAGATCATATATGAAGATCAAATGAACTTCTAGTTGTTTGTTATAGACAATAAAGAAATAATTTAGGTTGCAAGAGTAATTGAGATGATCAGCACATACGTGAGGCCGTGAGGACGGCGAGTATCATGATAAGAAGGGTGGCATTCCCCATTGGATCGATAATGTGGCTCCTTCCTTGGCAAGCTTCACGATCAGCGGCCAACAGATGGATGGTGCTTCTACGGGGAGATAGCTAGAGGCTGGCTAAACTGTTTACGATGGATGCTCTCCTCACTTGGCAACTATATATAGGGGGTATAAACTCAGGCCAAGGGCTTTTTTTTTTCTGGAGGGAAGAATAGATGGGAAGTGAATTGTAAAGATAACTCGAGTGTGTTTCAGACCGGCAACAGGCAAGAGATGATGCTACTACAGGGAAAGAGAGATGGCGGGAATGGCTATGCTTCTGCTCTTGCAACTATATATAGGGCAAGCCCAAGGGCTTTCGTTTCTTTATTTTTCTTTTTTTTTTTGGCAGAGGAGAATAGATGGGAAGTGAATTGTAAGACAACTTGAAAATTAGCACGCCGTTGGCGTGCCTTATGACCCTTTTGGCATGCGTTGAGTGATTCCTTATTTTTTTTGGCTTGACGGGTAAGCTAAACCATCTATAACTAAATTTTTACTCACAATCATCTGTACAGATTTTACTTCTTTCTGGACTTCCAAATTGAAACGGTATTGCTGACTCCTTTCTCATCAGTTCTGCAAAACAGTTTTTATTCTGCCGTAAAGAATTAGTGTTGGCACTCAACAACACACATTTCGCTGTGAAGTTTTTATTCTACACACTCTTTATCAGAGGAGAATAGATGGGAAGTGAATTGGAAGATAATTCAGGAATCCCTTTTTTTTTTCTTGCAAGGGAGATAATTCAGGAATCAATTGATAGGTTTTGTTAACAAAATAATACACTAATTGGTAGCTGTTTAGGATACAAGGATAGAAATCAATTATGCAATGTATCATTACTATTTAATTAATTCCAATAGCAAATGATGTTTTCTGTCAGGCAAATGAGGCGCCCAGCATTTGGCTAACGATCCCAATTCTAGGCCTGAAACGGAGCGGGTCGAACCGCTGAACCTCACGAACCGCGCACCTGAAAAATGCCATAGGATCGGCTCGGTTCGACCCCAAATCGAAACGGTTTCCCTAGGGTCGACTCTAGGAGCGATTCGATCCGCCGCATCCCCATTCCGCCGCCGTCTACAGCTCTCGTAATCTGCCATGGCGATTGGTCCTTGGAGAAGGGGCGCGCCGGAGTGGACAAAGCGTCGGCAGGAGGCGGCCATGGCGTCGTCGGAGCAGTTCTCGGAGATGTGCGTCGGCTGCTCCGGCGGCGAGGGAAGCCGATCCTATCGAGATCCGCGGATCACCGGTTCGCATGAAGATTCAGGGGCGGGTTGACCCTGATCCTCATTTTCGAGCATAAGGTTTGCAGGGGCAGGAAAAGGGTCGCCCCGATCCGCTCCGGTTTCAGGCCTACACAATTCTCGGTGTCGTCAAAGAAAAGTCCAATGATATTCTCCGGACGGATCATGCGGCTGTCGACGGAGCATGGGCTGATGGAATCAACGGCGTTCCGTGATCCGGCTTCTTCCACACTTCGCTCTCGCACACGGAGAGCCCAACACCAACGCCTCCCCATCCCGGCCTCGATTCCATCCCCCGATTTTCTTCTATAAACAAACCAGAGCGGGACAAGCCAAGCTCCAACTCTGGTAGCGAGAGAAGTAGAAGATGGTGCATCCGGTGGCGGAGGCCGACGAGCGAAGCCCCTTCGGGCGGCTGACCCCGGAGGAGTTCTACGCCCGTCACGGCGTCGCCCACTCCACCTCCACCTTCGTCAACCCGCGGGGGCTCCGCATCTTCACCCACCGCTGGATCCCGCTCAACGCCCCCATCCTCGGCGCCGTCGCCGTCGTGCACGGCTTGACGGGCGAGTCCAGCTGGATGGTCCAGCTCACGGCCGTCCACCTCGCCGCGTCCGGGTTCGCCGTCGCCGCGCTGGACCACCAGGGCCACAGCTTCTCCGACGGCCTGCAGGGCCACATCCCGGACATCACCCCGTCCTCGACGACTACGACGCCGCCTTCGCGTCCTTCCGAGCCGACATCACCCCCGTCCTCGACGACTACAAATGTTATGTCGCGTTACCTCTATTGAAAATGAAAAAAAAAATGAATATAGTTCTGTACTTGTGGTTCTAGTCCAAGGTGGCTGTGTTGCCAAGATGATTGCAACATTGCTAGCAGCATCTTTGTATCTGCACTGCATAATTTGTGTGGCCTCTGATATTTTCATTAGTATGGTCCTGCTTTATATTCCATCGGCCCCGTTTGGAACGCAGGAATTTTACAGGAATTTCACAGGAAACAGTTCAATTCCCGCAGGAATGGAGATGCATTCCTCCATTCCAAACGGGGCCTTAACAGAGGAAGTTGAATGGATTGATGACGTTCAATCTATCCTGTGTCCGGCAGTGGGGCTAGAACTTATCCTATGTCGCTCAATCTATCATTCAACCTATCCTATGTCCGGTAATGCTGCCTAGAAAAAATTTGTGTGGGTTGATGACATTCAATCTATCTTAGGCCCCGTTTGGAACGCAGGAATTTCACAGGAAACAGTTCAATTCCCGCAGGAATGAAGAAGGAATCCTCCATTCCAAACGGGGCCTTAACATTAGGCCCAATCTTAACAAACACAAGGACTGATGACGTGAACCTATCCTATGCCCTTTGGCCGTTTTGGGGCGCTGCAATTGCAGTTTGCAGGATATGACGAATCGATCGAGCTGGTTGGGCAGTGCTGCTAGAACAGATCAAGAAAGGGACCATTGTCTGTTTGCAGAGTAACATGATGCATGTGTGATGCTTCTGCTGTACTCGTGCAGTTGTGGGAATGGGCATGGACCGTGTACGACTTGGAGATACATGTGGTCACCCGCGAGACATGTCTGGGACGCGATCGAAGAGAAGTTTTCCAGGGCAACCAGCCCATCGGATCGAGATCATCTAGAAGACGCCAGCGGATCCACTTTGTGAGAGCACGCACTTGAGCAGCTGCTGCTATAGACCTATAGTACTCGAAGATGGACGCCCACCCACTCACGTGCCTAGCCGCGCGCGCACCGTTCGCGCCTCACTCTCCATCGCTGGAATCTGTACGTAAAACTGTTGCACCTGTTCATCAGCGAGTACTGACCCTGGCTGGTACTGAGGAGTAGGCTGGCTGATCCGGGCAGGAGGAGTGACAGTTCTTTCATTACAAAGATTTTTACGAGTTCCTGGGTTTTTTCATGTCCCTCTGCCTTTTACATCGGCTGTTAGTTCCGTGGGTTTGAAGATCGGGCTGCAAATACGAAACTATTTTATCAGACAATTGGGAATCATGCGAACTTTTTTTTCCATCTCTGTTTACTCCATTTGCACTGCAAGAAATAAAGTTTGAAGTCCGTTACCTATCTCTGTCACTGTATTAATTTTTGTACTGCTTTGGTCTACGCTGTGGGGATGCATCGTCATGATTCCTGACTCGAGTAGTTGGGAGAGCAAAAATCTTACTATTGGCAAAGAGGTCATCCATTCGTCGGTCCATTCAAGCAATAGTGATGTTACAATTGCAGATAGCAATAGTGATGTTACATCTTCTAGTTATTTTGTTGCAATATGTGAAATACTCTACACAGTGGAGCGACAAGCATATAACACGATGTATTCTAGGGATGTATCGCAAATGGAGCGACGAACATAACACGAGATCTAGCAATCTATTAGTTGCAACAATTGCAGCCTAACAACACACACTTTCCACTGACGTAGCCAACTTTCTGGCAGCAGCTGTTGCATCTGCCTTTGCCTGGTTTGAGGCAATCACCGTTACAAGCTATTCCGAAGACGCACGCAGCGTCAACCTCAGTCTTCATCATCTCTTCTGCGTCATGTCATATAATCAAGATTCATATATGAAGATGAACTTTTATCTGTTTTTTATAGATAATAAAGAAAGAATTTACTAGTAAGTTGCAAGAGTAACTGAAATATTTAGGTTTACATACGTGAGGTCATGAGGACGGTGAGGATCATGATGAGGAGGACGGCATTCTTCATCTTCCTCTCTACCTGATCGATTATGTGGCTCCTTCCTTGGCAAGCTTCTAGCAGACCGGCAACAGATGGATGGTGCTACTACAGAGAGACAGAGAGATGGCTATCCTGGTTACAATAGGCGCTCTTATATAGGGCAAAAACTCAGCCCAAGACCACTCACAGTGCGAAGAGACCTCAAATGCCAAATCACAGTCATGTTACAAAAAAAGGTGCTTTATTCTTCTACTCTCTGCAACGTGAGCACCGGTGGCTGGTCTGTCTCTCACCACATGTGCGTATCCCTTTGGCAAAATCAATAATTGTTTACGTTCAAAAAAAAATTCAATAATTGTTTGTTGGAATGGATGAACCAAGTGTATGTACATGTATCGGTGTTGGGTTTTCTAGTTGAAGCACCGATCTGTGCAACGGCAAGCTTTGATGCCTAACCAAAACATTCCTTCAAACACTAGTTCCAGACACAGGCTACGGGGTGGTCTAAGATAATTCAGGAATTAATTAATACTTTTCTTTAACTAAAAAACTACTTTTTAGACGGGAGTAATATAGTAGCTATTTTTAGGATACAATGATAGAAATCAATTATGCAATATATCAAATTCATTCCCATCACTATGTTTTCTGTCAAGCAAATTGTGTGGCTACGTCTCGCACTTGGCTAACGATCCCAGTTGTCGGTGTCGTCAAAGAAAAGTCCAACGGTGTTTGAGTCGTTATGATCTCCGGACGGATCATGCGGCTGTCGACGGCTCCGTAAGCATGGGCTGTTGAAATCAACAGCCTTCCGTGATCCGCCTTCCCTTCCACACTCCGCTGTCACACGCACTGTGCCGCGGAGAGCCCAACACCAACCAACGACTCCCCCTTGATTCCATCTACCGATTTTTTTTTCTTCTATAAACAAACCAGAGCAGGACAAGCCAAGCTCCACTCTGCTCCGCTGCTAGCGAGGAAAAGGAAGATGGTGCATCCGGTGGCGGAGGCCGACGAGCGGAGTCCCTTCGGGCGGCTGACCCCGGAGGAGTTCTACGCCCGGCACGGCGTCGCCCACTCCACCTCCTCCTTCGTCAACCCGCGGGGCCTCCGCATCTTCACCCAGCGCTGGATCCCGCTCAACACCCCCGTCCTCGGCGCCGTCGCCGTGGTGCACGGCTTCACGGGCGAGTCGAGCTGGATGGTCCAGCTCACGGCCGTCCACCTCGCCGCCGCCGGGTTCGCCGTCGCGGCGCTGGACCACCAGGGCCACGGCTTCTCCGACGGCCTCCAGGGCCACATCCCGGACATCGCCCCGGTCCTCGACGACTGCGACGCCGCCTTCGCCTCCTTCCGCGCCGACTACCCGCCCCCGCTCCCCTGCTTCCTCTACGGCGAGTCCCTCGGCGGCGCCATCGCGCTCCTCCTCCACCTCCGCGGCAAGGACAAGGGGCTGTGGCGCGACGGCGCGGTGCTCAACGGCGCCATGTGCGGGGTGAGCCCGCGGTTCAAGCCGCCGTGGCCGCTCGAGCACCTGCTCTGGGCGGCGGCGGCCGTGGCCCCCACGTGGCGCGTCGCGTTCACGCGCGGGAACATCCCCGAGCGGTCCTTCAAGGTGGAGTGGAAGCGGCGGCTGGCGCTGGCCAGCCCGCGCCGGACCACGGCGCCGCCCCGCGCCGCCACGGCCCTCGAGCTGCTCCGCGTCTGCCGGGAGCTGCAGGGGCGGTTCGAGGAGGTGGACCTGCCGCTCCTCCTCGTGCACGGCGGAGACGACACCGTCTGCGACCCGGCGTGCGTCGAGGAGCTGCACCGCCGCGCGGGGAGCGGCGACAAGACGCTCCGCGTGTACCCCGAGATGTGGCACCAGATCATCGGCGAGCCCGAGGAGAACGTCGAGAAAGTGTTCGACGAAATCATCGCATGGCTCAAGGACCGCGCCGCCAAAGCCAATGCCGGCGCTGGCGCCGGCGCCGGCGAGCAGCAGCAGCAGTAGTTCGGCCACGCTTGTCGTGTGCGTGGTCCATGGCGGCCATGGGCGCGGACCGCGTGGTCCATGGAGGATTCTAGGCTTGTACTGTTTCTAGTGCCCCGCAAGAATTTGTGTTGATTAGTTTGGTTCAATGAGTTGTGAGATGTGATCTCATCATGGTCCCAGTCTATCATCTGCAACTGCTGGAGCCTGGCATGATTTTTCAATGAATGAATGAATGAATGAACCAAATATCTGGCATGCTCTTGGTACGGTTGAGGTCGTTGCGGGGCGGGGGTTGGGAGTTATGGGATCGCATTTGTTGTTCTGTACAACTACCAGGTGATGTTGGTTGCTGGTGTGTTTCCCCTTCCTTTTCCTCCCAAAATCGTGTGTGAATGGGCTGGACCTGTTCCAGCTCGAGTTTGATGCTTCATTTGAAGTTACAGTGGTTTAATAAATTTAACATACTAAGGTATAAAAAGAAACAGAACTCAACTAATTCATCACAGCTCTAAAATTTATTGGAGCCGGTCATTGTAACTTCAAAAATTGCTCAACATGAGTTCCACAGGTTCATATATAATATATATATGTGATAATTACAAGATTGTGCAACATGCCTTATTATATGAATTCAACAATGAAATATAATAAGTAAATATTTAAGTAATATACAGAAGATCTCCATTAGTATATTTTTTTGATAAGTTGCCCTTTATGAATGGATACTTTTCTTATATGCCACTGACCAGAACACAAACCTCATATATGCCACCGATTATGATTGTGGCATGTGGACTGATGAGACTTTTACTTGTACCATATGAATGAATATCCCGAAAATAAATAGTAAAATGGACTTCTCTTATGATCCCATTGGTAATAACTATAATCTATTTTAGAAAGTGATTTGTGGGATCTGAATTCCGAAGGTTTATTCTGATGGGTGATGGCAGCAGTCCAGACTCCAGAGTCTCCATCACTTGCTTAAGGTTGTTTTCATGTTTGAGCACCCACTCGGCATGACCAGAAGCGTTAAGGATCCAATCATCCAAACCCGAAGCCTGATCACCGGAGATCAAGTACGGCGCATGCAACGCCTGACGGTGCACCACGCACCCCATGTGAGCCATCGTCCCTCCCCACGGGCTCCCCGTCCCGGACGAACGATCTCTCTCCTCCCAGCCCAGCGCCCCCCCTGTCCGCGACGAGAACACTGAACACGTGCAGCTAGTACAGCGCCGGCCTCAGTCGATCGTGGCAGCGTCGTCGTTGAGCTTGGCCAGCTCCTATGGATGACGGGGACCAGGAACACCCTCGTAGCAAGTGGGCGAGACGGCCGGGTCGAAGGCGAGGTACGGCTGCTCGCGCGCCCACTGCCGCGCTGCAGGGTTCGCTACGCTAGCTGCCGAGGAGGACCACGAGGCCGTTGCAGTGGTCGTCGACGGTCGACCACGGTGCTGTACGGCGTTTAGCCGAGGCTGCCGGAGACGGTCGTGGGGCGGCAGGCGAAGAGCTCCGGGCGATGACCTCGACGTATATGCCAGTGCCACAGAGCGAGCGCGGGAGGAGATCCGCGCGAAGTAGGGTGCGGGTGTCGATGACGGCGCGCCAGGACTTGCAGTCTTGCAGACGCGGCGGGACGTGGCGAAGCAGCGCGGCGCCAGGCTGCGGAGGACGTACATCCGCGAGCACGTCGTCGGGCAGCGCCGTGTCCGCTGCTCCATCCAGCGGGAGAGGCTGGAACGGTTTATGCCGTGGTCGCGTTCGATCATCGTCGAGACACCTTCCGAGTTCGTTTGCTCCGAACGGAGGCACACTGCCTGAACTTGCCTGCTGTCCCCTGCTCCTTGATCGGCTTCGAGGAGGTGCTCCTCGTCGTGCACCGCCGCTCAGGGGGGAGCACGGACAAGACCAAGCGCTCCGCGTGTAGCCCGGGACCGTCCAGAAGGCGTTCTGGATCCGCCTCCACGCCCGCCGCGCTGCAATGATGTGCACTTATTGCAGCTTGACTCTCAATGAAGCGTTTGAAATCTCCTCACGGTCCAACAAATGAGTGAATGTACGGTTCAAGTTGTTGTGGTCGATCTTATCTCGGCATCCCTTCCTTCCATCAACAATGATTGAGATTTAGCTTTTAATAACGTTTAGCAAATCCGTTGAATAATCTTACTCATGGAAAATGCAAGTTGAGTAAAACTTCCAAGAGTATATTTCATCGGGAACATACTCTTGCCTTTGCCTTTGCCCTGTAATCTACTCCCTCCGTTTCAAAATATATTCAGTTCTAGCTATATTATGTGGTGTCCAGAATCATAGAATCTTCTATGAATCTAGACATATGCTTGCCTAGGTTCAGAGAATGTTCAAAGAATCTAGTACAAAAACCAGAACTGTATATATTTTGAAACGAATGGAGTATAATTTTCCTAGCAAGCCATCTGAACAAATGTTACACCAAGCTTATCCAATTTGGTTGGGATGTCCTCCCTTGTTTCTTGGATAAGTTCACATATGGGCAACTTCAAATTTATACTCCTCTCGCATGTGTGGTTTAGCATGAAAAAAAAAAATTGAGAATCCTGAAATAAAGGCTTTGTCAACTCGGAATTGAAGTTTTATAGGTTATTTTTGTATGTTCTTGTAGCTTTAAGCATTTTTTTTTTTACAATCTTCTTATGTACTAAATGTTCAGGTTATCTAGGTCAACTGTTTATCATTTTTTATTGTCTTTTCTTAAGGAGAGCTAGGTGGCGTAAGGCGTTTAGGTGGAGTAGCTATTGTGAATCAGCAAAGTATTAGGTTTATCTTTGATAAGGTCGTTATATGTTTACTATTTATTTCTATTCTGATATGCTCCCTAGTGCCTACCTTCTGTTCTACAGACCAAGATGATTTTGGTTCTCACATGTTTCCTTTTGGTTCCACATACAACTTGTAATGTTACGAAATAATCATCATCACACTGTGACAAGATTTGTTCTGTAGAATATAACTTGATTTTGTTTATACATTTATTTCTTTTGGATAATGTTTCAATCGCTCTCTATTGAGTGACGTCATCATAAATGTTATTAACTTAACAATTTTTTAGATTTCTAGAAATGTCCTATCTAGCGTGTTTTCTCCTCCTCGTTCTAGCTACTGTTCCTTCTGCAGGGCAGCATCGGCTTTCTTATGCAGAGAAATGTGGTGTTCGCTACCTAACAGTGCAAGTCCTTGGGTACTGCACATCTAATGTTGCCCTACGAGAGTGTTGTCTAGTTTAAGCAAAAATATACAATCACACAAAAGTAAATTCATGTGGCAAGCTGGTATCCAAGGAGGCCAAGCTCTACCATATTCTAAGTTCACTCTCGCTCTCGCTTCTGCCTAGCTGCGTTTGCACTATATTGGGGGTATCACAACGTGGTTCTGAACAATTGTATTTGCACTCATCTATTGTAGCAGTAACACTTCCTAGCTACGATATGTCACATTACTTATTTATTGCAAAAAGGATCAACCAGTTCCATCTCTAGGTCAGAGCTTCATTTGAAGTGGTTTACTCCTTAATATTTAGTTAAAAAGAAATCAAGATCATTCAACTAATGCACTCGGTTGGTAACAACTCCAAAAAAAAATTAGTGTTCGACACTCTTACTCTACAGATTATGACCAAATAAGGTCTATCCTCATAAATCACCACATGGGTAAATTCCTGAATTCAGAAGACAATATCTTGTCCATGTGACCATGAAATCAACACATGGATAAACTCTGTGGATTAAATGTATTCAGATTGAAAACCTATCAATTCTTGTCGGTGTTTAGTAACCGGCCGACGAGTAGATTTGTGCGCGGTTCGACGGCGATCAGGATGTTACGTTTGACACAGTGGGTTATACTGGTTCGGGCAAGAAAAGCCCTACGTCCAGTTTGAGATCTTGCTTGTGTTGCTCGTAGTAGGGGTTACAAGCTGTGACCAGAGAGGGATTCGCTCCTAAGTCTCTGTCTCTGCGTTGTGCGTCTGTTTGCGTGTGTGAGAAAAGAGCTTTTGGTAAGCCAAAAGAACTCTCTGTGGGTGAAGAGTGGATCTCCCTTTCCCCCTGGGCCCAATTCTCCCTTTTATATGCCAAGGGAAGACGGTTACAGATGGGGGAAAGAAGAAAAAGAAAAGAAAGTAAAGGAAAAAGGAAGGTGGTGGAGAGGTAGTCGGGCCGCCCTTGCTGGACTTGATGGCCTCCGCCGCAATCTTCTCGCCTGATCGTGTGATGAAGTCATTCGGGTCTTGTCCGGGTGCTGTGGATCGCCCTTTCCCTGGTCCGCACTGTTGATTGCTGTTGGCGCGCTGTTGATTTCTGTAGAGTTAGGCGACGGTCATTCCTCGCACTGTTGCAACTGTACAGCGTACTTGGTGCGTGAATCCGCCGTTCCATGCCTGATCCGGATGCGACACCCCCACTCAGCCGTACGTCAGGCATAGTGTACTTCTGCACCGTCTAGGAGTGGGTTTGGGGGCACCATCTTATCCGGAACTGGCTGGCCGTACACCGGAGTTTGACCAGAGCACACGCGCCGTTCCCGAGCTCGGCTCCCAGTCGTAGTGGTCGGGTTCGCTTCGGGTCGAGGCCCCTCACCGATCCCGACCACTGCCGGGCCATATGGTCGGCGGACGGCGGCTATCCGGTGTTCGGTCGGTGGAGTCGCTCGACTCCGTGGCGCCCGACTCCCGCCGCGGGGAGTCGGGTTCGTCGCCACGCCCGTGCCGGGCCTCTTTAACGCTAGACCAATTGTAATCCTGGATGGGGGGCCGTGCCCATGCAGCCAGCTGTGCCCAGGCCTTTAGCAAGCCGTGAGGAACGGAGGCTCTGTGGGCCAAAGGCCGTTGTTGCGCCCTCCGCCCAACTGGGCCACCGCACGGACGCAGCTTTCCGTCATTTAACCATATTTTGGGCCTCAGTTAGCTTCCATGCTTCGTTATTCCGTATGTATACCGTATAGGGTACCTAGAAGATGGGTATCCGACAATTCTATTGGTAGTTATAATATGTAAGGTATAATTAAAAGTTTGTGCAACATGCTTATATGTATTAATGGCACAAGGCACAACCTCGATATTCAACAAGTAAGTATAATGACTAAGAACCAATAATTAGGAATATAATATTTCAATTGTTTTATTTTTTTTTAATAAGACATTGTTTATATGAACAAAGCTGCGCAAGTGACGTAAGAAGGGACCCATTCTTATTAATTAATGAGTAAAACAAAAATCTCATACATGCCAAAGGTTATATCCGTGACCTGTCGAGTCCTTGTCAAGAGCATATCTAAGGACATAGACTTGTACCATATGCATGATAAAATATCCCAATAAATAAAAAGTAGACTCTTCTGGATCATTTGAATATATATGATTATTTGTGATACCATTCGTAACTTTAAAATATCTCTTTCAAAAATTGGTTTATGGGAACAAGATCCCGAATGCTTATTATGATTTAAACTAAATCATCCAAAATATCCTGAATGTTCAGCCTTCTAAAGTAGGCGATCTTTGCATTCAAGTGTTTACAGCTTGTTGAACTTTTACCTGCAAGATGCAAACAAATTAATGATATTGAAAGGATCTAGTACAGACCAAGAGGGGGTGTTGAATCGGTGACCAATAACTAAAGGTAAATCCTTTGGTGATCATAGGGTCACGTGGACACGCGGTGCATGCTAAACGCGTGTTCGTCAACCATCGTGCAGTTGATTCACTTAGAACTAAATCAACATCGTGCAGTTGATTCACTTAGAACTAAATCATCCATTATGTTATACCGCGGGAGTATGTTATAACAGTATTACATGGAAGTTAAGCTTGCAAGAGGACGTGACGAGGAGGCACGTGACTGCAAATAGCTGCAAGAATGGACCACATCAAAGTAAATATGTGTCATAGAGTGAGAGTGTGAGTGGCACGGTTGACACAGATGGAGCAAAATAAATTACGTCAGGACAAGCACTGCTACAAGATGCAGGAATTACACCACCACCTCAGCAGCAGGGGTCCGACGGATGCATACCCTCTGCAGTAATGCATGAGAATTAGAAGTCACTGACGTGTGGGCCATGAGGGTATTGGGCCCGCATATTAGCCACTATCAATGCCGAGAACAAATGCAGAGGATCCCTGCCCGGTACACACATGCAGACCAGAAATTTTCAAACTGAAGTGATTGTAAATTGTTTCCAATAATGCAATTATATGAGTCGCCTTTCCAGCATTAAAGGCTTCTCTTATCCATTCCATTGCGCATCAAGATAGCTACTCTGACATAGTAGATCACTTGCTGTCCCTGCAATGCACAGTACTAGCAAGCAAGAGCGCGCCAGCAAGTTTAGCAAAGAGCAAACTTGCACACGCAATTTTACTTGCGAGAAAGTAAGTGCAAAAATAGCAACAAAGTAGTAAAGATAAAATGTTACGGTTTGCTAAGTGATTTTTTCCGAAATATTGGAAAGATGGCGTCTTGTCATACTCGTTGGCCGCTCCTACCGGAGTCTGACGCGTCCCACCTTGTCGATGCTTCCTCCGAAGAAACAATCTACACCAATGTGTGGAGCCTAGGGCGTTCTCACTAGTGATGCTATTCCTTTGAACTGAGAGCATCCAAACGTGTACAAACTTGAGAATATTTTTTCACAACTTTCAGTGAAAGCTCATCCGCAACACCTAATTAACCGTCGAAGGCAGGGTTGGCGACGCTGTCGAGGAGGAGCACAATCGAGGCCGTTGCAGTGGTCGTCGACGGCGGTGCTGGACGGTCAGTTTCGTTGGCGAAGTAGGATTGCTCGAATCGGACGCGGACTGCTCTGCCCAGCACGTCGGTTTCGAGGAGGTGGACCTGCCGCTCGTCGTTCTGCCCAGCACGTAGACTCGGATTCAGTTTCGTTTCGGTTGCTTGGTTGGGAAGAAAGGGTAGCAAATCCGTCCGTACTCGATCGATACCTGCTGATCAGACTCGAACAGAACAGAAGCGCCAAAGTTCGTTCTGAGTCCGTTCCCAAGACGGCCGCCCTGAAAAGCACCAGTCCGTACGTCGCGGGGAGGAGACGCGCGCAGAAACAGACCATCATCACACGCGCGCTACTCGATCGAGACCGATGGAGCAGGCGCTACCGGATGACGTGGTGGCGGACGTGCTGGGCCGCCTGGCGCCACGCAGCCTCGCCGTGGCCCGCTGCGTCTGCAAGTCCTGGCGCGCCATCGTCGACTCCCGCCGGCTGCTGCGCGCGGACCTCCTCCCGCTCTCGCTCGCCGGCGTCTTCGTCGAGTTCGACTTCAACATGCTGGACCTCACGGCCACGGAGCTCTTCTTCTCCAGCTGCAGCCCCGCGGCGAAGACGACGACGACGGCCGCCGTCTCCGGCGACCTCACCTACACACCGGGCTTCAACGTCGTCGACCACTGCAACGGCCTCCTGCTGCTCGACGGCTGCTGCGTGGCGAACCCCGCGACGCGGCAGTGGGCGCGGCTGCCCAAGCAACCGCCGCCGCGCTGCATCGACGCGCAGGTGGCGAACGACGACTCTTACGACGGGTGGCCGGACTACTTCGAGCAGCCGTACCTGGCGTTCGACCCGGCCGTGTCGCCGCACTACGAGGTGGTCCTGGTACCGGGGGTCTGCGGCTCCTTGCCCCACCTAGACAACAATTTCACCATGGCGCCGGAGCCGGAGCCGGAGGAGTGGCCGCCGGCGTTGTACGAGACGCACGTCTTCTCGTCCGGAACTGGGCGCTGGGAGGAGAGGTCGTTCGTCCGCGAGGGCAACCACGCAGGGACCATGGCCTACATGCGACAAGATTGTGGATTCTTCTACTACAAACACAGCGCCGTCTACCGGCACGGAGCGCTCTACGTGCACGGCCAGATGAACGTCTTCTACAAAATGTCCTTGGCGAACGGCACCTACCGAGTGATCCAGCACCCGGCGGGTGTTGTTACACCCGACGCAATACTACACCAACAAGTGTATCTCGGCAAGTCAATGGACGGGGTGTCCTTGGCGGCCATCCACGGGGGCTTCAGACTCCGGATTTGGACCCTCAACGACGACGACGAGTGGGTGCTAAAACATCAGAACGACCTTCAGCACATACTGCCGAGCCCGGCAGTACAAGATGACGACGACGGGTTCCTCATTTTGCTTGGGTTCCATCCGTTCCAAGACATCGTCTTCTTCAACAGCCACTCAATGCAAAGGGGGTTGGCGTACGACTTGAACAGCTCCAAGGTACAAGACCTGGGTGACGTGCCCAAGGGACTACGGTTCTATTGCTATGCAGCACGCAGATATCCAGGCATCTTTTCCGTACACGCCTTTCTGGATGCACAATTCGTTGCCAACTGCTCACTTAGACGATGCTCGTAGCTAGTGGACTATAGGCATGCACTAGCTATTCTTCTGGGTTTTTTTTTATAATGTTAGTATGAGATATTTGCATTGTAAAATGGCACCAATGACACGCCTCCACTGGAACATGACTTAATTTTGCTATGCATCGCTGTAAATGTCACGTATTCAAGCTATGAAGCTAAGCTACATTGCCACCAAGATGTGCGGCAACGAAACTACAAACTCTTCAGTCTTCACCAGTCAGCTTGTTTGCACGCATAAAATTTGTGAACCAAATTTATCCGGAAAAATGTGAACCAATTCGGGGGAAAATAACTTGGAAACAAAAGGTTGAATAGAAGGAAACTTGTATATTGTTCAGATATATAAACCAAAATGGAAACGGATCCACTGCCGTGGTAGATAATATATATGATTGATGATGATAGTTTTCCATTCAACTAAACTACAATAGGTGGCTCTTAGTTATTATTGACACATAAACAGTGATAAAAATCTAATAAGCATGTTGTACCATAATCATGAGTACCAGGTAGAATATATAATAGCAACTAAGAAGCGAGGAAACTTTCATTATTTGACTCCGAGAGTGATCGAACAGACGGGGCTTTATATCATGAAAATACGTTATGAGATAACAAATATGCTTTACTCTACAGCAACAAACAAAATACACTTTACAATACGACATTTAAGATTGCAAATACGACAGAATAACTGAATAAGTTGAGATCAGGGACCAGTAGTGCTCCACGGGCGATAAGATCAG
This sequence comes from Eragrostis nindensis, assembly GCA_012490785.1. Classification (NCBI taxonomy): domain Eukaryota; kingdom Viridiplantae; phylum Streptophyta; class Magnoliopsida; order Poales; family Poaceae; genus Eragrostis; species Eragrostis nindensis. The sequence goes on from JAAXCT010000055.1 coordinate 721,466, forward strand.
CAGGGGAGCCCAAGGCTTGGAAGAATGGTCGTCATGTTTGGGGACACCTTAAGTCTTCCTTTTGCTTGCCCTAAATCTAGAATTTTCCTAGCAAGCTCTTTTAACCAATGTTACTTTGAAGCTTACCAGTTTGGTTGGGATGTCCTCCCTTGTTCCTCGGATAGGTTGTCAAGCAGGATAGGTTGTTCAGAATAATACTCCTTTCTCATGTGTGATTTTAGCATGAAACAGAATGAAATCCTAAATAAAGGCTTTGCCAATTCTAAACTAAAGTTATTGGTTATGTTTGTATGCGCCTATGGCTTAAGCATATTTGCTACAATAATGTTCTTGTGTACTAAATATTCAAGTTGTCCAGGCCAATTGCTGGCCATTTTTTATTACGCAGTTTTAGGTTTATCTTGGCCAAAGGCATTATATTTTTACTGTTTTTTATTTTACTCTGGTATGCTGCCTAGTGTGTACCTTCTGTACCACATACCAAAATGATTTAGATTTATTTTTTTGTCAAGAGCTTGGTACTCCTATGTTTCTTTTAGTTCCATATACAATTTGTATGCTATAGAAAATGAACATTATCACACTGTAACAAAGATTTATTTTACGGAATATAATCTTGAGCTTACTTGTATATTTATTTATTTTTGAAAGGGGTCTTGGCCTAGTGGTTAAGACATCCGAGTAACACCTTTCAGGTCCTGGGTTCGACTCCCCGTGGGAGCGAATTTTCAAGGATTTAACGGCATTTGTGCTTTCAGTGGTAGGCGACGCTCCCGTCGGCAGCGAGGCGCCAGTGGTGACTTCGTATCTCTAGATTTGCCGGCTCAGTCTTCGAAGATGCTCATAGGGGTAGGGTTTGCGTACGTGTGTTCATAGGGGTGAGTGTGCGTGCGTTGTGAGTGTCTGAATTGTACTGTGTAATCTCAAAAAAAAAAAGTTCCCGTAAACATTTATAACATTATGTTTTACATATCAATGGAAATGTACTACATAGTGTGCTAGCAGGGCCTGCTCGTGCAGAGAATGTGATGTTTGCTATGAAATAGGCCAAGTCCTTGGGGTACTACACGTCGTGTCGCACCACCTGACTTGTTGTCTTGAATTTGCAAAGATGTAAACGGGCTTAAATGTCCCCAAAAAAAGCAATTAATCTTGTTGGTCAAAGGTCCTAGGTCGTATTCAACACTAATGGGCTGTGATCAAGGAATAATAGCAGGCCAGACTGTAATACAACCCGGATTATGCAAGCTGCATAGCCATTTTAAACTGTCAGAAGGTAACAGGCAAAGAAGAGAAAACTTTTTTTTTTGCAAGGGGCAAAGAAGAGAAAACTTGTAGCTTACTAAAAACATCATAATTACAATTGAGCCCTGTTGCCCAACAAATAGCGCACCAATCAAAGGCTGATATCTTTCAGTTTTCTATCCACTCCTTGTAACCATCCACCAAACATGTGGTTTACATTCAATGGTCAAGTTATGTTAAAAGAAAGTTGTGCCACTCTTTAAATAAATCTAGCGTTATGTGGCAACCAAGCAAAAGGTGTGGTATGGACTCACTAAGAGTAAAAAGATAACACCTATTACTTCGTTTTCATTGCAACTAGCTAAATGATTCTTAGTTACGGAGAGTGACTCCCTTTATCGTATAACTCATAACTTTAATCTCAAGTCTCCAAATAATATGATTGTGTGCCACCACATTGGTAACTTCCTATGCATAGAAAATAATAATCATGTTGGTTTAAGGAACAACCAAACGCGGGGCACTCATCCGTAAGTCTAGCTAAAAACCCATGCCAAACTAGCTAATATTCCAAACTAAAGGTGTCATAAATGAAACATTCAAAGGTCTAGATCACATAACCAGACTTACAGTGGCACTTTTTCTTTCTAACTATGTTATATAATCCTTCATATTGGTTTTTAAAGTCACTAGTATATATAAACCATATGTTTGCCGGATGATCTGGTTAGTATATTATGGTGCACATGTGGGTGCTGGGCTATTCATGGCGTTGTCATCCTCGTACGGCGCAACAGGCGTGTTCTAATATTGATCTACAATTAAGTCAAATGGTGAATAGTAAGAAACAAGTTGGTGAGAGTACCAGAAAAGAGAGCTTGTGATATTAAGGATTTTATGTCATACCAGGATTGATAAGGGCACTCGAAAATACAGTGACACAACGTGGGTACATGCGAGTTGAGGAGGGGAGGAAGAGGAGAAGCGTAGTGTGGGTTGGATGAGCGCACAAAGTGCAGCAACCTGTAAAACAACACGGTGTAAGAATTAGATTATCTGCAATTTAGGTGAAGTTGCAAAGAAACGAGAATGATTGCAAGAAGGATACGTGTTGATTGATCTTACGCGAGTGAGGGGAGGAGGAAGAGCACGGCGTGGGCTGGAAGAGCATGGTGGCGAGGTTATACTGGTTGCTCCCCTTCACCGGGGCTCTCTTGCGGCGCGACGCCGTTCGACGCGGGGGATGGGTGACGGCTGGCTGCTGCCTCTCTGGACGAAACGCTCGTCTGACCTGCCACATATATAGCGAGCGATCTGTGCATGTCCTGATGTAAGATCAATGAACCTAGAGCATGGTTCATAGGTTTTGGTGATTGATGTCAACATAGTCAATGGGACTAACAAGGTTTGCTAGTGTGCAAGATGTTTAGTCTCATGGATGTAGTGATATACTATTGGAGTGCCAACACCTCAAAGGTTGCAAGGAAGTTGATAAAGAGAAGAAGTGAACATGAGGACTACTCTACGAGGTAACTACTACGCACATGAGGTAAGAGACAAGGTGAGTATGTCATGTGTCTTTGTATGTATCATATACCTTGACATACTCTTGATCATCATGTTGGTCTTACCTTATATCATATGACATGATGACCTTGTCTATTATGTGATGATGTTCTTGTCTTGTATCCTATGCACATTATATGATGCTTCGATCGGGTTGTCCTTTGAGACAACTGGATCATTGTGACTAACATCTTTGGATGTAGGAAAGGTGTTCATGCATATTCTTTAGGTCACATGAAGAAGCTTCGTTGATGGATGATGACAAGAATCAAGGACTTGATGGAGGTCACGGTTTGAGAAGATGGATCAAGGCTAAGGACATGCTAGATCCAAGCAAGTGTTGGCTTGGTGTAGATGTAGGCTTGAGTCCATAGGAACAACCGGACTATCAAGGGGGATCGAGTCGTTTCTCTTAGGTCACACTAGTGGTAGAGGTATGTGGATGCTCAAAGAGTCTCTCAGGCACCAGGGTGGTAGCAGAGGAGAAGAGGAGCCAAGTGGATGAAGTTTGGAAGTAAGAATCGAAGAAATGATCAAGATCAGCTTCAGCAGAGAAGACCGGACAATACGGTCAAAGAGACCGTACGGTACGGTCTCTATTGGGAAAACAGACAGAGAAGACAAGGTTCTGGAAGCTGAGAAAATAGAGACCGGACTATAGACCGGACGGTACGGTCAAAGAGACCGTACGGTACGGTCCCTATTGGAAGAAGCAACAGAGAAGACGAAGTTTCTGTTGGAAATGAGGAAAGGAGACCGGACGGTACGGTCCTCGAGACCGTACAATACGGTCAGAATGGAGACCGGACAGTCCGGTGGTCTTTTGGCCATGAAGATGTCAGAATCTGGAGATCGACCCAAAAGGAAAGTTGTAGAGAATTTCAAGAGCTTTCCAACGGTATATGGTGCACCTCCATCGAAGTTCGGAGCTAGGAGTTATGTCCAAAATACTACAGACTGCCTGGAGGAGACCGGACTGTCCGGTCATAGGCACCGTATTGTACGGTCAACATATGGACATGAAGATGACCGAATTGGGAGATCTGCCCAAAAGGAAAGTTGTGGGGAATTGCAAGAGCTTTCCATTGATATGTGGTACACCTCCATCGGAGTTCGGAGCAAGGAGTTATCGCTGAAATACTGCAGGCTGTCCACTGATGACCGTACAGTACGGTCAATTGTACGGTCCTCACTGAGACTGGACACTTTCGGGGCAACGGCTAGTTTTTGAGTGGAGGGCTATAAATAGCCGGTTGCTTGACCCTTTGGGGTGCCTTTGGCCATTGTTATCAGTGGGGAAACACAGTGGGAGCCAAGAGGATGCAAGAGAAGCACATGGAGAGGCTTTAGAGAGAAATCTTAGTGCTTGAGAGAGAGGAGAAGCACATGGAGAAGATTTGGAGAAGAAAGCTTAGTGCTTGAGAGGGTTGAGAGCATCCATCCACCTCTAGAACTAGTGTGGTCATAGGGAGGCGGTCTTGGTTTGTTACCCTTGGTCTATGGCAAGGCCTAGACCGGTTAGGCGTTGGTGTTGAGCTTGCCAAAGAGAGTGTGGAAGCCAACACAAGTTTGTACACGGTCTTGGAGCTTCCCGTGCGAAAGAAGCATCACTAGTGGAGCGCGCTTTGGCACGCATCAAGTGCGGAGCCTTACCTTCGGAGGAGTACCCGGGAGAAGCCCGGCGGGACGTGCCCGCGACTTCACTCAAGAGCGGTGGATGGTCCCAAGGAGGAGAGCATTGCCGGTGTGCGGCGGGGTGAAGCCCGTGACTTCACTCGAGGAGTGAAGCGTGCTCTTAGGGGACATCACCGGCTTAAAGGGTGGAGTGTGCTCTAGAGGGGATCGCCATCGAGCGGAGGGACGGGGTCGAGACTCCGGCGGGAGTGACCCAACGTGGAGTAGGGGAAGGCGCCATCCTTCCGAGACCACGGGAAAAATCGATGAGCAATCTCTTACTCTTACTCTCTACTACTTGCACTTGCTATCTTGTTTATCTTATATGCATGTAGTAGATCTTGTGCTTATTGTATGATTGCTTGATGTTTGTTTCCGTGTGCTAGCTCTATGTTATCTCTAGTGATATGCGCTTTCCTTATGTGTACCTACTTGCTCATAGCTCATACACTTGCTTGATATCATCTAGTGATCTTGTTATGCTTTATGTTGTATCTATCTTGTTATCATGATCACTAGCTTGAGCTTCCCCATGTGTTACTTATATGCATGCTAGTTCGCTTGTCTATCTATCTTATATACTAGCATGTGTAGGACCTACTTGAGCTTCTGTATGTGTTACCCATATGCTTGCTAGAATGCTTGAGTGCCTTTACCTTATACACTAGCATGTGTAGGACTTGTTGAGCTTATCTTGTATATCGTCATATGCTAGGTTGTTCTATATGCTCATGTATACCTTGCTCCTAGCATGTACAAGTCCTAGCACATGGTTATCCTTGCTTGATCACTATCACATAGTACACATGTACTCTCTAGTTATGTATCCTTTACTTGTGCAAATAGAAAGAGTAGTTAGAAGTGCAAAAAGTTTTAGTTCATGGTGTGCCCGATTCACCCCCCCCTCTCGGTCACACGATCCTTACAAGTGGTATCAGAGCTAAGTGCTCAATTTAGGGCTTAACCGCCTTTGAGATGTGACCGAATGAGTTTGGGTTTTCATCCCTCACGGGTTTGGGCTTTGGACATTGAAAGAATCGCTTGAATAGCTACCTTAAGTCCATAGTTCCAAATGAATTGTGGGATACCATGAATAAATTCTCTAGCACTTTCACGGATGACCATGTTATCATGATGATCTTGTTGTTCTTGTTATATCTTATGATGATCATGATGTTGTTGTTGCTAGTTTTCTTGTTGAGGAGTGATTTGGATAATCTTACCATATTCTTTAATGAATCACTTACTTGTGTCTTCGCTTGTTTATGCTAGGATCGATTCATATGACAAATGGAAGAGCTCAAGTGGTGATGTTATCATGAAGATCTTGAAAGCACCTCCTCATTCAAGATTCGGCAACAACATTTTTGCACTTCAACATGAAGATTTTGAGAAGCTACAATTTGGATAAGTCTTGCTCATGACCATCTCACATGATGAGCACTCAAGGAAATGTCTCTCATTTTGAGGACATGTCAATTGGTGATGATGGTTCTATTGAAGATCAATCTACAACCATGAGCAAGCTTGCATCACTTGAAGAGCGACCAATTGTGAAGAAGATAATGCAAGCTCGGGACACTCACTTTCTTAATCACTCAAGTGAACCTACATCTTCCTCGGAGAATGCAAAGATGACGGTATACCTAGAACCGAATTTCAATTCTTTATCTAACTCATCTTTGTGTCTCCTTGATATCAAGACATGACTTACGGGTCATCGACAAGAAGAAGGTGGTGATGGAAGGATCAAGTGAGTGATGAAGAAGAAGATGATGCTAAGGCCAAATACAAGAAGTATGTGAGACAAGACCAAGGTCAAGAAGTAGAAGACGTCATCTCACAAAGAGTTTTCTTTGTTGGTGAGAGGATTGCCAATGATGAAGACTATGAGAGTGACTCTTCTTCAAGAGCATATGCAAACTTGTTGTTGGTCTTCTTCTTCACATGCACCTCCAAGGTAAAGGAGGTAAGGAAAGAATGGTATGGCTATATTTCGTGTTGGTGAGCTTGATGAGGAGCTCAAGGATCCCGTGTCGTCTCATGAGGCTCTACATATGAGTTGAGGGCTCAAGTTGGATAACATTGAGCTTTATGAGAAGTATGAGAACCTTGAGATCTCTTATCGAGCTATCAACCTCATCTAGTTCTTTTCTTCTTCATCCACTACTTCTAGTTCATCTATCTCACATTCATTTACTATTTGTGATGAACTAACCCACTCTTGTGAGAGCTCTTTCTCTTGAGTCTTTGTTTTGGAGGAATATCACAAACTCAATGAGGAGAGTGAGTCAATGATGCAAGCATTCACAAGACTCGCAAGAGGAGGAGGAAGATGAGGATGCTTTGGGTGCCCAAGAACTTAATGGACCGGATGAAGCCGGCCAATCACATGGAGGCGCCCAAGTACAACACTTGAGGTGATGGAGATGGTGGACCGAGTTCAATACATGGAGATCATTGAAGTCCACCACAAGTGTCAAGGGCATGAATGAGAACATCTACTCTTCAAGGAGGTATCTTGTATCTTAGTGTAGTTTCTTTTCGTTCTATAGGTCCTTTGTTTTTTAGTAGCTCCTTTGTGAACTAGTATGTTGTGCACTTTCATGCATCATGTAAAAACCTAAAAGAGAAGCACAAAAATATTAGTTCGAGGTCTAACTTTCTCAAGATAGCTATGAGTATGGGGGATGCTTGAGTTGGTGGACCGATGGACTCAAGGCAAGGTTTGGCTCATAGTGAGTAAGCTTGAGAGAGGTTCAAACTTGACCTTGAGTAGGTTTCCTTTATGCATTGTCTTTAATCTTGCATGCATTCATCATGGCATGTTTATGTTTTCCCTTGCATTTGTATTATATGCTTGTTCATGCATTGCATATAGGAAATCACAAAGGAGTCTTTCACCCGTGTGTTCTTTGTTTTAGTTTCTATCTTGAGGTTACATGTCATAATGTCTTCTCTCCGAAAGGTATGCCTAGAACCGATCTATTTCAATTATCTTTTGTTCTAGCTACCATCCATAACATAGTTTAAACTACCCTATGTGTTTCACACAAAGATATGCATATATTTTGCCATCCACTATAAGTATGCATAACTCTAGGGGGAGTTTAGCCTATGTTATGAGGCTTTCATGATCATGGTCCAAATGCCTTCCACTCAAAAGGACATGGCTCATGAAGCTCGTGTGTATTTGACGTTTGCCCTTCTTGTTCTTTTCTCTATTGTAAGATCAATTGTAGGAACAAGGAGGAGGCACAAGAAAAAGGAGAGAACACGGTGAAGACAATGAAGATCACCTCAAGGAGGAGTTTGCATTTGAAGACCACGTGATCATGATGATCGATCTTCACAACAATCTTGAGGTGAAGAAGATGATGATGATGACCACCTCAAGGAGGAGTTTGCATGAAGAAAGATCACGAAGATCAAGATGATCGGTTTTTCTCACAATCTTGAGGTGGAGAAGAAGACGACGACCATCTCAAGGGAGAGTTAGCACAAAGGAAGGTCAAGTTGATCAAGTTGATCGATCTTCCTCACATTCTTGAGATGGAAGCTTACGTCAATGGGGAGCGACATTCTACAAGGTAAGCATGAAGGTAATCTTCTTATACCCTTGTCATCTTAGCGTTAGTGCTTGTCATAGCTCCTTGTGCTTTCATTCACTTGTGGTATGAGTTTTTACTCTAACTTGTGACATTTTATGAGCTATGACTTGCCTCGACCGGAACATAAAGGTAACATCTCCTTTCATCTCATATTGCCTCTTGTATGTATATATCGTGATGATATGCTTGTGCTTGATTGCTTTTTGTTCCTTTCATATCATCGCCCCTTCATGCTTGTCATTTGCTCCATGTGCTTAGCTTTATCTTGATGTACCCTTTGTTGCTATATATTGCTTATCTCTCAAGTGGTATATTATCTTGAGCAATGACTTGCATGCTTGTCTTACTTACCATCATGTGTGTAGTGTCCTTATATTTCTCGCATGATGCCTTTGTTTATTGAGATGCTTTACCCTTGTCTTTTACTTCATATGTATATGCTTTTACAAGTGGTAAATTCTTGTATGCTTTCTCTCATATCCTTTACAAGTGGCATCTATTTATGCGCTCTTTTCATATCTCTCTATATGCCATGATCCGAGATATAGGGTAGTCTCCTTGACTTGTCTTTCTTGACAAAGTGCATGTGATGCACAACGTTAGGGGGAGTCTATCCTATGTCTTGAGATTCGTGAGACTAATGTGTTTGCAAGTTTATCTTTCTAGTCTCTTCATAGGAATGATCATTCATGTTGAGATGCAATGAATTGATGATCATCCACTTTGAGGTGCCATGATTCTCATTTGACACATTCTATATGGCATTGAAAAGCAATCACATCCCCGAAGGTACGCTAAGTTTATCATTCTTGCAAGAAGGTAATGGTTTTCCTTTATTCTTGCATTATCTATCTAGCTACCTTCCATAACATAGCTTAAGGTCCCCCACTTGACTTAATTGTTAAATTGTGCATATATTTTGCCTTCCATCACATGTATGCACAAATCTAAGGGGAGTTTAGTCTATGTTATGAGGCTTCAAGATTTTGATCCATATCTCATCTACATCCAAAGGATCACTATCTATGAAGCTCCCTTGTGCTTTTAACGTTTGCCTTGTTTGTCCTTTTTCGGTGCTTGATGTCAAAGGGGGAGAAGTATATCCTCCAAAGCAAGTAGTTGCGGAATGAGAAGAGACATGAGGCACAAATAGGGAGAACATGCTAATGGGGAGAAGTACTTGCAACCAAGAAGTGAAGATTCAATCAAGGACATGAGGTATGAGCAAAGGTATTCTATGTCGTCAATACATCCAAGGCAAGTTGTTGTGCTTCATTCTATCTATTATCTCTAGCTTTGGTTGTGTTGCCATCAATCACCAAAAAGGGGGAGATTGTAAGATCAATGAACCTAGAGCATGGTTCATAGGTTTTGGTGATTGATGTCAACATAGTCAATGGGACTAACAAGGTTTGCTAGTGTGCAAGATGTTTAGTCTCATGGATGTAGTGATATACTATTGGAGTGCCAACACCTCAAAGGTTGCAAAGAAGTTGATAAAGAGAAGAAGTGAACATGAGGACTACTCTACGAGGTAACTACTACGCACATGAGGTAAGAGACAAGGTGAGTATGTCATGTGTCTTTGTATGTATCATATACCTTGACATACTCTTGATCATCATGTTGGTCTTACCTTATATCATATGACATGATGACCTTGTCTATTATGTGATGATGTTCTTGTCTTGTATCCTATGCACATTATATGATGCTTCGATCGGGTTGTCCTTTGAGACAACTGGATCATTGTGACTAACATCTTTGGATGTAGGAAAGGTGTTCATGCATATTCTTTAGGTCACATGAAGAAGCTTCGTTGATGGATGATGACAAGAATCAAGGACTTGATGGAGGTCACGGTTTGAGAAGATGGATCAAGGCTAAGGACATGCTAGATCCAAACAAGTGTTGGCTTGGTGTAGATGTAGGCTTGAGTCCATAGGAACAACCGGACTATCAAGGGGGATCGAGTCGTTTCTCTTAGGTCACACTAGTGGTAGAGGTATGTGGATGCTCAAAGAGTCTCTCAGGCACCAGGGTGGCAGCAGAGGAGAAGAGGAGCCAAGTGGATGAAGTTTGGAAGTAAGAATCGAAGAAATGATCAAGATCAGCTTCAGCAGAGAAGACCGGACAATACGGTCAAAGAGACCGTACGGTACAGTCTCTATTGGGAAAACAGACAGAGAAGACAAGGTTCTGGAAGCTGAGAAAATAGAGACCGGACTATAGACCGGACGGTACGGTCAAAGAGACCGTACGGTACGGTCCCTATTGGAAGAAGCAACAGAGAAGACGAAGTTTCTGTTGGAAATGAGGAAAGGAGACCGGACGGTACGGTCCTAGAGACCGTACAATACGGTCAGAATGGAGACCGGACAGTCCGGTGGTCTTTTGGCCATGAAGATGTCAGAATCTGGAGATCGACCCAAAAGGAAAGTTGTAGAGAATTTCAAGAGCTTTCCAACGGTATATGGTGCACCTCCATCGAAGTTCGGAGCTAGGAGTTATGTCCAAAATACTACAAACTGCCTGGAGGAGACCGGACTGTCCGGTCATAGGCACCGTATTGTACGGTCAACATATGGACATGAAGATGACCGAATTGGGAAATCTGCCCAAAAGGAAAGTTGTGAGGAATTGCAAGAGCTTTCCATTGATATGTGGTACACCTCCATCGGAGTTCGGAGCAAGGAGTTATCGCTGAAATACTGCAGGCTGTCCACTGATGACCGTACAGTACGGTCAATTGTACGGTCCTCACTGAGACTGGACACTTTCGGGGCAACGGCTAGTTTTTGAGTGGAGGGCTATAAATAGCCGGTTGCTTGACCCTTTGGGGTGCCTTTGGCCATTGTTATCAGTGGGGAAACACAGTGGGAGCCAAGAGGATGCAAGAGAAGCACATGGAGAGGCTTTAGAGAGAAATCTTAGTGCTTGAGAGAGAGGAGAAGCACATGGAGAAGATTTGGAGAAGAAAGCTTAGTGCTTGAGAGGGTTGAAAGCATCCATCCACCTCTAGGACTAGTGTGGTCATAGGGAGGCGGTCTTGGTTTGTTACCCTTGGTCTATGGCAAGGCCTAGACCGGTTAGGCGTCGGTGTTGAGCTTGCCAAAGAGAGTGTGGAAGCCAACACAAGTTTGTACACGGCCTTGGAGCTTCCCGTGCGAAAGAAGCATCACTAGTGGAGCGCGCTTTGGCGCGCATCAAGTGCGGAGCCTTACCTTCGGAGGAGTACCCGGGAGAAGCCCGGCGGGACGTGCCCGCGACTTCACTCAAGAGCGGTGGATGGTCCCAAGGAGGAGAGCATTGCCGGTGTGCGGCGGGGTGAAGCCCGTGACTTCACTCGAGGAGTGAAGCGTGCTCTTAGGGGACATCACCGGCTTAAAGGGTGGAGTGTGCTCTAGAGGGGATCGCCATCGAGCGGAGGGACGGGGTCGAGACTCCGGCGGGAGTGACCCAACGTGGAGTAGGGGAAGGCGCCATCCTTCCGAGACCACGGGAAAAATCGATGAGCAATCTCTTACTCTTACTCTCTACTACTTGCACTTGCTATCTTGTTTATCTTATATGCATGTAGTAGATCTTGTGCTTATTGTATGATTGCTTGATGTTTGTTTCCGTGTGCTAGCTCTATGTTATCTCTAGTGATATGCGCTTTCCTTATGTGTACCTACTTGCTCATAGCTCATACACTTGCTTGATATCATCTAGTGATCTTGTTATGCTTTATGTTGTATCTATCTTGTTATCATGATCACTAGCTTGAGCTTCCCCATGTGTTACTTATATGCATGCTAGTTCGCTTGTCTATCTATCTTATATACTAGCATGTGTAGGACCTACTTGAGCTTCTGTATGTGTTACCCATATGCTTGCTAGAATGCTTGAGTGCCTTTACCTTATACACTAGCATGTGTAGGACTTGTTGAGCTTATCTTGTATATCGTCATATGCTAGGTTGTTCTATATGCTCATGTATACCTTGCTCCTAGCATGTACAAGTCCTAGCACATGGTTATCCTTGCTTGATCACTATCACATAGTACACATGTACTCTCTAGTTATGTATCCTTTACTTGTGCAAATAGAAAGAGTAGCTAGAAGTGCAAAAAGTTTTAGTTCATGGTGTGCCCGATTCACCCCCCCCTCTCGGTCACACGATCCTTACACCTGACTAGTGAAACGCTCGCCTGACCAGCAGCCAGTTCGATAATGCTTTTACTACAACCTACCCAAATCAAGTTTACAACAGAGGATTGGTATGATCAAAAGAAAAGCTCGCAAAAGAAAAAGAAAGGCAATAAATTTCACCTTTCAGTTTTACCCATCAACCAATCGATCGATGAACTCGCCCGACAGAGATACTTCAAAAAAGAGTTCTTGTCGCGAAAAAAAAAGGAGGGCATGTCGCGCCGTGTTGTTTGTTGCTGCCTTCATCCAGCGTGACCGGCTCGCCGACCACCTGCACGCAACGGCGCAAGCCTCTCGAGTAGGGATGGCAATGCCACACGCTGGTGCGAGTGCGATGGAGTTTTCCGCCCGCGGGTGGCATCCGCCCGCAGTGACTCGAGGTGGACACGGGTGACCCATCAGGGCCTAAAAAATCACACAGCCCAGCCCACCAGGCGTCCAGGCCATCAGACTCCACAGCCCAACTCCTCTCGCCTGTAACTTCCACCCCCGACGCGGGCGCCAATAGGGCACGGTACCGATCGGTTAGTGCGTCGTCTTTTGCGACGTGGTGGCTGCTATGTTTAAATGTTCGGGCTCAGATCAGCACTGTGCCCGGATCGTGTACCAACTTAAGATATGCGGTGGCCGGCTGGCCTAGCCACGTGCATGTTAGAGATGTACTACTCGCATTACGTGCAGACTTCGTGATTTTGCGATAAAAACTTCAATGTGCAGCCAGTGAGCATAAAAAGGCGTTTTTCTTTGAAAATAAAAAAAGGGTTGTCGTCAAATTTTGATATGTGCCATATTGGTGTAGTCTATACTCTATAGTATGACATTTCGTTGAAACTGAAAAATAAAACAAGTACTACAACCTTCACACCAGATCTGTGCTGTCGGTCCCACACAAGTGGGTCCAAGGTTTTACAAAGAACAGAAGATCTGTGCTGCCGACGGCCACGTCGCCTACCGCTAAAAATACAAAGCTGTTAAATCCTAGAAAATTTGCTCCCACAGGGAGTCGAACCCAGGATCTGAGAGGTGCTACTCAGAAGCCTTAACCGCTAGGCCAAGACCTCTTTCACAGTTTGATCTCGTCACTTTCGTAATGATAATTTCGAAAGAATGTTTATCAAGTTGCTTCGGAATTGTGATGGATATATACTGCATACCTTGACTAAAAAAAATAGTTGACAAATTGAGTCAGAACAAAAAAAGTTTAAGAGTAAATAAAATGCATAGATGGCCATTGAACTTGTCCGGATGTTTCAATTTGATCATTGTACTCATGAAAATGCGAACCGTATCACTAAGCTTGACTATACGTGTCGATACGACCATTACCTTCATAATCCTACGTATTTTGATGATGTGGCATACATCCTACCGCGATGCGTATGGATTTCATCTTTTCATAAATTCAGTGACGAGGTCCGCACAGATCACATATATGGATGCTTCAACCATGAATCTCCTACACATTATTGTAATAAATTCCAGGCTTATTGTTTACTTGTGCCTACTCCCACGTCGTTATTGAAAAGAGAACAATGGCATATTAGAGTGAACGTAATTAGTAATAGATATTGACGACGTGAAGGGGAAAGAAGTGATCGGACTCTAAAAAAAATAAATGCACAATCCATCCCGTAGACAGCCGGGGGCCTGGGCCTGTTAAAAGAGAGAAGTCGCGTCCTGCCTAATTGCGAGCTCGGTCGTATCGCAAGGGGCTCCCCAACAGCTGCGACGGATCATCAGCCGTTGCGCTGCTGGTGGTGGTGAAGCGTCGTGGCTCCATTGAGTTTCCTGTACTGGAAACTCAAGAGCCACACGCCACCCAGGAGTAGAGAAAAAGAGCTCGTTACTGTCACCGCGATTCAATCTTTGGCGCTCATGTTTTTTTCCAGCTCTTCGATCGGGTGACAACTCAAACTGCCAAGTACGTGTGTAAGAACGATGGCAATTTAAGCGTACACCGCGCTCGGTCTGTGGACGGCGACGCCCAGCTCCTGGATAACCCAAATTCCCAAAACATGCATGCAAACATTTGACGATCTTTACGATCCACAAGTCCTGTTTGTCTTCCGATATGATCAGACGTGGCGACAGAATGGCGCGGCGCTACATGAACCAACTTTATGTCGGCACTCCAACAAACGACAGGCAACAATTTTCGTCATTTAATATGTCAGAAACGACTATGAGCTCAAAACTCTGGCTACAAGTGCTCAACCAAATAAAGAAAGATGGAACAACTTTTTGACAATATACAAATTTCTTATGGTACTATAGTACGTAGTACAACGGACATACAAGTTAACATATACAAGTGCTCTCACAATCCTAGTACACTCACGCATGCTAGGTAGTGCTCAAATCAACAGGATGACAGCTTCTTAATGAGTTGTTGGCAGCGAATCCTCCATCCAGCACGGAGTGTACGGAAAGGATGAACGTATATACGCGTGCAGCCCATCGATGTAATATATATCGCTTCGGCAACATGTTACCCAAGTCACGGACCTTGGAGCTGTTGAGATCATAGGCCACTCCTCTACGAACATAAATGCAGCCTCCGAGCTCATCAGGTTGCTCGTCGTCTTCAGCATCATAAGGTTGGTCATAGACTCATAGTAGTCGCCTTCATCATAAGGTTCTTCATCGTCAGTGTCGCATTGATCACCGAAATCGACGTCATAGTTTGTATGCTCCAAGATCCATGCTTCGTCTTGGTCACGTTTTCGAGACAAGTCCTGACTGGCCAGCAAGTCCTTGACATTGTTTTGATGCTTTAGCACCCACTCCATCGATGATTCCTCAACGACCCGGAGTTGGACCCGATCAAGCATCGCGCAGCACACCGTGTTCCCTAACCTTCCTAAGTAAGGCTGCTGCCGAGACCTGTCCGGCCGTCCGGTTGTCTGCTGCTGCACGTACGGGCGGTTTGATCATTCGGTACGTGTTGCTTGCCAAGGATACCCTGCAGAAGAAATCGTTCTGCAGGGAATGCACGTAGAGCGCTCCAGTACGGGGGGAGTAGACGCTGTACCGCTTCTCCATCACCCAGGACTTATTCATGTCGGCCATGGTCCCGGCCGGCTCCCCTTCCCGGACAAAGGACCTCTCCTCCCATCGCCCCGTCCGCAACGAGAAGACGTGCGTCTCGCACACCGACGGCGACCATTCCGATCGCGACGACTCTGCCGTCGCGCCGTGGTCGCCTAGCTTTGCCCACCAGGCAACCACGGGCATCAGGGAACACCTCGTAGTTGGGGGACGCGGCTGGGTCGTACGCGAGGCACGGGTCCGCAAAGGAAGCCGTGCGCTGCGGCGGCAAGCTCGCCCACTGCCGCGTGGCGAGGTTGGCGACCACGCTCACGCTTCCGCCGAAGAGCAGCAGGAGGCCGCCGAAGTGGTCGCCGACGAGGACTTTCGGCTCCTTCGGCAGGAAGGAGCCGAGGTCGCCGGAGACGACGACCGTGCAGGGGGCGCGGAAGAACTCCGAGAACCCGCCCATGTTGAAGTCGACGAACACGCCGCCCAGGGTGCGCGGGAGGAGGTCCGGCAAAAATCTGGCTAGCTTTGTACTACTGGCCCAAGTTCAACAGCCATCGGCCCAGCGCATCAGCATGTTCAGTGGGTGCCTGCCTGGTGAGGCCGATGTCCAATCTTGAATCCTGCCAGCCTTCATTACTAGCATGCGAGTCAAAACAGCTGACCGGTTTGCATGGAAACCACGGAAGCTTGGCGGCCTCTTTGCATAACCTTTTTGTAATGGGCCCGTCTATGTGGCACTCGGGTGTTTCTGCAGCCACCAACACCCGAGTGTTTGCAGGCACTGAAACACCCGATTCTGGCTGGAAGAAAAATCGGGTGCTACTATGAGCTGTAGCACCCGAATTTCTAACCCTTCAATTAAGATCTAAAAGCTCAAATTAAAACAGGATCTAGACAAGTTTTTTTCAGTCTTTTGTCCTGGTTCTCTCTAAATTGCCTGGACACATATGTTCATGCAGAAAATTAAAAGAAACAAAACTAGTATGAGATGAAAATAAAAAAATTTGAACACAATTGGCCATAACCCACGAATTACACATCAATCAGAAAAAGCAGGAATAAACAAAATCCATCACAAAAAATCATACCAAATTATTACTCTGATCATTTAGATACATAGAAAATGTTCATAACAAATGAATTATTCTTCAATAGCAAAATAACTGTCTCAAATAACTATACATAACATATACTCAAATACTATATGGCAATTTTTGAGGACCCATACATACGTCCAGCAGAAGACGACTAAGACTGTAGTGCCTTAGTCCCAAAAAATCAAGAAAACAAATGCCATACTTAGCACACTGTCACCTCGATATCTAGCATCATCTTCTGTAGAATATTGAGTTGGCATATTCTTGTTGATCCACTGCAAGACAGACAGCTACAAACTAACAGAGGTCAGAGTTTCTAGTCTGAACTAAGTAAATCAATGATGAAGTAAATCAGCTACTCGTTAAAGCGCCTAAAAATAAATAAGCTAATAGTTCTAATCAAATTGGAGTAGAGGAAAGAACTAATTATTCTTAAACTAGGCAAAGGTCATTACATTACATCACTATGGCATGCAAGCTGCTCAGAGTTGGGCATCGATCCGCATGAGCAGTTCAGCTAAAAAGAAATACTTTTTCTTACCATGTGAGGGACAAATAAGGAAAGGAGCCATGAATTCCTAAGGCATGACAAGCAGGCAAGGCACCAAATCAACAAATCTTCACCCCTCGCTGTTGGAACCAGCGTCAAGTTCTTTCCATTCTGAACATTCCTACAAATGTAGCCAAAGGTCAGAGTTTGTCTGCAGATCCAAGCTGAGCAAGAATAAAGAAGAGTTTTGAGACCAATTGCACAAGAAAAAAAAGCTCATCCAAACGTAAATCATTAGAACACGTTTTCACAACAACAAAATCATCTATGTTCTGCTAGACAGGAGAGGGTAAGAATAAGCTTAATCTGAACTTGGCCTTCTTCTGAATTATGAAACACAGATGTGGGTTTAGTGTTAAAACTGAACTAAGAAATCCAATGATGACTACTGGAAGACAATGGTGTGGTGTAAAGCTAGAAAGGACAAATTGGTAGATTGTTAACAAATTTTACGTAGTGCAAATTTACATAAGGTTATGAGTTTAGTGAAAATATTTATTGCAATTTGGATCAATTTTTCACTAACTAGTCATACTTGTGTTATGAGTTGGACAACAACTTATTCATCCCAAATGAGTACCAAACATGACATTTACAAGAACACTAAAGAAGTTACAATGCACAGAAACTAAAATTACATGAATAATGAGGTGTAAGATTATCAAATCAGACATGTAACCTTAACAAATTGTATGTGTAATAGAGAGCAAAAAATCCATACAGCATCATTCAGAGAAACGAAAAAGGTAAAAAGTGAGCTCAAATAACATTAATCCATGCAGAATCGGATGCGCAGACAAATTCCCCAATGCAAAGAGAATATGAATGAAATGGGTGAACGAATTACTGGTCATTCAAAATGATTATGATGAAATCCTACTCGAATATCAATGAAGCTATTTGCATATACTAAAATTGATCTAAACTCTTAGAATAAAAAATATACACAAGACACTGCCATGCACAATAGAAAAAAGAATAATGAGCTAGAATATCTAAAGTTGGACAGCAGCAGCCTGTTCATCTCAAATGAGTTCAAAACATAACATTTACAAGTACACTTACTTTTTACATTAAACTTACAGTGCACAAAAACTAAAATTACATGAATTAAGAGGTGTAATATTAGCATATCAGAACTGTAACTTTAACAAATTGTATGTGTTTCAAAGAATAGAAGCGGTAATCATCATTTCCTTATGTGAAAAAGTTCTAGCAGATTACGTGATAATATACATATATATTTGCTATCTTATTGAAGTACCTCCAAGAAAACTAAGAAGATGAAGAAGTCATACTAGACCAGGAGCAATTCAAAAGGACTCAAAGTAATGTTAGGGTTAGATGTAAAATATGGCCTGGAGAAACCAAAAGGCTTGAGTTTCAATGGAAAAGTCATAGTCCAAGAAGAAAAAGTCAGATACTTTCAAAAACAATGTATGTCCTACACAGGTTTTTTTGGGTAATAGGGAAAATCCCAAAATCATAATCCAAAAAGGACAATGTCTAATATCTTCAAAACTACATCCTATAGACAGATTATTGATATGAGTATGAGTTTAAATCCGCAAATACAGTGAACAGATTGTAGCATAACAAAAGTGACACTGGAAAGGATATATGAGTGTGAATCCGCAAATCAAAAAAAGAGAACACTAAACAAACATCCAAACCAGGCACTAATTAACCACCAAATATTAAATGTACTAGTACAGAAAAGGCAGGCAACTAGGAGACTGGAATATTACAATTGACGAAAAGTCAAGAATAGTCAATGAAAAATTACTTGCTACTCGTCTAGCACATCGACCCTCAGGAAGTACAGTGCAAGCAAAATAGGAACATACACATGTTTCAAAGTGCAGAGAATAGAAAATTTGCTGCCAAGTCATACATGCAGGTATACTATAAGATTAACAGCAAGATTATTTAGCCATTCTCTAATTGATCAAGAGAGAAAAGACAACAGCTATAGGAATTCGATTACCGTAAAGCAATTGACACTGGTTACCTTTCTGAAGTGAACAGGAAGAGCCAAAACTAAAAGAGTTGAGCTACTGAAAAATATGACAAGGTTTTGGCTCTATAGCAAAAAGCATAGTGAGTTAAAGTATCTAAAATTGGACAGTACCAAACTTCACATTTACAGGTACACAGATTTCCTTTTTAAATAGAAGTTATAGTGCGCAAAAACTAAAATTACATGAATAATGAGGTGTAATATTAGCAGATCAGATCTGTAGCTTTAACAAATTGTATATGTAATATTGATCAAAGGTTAGAACTGGTAACCATTCGTTTCCTTCCCGTGAAAAAATTCATGTAGATTATATGATTGAAAGAGATTTGTCTAACATTTGTCAGGAGCCAGTATCTAAGTATATGGATAGACAACCAGGTCAGAACATCACTCACCTAGAACTATGCTTCATTTCTACACTTGATCAAACAACTTGCTCAGCAAGAAATGAGGAGCTCACTGTAACATCTCTCGAATAAATAAACCAACCAAGCTGCTAAACTAAGGTCTACGGATTGAGGTACTAGCAACCAGGAGCAATTCATAACTATATGAAACCCGAAGCTGGATGCGATGCTTTGCTACTGCTAACGACACACCCAAACAGAGGAAACAAAAGTGCTTTGAACAACAGATAACATCATCAGAAGCATACATCTCTAACTGCTAAAAGTATCTAAAAAGTCGAGATATGCTTACTGTTGGAGGCTGATCAATTATTGCAGTTCAGACCTGCATATACAGTGGAGAAGGGCAGAGGTGAGCACTAAGCTTCTTCTTGCTGGAGCTTGTTGCCATTCCTTGAGACCTGAAAAAAAATTGCAATGCAAGGCGAGCTTGAACATGTGAGCATACTCAATTGCTGTTCCCTCCACATGAATCAGAGGGCCCCTAAACCAAGTACAAATCAAGCAAATGGAAGATGATATATATGAATCAAGTAGTATATCTGGAATTCGAACTGAATTTACAAATCCTAATCAAATTCCATTTCAAATCCCATCAAACGAACCCTGAATCTACGATGCCACAGATCGCATAAATAAATGGCACAAAAGGGATCTGAATCCAATCAAGCAACAACAAAGGGATACAGGAACAGAAATTGTAGAAGAAACAAGAGGAATCGCAATAGTTCAGAACTAATATGGGCCGGGGCAAGAGATAAACCCTAGCAAAAGGGGAACGAACGGAGAAGAGAGAAAATGCAGGGGATAAAATCGAACGAGTTGAGGTAGGAGGAAGGAAGGGATTTCCAATGAATAACTAGAAAATTTGCCCGCGAATCATCTCCATTCGAACGAACCAAAATCAAATCAAACCAGACGAAGTCAGGGAAACAAATCACACAAGCACCAAGATGAACGAGGAAGGAAGAAATTTCCATGGATTAAGCAGAAGATTGCCGGCGAATCGCATCTGGCAAGGCAGGATATGAGCTCGAAATGAAACGGGGAATACGAACAGCATGAACAGAAGCGCGACAACTAAATTCCAAAGAGGATAAAAAGAACAGGACCACATGTCAGGCGGATGCCAAAACCAACGGCTCGCGTTCACGCCACAGGATGCATCGCACGGTCACAAAATCGGGTGCTGGCAGCTCCAGAAACACCCGGGTGGTGTTTAGCTTTCCCGTTTGTAATTAGCTGTGCAAAGACCCTGGCTAATATTGCATAACATTTGTAACTCCGAAAATGACGCTGTTGCCTGTTGGATTAAGTTTTTCAGACTTGACAAGGTGTCCATGTTGTCATGCTCCCTTCGTCTATATATAAGCACTTACTCCAAGTTTCCATGCATGTCAAGGAATTAGGGAGAAAAAGAGCTCTTCAGTGTTACCTTCGGCAAGATAAATAAGCCACGTACAAAAGAAAGTGATCTGACGTATAGTTAGTGCATCCAATTTGAAAAATACTACATCCCTCCTCCATTCAGAAAGAGTAGACATATTTAATTTTGCAAAAAAAAATAATGCGTACGACTGTCGTTTCCAATACTCTGCATGTTATTAGTTGCGCCTCACACCCTGCATTGATGGTTTTTCCGTCGTCATGCCAATTGGGAAGTTCGTGAGGCAGCCGCTAACGGCAATGGACATTGGTCGACGGATTTGTAGTAGCTTTCTTAATTTCTCGTGAAAAAAAAGATATACTACGACTGACGCTTTTTATGCTCTGCATGTTGGTAGTTGCGCCTCACACCCTACATTGATGGTTTTTCCGTCGTCATGCCAATTGGGAAGTTCCTGACGCAGCCACTAACGGCAATGGACATTGGATGTGTAGTAGCTTTCTTAATTTCGTGAACAAAGATATACGTACGACTGACGCTTTTTTTTGCTCTGCATGTTGTTAGTTGCGCCTCACACCCTACATTGATGGTTTTTCCATCGTCATGCCAATTGGGAAGTTCCTGATGCTGCCGCTAACGGCCACGGACATTGGTTGGATGTGTAGTAGCTTTCTTAAATTCGCAAAAAAGATATACGTAAGATTGTTGTTTCTGATGCTTTGCATGTTATTAGTTGCACCTCACATCCTACATTGATGGTTTTCCGTCGTCGTTCCAATTGGAAAGTTCCTGACGCAGCCGCTAACGGCAATGGACACATTGGTCGGATGTGTAGTAGCGTTCTTAATTTCGTGAAAAAAGATACGTACGACTGCCGTTTTTTATGCTCTGCGTGTTATTAGTTGCGCCTGACGCCCTGCATTGATCGTTTTTCCGCCGTCATGCCAATTGGGAAGTTCCTGATGCAGCCGCTACCCACAACGGACATATAGGTCGGATGTGTAGTAGCTTTCTTAATTTCGCGAAAAAAAATATACGTACGACTGCCGTTTCTGATGCTCAGCATGTTATTAGTTGCGCCTCACATCCTGCATTGATGGTTTTTCTGTCGTCGTGCCAATTGGGAAGTTCCTGATGCAGCCGCTAACGGCAATGGACATTGGTCAGATAGGTTCTTTGCAAAAGAAAAGAGAAGATAAGTAATAAGGGATATTTTGATAATAGAAATGAAACAAAATTTTGTGTCAGAATAATTATGTATTAGGAGCAATTGATAGTCGAAAGAATTGTCCCAGTATATAGAGTACCTAGGGATAAAGCAAAGTGACAATAAATTGGGAACACAATATTTTATCAATATGCGAGATGTTCAAAAGATATTTTATCTTAGGCCATATCTTCTCATTGAATGACTCAAATTCATATACTTTACTCCCAAAAACTTTTATATTTTCCACCCTTACACTTGTTGTATTTAATTTTAAATTTTGTAGATGACAGAAGACATTATATTATATGCCAAAATATTTTTTTTAATAACCATTTGTCTTAGACAACACCAAATTGGTGCCGTCAATGAAAATAATCATTAAAAACTCTAACTCTTTTATGCAATCAGTGGCTTTCACCATTTCACAAAATTTTGAGTTGAAATACAACTTGTACAAGGAGAAATTAAAATTATAAACTTGTGACGGGGTAGACTGTCCAGTTGAAGAATTGCTTTGGGTAGCAAAAGAGTCGAAAGTTTTCTTTGTGGTCAGAAAATCTTAAACTATCGTAGTAAACGATGGAGACATTGGTCAGATGTAGTAGCTTTCTTAATTTCGCGAAAGAGATTTATGTACGACCGCCGTTTCTGATGCTCTACACACTACAAGATATGTAATCTTTTCCAACAGTGTTGATTAAGTGGCTGACAGTTCTATTTTCACTGTCGGTGTTTGCCACGTTCCCAGTTTGTGTAATCTCCAACAGTGGACAGCAAACTGTGGCACTTTCATCGAATGGCCGACAGTAAACTTCAAAATGGGCGACAGGACTGGGCCTTCCGTTACTCAATCGGAAACGGAGTGAACAAACTAACGGAGATAACGCAGGCAAAGCGATCTCGTCTCGTGGTCTAAATATTTTCAAGGCCGCCTCCTCTTCTTCTGTCCGCGGGCCGCCCGCCTCCGCCTCCGCCTCCGGCCGCCGCCGCCTTTGGCTGCCACCGCCGTCGTTGCCGCCAGGCGCTGATGCAGTGTTGCTCAGCCCCGTGCCTCCTCCTCTTCGCCTCCACTAGTATTGTGTTGCTTCATCCGGTGCGCTCCTCCATTGCGAAATCCCTAGGCACTGGTCGATTCTGAGAGATCCTACTGCTGCCTACGCGTGCGCGGCCGAGTGGCCAGCGGCAACGCTCCAGGAGCTTCGCTCCTGTTGAGCGCGCGGCCCAGGTTCGATCGCGCGCGGGCACCGGAGGCATTTTCGGTGAACAGTGCCTGAGAGGGTACTGTTCACTGGAAATGCAAAAAAAATCCCCTCGCTCTCCCCGGGTCAAAGCACATGGTTAAGACTCGCGCCGAAGCTCACAACGGCCAGCTGAGTCCCTGTGTAGGATCGGGGAGGGGGTTCAGGGGTTTTCTCGGCCTGCGTGAGAGGCTCTTCTCCTTAGCAAAATGCCGTCGGGGGCGGTCTTACCCCCGGCAGGTCGAGTTTTTTTTTGAGAGATCCTACTGCTCTCACCGCCGCCGCCCCTAGATCCAGCCTCCCCCCTCCCTCTGCCTCTGTCTGAGCTGCCTCCGGAAGCCCGAGCGATGCAACGACGGGGCGGGTGTGCACGGGCAGAACGGATCTGGAGGCCCGCCACCGCCTGAGTTGCTGTAAGCCTGCTAACCGCAAGGAGGGCGATGGAAACCCAAATCCCCTCTGTCGGGTCAGGGGCACGGGGTGGTGCGGTGCGGCTCGCGAATGGAGGGCGGCGGAGGCGACCTGATCCGCGGGCGGTGCTGGGTCGAGGACGTGACCAGATTCTTCACAAGGTCAGCTCGAGTTTCAGTTTCAAACAAACTCTTGCACTATTTCTATCTGAAATCACCCACGAGATCCCCTGCACCTGCGATTTGATTTTCTTGAAGCTCCATGTTCGGAGATGTTTCATTATTGGGGATTCGACCTGTAGTTTTATGTTTTTACCTGTAGCTTCATGTGACAGTTCGGTGATTTAGGATTACCAGCTTCAAGTGAGAGCGATTTGCAACTTGGATTTTACAGTTTAATCAATTTTATCTAAACCTGTAGCTGTCCGCATTACTACTGGTGCTCATTTAGGGTGTATGTTGGGTTCCAGGTTTTGAGATAAGTGGATGAATATGACATGTGTTCCAACAGTCAGACGATTTCTTTTGGTAGTTATTTATGTTGAGCAAAATTCAGTGTCTCTGAAAATTATGTGTTCAGATAAAAGAAGAGTAAATTTCAAGAGCTGGAGTAGCGAACTGGTGCTGATGCACTGGCGGACTAGAGAGGGTATGAGTAATGATTTTTGCAATGCCAAATGACATTGTTATGATTTGAATTAATTGTTAAATGATTTTTGCAATGCCAAATGACAGGACATTCCGTCACAAGCCAATTCTGTTGACCTCTGTTGCTACATCACTAAATATTTTTGCTAGTGCCCAACATTCATAGCACGAAAGGCTGTTTGTGGTTCCTGTTGGCAAATGGCAAGTAAGTGCAAGCTGCATGACTTTTTACTGTTATCCATATTTTGATTTGTATTTATTTCAGTTCAAATAGTTCTGGATTGATGATGCTGATATATTGTGGGACGGATGACTAAAACCTTCAGTAAGATTCCAGTCCTCAAGTCATTTTTATATGCATGCATACCACTAGTGCATCTACTACTGCTGCTTTACAGATAACTATTCTCTCTAATATGTTCTCTTTAGTAGTCTACGTGTATGCCTGGATTGTAATGTGTACATTCGTTTACATTTTAGATATAAGCTTGGGATTGTCAAGCTTGTTTTTGGTCTGTATTTATCATAAATGTTACTTATTTTTTCTATACATTTTTAATCACTACGCATGTTATCGAATGCTGAATTGCTGATGCTTGTGAAGTTTGCCAAGCAAATAACCCTAATTCGAAGTTTGTTTCCAATTGTAAGAATTATGGGAAAGATCAGTTTGATGTCTGTACACCAGCATAGGTTGTGGCAGAGCTTATCACAGTTGACAGAAATGCGCTATTTCTTCCTCGCCACCCAATCTAGGTAACAATGTAGTCTTCCTAAAAGTAACTGCTTCATCATCCCAGATTGATTCAATGTGTTATTAACTTGTCCTGGAACTAGCATGTAAAATAGTGCCTTTTGTCCTATAAACAAGATCAGCATGAATAGTGATAAACTGTTGTGTTTCAAGGATGCAAATGCTTCTTTGCAGATGTTATCTGCCTTTACCACTATATGAGTAAAAGCCAAACTGATGGATCTTCTGTTTTATGTTTATGCATGTTCCCTCATGTTTGGTATTTAGGAGTTGTGATTAGTATCTAATCCCTGCACCACATGTTATTATTCCTATCTCGTATCATAACATTGAGCACTCTTTGTTAGTCTGTGTTTGCAAATGACTGGATTTCAGTGCTTAAATTTCATAAGTTTTCAAGAGTTTCCTTCATTGTGATAATGGAAACCAGAAGCAATTATGGGAAATTGCTCCTATTGCTTTCTTATTCAACATCCAACTAGCCTTGTTTTTTCTTTTGACAGCTGACTACATAAGTCTCGTAATTGGGTGAGTTCCAATCTTGGCTTGATTTTTTGGAGCAAAACTGGTCCCTGATGCTTCAATAGGACCAGGAACTGATGACTATCCAGGAGTAGGAATTGGAGTTAGACTACACTATATCTATCTATGATTGTAAAATTAGATGTTTTGTCTCTTTGATTGGTAATAAAGTTTAGTTAGCACGGCACTTCATGCTTTCTGTAGTCTTAACTGTATTGTTAATTCCTCAGCTTTATTGTTATAATTTATGGATGGCATAATTTGAAATTCGATGTTGCTTGTATATGCGTTGTTTACCGATCTGAACTAGTTGGATTGGCTAATACTTTGTGAGGCGCGAGTAATGCAGATTAGTTGGCAAGCAAAGGACGACAGTGTAGCCACTGTCGGGAATTGGGTTCAACTGTTGGCATCCCAGACTACGTTATCGTTTGACCTAACGGGAGCTCAGCAAATGGGCGACAGTGTACTGTCGGCAATTCACTGTCGGGATTCTATTCCCCGACGTAGATGTGAGTACTGTCGGCCACTTCAGGAATCTCCGACAAGGTCATTGACGTCAGGAGTTTTCCGACGGGAAACTGTCGCCCACCATAATTGCTAACAGCAGGGGACAGTTCCCGACAGTAATTCCACTGTTGGTGAATTTCGCATATCTTGTAGTGACATGTTATTAGTTGCGCCTCGCATCCTGCATTGATGGTTTTTCCGTCGTCATGCCAATAGGGAAGTTCCTGATGCAGCCGCTAACGGCAATGGACATTGGTCGGTAGTAGCTTTCTTAATTATGCGAAAAAGATTATGTACGACTGCCGTTTCTGATGCTCTACTGCATGTTATTAGTTGCGCCTCACACATTGATTGATGGTTTTTCCGTCGTCGTGCCAATTGGGAAGTATCTGACGCAACCTCTAACGGCAATGGACACTGGTTGGATAAGTTCGTAGCAAAAAAAAAAGTAAGTAATAAGGGATATTTTGATAATAGAAATGAAATAAAATTTTTTTGTGTCAGAATAATTATGTATTAGAAGCAATGGTTAGTCGAAAGAATTATCCCAGTATATTGAGTACCTAGGGATAAGCAAAGTGACAATAAATTGGGAACACAATATTTTATCAATATGCGAGATATTCATAAGATATTTTCTCTTAGGCCATATCTTCTCATTGAATGACTCATATTCAGATAATTTACTCCCAAAAACTTTTGTTTTTTCCACCCTTGCACTTTTTGTATTTAATTCTAAATTTTGCAGGATGATAGAAGACATTGTACTATATGCTAGAATAATAAATTTTTAATAATCATTTGTCTTAAAGAACACCAAATTGGTCCCATCAACGGTAATAATCATTAACAACTCGAACTCTTTTATGCAATCAGTGGCTTTCATCATTTCACAAAAATGAGTTGAAATACAACTTGTACAAGGAGAAATGAAAATTGTAAACTTGTGAAATGAAAATTGTAAACTTGTGAAGGGGTAGACTGTCCAGTTGAAGAATTGCTTTGTGTAGCAAAAGAGTCGAAAGTTTTCTTTGTGGTCAGAAAATCTTAAACTATGGCTAGTAGTAAAAGATACTATGTACCAATGCTTGTAACAAGGTCAACGTGATATCCAGATACAAGTTGACTGTCATATGGCAATAACCACGTGACGTCCAACCAAAGAGTGGCATATTTTATTCTTTTCTCCAAGTTCCTGAACAAATTTCAATCAAAAAGAAAAAAACCAAAAAGCGGTAGAGAAAAGAAAGTCCGGTAAAACCAAAACCAGGGGCAGCCTCCTTGTCGCAGTTGTTTCGCAGCCCGAATCCAGCTTCCCTGCAAAGTGGTCTCGGATCCTCTGCGGCCGCACCGCAACCACAACACTAAGTCAGAGAGCAGCACGGGCACGTGACCATGCGCGCTCGGGCGCAGGGGATCCCGCAGTGGTTCCGCGGGTCTGTGGGCACCCACCGCTGGAACGGTGGCTGGCTGCGCGCGTTTTGGCAAAACCGAGTACCCGTGCCGCAGCCCCTGCCGCGCGCGGACGGCGGCCAAACCGGCGGCGATCGCCCACGCGGCTAACTTCCCTAATAAAACTCCCACCCGCGTCTGCCGTTTTCCCACCGTGCCAGACTGCGAGAGTGGTTTTAGGCTCTACTAGTTGGTGGTTTGCCGATGGAGAGAGGAGACGGAGGCGGGATGGCGGCGCGCGGCGGCGGCGGCGGCGTGGTGGGGTCGGCGGCAATGCTGGGGCTGGACATGCACCTGGCCCCGCAGCAGATGCACCCCGTCACGTTTCAGCAGCAGAACCACGTCGGCGGCGTCGGTGGGTTCCAGCTCCAGCAGCCGCCGCCGGTGCGGCACCAGCAGCAGCAGCCGTCGTCGTTCTCGCCCTACTCAAACTCGTCGTCCAGGGTGGTGACGCCGGTGAGCCACGACGAGGAGATGGCGGGCAACGGCTGCGGCGTGAAGGGCGGAGCCGCGCAGCAGCAGCAGCAGCAGCAGGGGTGCCCGTGGACGAGGATGAAATGGACGGACGCCATGGTGAGGCTGCTCATCAGGGTTGTGTACAGCGTCGGCGACGACGGGGAGGGCGTGGCGGCGGCGACCGGCGGCGGAGGAGGAAAGCCGGCGCACGGGAAGGCGGGCGGGGGCTCGTCGGCGGCGCACGCGCAGCAGCAGCAGCAGCAGAAGAAGGGCAAGTGGAAGTCGGTGTCGCGCGCCATGATGGACAACGGCTTCATGGTGTCGCCGCAGCAGTGCGAGGACAAGTTCAACGACCTCAACAAGCGGTACAAGCGCGTGGTGGACCTGCTCGGCCGGGGCCGCGCCTGCCGCGTCGTCGAGAACCACGCGCTGCTCGACACCATCGACGACCTCACGTCCAGGGCCAAGGACGAGGCGCGCAAGCTGCTCAGCTCCAAGCACCTCTTCTTCCGCGAGATGTGCGCCTACCACAACGGCGGCGCCGCGCACGCTCCGCACGCCGCCGCCGCCGCCCCGCACGCGCCCATGGCGGGAGACGCCGCCGCCGCCGCAGCGTGCCTCCACCACCCGCCGCCGGCGCCCATGGCCGCATCCTCCGCCGCGCGCCACGCGCATCCGTCCCCGACCGGGACCAAGGACTCGTCAGCCGACGTCGCGGACGACGACAGCGAGGACGGCGTCAGCAACAACGACGACGACGACGACGAGGACGACTACGACGAGGACGACGACGGCGGTCACATGTACCCCAACCAGCGCCACCACCACCACCACCACAACAACAACCACCGCGGCAACGGGCACCGCAAGCGCGCGCGCGGCGCCGACGACGGCGCGGCGGGGGAGGACTTCGAGGACGACGTTGACAACCGCGCTCGGGCGGCCAGCGAGAAAGTACAGCAGCTGCAGAGCGAGCTGGCGTCCGCCTCGGCGGACCCGCAGCAGGCGCGGAGCTGGGTGCGGCGGCGCGCGGTGGAGGTGGAGCGGGAGCAGGTGAACCTGGAGTGGCACGCGCAGCAGCTGGAGTCACAGCGGCTCAGGTGGGAGCGCTTCCGCGGCAACAAGGAGCGGGAGATGCAGCGCGAGCGCCTGCGCAGCGACCGCGCGCTCCTCGAAAGCCGCCGCATGCTGCTCATGCTCCGGCAGAGGGACCTCGAGCTGGACATCGCCGAGGCCAACTCGTCCTCCGTCGACCACCACCACCCCGCGCAGGGCGCTCTCCACCACCACCAGCAGATGGGCTCCAGCCCCTCGACCGCCGGCCACACCAACTAGCAAAGCAAGCAAGCAACCCGGCATCATCAGTGCCTTTCCATTTCCGGTAGCCGTCAGCAGCAATTTTTTTTCTTTTTCATGGGTAAAAGGGAAACTTTATACTAGTAGTTTAGTTCTATTCATAGTAGCTTGCCATCATGGGTGAGTGTGAGGATTCAGACTTCAGAGTGTTTTGTATAGACTTTGTCAGGTTAATTACATGTAGCATCCTAATTTTCCTCTAATAATTCCATATCTCATTTACACCTATACTATTATACTCTGTTCGCTGGCTGCGATGAATACGTGATAAGGTTATGAACTGCAAGCAAGCTTCTCGTCTGCTAGGATTGTCTTGCAAGCTGAACACGGTCTGGGCGGCGCACTCTATTCGATTTCGATCCTGCAGTTCGACACACGGCTTTATTGGCTTCCTGCGTGCAGTGTTTTGCAGTTTGTGTGGAAGCGTCAGACTGGGGGAATAATCCGCGGGAAGCCAACCCAAGAATCCGTAGACCGCACCTGTATTGGCAGCGCTGCAGCAGCCTCGCGCTTCTGCCCCTCCGCCGCCGGTGCTGACTGCACGCCCACTATCTAGGCAAACACTCGTCACGGATTCCAGCGGCATGGCAGCAGTTGATTTCCGGTGGCAGTCGAGCCTCGAGCGCGTGCTACTTGCAAAAGGCACCAAGCACGACTCGATTGCTTAGAGCGTCCAAGTGTCCATTCCTTAGTGGTTGTAGAGTTTTTCTCATGGAGACTAGAAATTGAAAACAGAATATCAACCTTGCTATACTTCTTTTGATCCGAAAGACAAGTGTCACCAACAGCCTTTCATGTGACATTTTTGTGTACAGTGTCCATAAAATATACTCCTTATCTTCTTAAATATATGCCACAAATACATGTGAGAAGGACAAATCTAGATCAACTTGACCAAAATTAACTATCTAAACATCAGATATTTGAGAACGGAAACTTTATCAATATATTGAATCTCTAAAAATGCAACCTCGGAATTGTATATCTTATAAGTAACCACTAAAGTTACCTCCACATTAAGCCCCATCATCAGAAAAAAAATTGTTCATCTCCTCACAGTCCAATGACTCTACTCATCCGTGTCACTCCCGTCGTTGAGCCTTCCCAATGTCACTATGAAAGGCTCTTTCCATTTGTTTCCCGTGACCCTAGGTTTAATGTCGATCCCTTAGAGAAGCAATGTGCCTGCAAGAACATTACAAAAGGCATTTATCTAGCAGTGGTGTGATTGTAAATTAAGGAGGGGATGTAGAAATAATTAAATGCAAAAATAGAAAGGTAATTAATGATTATTTAAAGAGAGCAATAACGAAAGAAAGAGCAGAGGAGACAAGCTGGAACCAGCTAATGGATATTGTGGTCGAGTCCTAGCTTCAAATGATAGAAATGAAAAGTAAACATGATATCTCCACTCTTCACAACAAATAATATCAGTAAGAAATAATCAAATAAGATCAATATCACAACATGCGAAATATGCCCATCAAACAAACCAAAGCTAATTGGGATCCTTTGCCTTTTCCTCTCCCCATTTAACACACGTTTAATACACCACAAATTATATCTCCACCAATCTCTAGCCATTGTCGGTGCCCCTGATTATACTCGGGCATAGCTATCTGCTCGGTAGGAGAAGAATACAAGCAAATGCGTTGATGTCCTCCGAGGCTTCGGGGCATTTCCAATAACTAATCATACTTTTTACATTTTGAAGACGCGAAGCCTCGGGGGCAGCAACACATTTGTTTATATTCTTCTCATACGAGCTGGTAGCCCTACTCGAGCACAATCCGGAGACCCATATTACCATATGAGTAGAGTGGAAACCCTTTGTGATCACGACAAAAAGCTATAATTGAAAAGTAGAGTGCATTCTCTCCTATGTTAACTAAACTGGACTGGATATGCGCTTCAGGCATCACAAATTTATATGCGAGGTTTTTTGGATGGATCAATATTTCACTAACAGAAAAGGCATCATATCCTACGTGGCACTCAAATCCATGGTGAGACAGCGACAACACATTAGGTAAATGGTGACAAATTATCTGTAAATCTAGCATGGTGACGACTCATCTTTATCGGCTTTCTTGCTTACACGTCATTTTACATTATGAATATAAAAAGACATGTCTTTTGTTTTCTTGATACATACGACACGTTAAATGAGTCACTGAAACGCCAATCCCCAACAAACCGTCATTCTACTTTAGTTCTACTACACCAAGTAGACGACGGAAGAGGAGGGGCGTCATCACAAAAGCCCAATAATGAGATAACAAAATCTATTATAGTGCATATTTGTCTATCAAAATAGTAATATTTTAGCACTATAAGATTTTTCTTTTCTTACAGGGCTTAATGTATCAACATTTCATACATATTTGTCACCTTTTTTTTTTTGCAAGTCACCAAGTCATCTTACACATTTTGAATTAGTTGTATATATGTGGTGTTTATGGCCTCAACATCTCCTAAAACAACCCATAACAATGTGCGAAGTATTACTTAAGTTAAATAGATAAAACTGCACAGCCGTATACAGTGCATATATAGCTAGCAGCGGGCTAGCTTTGTCTTGCTTCTCTAGCCTTGGCAATCGAGTGGTGCCCTGCGGTTCGTGTGCGGTTCAGGTACACCAACGAATTTCAGTCCATGCACATTTTATCGGTGAATTTATATTAAAAATCAAAGTTTGTGGTTTGATTTCTAAGATTAGAATTTGAGGCTTAGAAAAGAGGCTTCGAGGGAGGCGGGTAGGCTTGACGGAGAAGGTGGGCATCCTCGGTGGAGTCATCGTCGGCGTGGGCGATGGGAGACCAACAATGGTCCTGCACTTGAGTGTTGTCCGATCCGGATCATGCGGTTGTGGGTGTAGACTGAAACGAGTGACCATTTCTTTTTTTTTCTTTTTTTTTTTTGAACGGACGAGTGACCATTTCAGTCGGCTGAAAATATAGCAGCTACGGGCTACGAGGACAACTCGTGGAGGAAGGATTAACGAACCACTGATGGGCTTGGGCCTACACAACTTACTACGTAGACGGCCCATGGTCGTGGGCTTGCCGTGCGGCGTCACGCCTGCCCTGTTGTCGCCTCCGCGCCGTTCTTGAGTTCTTTGGTCCCGGAGCCTTCCACGCCTCCCCCTTCCTCCCGTTGCCATGGCGTCCAGGGATCTCCGGCGCCTCCTCGACGGCGCCGCGCTCGTCGCCCGCGAGGCCACCAGAAACACCTCGGCGCGCGACGTACTCAGGTCGGCGCTCCTCGCCGCCACCGACCTTGCCGGCCTCACCAAGGGCACCCCGCGCAGCCCGCAGCCCCCGCCCGGCGCTGGACCGCACCCCGCCACCGAGACCTCCCGCCCCTCCTCATCCGTCGTCTACTTCACACACGAAGACGCCGCTGCGTCCACGCAAGATCCCCCATTGGAGCAGCACCAACCCCCGGCGCAAGAATGCCACCACGCGCGGGCGCCGGAGATCGTCAACGCAGCCACCGCTGCCTCCGTCGCCGTGGAGCCTGATACCGCAGCGGCGGTCAGGCCCGAACCAGAGGCGGCTCCCACTGAGCCCTCGCCTTCGCCCTCACCGGCGCCCCCTTTGCCCTCACCTGCGCCGGTGGAGAAAAGGCGGCGGCCGCGGGAGCGGAGGGTGCCTTCTACGCCCTTTACAAGAGCCCTAGGGTCAGTTTATCGCGCAGTGCTTCCATATCAACTGATAGAATACACGATTTGTTCAATTTGTATATGCATCAATCTGAATTGAAAGAGCTGATGTGAATTGTGCTATTTCCTTCCTATATGTGCCGGAAAACTTAAGGTTTGCAGGACTGGGTGCCGGGCTCGCGTGGGGCACTCTTCAGGAGTCAGCCAAGAGGGTGGTGTATGGCACACCAGTGGATGCGGAGGGCAAGAGGTCTGCACTATCGCCATTCCTGTCTGATCAGAATGCTGAGCGTGTTGCCCTCGCCCTCTGTCGGATGAGGGGAGCGGCGCTCAAGGTGGGACAGATGTTGAGTATCCAGGATGAATCCCTTGTGCCTCCGCCGGTAATATCTCTATTCTCATGCTAAAACTTGCTATTGTTGCAAGTCTTTTCACCATATCTTTGTAATCGATTTATCTAATTGATGTTGGTCACACTAATGCAGGTGTTGGCAGCTCTTGATATTGTTCGTCAAGGTGCTGATGTTATGCCGAGGAAGCAGCTAAATTCCGTCATTGATGCGGAACTAGGACCAGGCTGGTCTTCCAGGTTGAGGAGTTTTGACTATGAGCCGCTAGCTGCAGCGAGCATTGGACAGGTCGGTGGGGGAGATAGTTCCCTCGTACTCCAATAAAATATACCAAATACAAAGTTTGGGCATTCACCATAAACAGTCAAGCCATCTTATACTTATCTATTGCCTCCTTTTTTGGTCTCTCCATCAGGTACATCGTGCTGTTTCGAAGGATGGATCAGATGTTGTCATGAAAATACAATACCCAGGAGTTGCAGATAGTATAGAAAGTGACATCGAGAATGTTAGGCTACTCCTAACTTACACAAATCTCATCCCTAAGGGTCTTTTCCTTGATAGAGCTATCAAGGTAAATCTTTCTTTGTTATTACTCTCACAATAATTTGGGTCATTTACTCTATTTTTGCCCTCCTGCTAGAATTTTTGACTTACAGATTGCTTTTTCTTATCCATTGTGTAAGTCGATAAGTTTCAAAGGGATGCACATAGGAGTGTTTCATGCTCTCAATGTTGAACTTTACAAAAATTCGAAAGCTAAAAGATAATTTATAATTCTAAGAATCCCGGGTTCAGGTCCTGGAAACAGCCTCTTGCAGAAATGCCGGGAAAGGCTGCGTACAAAAGACCCAAAGTGGTCGGACCCTTCCCTGGACCAAGTGCAAGCGGGAGCTATGTGCACCGGGCTGCCCCTTTACATTGTCCTTTACAACTTTTGAGTCATAAATTTCATGATCTTATGAGTTACATTTGGGACTATGATCTTGTGAGTTATAATTCAGCCCATGTTTTCAAGGAGTCACATAGGCGTCCAGGCGCCCCTGGTTGCCACAGGGACGCCTTAGACTGTACAGCCTTGTCACCTAGTCAGCAAGGTGCCCTCTGGTCGCCGCAGAATGCCTCACCGCCTTAAAAACTATGAATTCAACTATACATACTGATCATGCCATAGTATTCTGCATATCACAATTTCTAATAGAGTCTAATACACCCGGATCAGTGGTGCAAATTTTTGAAGTACACATACTGATCACACATTAATATTGTATATCATAAGATAGATAATGTAACTTGAACAGCGATGCAAATTTGTACAATACAGATCATAAGTTGTTCAACATTCTTGCTATACAGGTGGCAAAGGAGGAGCTTGCAAGGGAATGTGATTATGTGCTAGAAGCAAGTAACCAGAAGAGATACAAAGAATTGCTATCTAATAGTGATGGCTTTTACGTCCCTAAAGTCATTGATGAATTGTCTAGTAAGAAAGTGCTGACATCAGAGTTTGTACCAGGTATTCTAATTTTACTGTGTGATAGAGCATTTCTTTCCCTCTGTTAATTAACTTAATGTTCTAACTTATTAGTGATGAAAACGGTTTGAGAAATGGCAATTTTGGTTTCATGGAACCCAGACATTGAGTTGGGGTTCCTCTGATCATGTGATGTTTCTTATTGCTGGCTAAGTGGCATCTAGATTCTGACATCTTAAAGTACCAGCACAACCCAAAAAAGAGGGGGGGGGGGGGGGGGGGGGGGGGGGGGGGGGAATTTATTTAAGTCGTTTCTTAAAGGAATAATTCCTTCATTATGGATTTTCATAGATAGTTTTACAGCTTTGACTACCTTTTTGATAAAGAATGTCTTCCTGATGAAACTTTGCTATTGAAGTTAGCTTTCAATACTTTTCATGTGATAAAAGTTGGGAAAAAAAAACATAGTACAGTTACATGGCAATATGTTCAGTAATTGTTGAAGAATAAAGTTATGAATTTATTTTCCCTAGAAATTAGAAAACTTGACTTATGCGAGTTCATTTTATTTTTCCACTGAACATAGAAATTGCCTAAAATCTCATCCAATACTTAGGAAACAAGTCTATGTTCGCTTGATCTGTAACCTTGATGTGAACTAAAGCCTCATATAGATATGTTCCTGATATTAGCATCAAAATATGTAACCATTATTTGATATCTTCCTCTTCTCTTCCTTGTCATTTTATTGAGAACAACTGTATTTATTTTGTTTTAATTTTTTACTTTGGGTGAAGATCCTAACAGCTGCATCTACTTGTTGGTATTGCACAGGAGTTCCTATCGATAAAGTGGCACAGTTAAGCCAGGAGACCCGCAATTATGTTGGTTGCAAGCTGCTTGAGCTTACTATAAAGGAGTTGTTTGTCTTCCGATTTATGCAGGCATGTGTCAGTTCTCATACTTTCTGCTAAATCCGTCAGTAATACATATGGCAGAGACTAGAGATTGCTTGTTTTATAATATGCGCCAACATAAAATTCTGTCCAATATAATAGTGCAGAGCATGTTTAAAACCTCTAATGTAAAGTACCGTTTTCTTTAGATTTATGCAAGTATGTGTCAGTTGTCACATGTTCTGTTAAATACCTAAGTAACACATTTGGTAGAGGCTAGATATTACTTGATTTATTACCCGCGTCCATAAAAGATTCCTTCAAATGGTAGTATGCAGCATGTGTAAACCCTCTGTAATGTTGCGCTGCGTATTGTGTTTATTGTTTTCTCTCACTCATTTGGTGCAGACTGATCCAAATTGGAGCAATTTTCTCTACGATGATGCTACAAGGCAATTCAACCTGATTGACTTTGGGGCTGCTCGTGATTTTCCAAAACGTTTTGTAGATGATTACCTACGCATGGTAAGTAATGGTGATTTATGCTCAGTTGTACACTTCCACTACAGCTTTCATTAGCGGAGTTCTTTCATATTTAAATTGCAAAAAGTTTATTTTCTGATTCATTGTATATTATTGCACAGGTAGTTGCCTGTGCGAATAGAGATCGGGCTGGTGTCCTAGAAATGTCATGCAGACTTGGATTCCTTACGGGCGAGGAGCCAGAAGTCATGCTGGATGCTCACGTCGAAGCAGCATTCATTGTTGGAGTTCCGTTCTCAAAACCAGGGGGTCATGACTTCCGTGCAAACAATATCACGCATAGTGTTTCGAACCTTGGGGCTACAATGTTGAAGCACAGGCTAACCAACCCCACCGCCTGATGAAGTTTATAGCCTCCACAGAAAGCTGTCAGGTGCATTCTTAGCTTGCATCAAGATTGGGGCAGTTGTCCCTTGCAGGGAAATCCTGTTCCAGGTTTATGAGCAATACAATTTCAGTGATGACAGTTCAGAAGTATTGTCCAGTACCGGATAATAGCAACAAGCAACACTCCTCTTACCTGTTCTCTGAGAAATCCTCAAATAGTTACAGGTTGGTTTCAGCTCAGTTTTTCTGAAGAGCTTGACAATCGCCTTCCATTCAAATTGTGTGTCGAAATAACTTGTAAAAAAACATATTATTGGCCTGGGAAGTGGCTGAATTCTGTTTGGATGGGCCATGCAAAAGCTTGTATAACGTGCTATGTTAGCTTTTCAAGTTTCATTAGGGACCAGATGAGGTTTATTTGTAAATTCCATCATAGTTGAAATAATAAAGGCATCAGAACGACATGTCTGTTTGGTAGCTCACCGCTGAAATACCTTTGGCGAGTACTTCTCATATGATTGAAGTTATAGCTGCGTATTTATACGACCTCAGCAATGAGGTATTGAGATTCTGATTGATGTACTAATCCGGTGAAATTGGCTTCTTGACATTACTTGGTTGAAGAACAGATACCGATTCATTTCTACGACCATAAGGTTCAGATTCTGGAGTATCATCTTTTCTTCGAAGAAGAATGCAAACGCTGTGAGTACGGAGTAAATTTGAACGGATAAAATCTTTTGGGATAATTCACACCACAAATGTGGCTGTAGTTTAGTGGTGAGAATTCCACGTTGTGGCCGTGGAGACCTGGGCTCGAATCCCAGCAGCCACAATAGTTCTTTTTTTAAAAAACTTTTGTCTGCGTATGAACATTGCTACCTGATCTTCCGAATCCATGTCTTTTTCAGGAGGCTCCTTGTGCATTGCACCTATATCTTAGCTGTTGTTTTCAGCGACAATTTGCACCATGTGCTAGCTTATCCATATCATGTATGACCTCTGAAGTATACTCCCAAGAGCACACGTAACATTGACAGGAGCGGGTCCGATTAACGGCAAATGATCGATTGAGAGGAAAAGGCAGGCACCCATACCTTGCAGCATCAGCAGTAAAGCGGCTTTGGTCCGGTGAGTGAGACGTCGGAATCTCGGCCGGCGCCCACGCCCCGAACCGCCGTCTACGCAGGACGACCGATATGAATACGCGACGACGCTTTTCGGTTGCCTCCAACCACCGGCTCCGTTGCCACGCATATACTAATCTACAGGCATGGGAGCCAGGAGCGCTCCTGAGCGTTTTGGACGATACTAATCTACAGGCATGGGAGCCAGGTAAGCCTGAGAATGGGTTGGATTAAAATGGTTTCGACGGGTCGGTTTCTGCTTTGGGCCGACTTGAGTTGGGTAGAAATGGGCTGACAGAGCTAAATAGTTTGGTCTGGCTTTGGTGTCATCCAATATCGGTTAGGGTCCAGTTTGGCTTGGGTGAGAATGGTCCGGGTTCAAACGGCCTCAAACTACAGTTTCAACCCGAGTTCGCATTATGGATCGAGAGGTCGAGTCGGATCGGTGACCAGCGGCGGCGGCGGCCTCCTCCTCCCTCGCCGCCGTGAGCCACCCACCCCCGATTCCTGCCCGTCAAGCCCCTCGCCCCTCCCAACCACCACGCGCGACGGAGCGCATCTTGCCTCCACCTCGCTCACGTCGCAGGCGGAGCTCCGTCGGGAGTCCAAGAACGCCCACGCGCTGTTCGCCTACGCAGCTCGCGCCGCCGCTCCGGTCCGAGGATCCCCCGAGCCTTGACCCCAGCTGTTGATCTGCGTCATCATGTTATCCTTTCTTTTTGATTGACCGCCGCACGACGTCCCGTCACTAGAGTCCGGCATACTATCGAAACGTCGT
Source organism: Eragrostis nindensis (assembly GCA_012490785.1). Classification (NCBI taxonomy): domain Eukaryota; kingdom Viridiplantae; phylum Streptophyta; class Magnoliopsida; order Poales; family Poaceae; genus Eragrostis; species Eragrostis nindensis. The sequence goes on from JAAXCT010000055.1 coordinate 759,971, forward strand.
GTGCACAGGCACCTAGCTGAGCTTCAGGTAAACTAGCTCTGGAGTGTTTATGGGAACCACGGAAATTATTTATTCGAAGTCATGGCAGCAGCAGGAGCAGAACCACAAATGCTAGTACAAATATTTATTTCATGTATTATACTGTGTTCAAGCATGCACACCAGTATATGAATGTAGAACATCTGTTTCCAACATGAGAAGGTTGAAGCATGTTTCACGATAGTTTTCAGAGCACTTTATGATTTTTCAGAGCAATTTTCTGATTTTAGGGGTTTTTTCTGAATATTTTGAGTACTTTTTTGTTTTACGCAAATTTTCATAGCAGTTTCCATGTTTTCTGAATATTTCGAGAATTTACATAGCAGTTTTTGATTTTTCAGTGTAATTTTCTGACTTTTGAGGGTTTTTGTGAATAGTTTGATTACTTTTTCTTTGCTTTACGATAATTTTCAGAGCACCTTTTTATTTTCTGATTTTTGTAAAAAAAATCTGAAATTATTCGAACCTGGTGTTCGGTGGAACCGGCCCGCATTTTTTTCTGTTTAGCGAACTAGCCTGAGCGAGCAAGCCCGTAACATTTTTTTTCTTAACGAGCGAAACATACGTCAAATGTCCTGCAGGCCGGAACCGACGGTCTGGAACCGGTTTCAGACTATGGATGGTTCTTTGGGCTGGATTAGTTTGGGCTGAATTTTTGTTCAGTTTGGTTTGGTCCGGTTTGAGTAAGTTGACCAGTGGGCTGGTTTAAGTCGGACCACCTGAGCTACAGTAAATGGTGGGGGTTGGTGTTTGGGCTGGTTTTTGACCCATTCTCAGGCTTAGAGCCAGGAGCGCTCCTGAGCGTTTTGGACGACGTGGTCCGGTTCCTGTCTCGCCACGTGCGCCTGCTGCTCCCCGGTTTGTTGGGCCGCGCCTGCGCCGCGTCTTCATGCCTTTCTGGCCTGTGTGTTTCGGTCGGTCGGTGCCCGCGCGTCTGTCCGGCCCGCTCTCCAATATTTCGACGGACGTCGGGCCTGTTTTTCATGGCCCATCGTTCAACGCTGTTCGTCGGTCCGTTCGCGTCGCGTGGACGCCGCCGCCGTCGATGAGTGCCTCGGCTGCCGTTCGCCCCATCGGGTCCGAATCGATGCCACGTTGCGGTTCGCGTGCGACGCGTGTGGTGCCTCCTGTCGGCCTGCTCCCTGACGCCGCTCCCGCCGCGGCGCCGTCCCCTTCCTTTTCGCCTCTTGCCCGCTGGTTTCGTTGTCGTCGTCGCTTCTTCAGAGCTGTCATTCTTGGTAAGGTCGCTTCGTCTGCATTTTCCGTTCCCTTTTCCCCGGCTCTTCCTGATTTATTTTGTCCCTTTGTTCGTTGCCCGGCGGCCGCTCCTGCTCCTGGCTTCCTTTGCGCTCCTGGCCTGCGTTGGTCCGTCGTCGTGTAGTCTCCGCGCGATTTGTGTTCCCGCTGTTGTCGCCGGTCCCTTCCCCGCTGCCGGTTCCAGGTTTGTTTTTCTTTCCTTCCCGGCATTGGATCTTCGTCCTCCCTTTCCTGTTCTTTTATGCTTTTGGCCATTGGATCTCCGTCCTCCCCTTCCTCTTCTTTCATGCTTCTGTACTTTTTTCAGGCCTGTCTCCGGAACCGGGGATCATGCTGTGACTCCATCATCGCCGTGTTTGCTATCTCCGCGGGCTCCCATGGTGAGTGTACCTCCGTTTTTGGTTCTTCCTGTTTTCCTGCCCTTTCAGCTTGTGGCCTGCCCGTGCTTATTTTCCGTTCTGTAATTTCTGTCCTTTGGTCTCCTCTGGTTCCGTCGTTTCTGTCGCCTGCCTGTTTTGCCTCCTGTTCTGGCCGTGTCTGTCGAATTGGTGTGGTGTTCCTGTGTGTTATTGCTTCTGCCTGCGTATAAAAAAAAAAGTCCCCTGTGCTGTACGATGTCCGTGTCCTGTTGGGCGTCCTCTGGTTCTGTCTCATGTTTTCCCGATGTGTTGCGTCGGGTTCGTTTGACGTCTCGCCGCTTAGAACTTCTTGCTGGTGTTGGACAGGTTTTGCGATGCCTTCTGGGAAAAGGCCGCCTTCCGTTGAGCCTGATGACGCCCGTCGTTGTACTAGGCCGCGCCTTCCTGTCACACATCCTGTGTCTGCGGATGTAGTGCTGGGGTCTCCTATCGTTCGGCCTTCACCGGGTTCGACTGCTGTGTTCGGATGCCTTTTCTGTTCTGTTCGTTGCGCCTCTTAGGTTTTTGTTATCTTTGTTTTCCCATTTGTGAACCCCGCCCTTTCGGCAGTTAGTACACGAAAACGGCGACGTCAGGAGGCTGCTGAGAATGCTGCTGGTCGTGTTCGGCGATCATGGCCTGCGCCGCCTCCATCTCGGGAACGCTTTGTGCAAACTGTTGTTCCACCTGATTTGGTTCAGCAATCCAGCCCGTGCCTGCCTTTCTTCTTGCCGACGGTCGAACGGTTGCGACGTGCAATTATACGTTAGTGCACTTACATGCGTGATCGTGTTGTGTTAATGGTTGTCACCTTTTAAGCCTTGCCCTTTGTTGCTTCGGTGGTGCCTTTTGCAGGAGACCATCGGCTGCCTGTTGTGCCTGTGGCTGTTGCCAAGGCCAATCGTGCTCGCAGACTGTTCATTAACAGGCGCCGGTCTCAAGCGAGGCTAGGTGCTATGCCCTTTTATTTCAAGTTGTGTTCTCTCTTTTTCTTCACCTTTCGTTCGGGTACAGGTTGTCATAACATGTCATACAGGACTTTTCTCATTTGCGCGGGATCCTTATGTTGAACCTGTGGTTGTGTTCCCGAAGGAGTATTTCGCTTTTTTGAAAGGTCCTTTCCTTTCTCCCTATTCCGGTTTTATACACGGGTTTTGGTTCCATGGGGTCGCAGCGCTTTTTGGTTATCGTTCCTGCCTTACCCTTTTTATACCTTTTATTCTCAGAAACTTATAAGGACAGATCGTATTATGGAGGACCTGAATATGAGTGCCAGTACTGTTCGGCGATTTTTTGGTACCAGGAGAGGATAGTTAGCAGAAGTGCCGGTAATGAGGGGCGTCCTGTATACAATCTTTGCTGCCGTGGTGGGAGAATTTGTTTGCCTCACCCTCGCCCGCCGCCTCAGCTCCTTACTGAACTAATTAGGTTCGATGGTGGTCCTCGCAGCAATGCTTTCATGCGTCTGATCAGGCAGTACAATTCTTTGTTTGCTTTCACTTCCCTTGGGGTTGATGTCGATAAATCTGTTAACACTGGAAGAGGCCCGTATGTCTTCAAGATAAATGGCGTTGTCCATCATCGGATTGGTACTCTTATTCCTCCTGATGGGAAACGACCTGAGTTTGCTCAGCTCTATATTCATGATACTGCCAATGAGTTGCAGAACCGTTTGAACATATTTAAACCTGATGACTGCAACGACGAAGGCCCTGATCCAAACATTGTTGCATCTTTGATCACAATGCTCGATCAGATAAATCCCTTGGTGAAGTAGTTTCAGATGGCACGTGATAGGTTGGCTTCACCCAATGCTCCAGAGGTGTCCATTAGGCTTATTGGGGTTACAAACGGGCAGGACCGTCAGTGTAGTTTGCCCTCTGCCTCAGAGTTGGCTGGTTTGTTGGTAGGGGGTATAACCCCCTCTCTCTCTAAATTTGATGTCATTGTTGAGGCGCGTAACTCCAGGTTCAAACAGATTTCACCCATTCATCCTGCCTTAATGGCACTTCAGTACCCCCTCCTGTTCCCCTATGGCGAGAAAGGTTTCGAACCAGGTATCAAGTTCCGGAAGGTAAATGGTGTTAGGAACGTTGGGCGAGATGAGGTCAGCATGATGGAGTTCCATAGGTATCACCTTCACTACCGTAAGAACCAACCGAACCCAACAACTTGTGCTGGTCGCCTTTCCCAGCAGTATGGAGTCAATGTTTACTCCTGTATTGAGGCAAATCGTCTCTCATTTCATTTCTTCAACCAAAAAAGGCTTAGGAATGAGACATTTCAGGGTATAACAGATGCAATGGGCAAGGGGGCATCAACGGGTAAACACGTTGGTGTGAAGCGTCTGCTACCTGCATCGTACCCAGGCAGCAAGCGGTATATGAACCAAAATTATCATGATTGCATGGCCATTTGTCGCGCGTACGGGGCCCCAGACTTCTTCGATACTTTTACCTGCAACTCAAACTGGCCTGAAATTGTGGAGGCCATACGTTTTGAGCCTGGCCAGAAACCATCTGATCGTTCCGAGATGATAAGTCGTGTTTTCCATATGAAACTTGATGAGTATAGGCTTGACATCAAGGAAGGTCGCCTGTACGGTCTTGTTAGAGCTGGTTCGTCTCACCATGTCCCTATTCTATGTACACTCTTATTTCCTTTTTTTTATTCCCTATCCTACTAAACCTATCTGTTGCGCAATGTAGTGGCTGACACCGTCGAGTTCCAGAAACGTGGCCTTCCACATGCTCATATTCTTACGTGGTTAGCAGATAGAGGTGGCCACATGACACCCGCATTTATTGACAAATATATATCTGCTGAACTTCCCGATCCTCGCGACGACCCTCTCGGGTTCATGCTTGTGCAGGAGCACATGATGCATGGGCCATGTGGAAAGGACAATCCAAAAAGCCCCTGTATGAAAGATGGCAGCTGCTCAAAAAGATTTCCTAAGTCTTTTCAAGAGGAGACAACTCTGGATGCCGACGGGTTTCCCATTTACAGGCGCCGTGACACAAAGGTTGTGGTCAGAAAAAATGGTGTCATCCTGGATAACAGATTTGTCGTTCCTCATAGCCTCACTGCTCTTAAAAAATATCAAGCACATATCTGTGTCGAAGCTTGCAACAAAACATATTTGGTCAAGTATCTGTTCAAATATGTCAACAAAGGATTTGACTGTGCCAGAATGGTGCTTGAAGCTGCAGAGGCATCAACACAGCCCCAGCCTGAACCATCTGAGGCGCCGTCGTTTGAAGATGTGCAGCCTGCTGCAATAGAGAACAGTTCTGTACCTTCGGAAGGAATTGACGAAATCGCGGAATATATTAGATCACGGTACCTTTCTTATTGTGAATCGGGATGGCGTCTGCTCGGTTTCGAGATCCATTCAAAGTTTCCTCCTGTCGAACGTTTGGTAGTGCATCTTCCTGGGATGAACATGGTTACAGTTCATGAAGAGCAGGATTTGGAAGAGGTTACTGAAGACCCTGATTCTCAGCTCACCATGCTGACAGAATGGTTCACCTACAACCAGCAGCACTCGAATGGTAGAAATCTTACATACTGTCAATTCCCAGCTGGTTTCATATGGTATCCAAACAAGAAAAAATGGAAAAAGAGGAAACGAGGCACCAAAATAGGCAGGCTTAAGTATATCCATCCTGGGACCGGCGAGCCTTTCTATTTGCGAATGCTGCTCATGGTTGTGCGTGGTGCAAGAAATTACGAGGAGGTCCGAACATACCATGATATTGTCTATCCGACCTTTCGTGGAGCGTGTCATGCTCGAGGCCTAACTGGAGATGACACAGAATGGCTCTCTCTTTTTGAGGAGTCTGTCACTTGGGCTTCGGCATATCAGCTTAGAAATCTATTCATGACTGTTGTGGTTTACTGTAACATAGGGAATGTCCGAGCGCTTTTTGATAGGTTCTGGAAGTATATGGCAGATGACCTGGTATATAGAATGCGCAAGCTGCTTCGAAACCCTAGGTACATTATGTCTGACAGTGTCCTCCTGCCATCCCTCATGAAAGAGCTGTCGGCGATGTTCTCCAGCAATGGCCTGTCCATAACTGCGTATGATCTGCCACGACCTGCAGATTTTTCTGATCGCACAGAGGGCAACCACTTGATATTAGAGGAGTTGTGTTACGACAAGGCCGCTTTGGCTGTTGAGGCTGAAGCAGCAGTTCAACAGCTAAACAGAGATCAGAGATATATATTTGACACTGTGGTTCGTTCAGTGGAAAAGAAAAAGTCTTTTTTCTACTTTATTGCTGGCCATGGTGGAACAGGGAAGACATTTCTTTGGAATGCGCTTCTTGCAAAGCTTCGATCCGAAGATCACATTGTCCTTGCAGTTGCTTCTTCTGGAGTTGCTGCCTTGCTTCTTCCAGGAGGCCGGACTGCTCACTCCCGTTTTAAAATTCCCCTTGATGTCAAGGAATCTAGCAACTGCAACATTGGTAGAGGAACACACCTAGCAGGTCTCATTAATCGTACGTCTCTAATTATCTGGGACGAGGCACCAATGACTCACAGATTCTGTTTTGAGGCTCTTGATCGAACTCTTAGGGACCTCCTTTCTGTGGACAACATTGCGAATGCTTCAAAGCCGTTTGGAGGCATGCCTGTTTTGCTGGGAGGCGATTTCAGGCAGGTGTTGCCTGTCATACAAGGCGCAGATCGAACAGAAATAATCAAGGCCTCCCTTTTCAAATCATCCCTGTGGCAGCATGTCACGGTTTTAAGATTGTCGATTAACATGAGGCTATCTAATCCATTGCTGACGGACCAGGATAGAGAAACCATGGCACATTTTGGTAGATGGATCCTGGAAATCGGGGAAGGTAAGGCTGAGACACATAGTAGGCCAAACGAGGTTGAAAAAACATGGATCAACATACCTGCTGATCTCCTGGTCAAACATGAAGGCGACAAGGTGTCTGCCATAACTGATGCCATATATACTGACTTTGACCGTAGATATCTGGAGGTTCCCTACCTGGCTGAAAGATGTGTGGTCTGTCCTGTCAATGCCGTTGTCGACGAGATCAATGATTTCATGCTTGCCAAAGTCCCTGGAACAACGAGAGAATACCTCAGCTACGACACGATAGCAAATTCAATGGAAAACCCAGATGACTACGAATTGCTATACCCTCCAGAATTTCTAAACTCTATTTCCTTGAACAACTATCCCCAACATAAGCTTAGGCTTAAGATAGGGACTCCAGTCGTCCTGCTCAGAAATATAAATCAATCATTGGGCCTCTGTAATGGAACAAGACTTCTCATCAAAGGGCTTGGTGACCGTGTCCTCGAAGGCAAGATCATGACAGGTACTCACATTGGAAAAATGGTGGCCATACCCAGAATAGTTCTCCATGGTACAAGTACAAAATGGCCTTTCACGCTGGAACGACGGCAGTTTCCAATAAAGCTCTGTTACGCCATGACCATTAACAAATGTCAGGGACAGACCTTAGGACAGGTAGGGGTATATCTTAGGAACCCTGTGTTTACGCATGGCCAACTTTACGTCGCGCTTTCAAGGGTTACTTCAAGAAAAGGGCTGCACATATTGATCGAAGATGATGACGACGGCTGCACGAACACGACAAAGAACATAGTGTATCAGGAAGTGATAGCGTCTTTGTGATGTACAAACATAGTGCTTGCCTACGTTTTGTATTACCCTTGTAAAAATACACTGTGGTTCCTCTTTATTTTACAGTATTCTAATCGTTTCTTTTTCTATCCTTCCCTATATTTATGGTACAGTTAGTAATCAAGCATTTCATGATACATAGTTACGCTTTTCATGTACCTTACAGTATGTCGAAGCATTTTTTTTTTTAGCTGCTTCCATGTAATAGCTTCTAATTTTGTTTTCAGGCTACCATGGAACATGCCCTGTTGAAGGATGTCAGCAAAGAGCAGCACCAATGGCGTGTAAAAGTCAGAGTGGTCAGGTTCAGCAACTACTACAACACCGATAATCCACCACAGGTCCAAAGGCTTGATCTCATCATGCTGGATGAACAGGTATGTACACGTTACACGGATTGTTTCACACATTCCTGTTGTGTCCTATCTTGCAGTGATGGTTTCTTATTTTATCTCATCTCCATTCAAACAGGGCACTGGAATGGAGGCACAGATAACACGTAGGTATCTTGATGTGTACAGGCCAAGGCTTGTGGAAGGAAACATTTATTACATCCAGTACTTTGAAGTTGAATCAGCACGTCAGACCCACCGGCCGGTCAGGCATCCCTGCAAAGCTAGGTTCACAGCGCATACTGAGATAACAGAGGTCAACCCACAGCCTGAAGGGTTTCCTCTATATGCCTACACGCTATGTACATTCGATGATCTGAATAAAAGGCTAGGCGAAACAGAATACTTATTGGGTAACAGCTGTTGATCCATCTTGAGTACCGCTTCTGTCTCTACAACATTTCGTGCTATATCTGACATCTTCTCTTATCTTGATTACTACAGATGTAATTGGTTTACTACAAGGAGCGTCTGACGTCCTCCCAAGAAACACAAAGTATGGCAGGAAAAACGTACGCAACATAGACATCAGTAATGGGAGGTAAACAATAGTTTGGTTCTTCCTTGCAATAATTGGTAAGGCATCGTATAATGACGAACCCATGGTTCTCCTCTCCAGGGAAACTGCAAATGTTTCACTGTGGTCCCAACATGCTACGGAGTTTGAAGCAGAGCGGCTCATGAAAATAGCTGCAGCGCGTCCCGTGGCCATACTTTTCTGCGGTGTCACAGCTGGTTGGTTTAATGGTAATGCGCCTAACGATCCCCATGTTTCAGTTCATACGTTATCCTTCATTTCGTATCTCACATTTCAACATCTTTTTCAGATCGTCTATCGCTTCAGGGAGCAGGAACATGCAGATGGTTCATAGATCCTCCAATACCTGAAATCAAAGAGCTTCAAGAAAGGTTGCAATCGACTCCTTCTCTTACTTTGCTTACCACAAGTTGTTGCCCAACCATATAACAACCTTCCTGAAACCTATCTGTCTCAACCTGCATGAAGCTTCGGAGGTGCTGCTAATCGTGTTGAATGGATTGGTCAACCACCTGTGCAGGCAGGAGCATCTCCAACAAAAGTGGCAGATCTTGCCGCAATACATCCTCACAAAGCTTTTGTATGACTCGCTAAACCAGTCTGTCCTAAACGTGTCCAATGTAAATTGCATGACAAATTGCTTCGTTGCAGAAATCAAGGCACAACGCAAACATCAAGATAAAATCAATTGTGAACGATGAGACCTGGTGGTATGATGCATGTAGAAAGTGCAAAAGGAAGACATATCCCAATGGTGATGCATACAAGTGCTCAGAGATGAAATGCACTGGTACTGGAGCCGAACCAAGGTGTATTGTAACATACTTTTGCCCTCCTTGCCCAGTCTCCTGGTTTAAATCTGTCGCAGGTTGCCACCTCCTGAAACTGACACAGTTTCTATCACAGGTATCGCCTAACCATTATGGCAACAGATGCCGATGCTGATGACTCAGAAGAAAATGCAGTCATTGAGCTTGTGGCATTTGGGCCCCAGGCTCAGGAACTGATTGGTATACCAGTCGAGGCTCTCCTTGCAATCGCAGGAGGCGCCCAGGATGTGCTGCCCCAACAGATTGCCAGGTTGTGTGGACGACAGTTTGTTCTCAGAATCTCAGTCTCGCGTGGGTCACTGCACCGGTCCGTGCCTTCTTTCAAAGTTGATGGCGTAAACCACATGGGGCCACCACCGCATATTGAACAAAATGTGGCACGCCCAGGTACCATTTCCCCCAACATCTACCTTCCTTTCTCAATGTTTTTTCGAGACGCCTTCTGATCGCATCCTGCCTTATTAACTGTAAATGTATACAGAAGAGCACCTAGAGGAACCAGAACCTTCCGTAGCGACACATGATGAGCCACAAGGACTCAGCGAGAGGCAAACTACTCAGGTGATTATGTTGTAACTGCGTTGTGCAATAATGTTGCACATGCATCGTTCCATCCCTGTTTCGCAACCTGACCGGACCTCTTTTCATTCAGGAAACAACACTGGCATCGACAACCAGCAGTCCTAGCACACCTCCACCGACAGATGACCAAACACCCCAGGGCAAAAGAGGCCCAGTATCTGCAAACACGTCCAAGGATCAGCCTGACAATACGGAAAGGTCAAAACAGGAAGCACTCATTTCTTTTCATGAAAACTTATCCCGTATCTTTTCGAGCTCAAATTTTCTTTGCTTACACCTCCTTTCACACTCAGTGATCCAAAAAGGTCCAGGAAATCCAAGGCGGCCAAGAAGCTGACAATGTAAGAGGCAAACCAGTTTATGAGGAGTAGCATAACAGGACATAGCAACGAACCTGTTCTATTTTAGTTGTAATCACCCTAATGTTGACGCAAACGATTGTAGTACCTCAATCGGCGTGCTGGGTAGGATTGAATCCATCTGTCACTCTTTTGGTCATAACGATGCCTCATCGTGAAAACCATCCAGGTTTATAGGCGCCCCTAAGCAGCATGCGCTAGCAGTAGTGTCCCACAGTTTCAGTCTTCAGACTGACTGTCTAATATATATATATATTTGTAATCATCGTTACTTGGAACTGCTCACGTGTGTGCCTATGATCATCCCCGTATATAAACTTCTATATCGGCAGTATGGCCAATACAGTGATCGTGTCGAGCGATGACAAACCAAAAGGATTCTTCCACTGTTACTCACACACTCCACAAAACATGCCATCACGAAAGAGATGCTGCAACAAGGGGACACGGTTAGTTACACCAGCCATAAACCAAACGGCAACACAAAGTTGTATCCCACCTATCCACACATTCATAAATATTTAACTTTTTTTTTGAGAAACCATAAATATTTAACTTTAACGAAAAAAACGAACGTCCAACTTCACAAAGCCCAATCATACACTTTTTCAAGTACACATGGGCCAAAGCCCACAGCCCATTTGTACCTGGCGAGCCGACGATACGACGTGAGACCAGGACCGCCCCTCATAAAAACAGTCACCTACATCTCCATTTCCACCTGGCACACCGTTCCTGCAAAGGCCCGTGGCAGCAACACGTTTCCTGCCCGGTCTCCCGAGTTTCTCCGCCATGGAGAACCCGCAGAGCGGAACACCCAAGAAAAAGATGAAGCTCCAGATCAAGCAGGAGATTCAGGCAAAAGACGACCTCAGCCAGGTAACCAGTGCACACACATTCGAACATATGCACTTGGGCCTTCTTAAATCTGATCAATACAACACGTAAACCTGACTACATGATACGATTTTCGTACAGATCCACACGACTGCAACAATCGTCCCTGAGGTGGAAGACAACAAAGCTCCCATCGACCCTGCAGGAGACGATATGAAGAACGCCCTTGCCGAAGAAGCAGAGAACCAGAACGTCGGCGCCGTCGAGGTATGCAGCAATCCCGCTCATGTTTCTCCTGTTACTCTGATATTCTGACTGCCAACCTGTAGCGTGGTCTCAAATAAATATGGTGATTCTTATGACAAGTTTGTTTTCAACAAGAGGTGTACGAGAGTATTTTGCATAGACAGCTTCTTTCTCCTGTCAAACGAGCTGAAACCATGTCAAATAAACTGCTGAGTAGCGTCCCTGCAATCAGCAGACAAGTCCAGCTAAACCTGAGTTTACAAACCTTTTTACCAACATAGCATAAACCATTCTTAGATGCAGTGCTTCCGCTGATCACCATAATGGTAAGCAGTCCACAGACATGACTGGTTTAATTCGCCATGCTACACAAAGCGAACAACATCTCTGAATAACTCCTTACAAATAACAGCAGATGCGGTGCTTCCTCTCATCACCAGTTTGACACGTAAGGCATAAACATGAACTATTTTTCTTCACATACCACGCAGCACTAAAACAAACCAAACTCAGGTTTCACAGGAAGTAACAACGTTACAGCCTGCTTGTTTCAAATGGGCCCATCAACCTACTTAGAAGCGAAAACGTCTCCGTGCTTAATTTCATTCATGAACTCAACCTGTTAACCCAAAGTATGTTCATGCAATCCAGGTGACACGTCAGGCAACAGTGCGCCCACAAACCATGCTGAAAGACATCATGCACGACCTGCATCTCCAAAAACACTATGAAGGTATCGATGACAAGTTCCTGGGCCTGACAGGATATATCAACATTGACCTACCGGCAGACGAAGGCCAGGAAAAGGTTCCAGCAACAATCTTTGGTGACATCGAGGAAACAGAAGAAAAAGCCATGGAGAGCACAGAGCGCAATGTCCTCAAATATCTGCGTGATGTTAGCAAAGTGCAGATCAACGACTTCAACATGGCAGAGCTGAACCAGGTAAAGAGGCAGCTAATGGCGGCCGAATTTTGGGCTGATGCATTTCAGAGCAAGGCGCAGTCACTGATTGAGTCTGAAAACAAAGCCGCCATGAAGCTCGAAGCACTACAGAATCACGTCAGGCGCATCTGTATCAGCTTTGCCGACATCCTCCCCATAGAGACCACAGTGATCACCAAAGGAGCAGGCAAAGGGAACGAACTCATCCCAACCTTCACCGGAGACCCAGCAAAACTTACGCGTCAGGATCAGCTCGCACTTGAGCTCATCCGCGGCGCCAGGGACTTTGAGCTAAAGGGCGCTCCACCAGAAGCGCCTCGCCCGACCGCCTGTGAGCACAGCCATTGCCACAAACGTCCATACAACACAGTTCAACAAACTCACAGCCACTGACAATTCCTAATTCTGATACTGCAGGAACGGCGGCCGGCGACTGGAGTAACCAAGCAGGAACCTTTTGTTGTTCGGTCCTCCTGTACCTGGAGGTGACCGAACCTTTTGTGCAAGGCCAGCCTTCAAAGTGGCCTTCATCACCACTCCGGCAGCTAAGTTACGCCATACCCAGGCTTCCACGACAGCAGAGCAGATGTGATCCTGGAGCGAAACGCATCGACGACATCTTCGAAAAACCATGTACAGCTCACATCAACCTCTGCAAAACGTGGACATCGACAAGGCACAGAACGAGTGTAACTCATTTTCATCTGTACTACGTATCTGTACCTTAAGCCAAAGACATCGTACCCTGTTTCGATGACCGGCGACTAAAGTGCTTGTGTTTACCGCACGACAAAGTAGCTCTACTGATGATGGCCCTATCCTCCAAACCAACAAACACATCACTAATCCACAAACATTGACGAAAACAACAACGCGCTTTTATTTAAAAAAAAAACGCTGCCGCGGTAACTACATAGCGAGAACTGAAACATAATGCACAAGATACAGCGTCATTCAACAACACCATGCATCAACCTGCAATGCTACATGTTTTCCTACTTCGATTTGAAATGAACCTCAGCCCGGTTTGGCACACGACCTCCAGATCGCACCGCAAGCGGAGAAGCGACACTGCCCACATCGCTCATGGCGCAATCCGGAGGGCCGCCACAGAAAGGCTCAGCTCCTGAAAATCGGCAAGCGATGACGCCGAAACGCTCTCAGACGCGCTCGGGCCACTGACGTCGTGTCTGCTCTCCTCAGCACCATCGTCGCGATCATACAAACGGTGCGAATCCACAACGCCACCATACTCCGCCTCCACATCGGCAATAAGATCATGCACCGCGCTTTGTTCCGCCTCCGCAACACTATCAGACGACTCGCCCACCCCTTTCAGCTGAACATCATAGCCAGGCATACCACGCCATGGAGCAAAAAAACTGACCTCCGCAGCAAATTGACCATCAGCAAAAGAAGGCACAACACGAAAAACTGGCTCCGAAGTCGCCCCAACAGACTTGGCAACAGAAGATACCATCACCCGAGCAGAAACACAACCGGGCAAAGCATCGCCTACGCAGACAGAGCAAACAGAAACCCATCAGAACAAATGATGCAGCAGTACACAACCACAGAAAAAAAAAACACATCAGCGTTTCAACAGCACAACCTCGCCGACGACGATCAGCCATCACGCGATCGAAAAGGTACGCAACACCAGACAAGAAAGAACAGAGGAGGAATGGCAGCTGTACCACAGCCAGTAACCCGCCCCTCCTCTTATCCACCAACAACGAAGTCACGGGGCACCAACAACATAAAACCACAGCCACCACGTGTCGTCCCAACCGATCAACGTGTCCCTCCCAGCCTCATAACACACACACAAAACGCCGAAAAAAAATAAAGGGGCGTGCACCAAAACAGATCGACCAACACGTCCAAACAACGATCAGGAGTTTGCCGCCAAACGATCGAAAAAACAGAAAAAACGCATCAGCTTCCGCGCGCGGCGGAGCGCGCCACCAGTCCTAGTATCTTCATCAGTTCATCGGTTGCGCTCCCTTTGTTGCTCGGCCAGCCGCTCGTCATGCTCAATCCCGTCGTCATTGCCTCTTCTGCCGTGTATTATGAAGGATCCAGCTGATTGAGAGGTACGTAAACGTGCACTTCATTCAAGGATGCCACATGCATGCACATACACACACGCTGTGCATATATACTTTGTTTCCTCCTGCTGCACTGTCTAAGAGCATCCGCAACAGCTTAGCCATATCATTCTATTTAGCTAAATTTGGCTATTATTAGCACAAAAGCCTGTCCAACAGCCTCGCCAAACGCATCGGCAAAATAGCTTCATCGCCATTCCGCATTCCTCGGTCGCCAAGATTGGCGAGGTAGCTTCACTCGCCATCCCTCCCTCCCGCGCTTCCGGGGCCGCATTCCCGCGCGTGGCACCTTGTTCCTGTGCGCCCGAGCAAATTTCTAGCCTCCGGTCGCCCTGCACATCGCGCCGCCATCTCCTTCATCTTCCGCCAAATCGTTCCAAATCGCGCTGCCATCTCATCCTTCCTACCCAAATCGACATCTTGATCGCCGGTCGAGCTGCCGACGTAATCGCTATGTCCAATCCCGGTCGTCGTCCAAGCATGCTCAGCGCAATACCCATGTCAACGCAGGGGTCCGCCGCCGCACGGCGCGCGCCGTGGTCGAGCGTGTGCAGCACCGGCAGCTGCCGCGGGTCCAGTGGCGCCATGTCAGCGCCCGCGAGCGCAGCAACGACGGCGGCTAAGCGGAGCCTGGGGACGACTTACGGCGCTGGACTATTCGACGGAACCTGCACTACGTAAGAACTAGCTAAAGGTGACGGCCACATAGGTGACGGGCTTTCTTAACCCGTCACCTTTAATGGAAGAGTGACGGGCCACTTCGCTGCCCGTCACCCGATAGCATGACTGTGCAGGTGGGGGAGGGTAATAGGTGACGGGCAACATTAGAGCCCGTCACCTATTGGGTGGCCGACGAATAGGTGACGGGCGGCATTACTTTCCGTCACTTTTGACAGGACATATGGGTGACGGGCTTTGATGTGGCCCGTCACCTATTAGACCCAGGGTTAGATGTGACGGGCCACATCAGTGTCCGTCACCTTTCTACGAATATATAGGTGATGGGTTTTGATGTTGCCCGTCACCTATTAGTCTGGGCTAATAATTCTGATCAGGCAATCGCCACTTTCCTATTTTTCTCTCCCAAAGCTCCGCAGGACATTGCATTTACAGAGTCACCATTTAAGGATGCCGTGTTGCAAAGCATTCGGGACAGGATGGCCTCTAGTGAGTGAGTGTATAAACAAGAAAGGCGAGTTCTTTTGTACGTCGAATGAGTTATTGTGTTGTAATCTAAGCTTGTGACGACGTGCGTGATCTTTTGTGATGATAAAACTTTACTATGCAGCATGTGTATCTGACTTGATGACTTGTGTTTGAGATGATAAACAACTTGTTTGATAATATTTATGATGTCTTTGTGTTCTACATGTTTGGCATTGAGATCATGGTTAGATCCACATGTCTGGCTCTGTGTATGTGATTATGGGTACAATTTGTGTTTGTGATGGCTGCCAAAGCCTCGATGCAGTCAGCAGGCAAGAAGGCCTCCTAAATAGGGCAGGCAACATAGATGACGGGCAACATAAGAAACTGTTGACCCCATTAAACCTTAATAGGTGACGGGCAACATAAGAAGCCCATCACCCATTACCATCTAAATAGGTGACGGGTTACATAAGAAGCCCGTCACCCATAACTCTTTACAAGTGACGGGCTACATAAGAAGCCCGTCACCCGTAACTCCTAATAGGTGACGGGCAACATATGAAGCCCGTCACCTATCAGGAGTTACGGGTGACGGGCAAATGCCCGTCACCTTTCTTTTGATATCGGTGACGGGTTAGGGGTGACGAGTCAAGAGCCCGTCACCTATTTCTTTCTTTGCCCGTCACCTATGTCATTTTCTTACGTAGTGCTGGGGACAACGTATGGCGGCGGAGCCTGGGGACGACGTGCGAGGGCCGCGCCAGCGAGTGGATCGGTGCTTGGAGAGGAAAAAAGGGAAACTCACGATCTGGCGTGCCCAATTCGAATATAGCAATTCACAGATTTTTGGCGAGGCTGTTGGATCTCACCTGTTTTTTGGAGGCGTTTTATTTTACATAAGCGGTAAAATCAGGAAATTTAGATATTCTTTTGACTAGGCTGTTGCGGATGCTCTAATCAGTTAGCAGCTGGCGAGCTGAATTATTGGAAATTCAGCGTTAATGAAGAAAGATATGCAACGAGATATTATGTGTATAATTGGAAGATAACAATCTATTTCCTCTTTAATGCACGCCTTGACCGCTTGGATTTGATTTTGTGGTGTCCGTGGCTGGCTAGGTATGTCATTCCCTTGCTATGCGTGCCTTAAATATCCATATATACCGCCGCTTCGAGCTCATGTACGCATATATGTCTTCTGCCTCAACCACTCGGCCGGTTGTTCTTGTTGATCCCAGGAGAGAGAGAGAGGTGAGCAGCAGAGCAGTAGTGTACCGGTCAATTGGATAGCCCAGCTGAATCGCGCGTGGCAATTCATCAAGATGATGATGAGGAGGACTGGGGTCACGAGACCTTGGCCGGCACTCGTCGTTGTTGTTCTTGTCCTCGCCGGAAGCTGCTGCTTCGTGGAGTCGGCGCCGGCGGCAGATGAGCCGGTCGTCAAGGGCGCTAGGAGGAGGAGACGGGCGGCGGCGGCCACGCCGCCTGTGACGATGGTGCCCATCACCATCCTCAAGTCCGCCGTCGACCAGGGAGCCGGTATGTATAGATTCTTCTTCTTCTTCTTCTTCGTCGTCGTCGTAGTCGTCCTGCTCCTCGCCATTTAATTTGCACTCATAACAATTGCTAGTACTCCTTCGTTAGACTACAAATCTAGTTCAAAACTGAACTAAAGCTATCTATTATATATATATTTGACGACGAAAAGGAGTCACCACGTTCGCTCTAAAATGCTAGAAATTCCCACGTCAATCCGAGAAAATAAGAAGAGAAAATTACCCACCACTGCCATTATGAAACAATTGGTCAGAGAACCCCCTAAAAATATTTATAGAATAGCTAAATTCAGAATAATAAAAAATAGCAAAAATACCCCTCGCAGCTATTTCTAAATTACCCACCATGCCATTATGAGTTTTAAAAAGCTAAATTCGGAATAATAAAAAATAACCAAAAATACCCTTCACACATATTTCTAAATTACCCTCCATGCCATTACAAGTCAAAAAAACTAATTTCGGATTATACAAAATAGCTAAAAATATCCGTAATTCTTATTTTCTCGGATTGACGTGGGAATTTCTAATTTACCAAACATACCATTATGAGCCCAAAATAGCTAAATTTGGAATAATATAAATATCCAATAAACACTTCATCCCGATTTCTAAATACACCGTCATAATAATACATCGTGACATTCTAGCTAGCATGGCACATTATCTTATTTTAGCATGACACATTTCCTTCGAAAGATTGTTAGTTGTTTAGCATGCCACATTTGAACCGACCTCACTTCTAAAATAAAATCAAATACATTGTTAGATAAGACAATAAATGATGAATATATTAAATATAAAATATAAAATAAGTAATACAATAATAAAATAATGCAATAATATAATTTTTTTAAAATAGTATAGTAAATCTAGCCGCGCAAATGTGCGGGCAGCCATACTAGTTGTTCTAACGACAACAATTCAAGAACGAATGGAGGGAGTAACTGGAATCAACGTCGTCGATCAATTTGGAACGGACCTGGATTTTTCGCCCGATTCTGATTCTTCACAGAGGGCGACGGAATGCACTCGCACGATGAGTTGCTTTCGGCCCACACCTATCGATATCCATCTATCTGTTTTTATTTCCGTTGGGGTTGTTGTCTTGCGCGCACTACCGGTCGCACGCTGACATCACGTAGTACGCTGCTAGTGCGGCGAAGGATCGATGCGCGCGCGTGTGGCTCCAAAAAGAGTCGCGTCGCGCCGGCCCATTACCCGCTCCTCATTTTGGTTGTTCCTTTCACGGTTATTTGTTCCTTTTCGTACTTCTTTTGTCCCGTCTCCCCGTGCGTCGTAGGTACTGCGTATACATATGGCGCGGAGATAATGGGCACCAAGATACGAATATTGCATTCCGTTATGTTGTATATAAACCTTTGCTGTGTATATTGAAGCTAAACACACTTTAATTTGCTTCCATTTGCACATAAACATTTTGTAATCTCAAGATAATACATGCATGTAAAACACGTCGCCGTTCACTAGTCACAACTGTTATGCTACAGTAGTATAGATTCTTGCAAGGTTGGTGATGACTTCTGTATATTCGAGTGCAGTGTGCATGGATGGAACTCCTCCTGCGTTCCATTTTGACCCTGGCTCCGGGGCTGGAAACAACAGCTGGATCGTAAACCTCGAGGTCAGTTTGTTCACGAACGGTTTAGTTAGTTTGTGATGCCAATGAATGTCTGAATCACTACTGATCTGAGGTGAGATCGTTGGATGCAGGGAGGAGGGTGGTGCAACAATGTGAGGGCGTGCCAGTTCCGCAAGACCAGCCGCCGCGGCTCGTCGGACCTCATGGAAAAGGAGATCCCCTTCGCCGGCATCATGAGCAATAGCCCAGCTGACAATCCTGGTCCGTCCATCCGGCCCATCCAGCATATCGGTCCGTGCTTCCCAACCTTTCTCGTTCTTAGTAACTGAACCATGTACTACTTGCATATATATGCAGATTTCTACAACTGGAACAGGGTTAAGATCCGCTACTGCGACGGCGCATCATTCGCCGGCGATGGCGTTGACAAGGCATGCATCTTGATCTTGCTATATTTCTGACTTCACTGAGCAGAGACACATAGCTTTTGTGTGGACAAGGCACGCATCTTGCTATATGGAGTATATTTCTGATTTGATCGAGTTGATTGTAGGCCAATGGGTTTTATTTCCGTGGCCAGCGCATCTGGGACGCCACCATCAGACACCTCCTCTCCGTTGGGATGGCATCTGCAAATCAGGTACACTCAATCTTTGCACAGCATTAATTGCCCATTACACTCCAAGTTTTGTTTTGCTAAAGGTTGGTGCCGCCGATCTATCAGGTGCTGCTCACCGGCTGCTCCGCCGGCGGCCTGGCGGCGATACTGCACTGCGACGAGTTCCGCGCCTTCTTCCCGCCGTCCACTGCCGTCGGCGGACAGAGCACCACCGTGAAATGCCTCGCTGACGCCGGCCTCTTCCTTGACGCGTATGTGCACTAACATTTGTTTCACCTCCTGTGCTCATGCTGCATGGATCACATGGTACAGGGCACTCACAATGGTGGGTTTGCAGCACGTTACTCCGACACTAGACGACCTCAATTTCAAAAATTGGTGGCGCCGCGCCCTTCGAGCCGTGCCAAGGGAGAAGAAGCGAGGCTTCAATACACTAGTCATCCTTTGTTGCTGGGCTATCTGGAAACAAAGAAATCGATGCGTCTTCGATGGAGCACAGCCACAGCCGAACGCGATCATCCGGGCCATCTCTGAGGAAGCGTTGGAGTGGAGACTGGCTGGAGCAAAGAGACTACAGGAGATCATGATGTAGAGGTCGTCGACCTAGAAGTTGGTTGTTAACAAGTTGAGCAGGCGCGCATGTAACTACAAAACTAACCTCGGCCAGAGTATGGCATGTGTAAAACTTATTTCCTCCTTAATGAAATGACACGCAGCTCTCCTGCGCGTTCGATAAAAAAATTAATAAGCTCAGCGTGGACGTCTCCGGCGGCCGCAGCTTGAGATCCTACTACTCGGACATCGTCGCCATGCAGAGCGTAGCTCCGAACCTGCCGCCCACTTGCACCAATCGATTGGACGCCACCTCGGTATGTTGCTGCCTGTTAATTAGGAGTGTAGTATATTTTCAAGAGGAAGTAAACAAATTCAGTACTTTATACAACGTAAACAAAATGCATGTTCATAAGCTTCAGGAGAGCAGAGGTGCCATTGAGACCGATTGAAATCTTTATTTTTATCTTTAAAATAGGAGTTGCTGGTGATGATCAATTTGCTATCACCACAAATCTAACCCTACACTTCCCTTTATGTAACCATCATTGTCGCTCTTTTCATACAGAGTGAATGCACTTTTACTTCTCAGGTCCATTTATATTCCAGGTCCGATTCAGAAACCTAGTAGTGGTCTTGTTTATTATATGAACATGGAGTTGTTGTTTTTTTTTTATTTGTTGTACTGTGGCAATGCACGGGCATTGTGCTAGTATACATGAAAGACCTGAATCGTACACATGCGTGATTCTGATTCTTTTTGTCTGAACTCCCTGCATGCATGACTCGTGCTTTTGAATGCAGTGCTTCTTCCCTCAAAATGTAATAGATGGCATAAAGACCCCAATCTTCCTGCTAAATGCAGCATACGACGCATGGCAGGTACATACAGCAACTAAATTTTCCTCCTGACTACTCCAGTTCAACACTAACAATCTCTGACCAAATGTAATCCATGGATCAGATTCAGGAGAGCCTGGCCCCAAACGCAGCTGATCCCAGCGGCGCCTGGCGGGCCTGCAAGTTCAACCGCTCCGCCTGTGACGCATCCCAGATGAAATTTCTGCAAGGTTGATCATGAGTGATCAAATAAACATACACACGCTGTTGAATAAACAAATTATCCGAGGTTCTAACGATCAAACATGAGTGTTCTAATTAAAGATTTTAAACTTGATCAAGTGTAGATTTCAGGGACCAGATGGTAGCATCCGTGAAAGGCTTCTCCGGTTCCAAGAGCAATGGGCTGTTCATGAACTCTTGCTTCGCACACTGCCAGTCCGAGCTGCCGGCCACGTGGAACAACGCACCAGGTGGCTCCCCTGCCATACAAAACAAGGTATCAGATGACGCCACAGCCACAGATCATGCAAATATTTCCCTTGTTGAATTTGCAGCGCGTTTTAGCGTGTTCTTGTTAATGTTGCCCAGGGGATCGCAAAATCAGTTGGCGACTGGTACTTTGACCGAGCTGAAGTGAAGGCAATCGACTGCCCCTACCCCTGCGACACAACATGCCGCCACATCATATGAGAAGAAAGTTCTGCTGCCAGGCCATGTAGTTTGATTTTGCAGTGAGTGTACATTGTACATCATATTAATTTGCTAAAGTGCAAGTCAATTATAGATAATAACAGAGGATGATGGGACCTCTATAGTCCTGAAAAAAACAGAGAAACAGTCTAGAACATATGAAAAGAGAGAAATATGTTCCCTTGATCGTGCAATTATTTCCCTTGATTCGATGGACCATGTTTCAGATTGAAAACAACAACTAGTGTAAATAATTAGACCTAACAATGATCATCGCAAAAAAAAAGGCTGACTAAAAATGAGTGAGTGTTGCCTGTTGGCAAAAACCACGTTATGCGCAGATGCGGGCAGCCGGGCACCACTTTGTTGTGTCCGTGGGCATAGTAGCAATCAAACTAGTCAAATACTCCCTCCGTTTTTATTTATATGACGCAGTTGACATTTTTATTAAATTTTGATTAACAATATATAAGTATGTAATTAGTTACTTAACCTGAAATCAATATCATTAGATCTATCATCAAAAGCACTTTAAGGTTAACCTATATATTTAGCTATTTGCACAAATATTTGTAGATAAGACGAATGGTCAAACTAACGAAAAAAGTCAACTGCGTCATATAAATAAAAACGGAGGGAGGATCAATATGCAAGCATTTCTGAGTTTTGGTCATTGACAATCGTTCTCAACTTTGACTATTAGGAGCAAAAAAAATCACTGAAATCTTCACTATAAAAATAATCCTACTAGATTCATTATAAAATCAAGTCTTTCTATTTAAATGATTTTTAATTTTTATTAAATAGTGGTCAAATTTAGTAAGTTTGACTTTAATCACACCCAAAAATGCTTACAATTCTTGAAGGAGCAATGCTATGTTTACTTACAGTTTGACAAAATTCCTACAAAATACTGACGTGGCATTGAATTTATGGCAAGTTTTGCTGACGTATGATTGAACTTATAGGAAGTGCCTCCTTGAATTATGCTAATCATAACACGAAACCAACCATGTTTCGCCATGTCAGCAGTGCGTAGAATTGTTTATAGATGTAGCACTGCTCTTCAAGAAGAAGGGTACTCATCTAGATTATACTCCCTCCCACAAATATAGTACCTTTTGTTGTTTTAAATTAATTTTTTAAAAACTTTGACTCCAATTTTTTTTAAAGTTGACAACATAAAAATAATGTTACTAAACTCATTGTGAAATCAACTATCATAAATCTAACTTTTTTAATTTAAATTAAAATACTCTCTCCTTTCTAGAATACAAGCATTTTTTAGTTTGATCAAAGTTAACCATCATGCATCTCTTTGTATTTAAAATATGTTGTTTAAATATTTATTGTTGGTTAAAGTTGAAAATGTTTGACTTTTGTATTTAAAATACTTATATTCTGAGACGGAGATAGCGCCTTTATAGATATTATTGGTCAAAGTTTAACAGCTTTGACTTATGAAAATGAATAGGGCACTATAGTTATGGACAAAGAGAGAATAACTAATTGACCCTAAGTGATATCTGTCTTTTTCGAAAGCAATGTACCATGGTTGGTAAAAGAGGAGAAGAAAAGGCACTTGTGGCGCCATAAAGTGATGGTATCTGAACAGTAGTTTCGATTCATATTCTGTTATCTCGATTCGATCTGTGCATGTTACTCTATCCGCGTAAACCTCATTGTTAATCCTGCCCAGCCAATTTTCTGACAAACTGCACTAGTCTGCGTGTTCCTGCTGCAGAGTTATCAACTATTTTTCGTCTGTGCACTCTGCACACATCGAAGCGTACGCAACTTTTTATTCGAGCACCTTCCTCGTGCTATGTTTTAATTACTCGTCGCCGGATTGAGCTCCGGTGGTGGTTCCTCGTGCTCCCGCGGCCTCGCGCATCCGGTTGGTTGGTTGATCCAGGGATAGGGAGATGATGACGGCTGTGATCATCAGACCTGGGCCGTCGCTGCTGCTTGTTCTTGTTCCACTTGTGGCTCTGGTGTCCAGCTGCTGCGCGGAGACCTCGCCATCGCCGGCGGTGGCAGATGTGCTGGGCGGTGGAGCAGCCGGCGGTCCGAGGAGGAGGCGCGCGGCGTCTGTGATGGTGCCCATCACCATCCTCAAGTCCGCCGTCGACGAGGGAGCCGGTACATGTGCTGCTGCGATGCTGCTTTTCTTTGTTCTTCAGGAATGGAGCGGGTCTGTCGTCTTAAGATCGACCTGATGCCACTGTAGTTTGCATTACGTTCATTGAGGTTGCAATCTCTCGCACATGGCGGTCGCTTTCAACTTTTTTTAAAAAAAAAATTGTTGAAAACCTGGCAGTTTCAGTTAGAATTTGATTTTTTTTTCTAGTAAAAAGTCGTGAGCATGCATGACAAGCAAGAAATCGCTACTTGTTTTTTGGTCGTGAATTCGAATTTGAAGTCAACGGTTTCTGTGTTGGTAGTCACGCTGTTGTTTTCCAAGTTGGAAGCAACTGTAAGTGATGAATTTGCGCGCGCATAGGACAAACACAGGGATGCTAATGGCCTCTAATCCATCTTCACCTTACGAAATGACAAATGAGTGTCTCAAACGAAAACAAGGACGACCCACACTCCCTAGCTAGTGACTTCACAAAGGATAAGTGCCATGCGTGCGATCCAACGCTAACCTGCCGTGACGTTGCTGCTACTTAATCTCCGAAGTCCGAAGCAATTAATCCCAAGTTGTTCATGTCTCGATATTGACGTGTTGTTTGTATGTATTCACACAGTGTGCATGGATGGAACTCCACCTGCGTACCACTTGGATCGTGGCTCGGGAGCAGGGGAAAACAACTGGATTGTTAATCTAGAGGTTAGTTTTACGATACTTTGTAACTTTGAAAAACAAATGTGCTAAAGTAAATACGTACAAAACGTGAGCACAAGAGAGAAGATGACGACCGTGTGGTGTGGATGCAGGGAGGCGGGTGGTGCAACAATGCAAGGACATGCCGGGGTACCAAGGAAACCGGCCGCGGCTCGTCGGACCACATGGACAGGCAGATCCCCTTCACCGGCATCATGAGCAGCAGCCCGGTTGCCAATCCTGGTTAGTTAGTTTGTGCGTCCATGCATCCACCACCCATCATTCATCTCTAACTAATAACACTCAAGTCTCAAACATATTGCAAAGCGTATGTGCAGATTTTTACAACTGGAACCGGGTGAAGATTCGCTACTGTGACGGTGGATCTTTTGCCGGCGACACATACGACAAGGTGCATATCTATGGAAGAATCTTTTGCAAGCGTTGTCTGGTTTCTTCAGTGCCATTTTCTTTTCAGAAACTTATTTGACACAACTACCGAGTTCAAACTACACCTCGTTCATCGAAATCCCATCTCTTCGCCAATTTCACTTGAAACTTACTTTCCATGTCTTGCTGCTTGAGCTAATTGTAGGACAATGGGATAAATTTCCGGGGGCAGCGCATCTGGAACGCAACCATTAGACATCTTCTCTCCATCGGAATGGCCTCTGCAAATCAGGTCCGATACCTCTTTGTTTGCCAACGAACTACTCTACTGACAAACAAAAGTCTGCTGCATTCAGGCACATGTATTTGTCACTCTATCATCCTTACTTGGATCATTGATTGTAATGAGTGCATTAATTGCTGATCCATCAGGTGCTCCTCACCGGCTGCTCCTCCGGCGACCTGGCCGTGATACTCCACTGCGACGAGTTCGGCGCCTTCTTCCCGCGCGGCCAGGGCACCACCGTGAAGTGCCTCGCTGACGCCGGCCTCTACCTCGACGCGTACGTACGTCCTCCAAGCTTGTTGATCATGGATCACACACACAGCGATCAATTAATTACAGATTTTGTGCAAGTGCAGCATGGATGTCTCCGGGGGTCGCAGCTTGAGATCCTACTTTGGTGACATTGTGGCCGTGCAGGGAATAGCTCGGAATCTGCCGCCGGCTTGCACCGCCCGTTTGGACGCCACCTCGGTGAGCGCTGATGCTCCCATTTACTTTCACAATTTCTTGTGCCCCTAACTCCCCGCGTGAAAGTGCAAGCAACCACTAATTCGAAGAGAAAACTTTGGGGAATACATATACCATGCCGATGGAAATATCATATGCAAGAACATAATCATAAAATTTCTCTGAACACCCTACCTCATGTGCATGCAGTGCTTTTTCCCGCAAAATATAATTGACGGCATAAAGACCCCGATTTTCCTGCTAAATGCAGCATACGACTTCATTCAGGTAAACGGACTCCTCTCTGTATGTCGCACGATTAGATTAGATGTATAGTTGTTACATATTCACATTTGGCGAACGCAATTTATGGTTTAGATTGTGCTGAGCCTGGCTCCAGACAGAGCTGACCCCAGCGGTGCTTGGAAAGCATGCAAGTCCAACCGGTCGTCCTGCAATGCAACCCAGATGAAATTCCTGCAAGGTTAAATTCGTTACCCATATATGCACCCACCTTCGTATGAGTTAATCTTCACCAAACAATGATCTCAATGTTATGAAGTGTTGTGATACTAATACACTTATATGTGCAGATTTCAGGGATCAGATGGTAGCATCCGTCAAAGGTTTCTCTGGTTCCAAGAGGAACGGGCTGTTCATTGACTCCTGCTTCGCACACTGCCAGTCCGAGCTAATAGGCACCTGGAACAACCCAGCAGGCGGCTCCCCTGCCATTCAAAACAAGGTATAATCAACTGAAACACCAGAGTACTTAGATATAGATACAAAAGAAAGCATTATTCAGTGATGAACATAAGGGGGGACATATTGGTATTTGGTAGGGGCATATTGGTATTTGGTATTCATGTTCTTCATGTTGCTGCACAGGGAATTGCAAGATCGGTTGGCGACTGGTACTTCAGTCGAGCTGAAGTCAAGGCAATTGATTGCCGCTATCCCTGTGGCAAAAATTGCCACAACATCATATGAGAATATTCAATTGTTCATATGCGTTCTAGAAAGAGTATATCACATTGTTCTGAAGGAATTTGAATGCAGCCACCGAGTATTAATTCAAGAACAAATGATCAAAAAATGTTTTTGGTTCCCAGAATTTATAGTTGCTCTAGATAACTAGCAGCATGTTCTTTTTCTTTGGATTGATTCTACATAAAACAGATGTAGATCCATTAACTGAACATAACATGGACGACTGATGTTGACCATTTACTCAGCTATCTATCATTTTGCCAGTTGGCACAACCACTGAATTTTATCTAAATTATATTTCATTCTGGTGCTCATACTATGCAAAAACTAAAAAGAGACCATTGAGTGATTTCTACCAACAAAAAAGAATTACATCACTATACAAAACTGCAGGTAGAGGAGCAGAGACTTGCTATTACAAGTTCTACTTCTGTAGAACAGGTACAACTGATGCTATCCATACTAAGAACATATGTTGGGGCATAGCGTTGGATGTGCTGATTGGATCATGAATTCCAGGAATTAGCTACATTTTGAAGCTGTGCCCCAGTATTTACTTAAGCCGCTACATCATCTGAAACCTGTCACAAATTTTGTTCACATTTCACATACACTGAAATGCCAACCGCCACATAGAGGAATGTTGCCCTTACATAGAGTCGCATTTTCACAAGATCATGATGCCGCTTGGGCAGCACCAAGTTTGTTAGCACCCTTTTTGTCTACTTTCTTTTTCGAACCCTTATTTTGAGATTTCTCCTCTTCTTGATTCTTCACCACAGGTTTGAACTGTAGAAAAAGAAAGAATGATATTTTTAGAATCACAAGGTACGTTGAATGAAGCATTTTCGATAGCCAAAACCAATGATATATTTACAAGGTATAACAAAACAAAGCATGTGAAAACTAAGTATGATATGTGGATCGCCAATGCAAATGATCAGGAAGGATCATGATGATTCAATATGCAAGACAATCCACTAGTAAAACCTCAATTTGTTCTTATGATAGATCTAGCTTCAAATCAGTTGACAACATGTCATATGCGTTTCACACAGCACAAAGGAAATGTTTAATGATAAAATGCAATATAAATTTCTTGAAAGAAAGTTGCAACATCAGTTCTAACTAATCGGATGAAATGTTTTACCTAGAAAGTGTCAAAATGCAGCATGAAAAATGAGAGGATTCTTATGGGACAGGGTGGATGGACAAACCTGATATACAGAATAAATAACATTTCTCCGGATTTGAGCCATCATGTCCAGGAACAGATTATATCCCTCGAGTTTATACTCGATAAGAGGATCTCGTTGAGCATAACCCCTAAGACCAACCGCTTGTTGTACAAACTTTAATGCTTGCAGATGTTCTTTCCAGAGTCTATCAATGTTGCTTAGAATCAGGAACCGCTCAGCTTCTTTCATCAAGCCCGGAGCTTGCTTCTCCACAATTTCCTGATATACAAGAACAAGTTATGGAAGGAGGAATGACAACTTACTATTTTCTTTGCTCCTGGCATAGTTACTTAATAGTTTACCAATACAATTATATTTTTCAAAGCAAGTTATGAGAAAAATAGCATCTAGCCAGTTATAACAAACGAGTGGATAAATTTTACATAAGGAAATGCAGATCAACAAAATTCAGATTTTACCCCCTTCCACTAATATAAGAACTGCTTACCTATTTGATACGACTAGTTCAAAATGTGTAAATACTCCAAATATTCTCTTCATTTTAACAGGCATTTTGCATTAGCCTTTCATAATAGCACAAAGACAAAACTCACAGTTTTCTGGAAGTATGCTTCACGTCCTCGTGTACGAAGATAGTCCCGCAAATCTTCATAGCTTGAGCTTTTACTCTCCAATAATTCTGGTGTCAAGTCATCTAACAGATAGCAATACCTAACAGAAAAGTTACAAGAAACATTACAATAAAGGTGACAGTACATCAGTTAACAGATACCCGAAAAAATTCTGATTAATAACATAGGTATCTGAAACTCACTGTTGCAGTTTGGCTATAAGCTTGGGAAAGTCCCAACTTTCCTTTGGAGTATCAGGGCCAATGTTTGCCTGCAAAGAGGAGAAAGAAATCTTTTAGCACTTATAGTTCAGGGTAACACAATGTTTGGATGCTTTCAACTCAAATAAATGTTAAACAAAGTTCCGATTCACAAACATCCATTGGTGACAGCTACTAACCTCTAATATGTCATCCATTGTTAATTCAGCATATTCAACAATAAGTGACTCGAGACTATCGGATGCAAGGGCACGTCTCCTTTCTGCGTACACACGATCTCTCTGGCTGTTCAATACCTCATCATACTCAAATAACTGCTTCCTGGTATCAAAAAAGTAGTTCTCAACTTTCCGCTGAGCTTCATCTAGGGCCCTTGTTAGCATCTTTGATTCAATAGGAAGATCTTCAACTCTGAATGCTTGCATCAGACCCTAGAAAAGAAATTAAAAATTACAAGTTTAGATTCATTAGTGTACCTTACAAAATTTTGAAATAACATGGAAAAGTCATGCCAAGAGTACATGTTGAAGCAGCAAGCAATCAAGTGATGCAGTAATCCTAGCTTTAACAGACTCACTTCTGAAGGTAAATGTTAAAATAGAGTATTTAGGGAAAAAGACTTACACAAGTGTCTTACAATAACGCTACAAAGTGGATCCAGATTAAGGTTAGTAGAAACACACTTGGGACCACTAGCTAGTATTATGAGATTATCACATTCCGTTCTTCAGAAAATTTGTCACAGACTGGATATCAGTACACCATTCCATTTTTACGATTTTACGAATGAGGCATTTCCAATTACTGAAGAATAACATGCAACTTTAGAGTTTAGACATATATCCTACTCCTTCGGAAGCATTTAGTAATGTGAGCCCTCCATATTTTATTTGTTGTCATCCGAACAGCACAGGTAGTTCAATTTTGGCTTAAGATTAATGTTTGGACGTCTACAACTTAAATACAGAGGTAGAACAATAAGAGATATCACCTCGAAAATGGGAAAACTGCAAGTGAATTTTGAGGCAGTATTGTACTTTTACACGGCGCAGCCAATTGTGTTAACTGTTTGGAAATAGAGAAAGCAATACAAACCTGTATCCTGTCACCTCCAAAGATCCTGAAGATATTATCCTCTAGACTAAGAAAGAAGCGAGAGCTTCCAGGATCCCCTTGCCTGCCACTTCGACCACGGAGCTAAGAACAGATAAAGAAAATCAATTAAATTTTAATCATTTCAGCCATGATTAGAGTAAACAGGCTTTTGTTAACTGTTTTGTTATCAGGGGCGAAGCCAGAACATGGATTCGTCGGGGTCATTAAGCACTAATCTGCCTTGAGTGTGGGGTCCTCTTCTACCCGCAAGCAGCTATTACATGGAGTTTTGCTGAGGTCGTCGGGGTCACCGGACCCCGACAACTACACGTAGCTCCGCCCCTGTTTGTTATCACCTTTGCCTATACTTGTACCATGGATTGATTCATGAAACATAACCATTTTGCAAATGTGTGTGGATTTTGTGATTCTAGATTTACATTCACATGCAATCCACGAAGCGGAAAGATAGATTGGGTTGAACCCTGCGTATTAACAGCAATAACTTCAACAGTATTACCTACCTGATTGTCAATTCTGCGTGATTCATGGCGCTCTGTTCCTACTACATGAAGCCCACCTGCTGTAATGACCTGAAAATAACAATGATCTCATAAGCGCTATATTCAACAGAGACACATAGAGCTTTAAATATTTCTTTAATATTCAATATAACCTTCTTCTTTTCCTCCTCTGTGTAAACTTTGTATTCATCTGCTATCTTCATGAATGCGTTTCTCAAATTCGCTATTACTTCATCACGTGTTGGCCCCTGACATTATAAAGGAACATAATTTAGTTTCCTGCATATGCACCTGGTTTGGGTACAATATGGATGGATAGGAAGCATTTGGTGCAGGAACAAACACTCCGCGCGTGGGACAGACAAATTTCTAACAGAATATCCATATTAAAGTGTATTTTGATCCAATAGATGGGCTAGCTCTATATCCAAGCATATTTTTTTCTCGAACACGCAGGAGAGCTGCGTATCATTGCATTAATAGAAGAAGAGAGTACAACACACCACACACCCCGATATTCATGTATCCAAGCATATTTATAGGAACACGTCCACCAGTGATGTACCATTTCTGAGGATCAGTGCATGTGTACATGTCTAAACAGGATTACAGACGGCCAGACAGCAATATATATCTTAGCGGTTTGTGGACTCAAAAGTGAAATAAGTTGTGGCAACTACTGCAATATCCAGATCTGAGCCACCACCAATAATTACCATTTTTGAACATGAATACAATGAACCTTTAGTAAAGCTTAACATAATATCATCAGTGTCCATGACTCAAAGAAATATTGATACTTTGATGCGTTAAAATAACTGTTATTCTGAAGTCTGAATCCTACCCTAGCAAATTTTCTAACAGATCAATGCATTTATGAGTTACTAATTAGTAATTACAACCATAAGGCTCTTAAGAAAGAACCAAAAAATATATCATGATATAATTTTACATGTAAAACTCTTGATAGTACTTGATATTTTTAATTATCTCCAATGTAGTGCCAGATATACAAGATATAGTATGGAAAAAATCCAATGGTGTTCCCATAATATCCTTTCTCAATCATGTCTTAAAAGAATAATCTAGAATTAATACTCATATTATCCTTTTTCAATCATGTCTTAAAAGAATAGTCTTGAATCGATACTGAGGAATCTAGTCAAGTGTTTCTTAAGCATTTGCATTTCATATCGAAATTGAATGTTAAAATATAAACACAAACTCAAACGAAGTATTTATGGTAGTTACAAAAAATGTACCTTCTCACACGAGTAGGACAGCCGTTCTTCTGCTTCTAGCTCAGTTAATGATTTCTCTCCCCATTCTTTCACAGCCACTTCAACTGCATCTTTAACAGATGATAATGTTTCTTTTGAAAGTTCACAAGGGAACAAGCTTTCATTTGTCTACGGGAGAATAAGCATAGTAAGTCACTGAGTCAATTTTCATCATAAGTTAAACCACAATACAACAATCTTGTGCACGAATTCACAGAATCAAAGAATCATAACGTGTTTACTAAACATATAGCCTATAATCTACCTTCCATGTCTTTCTTGGTGTCATCTGCTTTTTCGATACAATGACACCATCTAGTGGATCAACGACTCTGCATCATTCAGATTGACAACAGAGTATGAGAACAACTGAACACTTGAATATAACCAAGGGTTGCATTCAGTTGCACATATGCACAGGAAAAAAGTATGGTCCCATTTTAGGAAGCATGCATAAGGGCTCCTGGAGAAGTTTATTGGAATGATCAAGTTTAACTTTTCCTAATTCATTGCAAGCAAAAGAGATATAAAGAACCTGGTTAATGTATAAAACCCGCCTTGTTTTTATGGTTGCATGCATGTATTGCAGTGCTGTAAAATATTTGCAGTTCTGACTAAGAAACCTAATACCTTGGCATAAGGATCTCACGCAACTTCAACCTGGCCATGAATTCCGCATTGCCACCAAGGATAATATCAGTTCCACGTCCTGCCATGTTAGTGGCAATTGTCACGGCACCAAGACGTCCACTCTGAGCCACAATCTCTGCCTCCCTCTCAACATTCTCTGGCTTAGCATTCAGGACCTTCAATAGAGAATTTATAAACAATGAAGCTAAAATATTAGATGGCTTCGGGCACCTTAAGTAATGAGAACTTAGAGGATGTAACTTACAAGCATGCTAGAAAATAACAGGTGACATGCAGTGCAGCGTATCGGCAAGGAATCTCCATTATTAATTAATTTTTAAGTATCACCCTATCCTAATCCTTTCATTGCTTCCTTTCTTGTGCAAGAAGGAAAACTAATTGACAAGGTGGGTTCTCCGCAGTTTTCACCTAAGGACTAGTTTTCAAGGGCAAAAAAAGGTATGACTGCAAATGCCAAACATAAGCATGCTGAAATGCTAATAAATTAGCTAAAGTCAAGGGATATGGAAATTTTGTCAGTTTTGTTTTGTATTAACTCAGGAAGGGAAAAAAATTCTCTGGATTAATTTAGTGTTGCCACTGAGGATTCTACTCAATAGTCTGGAATTGATACTGAGGAATCTACTCAAGTATTTCTGAAGCATTTGCCCCATGCGTAAGAATATATGGGGAAATGATATATGGTATAAAGGGACTTTGGTCAAGTATCAACATCTCTGTGCAGTGAGCTCTAAGAAAAGCAGTCTAGAATGCAGAAGGAATGCACTGTTGGTGTTAATGTAATTAATAGGAATACCTCATGAGAAATCCCAGCTTCGCGCAATTGTTCCGATAAAGATTCACTTTGCTCAACGCTAGTGGTACCAACAAGGACAGGACGGCCAACTTTATTCATTCTCGATATCTCCACAAGAACAGCACGCCATTTTCCATTTGTTGCTCTAAAAACAACATCTGATTCATCCTGCAAAGAAAGAAGAAAAAATCATTCACAGAAAATGAGAATGACAATTGGATCAAAAAAACATCTTTAGCAGTTACCAAGAATTAAATAATCATAAAACTAAAATGCAAGCACCTTTCGTATCATTGGCTTATTTGTTGGAACAACAGTAACTTTCAGTTTATATATGCTCTGGAACTCTTGGCTCTCCGTAGCTGCAGTGCCAGTCATGCCACAGAGTTTTGGAAACTGTCATAAAAATAATTGGCTTCCTGAGTAGGGAACAGATTGAAAATGTAACACAGAAAAGAAAGTAAAAGGAGGAGGTTGCTCATCCAGCACACTAAGCCATATATTCATTACAGATATTTTATCAGTATGAATGCTCAACAGTGGCTAGTGGCCTTTGCAGCTGAAACAGACTTGATGCATGAATATGCTTCCCAGTAACTTCTTAGCATTGCAAGTTTCGATTAAAAGAACTGTCACTTGCCTGAAGAAAGAAGTTTTGGTAACTTATTGATGCGAGAGTTATTGTTTCATTTTGTATAGGTACACCTTCTTTTGCTTCAATTGCTTGATGGAGACCATCACTCCATCTCCTGCCCTGCCGAAAACATAAAACTTCAAATGTGAAAAGTAGAGTAATGAGATTTTTATTTCAACATCTTCACCCTACATAAACAAGCCCTGCCACCCAGAGCATACAACGCAAAGGCGTTTATGCAAAATACAGCAGCTATCAACTGCACCTTTTCCCACTTGTTTTGCTTACTTCCTAATTCATATATTGTATGTCAGTATGTGAAAATGTTAGCATCTATGAATTGCAAGTATGTGTATCCCTCAGTCAGAGTAAACTTGCACAATGGAATGCTAGTGCAAAGGCAAGCTCCCTAACTAGACTCAGATATACAAGTCAAAGGTTTGCCTATCGAGGAAAAGCAACAATGAAAATATAGATACATATAATCTTATTGGTGTCAACCAACCATGATTAGCCTGAGCCTAAAGCCATACATTTTCTAGGAACAACAATATGGTTGAATTTGTTTAGGACTTTATGCCATATGGGGGCAATGAAATGTCTTGCAAAACTTCATAATGAGAAAAATACTAACCGCCATAACTCTGCCTGTGAACTCATCAACAATGAGCACTTCCTTGCTACGGACAATGTAATTCACATCTTTAAGGAAGAGCTCCTTAGCTTTGATTGCATTAAGAACATACGAAGCCCATTGTTCACGAGGATCATATAGGTCATTTATGTCCAGTATTTCTTCAGCATCAGCATAACCTTGCTCTGTAAGTAGAACATTTCTCTGCTTTTCATCAACCTGAAGAATCAATCATTTATAAGATGATAACTTATTACAACAAACCAAATCAATAAAATTATGAAATTATGGCTATATTTTAGGTATATATATATAAGAAACTTCTGCTTATTATTCTTATAGAAATGGCAACAGAATATTTGGGTATGTATTTTTAATCTCAGATAGGAATGGCAAATAAAAGTTTCGAAAATCAAGGGTGCCAAAATAAACTGGCCAGGAGAAGATCGATAACATGAGGGCACCTTGCATACGTAATCAATACTACTGAATATCCATCTAGAAGTGATTCCACAGGGATAGGAATTAGTTTATTGCTCACAGTGTAATGGATGTCTCGCTCAAAAGCTTCAGCTATTTTTGCTGCTTTGTAATACCGATCGCTTGGCTTCTCAGCTAGGCCTGATATTATAAGAGGTGTTCTTGCTTCATCAATAAGGATAGAATCAACTTCATCTATCACACAATAGTTGAAGTTCCTCAATACAAGCTCATCTACAGTCTGCAAAAACAAAGACTTGGTTAAATCCAGGGAGATGCGGTCATCCTCCTATAATTAAAATGGAAGCTTGTACAAAGGATCTTGAGTAATAATAGATAATTTTCATCGAAGAAGTGGCATACCATCGCAAGGTTGTCTCTCAGATAATCAAAACCAAGCTCGCTGTTTGTGACGTAAGTAATATCACACGAGTAATTCTCCCTCCTTTGCTCAGGTGTCATGTTCTCTGTCAGAATAAAGAGTAAATCTCTGTTCAACAAACCATCACTAGCGAACAGAGGAACAGAACAAATCAATGATGCAGGCAAGAGAGAATCAATTGCCAATTGGCTAGGAAGCATGATGTTACGTGATAGTGGAGAGAAATATGCTGTAACTCAGAACGGTAATGACCCAGCTATACATTCATGGTAGGAACTGTCTGGCTTTCATGGTTCAGATAAGCCATACACTTGGGCTTATGTAATTCTACTTTTTCTAATACATGCCAGTCATTCAGTACTTCCATCGACCTTTCACTCACTACGGCTCACCCAGGTAAAGAAGCTTCATCAATTTATGTATTTAAAGGTGTAAACTGAATAATATGTGCAATTGGAGATGGCACGAACTACAGGAATGAACAATGTGATGTGATCACATACGTTGAATTAGGCCAACCTGCAGTCCAAGAAATCGAGGAACTTGGCCAACCCACTCACAATCACGCCTTGCAAGATAATCATTGACTGTGACAACATGTACTCCTTTCCCACTCAAAGCATTTAAGTATGCTGGCAGAATGGCCACAAGAGTCTTCCCCTCTCCAGTCTTCATTTCTGCAATTTCCCCCTTATGCAGAACCATGCCACCAATCAGCTGTACATCAAAGGGACGAAGGCCTAAAACTCTCTTGGAAGCCTCCCTGACAACAGCAAACGCTTCCTACACAAACCATAAAGAACATTCCACGCTGAGATATGATTATATGGGTGGTTTTGTGCTTAGCATATATTGGGTCATCTTATAGTGACTAATGAAAAGAAATAGAGAATTCGTTTATTGACTTCTCCCTCCATATAACTGCTATAGCTTTACAGCATAATCTTCTTGAAGAACTGTAGTTCTTGCTTAGTTTGTTTAATTGTATAGAAGATGCGGTCAGTGAATTGATTTCCTTCTACTGCTAATGTTGAATATATAAAGCTTTTGCATTTTTCAATGGTCAACATAAAGTGGATCATCTACTTGTCAAGTGCGTATTGAACTTGACATTTCCAAATTTTGGCCTAAAGTTTATACAAAATTAGCAAACAACTACTTTACTCACCCCAGTAGCTCGTTTTTGAACTAAAAATGTTGTGCAAATGTCATCAATTAGACACTGGAGGGAGTACTTTTTTATTACATTCTATTGCTATATTAGCAGTTCAAGCCGTGCTGTCTTGTTTTGTTTGTGTGCAGTATTACCCCCCTTATTTTGCAGAGTGAAGCGAGAAAAATTGAAGGTAAGGTTTCAATATCGATATTCTAGTTTATTACTCAGGCCAACATAGAAAATCAAAATAATTGTGTTCCTGTCAGTTAACAGGAAATGCAAGGTATTCTGATTCTACTTTAAACATTACTAGTATATAATAGTGATCGCAACTCGCAACTCAAGACTTCTGTTACTGAAAGCATACGAAAAGTGTTCACGAATCACGATGTTTGGGTACGCACTGGGAGGATGGAGTCGAGCGATTCACCGGAGCGCGCCCGGCCCTGGAGCCCGGCGGTGCGTGCGCGCAGGTCGGCGTCAGAGAGCGCGGAGACTTCGGGCTCCATGGCGTTGATGCGAGCCACGGTGTCGGCGTACTTCTTACGCGTCGCCTCCCCGTCGTCGCGGCCGCCCCCGCCAAACACGCCGCCCAGCAGGCCCCCCAGCGACGCGCGCGCAACGTGTCTGCCTCCCCTCTTCTCCTGCATCGCACGGCCTCGCCGGAGACGCTGGAACTGGACCCGGCCACCGCCATCACTACTTAGAGGAGGAGGCGAGGGGAGAGTGGTGGCAGACGAAGTGTGGGGGCAGCACAGTCCGGCCGCCGCAGCGGCGGAAGCGGGACGCGCCATGGCCATGGCGCGCTTGCTCGCCGCTGGGCTCGAAGGCTCCTTTCCGGCGGTTCGGGTGGCCGAGGCACGAACACGGCGACCGGCCGCCGCGTGCTCTGGGTGGTGGGCAGCTAACGGCTGTGGCGTGGCTACGGGTGGAAGGAGATGGATAAGGAGATGGTGGACCGTGGACCCAGCCCATCTCCGTATCGGCCCAAACAAGTTGGGCTTTAGGGATGGCAACAAACTGGGCTGAACCGGCCTGGATCTCCAACTCACTTTGTGCACTCAGAGCCCAATCCTCGAGCTTGTATTTAAATCTACATTACTTGTACAATTTTTTGAGTTAAGTCACAGCATTAGTTATCAATGGAAGCCTTTGGACTCAACAAAACGACCCAGTTCGAAACACGAAAAAAAGAAGCAAAGTTAGCACCCACCAACCATGGTCTGACGTTGTGGTAAAAAAGGATGACTTGCCTGGATCACCATTTCACAACCAGCAGCAGCTAAAAATTTGGTAGGACACATCCAATGGAGTTATCGAAATAATGCTTAGCTTTCACAATCTAGCATGTGTTACTGAAGGCACGGTTAAACTGTACAGACGGATAATTCAACAAAGGGTTATGGGGCCCTGACAAATAAATGGATCTCAAAGAATTGTCAGAACATCCTTCAAAAAGTTGTATACTCATGTACCACCCAATGAAATCTTCAGCTACAGGAGAGCATCTGTGACACTCTTATTGTGTAAATTTCTCGCATGTATGACAAGAGACCATTTATGAGATTATGCTGGGGTTAAAAAAAAACAAAAAGAATCGGGCAAAATCATACAACTCCCAGCACCCTAAAAGAATCAGGCAAAATCTTACAACTTCGCAAACCAAATATGGGCTCGGCTTTGGCATTTCCCCCAACCCCACAATTTTGCTCAATTCGATCTCAGCTATTGTTTGGCAACTCTATCAGAAGCCATGACATGGCTTCTTTAGCTATCCACCGTTTTAAAACGCACTGCTCCCATTATTTGTGTTAGCTTGGTTCCGGTGGGACCAGTTTCAAGCTGCGCATCCATTCACAGAAACTGTGGTCGTCGAAGTGAATGAAGCTGCTCTTTAGCCTAGCCCTCTGCTCCAGAGTAAGTGTCCGTAATTGCGGAAATCTTGACTCCTGAAACGAGCAAAAGGTCTCTGTTAACAAATTGCGTTGCATCACAGAAGTTCATATTACTTTCTCAAGAACCACATTGCTCGAAGTAGCCGCAATAATAAGTGAGATAAACAGTAGGATGGATGGATTTCGGTGAACCACAATGCAACAAAGGTTAACAGAAATTACTACCTGCTCATAAGTAGGGTCCTTGTGAGCGGGGATCAGGCGTGAGACAAAGTATCTAGCCTGTGAGCTCCCTTCCTATACCAAGGAAACAACAACCAGTTAAAAATTGTATGGCATGTGGGTCCATATATAAGAAATATATAGATAAAGTTGTCTATAATGACATTAAAACTCAAAAAGTCCTAAACTCAATTCCAATGCTATAAGAGCCACCCTCTATACATTGCCTATCCCCATCAGTCCATCGTGGTCATCTCATCCATACTGGTCACCTGCGAACGAGGCAGGAGGGTGGAGATAACGTGTTCCCTTGCCAGCAATAAGCAATTCTAATAAAATTACATGAACATATATCTATCCATTCTATCAGTTCTCTCTTCCGTGCTACAGATTACATATGGGTGTGGGCAATGGGAGGTTTTACTCATGGGTATGGACCCTCTGTCCCCAACACCCCATTGCCGTCCCTAGCAACAGAAGCTCTTATGCCATGACTATCTTAAATCAGAGGTTATATTAAACAGAATTTTTTTTGAGTCAATATTAAACAGAAATTTTGTATCCTGAGGTTATCTTAAGTTTCAATCCAACAGAAATTTTCCTTATTAGTTAGAGAACAGTTATGAGAAAAATAGTTTAGGAGGGGGCAAAGTGGCTAAAAGCAACAGTGAAAGATGAGAACAAGCAAACTGACTTTGAATGAAAGTATCCTGGGAGCAGGAAAACGTTGCTCGCTGAGCTCTTCAGCCAGTGTACGGCATGCTGCTAGAGCTGCTGCACTTTGCCCTTCTTGGGCTGCTAGCTCAGCACCCTGCAAAGATGCAGCAATGACAGTTCAACAAATGTTTTTCTCAGGAGTAAAATGTTCCTGCTTTTAAGTTTCTTACCATTAATCAGTTTCCTTTTGGCATTTACTATCAGTGGTAATTCAGCAATTTCAATGCACTCATCTTTCCATTGAGTTCACACTACACTACCTGTTATATAAATTTATAACCCTAGGTGCAAGTTAATAATCACTAAAATGGTACTGCTAAAGTTACCCATTTCAGCTTTGTCTACCTCACAGAAAGCAATATTATTAATTCCTTCTGTGAAATCAAAGTAATATGTGGTACCGTGATTTTTTACTTGTCAACGACATGTCGAAGGTTCAAACATATGAAGAAAGCCAAGCTAATATCTAAAATACATGCAGAGGAAAAAGATATCATCAATACTAGTGACTAGTGAACTCCTATCATCAAGATTCAAGAATGATCACCATTGAGACGAGTTGAAGATAACGAAGAAAGGGTTATACATCAAATTTCAAAACTAAGATAACATGGCAAAGGAGAAGGATCTGAAGCAACATACCAACCAAATGAAAATATCAGTTCCATGGTCTAGTACCACCGCAGCATTAGATTGCATGGCAAGATCATATGCTGGCAACTCCTCAAATGTACCGCCTTCACGATGCATTATGCACCGAGGTGCCATCATACGGAGTGAAAGGTCAAATGATGCATTCAAGAACAAATTCCGAAGCACAGATCTTTCATCTTCATGTCCTATTATGCTGCCTAAAAGTGGTCCCCTTTTCAGATGAAACAAGCACTCAGGAAGTGACGCTAGTTCCTTTGGGAATCGGTAAAGCTTTGATTTTGGGGCCTGACTACCAAACTTGAAAGCTATATCCTTTACTCTTTCATCAATTGAGAGCCTCATGTCAATGGCATCAGAGGCTGTTCTGGCGCGCAAGACTGTTCTTTTACCTATGATAACTGAAGCAACATCTTCCTGTACACTTGCCAGATATGCAGACAAACCATCAACAGTTTGCAGCCTCATAGTGATCACCCGAGTGATTTCTGCTTGATACATATTGGAATAACGGACTGCAAACTGAAAGTAAACAAAATTATTCTTGATGTCACTCTTTGTCTCCATTGACACAGAAAAACTCTGTGTCTCCTCAACACTATGCATCTGGATACAAAATGAGCTGTCATGCTTGAATGATTCATGAGAATCAGGAGATGCC
Organism: Eragrostis nindensis; assembly: GCA_012490785.1. NCBI lineage: Eukaryota > Viridiplantae > Streptophyta > Magnoliopsida > Poales > Poaceae > Eragrostis > Eragrostis nindensis. Next base: position 799,949 of record JAAXCT010000055.1, read on the forward strand.
TCTTCACCAGGGCCAATAACTTGAGTAACAAGCATGGTATCTGAACATCTGATCTCAAATAAGCCATGCGAACCAGCTGCTCTAGTCGCTGCCCTTTGCAAATTGACCCCAAAGGCCTCTCCAAAGTCATCATGAAGTAAAAGCACACCTCCAGAACACTTTGCCAATGGTTGCAGAACAGGAACTCTCACAGGACACGTTCCGGCACAAAGAATATCAACAACTGTACTGTGCCTCTGTGCTTCATGCCCAAGATTCTCCATCCACTTCATAGCTGTCTTCTCCAGGTAAGCATAATTTGGGTGCTGAACAGAGTGAGGCACAGATCCTGGTCCAAATGTGCTAGGGCCGCCAGCACACACCAAAATTCTGCAGTTGCCTCCAGATCTCTTGATGATCCCACGAGCCAGCTCGACTGAAGGCCCTTGAATAATACCAAGGGCAACCTCTACTGCTGCCCCAATGCAGCGATCCCTTGAAACTTCAGGCACACTCAGCTGATAGGGTCTCAGAGACGAGAATATTGTGTGTGCAACAGGCAGCGAAGCATGAATGGGAGACATGTAAACACCTGTCCCATATATTAGCGCCTTCAAAGACTCATGTGTAGGCGACTTATTTCCAGGTAGCACATCTGCTGACACTGCCGCCCCCTCTGAGAAATCATACACCGAGACAGTCCGCCCGTAGGTGATTATTCCAATCTTCGCCATAGGAGGGAGAGAATCTACAAAAGCATGCAAGGAGCCTTGCAGATGCTGCAGGTTAGCCTCGTCGAGACATTCGTCTATGAGGATAAAAATGGGGCCAGACACCCTCGAGTCGGTCACCGGAACAAAGCCCGGCCGCCTGTTCCCCACTTGCACATAATCCACAGTGGTCAACGCAAGCTCTGGCCACTGGAGCAGGTCCTGCTTGCTGGATACCCTGAATTCCCCCTCGCTGCCGTTGAGCTTCTTGCAAATGACGCACTGCCACTGCCCAGAGTCGATCATCACATCACAGTACATATTGACATAAGCCCCACAGTTCAGGCACCGGCGTGCATCACGCTCCACAACCTCTGGCCCAGGAGACACCTCCCTTCCTGGAGAAACCAGAGCCCCGAACCCCAAGCTAGGGGCATTCAGCAGCTTCTTCTGCTTCAGCACCTGTACTTGCAAAATGCACATCACAAACGGCACAGATTACTAAACCTTGTGGTGGTGGAAACAAGAGTTGCATCGGTGAATGCATAAACAGGCGGTGTCTGAATTCTAGGTTAGGATCCAAATGGTACTGTGCTTTATAAGTACTCCACAGCTTAAGCTCTAGGAAAACTGGAGAAGGACATTCATCGATGCAGCGGAGTGGGAACGAAGCGTACCTTGTGCGCGGAGAACTGGACGTAGGGGCTGTCAAGGCCGTCCCCCTGGAGGGGCGGCGGCGGCGGCGGCGTGGCGAGGTCCCCCTGCGGAGTGAAAGCGCCGTTGAGGAAGCGCGGCGCGGACGAGGTGGGGAGGGAGGCGGTGGTGACGGAGGACGACGAGGAGGAAGGGTACCCCGCGGCGAAGGGCGAGGGGTGGGGCGAGGCCGGGGTGGTGCGGAAGGGCACGGCCGCGGGGCGCAGCGGCGAGGAGAAGACGGGTGGGCCCGGTGGCGTGCTGAGGTGCGCGGGGCCGGGGCCGGAGCCAGGGCTCGGGGTGCCCCGCGCGGCCGCCGGGGTGAAGACTCGCGGCGGCGGGGTGAAGGGCGCCGCGGGGAACGGAGGAGACGCGTGCGCCGGCTGCGGCTGCTGCTGCGGCCGCGGCGGCGTCTCCTCCATGGCGGCCGTGCTGTCTGGGGGCGGGGCCGCGCGCAGATCTGAGGCGCGGGGAGGCGAGCTCGATTTGGATCCGCGGGAGGAGCAGGGGAGGATCGGGGATCAGAATGAGGAATGCGACGAGGTGGGTTTTGATGATGGAGATCGGATTCGCTCGGCTTGATTTGATCGATCAAATGCCAGCGTCGACGTGTATCTCGGCTTCCTATTGGTCAGGGTTCGCGGGTTCCCTGATTCTAAGACCAAACCAGACTACCAGAGCACAGCAGAGTGTGCTGTCTGTCGCGAGGAAGACGGCTCCTCAAGGTCAACATTGAAGTCAACTGTGAACTTTCTCTCGATGTGCAAATCCAATGTATCGCGGGCCTTTTTTTTTCATGGAAACAGCGTGTTCCATTACTCATTTGCTAGCAAATCGCCAGCAACAAGGACCTGATACATGATGGGAGATCATCCACAATTAAATTGCCTCCAACTGAACGTTCGCTGCCTAGAGCAGCTAAAACGTGCTTATTACATTCTCTGGTTTGATAAACAAAAGAAAAACTACTCAATTTGCGCAACAATCTCTTTCAGCTCGACGACTAGACCACCAACAACAGAAAAGTTGTAAGCATCTGAACTTGTTGTACCATCAACGCGTCTGTCTCCATGACAACATGGGAGATTCCCAGATCAGCAGCCGCTTGCACACCATGGAGGCAAGCTACCACCTCTGCTTGCAAGGCATCAAGCAGGTGATCGATTCTGCCGCACCGCGCCAACACCACGTCTCTGTCATCATCCCTGATAATGAAGCCCCACCCACCGGACGTTGTCAACGGGGAGAAGGAGGCATCACAATTGATCTTAAGTACACCTATCTCCCGCCGTCTCCAATTCTTTATTTGCCAGGCGTGTACTGTAGTTTGTCTGGCACATTTCTTCAGGATTTCAGCGATATACACCACGGCGCCGTGAGCAACAGACGCCGCATCTCTTCTTCGTTCACCTTCTTGTATCCTGTTTCTCTTAGTTCACCGAGTCTTAGACCACCGGCTTCATGTGATCACAATGGTTTTAATCTTCTCCTCTTCTTTCATGGCTAGGATGTATTCAGTCACTTCTCGTGGAGTTTGTTTGATAGATAAGAGCTCTCTGGTAGCTTCTAACCCGGTAAGCGCCCAAACTTGCTTCAAATGCTTGCACTTGAAGAACAATGTGCTCCGTCCTCATCCAATCGGCTTCACACCAACATTCTGTGTCTACCTTCATGGCATGATGTTTCAGGTTGTTTTGTAGGGGATGGCTGTTGTGCCCCTGTCGATGATATGAGACCCGGGTATACTCAAGATACAACAAGGCCGAGTGATCCAGTAACGGGGAATCAGTTTGGCCCAAGAAGGCCTGGGTGGTCCGACGGACCTAAAGTCAGTCGGCCCACTCGGCCTGGAGATAAACATCAATCAACTTGTACTACAAGGCTGTTTACTATGTAACCGACTAGGTTTAGATCCATGTAACCCTGCACCCCCGACTATATAAGGCGGGCAGGAGACCTACAGAAAACTCTCTCGCAATACATCACACCAGCACAGGACCTAGGGTATTACGCCTTTGGCGGCCTGAACCTGTATAAACCCTCGTCTCCTGTGTTACCATTGTGTTCTTGATTCTCGTACACCCATAAAATAACTATCGAGGCCCCAAAACCTCGACAGTGGCGCGCCAGGTAGGGGCAGTACGAGAGTCCACCACGTCAAGCTCGATGGCTGTTAACTTCATCAACGACTTCATCGCCGGTGACCGGATCTCTTTCGGGAGCCTGCACTTCATCGCCGACCGCCATGGTGAGCTCCATCCTGTCAACTCGGCGGTACCGGAGATCACTCGGCGGCCAACTCCGTCGACTCGGCAAGATCCAGATCCAGCTAGTCTGGGCTCCAGGTCAAGCCACGGCATCCTCCCTGCAAGGAACTACGCGGACTACTCGCTTGCCGAGTTACGCGCCTGCATGGAGGCAGTCAAGATCGGATCTGCTACACCGAGCCTTGCTCGAGGTCCCGTTCGGTCTCCGTTCGGGCTCAACAACCAGGCCATGATCTGTCAAGATCTGAGTCCTGAGATCTTCGGATCCTTAGCAGATCCGTTACCTGAACAGATCGGATCTTTCGAGACCGACTCGCTCGGGACTACCCCGATGAATCCGTGCTACACACGCTTCCTTGGGAGAGCACATCTTTGAGCGGTACACCACCGTTTGAGTGCTTCATGGCGCAGATCACTGATGCAGCTGCCGCCGGCGCCAACGGCGCCAACGGCGAGGAAGAAGAACCCCCGGCTGCCGAAGACTCTGCGCAGCGTAACATCAGGTTGCGCGGTCGGCAAGTCCACAACGACCTCATGCAAGAATACGAAGGGCATCAAGTCTTCACCACCCCTCAGGACAACGTGGTCGGCGCCACCACACTCCTGGATCAAGTCGCTCGGCAAATGGCCGTAAACCCCGATCCCGCCACCATCACCCCGATGGTGGAGAAAGCCAAAGCGATGACGGCCGCCGCGGCCCAGCAAGCCGCCGCCGCGACTAACGCCCCCCTAGCCAGGAAGGACTCGGCAGGACGAGTCGCATCATCCGGCAGCGTTGACAAAACCTATTCTCTTTCAGAGGACCGGTCCCAGACCCCGGAAGAAGAGCGACGGCGCCGAGCTTATGAACGACGTCCAGAGGCGCGCCGCAGCGCCTTAGATCGGCTTGGCCGACCCGAAGACCACCGCAACAGGGACCAATAGCGGTCACCCGCCAGGCGTCCCGTGTTGGAGCGCCTGACCTTTCCCAGAGGCGACCCCCGCCATGTGACTGCCGGGGATCGGCAAGAGGATCGCAACCACAGGCGCCACAACGAACGTCGCGATGCTGAAGTCGCAGCTCCAGAAGCCCCTCGTGGGCGGAACGACCGGCGTCATAGAGACGACCGAGACCACCGGCGCCCCAGAGGTGACCGAGATCAGCACCGCCAAGACGGCCGTCATCACCGTGGTGGTCGTGACGACAACCACGGTCGTGATGATCGTGATCGCCGACCCTGCCATGATGATCATGACAGGCGGCGCCGTCGTGACGATTGTTGACGGTCCTTAGACCCAGTTTTTGACCGTCAATTAGCTCTATAAATAAGGAAGAACTAACACTTGTTACTTGCATTTTGTTATCAAATAACCTATTTCCACGTGTACCTCTAGATTTGGATGTGCAGGTGGAAAACAGGGATTTCCAGGTGTAAACAAGGCCCAAGGCGACGATTCCAACACGTCCATCAAACGACGCTCGCCGCGGGAATATAATTCAAGGATTAAAGGCCCAGAATCACCCAGAATATCAACTGAGGCCACGCACCTGGAAAAGAGGCTAAAAGGCCGAGGGGAGCCAACCTGCCAAAGCCCAGCCCAGGGGGGGCCAGGGCTAGGTCGGCCGACCCCCAACCCTAGGTCGGCCGACCTGACAGGGAGGCCCCCTGGGTCCATCTTTCTAAGGCGGTTTGCAACCGACTTCAGGAGGTCGGTTCCACCTGCAATCAATGCCACCGACCTACGGAACCGCCTCAATTCCACCGCCTTTGAGGGCTATAAATAAAGGGGTACCCCCTCCCCTTGGAAGACACACAACACAAGAGGCTCATTCCCTCCTCCACACATCCAGAGCTAGGGGCTCTCTAGTTAGGCTTAGGCTGAGTAGTTGGGCTGCCCTTTTGGCTCCCAAGTCCCTTGGAGAGTTTGGGGTATATTCCCTTGTATCCTTTTACTCTCTTTGTAAGACTTATTTCTTTATCAATGGAATATCATCGTTCTTGTAGTAGTTATGTGCTTATGCTAGTTCATCGTTCATCCTTGATCTTGGATGAACGTTCTTCGTTCGTTCATGTTCGTTCATCGTTCGTTCATCGTTCATCGATGTTCGTTCATGATCGTTCATCGTTCGTTCGTCGTTCGTTCATACTCGATCATCGGTTAACGATGATCGTTCTTCATCGTTCATCGTTCGTCGCTCGTTCTTGAGCGACGAACGCCTATGCTTAACGTAGTGCTAGCTTTGATCCTTTGTCTAAGTAATCGCTTGCTAGACCTAGTTGTTCCTTTTGCTTAGTCATCGGGTCCATTGTCTTGCAAGAGTGCTCTAGGTTTATCGCCTTGCGAGGTGCCTCGAGGGATCTAGAGTTGTGGTTAGTTACGCTAGCATGGTGCTAGGGCTTCCTTTCCACCCTTGGATGCGTGTTCGTGCCCCACGGTTTGTAGAGGTAGGCGGCAGGTGGTGACAGCCCTGTCCGTCCCTTGTAATCCTCCACGTTCGGGTATGGCGTAGGAGTATATATGAAATGTCCGGAGATTGGGGCAGACTCTGATCGCTGGATCTCCCGATGATGGCTCGGCGGTAGAACAGCTTAGTCTTGGCTTGTGTGCAGCTTAGGCTATAGGTAGATGCTACGCACGCTACTTGACGATGTACATTAGGAGTAGCAGTTCTTCTTACTTAACCTTAGTCTAGCCTAGAGCCGCCTCTCGCCTTTTATCAGAGAGTGGAAATGCCTGCTGTGTGTGTCGCACTATCCTCTATCCATACATTGCCTTACCCCTGTATTTGGATATTGGTTATGATCTATCATTTGTAACACCATGAGTATAAGTACACACTTGTCAACCACGTCTTCCTTTGGGAAAATATAAATAACGATACCCTGGAATACTCTCGGGTGAAATGCTACAACGGGTTATCCGTGCGCTTGCGGATTATCTTTTATGATTAAATACTAATAATACATATCTGGCACTCGTTGCTAGTTGTGGATTATTATGTATCCTAAGCAAGTAACTTAACCCCAGGTATTTCTGGCGCCGAACCGGGAATATTCACTCTAGGCCTAACCAGCCTAAGGTGGTGTTTTCTGTTTGGTGTAAGAAATACCAACAAGCATTTCTGGCGCCGTTGCCGGGGAAGACAATTGTTGACAAGTGTATACAATGATTACTCATGATTACACTTGATGTGATTTAACCATTTCCATTACAGGCTAACCTTGATCTGTTTTCTCTCTTTGATGTGAAAACAGGATAGTGTATGCGTGGATTCAACTTGCCGGAAAACTTCGTTGATAATCCAGAGTCGCTTGTAAGGAAAGTTCGACCCCGCGTCGACTCTCCCTCACAAGCAACACTCCCGACAGACGAACCCACATCATCCGCACCATCATCACTTATTGACATGGCTGATCAAAGGACCCTCCGTGACTACTCTGCTCCCTCCGTTGCCAATGTTCCCGTTGGGCCCAATGTCAACGCCGGTGACGCAGGGTTTGCAGTCAAATCAAGCCTAATCACTATGGTGCAGGCCATTCCCTTTTGTGGAAAGGCCACGGAGGACGCCAACACTCATCTCCAGCAATTCCTTGAGATATGCAACACATCGGCAACCGCCGGAGTCAACCAAGATGCTATCAGACTTCGTTTGTTTCCCCTCTCCCTCCTTGGGAAGGCGAAACAATGGTTCTATGCCAATCGTGCTAGCATTGACACTTGGGACCGCTGTTCTACCGCGTTCCTCGCAAAGTTTTTCCCGTTGGGTAAAACCAATGCCCTTCGTGGGAGAATATCAAGCTTCCAGCAAGCCAACAATGAAACCATCGCCGAGGCGTGGGATAGGCTCCAAGATTACATATCCGCCTGCCCACACCACGGGATGGAAGAATGGCTCATTCTTCAACATTTCTACAACGGGTTGACACCAACAACCCGTGGACATATGGATGCCGCTGCTGGAGGAGCCTTCTTCTCAATGACCGTTGCTCAAGCTAAAGAACTTATTGAGAAGATGGTCTCCAATCAAGGGTGGAGCGATGAACGTCTCCAACCACGCTCTAAGGGCGTACACCCTATCAAGGAGGTGGACTTATTGTCCGCCAAGCTCGACCTCGTCATGAAGCGCTTGGACGACTTCAACACGCATGGTAGTGTTCGTTCACTTGACTCACGCATCACGTGTGAGGAATGTGGCAACACTGGCCATATGGGGAAGGATTGCCCCAACCATACCCATGAAGAAGCATTCTACATGAACAACAACAATGGGTATCGTCCAAGTGGAGGTCAAGGTTTTAACCAAAACCGCCAATCTTATCAAGGAGGTAATAATTTCTCTGGTTTTAATAATAATCAGCCTTCTTTGAAAGATTTGGTTTATGGCCAAGCTAAAATCAACGAATCAATCAACAAAAAGCTTGCTGCCAATGATCAAAGTTTAGAAAGTTTAAATTCAAAATTAGAAGGTCTTTCTTCCGCTTTCAAAAATCAGTTGAGCTTTAATAAAATGATAGAAACTCAGTTAGCTCAGCTTGCTGCTCTTGTTCCTTCTGCTAAATCTGGGCAGATTCCTGGGCAACCAGAATCTCCCATTGAAAAAGCTAATGTTATCACTACGAGAGGAGAAATGTTCTCTCGTGGGACTAACCATGCAGGGGAGAACAGGCAAATAAGAGGAGAACCTTCTACAATAAAATCTGATCCAGGCTTTCCAGTAATCTCTTGTGCAATCAAGAGATTCCACTTCGACTATGCACTGTGTGACCTTGGGGCCAGCGTAAGCATTATGCCCAAAGCAATCTTCGAGCAATTAAAGTACAGATTCCTCACACCAACAGCGATGCGGCTACAATTGGCCGACTCATCCTTCCGCTTTCCAATGGGGATTGCGGAGGATGTGCCGGTATTCATAAGAGGCCACACCGTCCCGGTGAACTTTGTGGTGCTTGACATGGATATTGATAAGGAAACGCCCCTCATCTTGGGACGTCCCTTCCTTAGCACCACAAAGGCCCAAATTGATGTTGGAGTTGGAGAAATCCGCCTCTACATCAATGGGAAGGAGGAGAAGTTCGAGTTTCAACCTCGGAAAGAACAATGCTCGATGATCAAGGTCAAGTATGGGCCAAACACCTCCAACATTCAAGAAGTTGAAGTGACAGCCAGGAAAACGGACAGCCTCATTGCTCTATGGAAGAGCTTGGCAAAGATTGAAAATCCATCGCAGTTTCGACCAAAGAAACCTGCGACCACGAGGCCGGGATTATGGGCCAAGAAACCCGTCCCAAAGTCCGAGAAGCCACCTACACCATCAAAGATGAAACAAGTGTGGCAAGTCAAGGCGCAGCCCTCTACGTCCTCATCTCCAAGGATCGGGTCCGCGCCACCAAGCTAAACCCGTTGGAGAAGTCTTAGCCCGTCGGACTTTAAACGACACGGCCCTGGCCGCCAGGAAAACCGGCATTATCATTCGGTTTGATTCTCTTTTCTTTTTGAACTTTTCCACCACATTTGCATTTGGATTTCTTTCCAAACCACTTTGCATATTTATTTCCTCCACCAAAATTTATTTGGATTTTTCCGCCAGCATATTTGAATTTTTCCCTCGCCATGCATTTAAAAATCAAAATTTTCAAAAATACTTTTGCGTTCAAAATGACTCATCTTTGGATGAAATTTTTGGACCACCCTTGTATCATCATGGAAAAGCCAAAAATATTTTTGCATGTTGAAATTTTTCATCAACATGTCTATTTTTGATTTTTTTCGAAAAATTTTGAATTCGAGGCAACCTTTTATTTGAAAATCTTTTTGAGCAAATATTTTTGAGGTGTTTCTGGACATAGCAACCATGGTCAATCTCCATTTGGCCGTTGGGGGCTGTGGGCCAAAGAGGGAAGCAAGTGGACCCCACAGGGGGTCGGCCGACCCCACTTGGCGGGTCGGCCGACCCATGGGTGCCGTTGGGCGCGCTCCCCTTTGCCCCAACGGTCACCTGTCCTCTCCTCTTTTCGAAAATGGCCGTTATGGCTCATGTATATGAGGAGGTGGCCGGCCACAAGCTCTCTCCCTCTCACACTCTCATTTCCACTCCTCAACTCACTTCACTCCATTGCTCTCAAGTTTTCCATTGTGCTCATTGAGTTCTTGCCTCAAAATTCTGCAAAAATATTTCTCCTTTGGTTTGCTTTGCAGTTTTGTTTTGGTTTGGTTTTCCGAGTTGCGTTTTCTCGCTTGCAAGAACACCGACGGTTTCATCGATTGGTTTTCACTCTCATAACCCGTTCGGAGTTTTCGTTCTTGCGTTCTTGCTCGACCTCGCTGCAGCATGAAGCGCGCCGGCAAAGCCTTCGCCTCGCTGCTCCGGTCCGGGAGCACAGGCTCGGGTTCATCTCGACCTCGCACTCGCGCCCGCACCGCCACCGAGCAAGTGTCAAGCCCTCAACATGAAGCCGCAACGGAGGAACAAGCCAACACCGAGCATCGTCTTCTCGTCGACACCGACCTCGACTTGGTGGGCGACGAAGAGATGAGCGCCTACGAAGCTCTCCGACTCCGAACATTTGCTCCTACGCGAGCATTTGATCCGGAACTGCTGCAAAAGATTGGTATGGATGCTGAATTTTCTCGAGTATTTAAAGTAATAGGGTGGGATAAGTTTGCAAGTGTAGATGAGCAGGGTTCCCGCTTACTTACACTACAGTTTTTATGCACCCTACGCGTGGTAGATGACGGTATTACCTTTCGGTTTTTCCGGGAGGAATATCATTTGACATGGAAAATCCTTAGTCAATGCCTCGGCTTTAATTCTCGCTGCACCATTGATGTTGATAGTTCGATTCCGGGTTACTCAAAGTTAGCTTTTTGGCAAAGAATTTCTGCATCTCCTACTTGTGAGAAACCCCGAACTAATCATATTCATCATCCTACCTTGCGCTTGTTGCACATGTGGCTTGGCATTACCTTGTTTCCTAGAAGTGATATTAGGATTGTGCGCGAGGATGATCTGAAAATTCTTTATGCTATGGTTGAGAAAATAAAGATTGCTCCTGTCATGTCCATGATTGCTCAGTGGTTAGAGAATTTTAGAATGACTGGACCAATTGAGTGCACCTCGTTGATTACACGTATTGCTGCGGGTGTTGGTGCTTTGCATGATGCTAATGTTGCTTATCTTGATACACCCCGCTCTCTTATCACCGAGGATTATCTTATTCAAGGTCATACACTTAAGCATGGTCCAAATAATTCTCTCATATTTTATTATGTCGGTTATACAAATGAATTCCCGTTACCTAACCGGGAACTTCGTTTGTATGGCTGTAAGAACCTAACCACACCTCTCGAGAAAGAGGAGGCTGCACGCAGGAGTACTTCTCGCAGGAGGACGCGCAGGCCGGAGCCGACCGCCGACACCGGGATACCCGCACCGCAGCCCATGGCCTATGCACATGGGCCAAGCTACGGTCACGCCGGGTATGGTCCCGGTGGGTACACCACTCCACCACCGTTCGAGGTCGGCGGCTCGTCGCAGCAGGGTGCGGGCCAAGCCCAATGGACGCACCCTTCCCGCGCGCAATGGGAGGAAATCTCCCCCGATTCGACGTCCTACTCACCACGGGCTGGTGGACGACGTTCGTCTGCAGCTCGTGATCCATATCTTGAGCAGCAAATGAATGCGCTCACCGAGCAAATGGGACGCATCGAGACTCGAGGAGAGGACGTTGAGTACACTCTCAACCAACACGTCCTGCAGACCCATCAGTGGCAAGAAAACACAAATGCCCAGCTCACCAACCTCACCAACATGACGCAGCAGGGCCAAGCCGATATGTTGGCTTACTTTCGCCACACCGGGTTCGATCCTCGACATCACCCATGAGCAAGAACAAGCTTGGGGGGGATGCCATACCCCCCGCTAAGGTATCATGTATCGCAACTTGTATCCTTTTGTTTCTTTTGTTTGCTTGTTCTTGCACCTCTCATGAAAAATACCAAAAAAATGATAAATCTGAAAATAAAATAAAAATGACAAAACTAAAAAGAACAAAAATAGTCTTTAGTGTGGTTTCTAGTTTTTCGTAGTTTCTCTTCATATGCGAGTATGAGTGTTTAGCCTTCCTTATGTTGAGATGATGAACAGTTGCTCTGTTTTATCTCTTGTTTGTACCTAGTCACAACTTAGTGCTCTCCCAAGTTTTGAGACTTTTGGCTTATGCTTACCTAGAACTTGAAACTTGTGGGCTGCATAGTGCTTGATCTAAGTCTAAGTTGTTGTGAGATATGATATGGTACAAATAGGGCTGCTATGATCTTGTTCAAAGTAGGACTTGACTTCCGGAGTTTTATTTTACAAAATACAAAAAAATGATAAAGTTCCTCAATGATCAAAAATTCCTACCAAAGCCATATGTTGTTCTTACATTGCAAACCCTTACACATATGCTGCTTGTCATTGCATTGAGCTTTATCAAAATTGTGTGACCCTAGTGAGAAGCTTGTCATACTCTCATTGATCAAGATCACGTACACTCCACCTCGCATGCTAAACTTCTACACTGGAAGTTAAGCAATACCACCACACTTTCCACCAAAATAAATACTCCAAAAATTCATTGTTACCTCTCTCTCAAAATGTATCATTGGAGACATGGCTATGCAAAAGAAAGAAAAAGAATAATCCCCTGCTCATACAAAAGTAGAGCATGATGCAGAAAAATGGGGAATAAAGAAAGAAAAATGTTGAGAAAAAGAAAGAAAGCAAGATAGCCATGTTCTCCTCAAAAATTCAAAAAGAGAGAGAGGAAACAAATAAAAAGGAGTATAGTTCTTCCACCTCACCACCACCTTACACACACATGCACATCTTGATCAAGGTTGTATGACTTGCATTCTCCATGGATCCACTCTTTTGGTTCAGCAATATGTGTGTTGCAAGTATGCCTCATATCATCCCTACCTTGAGCTCCACATACAAGCCTTAGAAGTAGGATGACAAAGAGGCAACACAATAATGCCTTGGTGAGGAATATACACTTATTGAGCGATTTGAGAGCATCATTTGAGGAACTTTGCTTTTATTTCAAAACTTTTGAAAACCTCCGGAAAATAAAAGTCAAACAATGGACAAGTGATTGGTGCTCTGTTATAACCGTTCTATCTCTCAACCGCCCAAGACAAGGAAAAAGCCATACGCCCCGTAAGGAGTAAGGTAAAGGGTGAGTTGCCATGCCAACTTTTTCAACTCAAAGGAGAGTATTTTGTTGTGTGCATGGTACCTATGAGATATGAAACATTGTAGCAGCTCCTGATCAACATCCTAAGTCCTACTTCTTGCTCGGGACGAGCAAGGAGGACAGCTTGGGGGAGTTGTTGACGGTCCTTAGACCCAGTTTTTGACCGTCAATTAGCTCTATAAATAAGGAAGAACTAACACTTGTTACTTGCATTTTGTTATCAAATAACCTATTTCCACGTGTACCTCTAGATTTGGATGTGCAGGTGGAAAACAGGGATTTCCAGGTGTAAACAAGGCCCAAGGCGACGATTCCAACACGTCCATCAAACGACGCTCGCCGCGGGAATATAATTCAAGGATTAAAGGCCCAGAATCACCCAGAATATCAACTGAGGCCACGCACCTGGAAAAGAGGCTAAAAGGCCGAGGGGAGCCAACCTGCCAAAGCCCAGCCCAGGGGGGGCCAGGGCTAGGTCGGCCGACCCCCAACCCTAGGTCGGCCGACCTGACAGGGAGGCCCCCTGGGTCCATCTTTCTAAGGCGGTTTGCAACCGACTTCAGGAGGTCGGTTCCACCTGCAATCAATGCCACCGACCTACGGAACCGCCTCAATTCCACCGCCTTTGAGGGCTATAAATAAAGGGGTACCCCCTCCCCTTGGAAGACACACAACACAAGAGGCTCATTCCCTCCTCCACACATCCAGAGCTAGGGGCTCTCTAGTTAGGCTTAGGCTGAGTAGTTGGGCTGCCCTTTTGGCTCCCAAGTCCCTTGGAGAGTTTGGGGTATATTCCCTTGTATCCTTTTACTCTCTTTGTAAGACTTATTTCTTTATCAATGGAATATCATCGTTCTTGTAGTAGTTATGTGCTTATGCTAGTTCATCGTTCATCCTTGATCTTGGATGAACGTTCTTCGTTCGTTCATGTTTGTTCATCGTTCGTTCATCGTTCATCGATGTTCGTTCATGATCGTTCATCGTTCGTTCGTCGTTCGTTCATACTCGATCATCGGTTAACGATGATCGTTCTTCATCGTTCATCGTTCGTCGCTCGTTCTTGAGCGACGAACGCCTATGCTTAACGTAGTGCTAGCTTTGATCCTTTGTCTAAGTAATCGCTTGCTAGACCTAGTTGTTCCTTTTGCTTAGTCATCGGGTCCATTGTCTTGCAAGAGTGCTCTAGGTTTATCGCCTTGCGAGGTGCCTCGAGGGATCTAGAGTTGTGGTTAGTTACGCTAGCATGGTGCTAGGGCTTCCTTTCCACCCTTGGATGCGTGTTCGTGCCCCACGGTTTGTAGAGGTAGGCGGCAGGTGGTGACAGCCCTGTCCGTCCCTTGTAATCCTCCACGTTCGGGTATGGCGTAGGAGTATATATGAAATGTCCGGAGATTGGGGCAGACTCTGATCGCTGGATCTCCCGATGATGGCTCGGCGGTAGAACAGCTTAGTCTTGGCTTGTGTGCAGCTTAGGCTATAGGTAGATGCTACGCACGCTACTTGACGATGTACATTAGGAGTAGCAGTTCTTCTTACTTAACCTTAGTCTAGCCTAGAGCCGCCTCTCGCCTTTTATCAGAGAGTGGAAATGCCTGCTGTGTGTGTCGCACTATCCTCTATCCATACATTGCCTTACCCCTGTATTTGGATATTGGTTATGATCTCTCATTTGTAACACCATGAGTATAAGTACACACTTGTCAACCACGTCTTCCTTTGGGAAAATATAAATAACGATACCCTGGAATACTCTCGGGTGAAATGCTACAACGGGTTATCCGTGCGCTTGCGGATTATCTTTTATGATTAAATACTAATAATACATATCTGGCACTCGTTGCTAGTTGTGGATTATTATGTATCCTAAGCAAGTAACTTAACCCCAGGTATTTCTGGCGCCGAACCGGGAATATTCACTCTAGGCCTAACCAGCCTAAGGTGGTGTTTTCTGTTTGGTGTAAGAAATACCAACAACGATCGCTCGCCGACCTACTACTCCGACGACTACGAGGAACCGGAACCCCATCCGAGGCGCACCACCCAGGCTCGGGGGCTGCGCTGCCTAGCCGGCGACCTACGTCTTAACGGCTCCTGGCCGTCAGGCTTCAAGCCGAGTGCCACTTCCATTGAGAAGTACAACGGCACCACCGACCCCGAGGAGTGGCTAGGCATGTACGCCACTCAGATCTACGCAGCCGGAGGCGATGACAGTGTTCTAGCCAACTATCTCCCAGTGGTCCTCGCCCCGCCGATCAGGAGATGGCTCACCAACCTACCGGCAAACAGCTTCCATTCGTGGGACGACCTCTGTGAAGAGATGATCGCCCACTTCAAACCCACGGCTGACCGCTTGCCGACCGAGTACGATCTGTACCGAGTGAAACAGCGAGAGGGGGAAAACCTGCGGGACTACATTCAGCGCTTCACCCGCAAGAAGAACGAGATCCCCGACATCTCCGACCAAGATGTCATCAAGGCATTCAAGGAAGGTTGCTCCAGGAGGGAGCTCGTCGAGAAGCTGGGCCGCAAGCGCCCAAAGACTGCAGGCCACATGCTGATGATCGCCAACACCTTTGCTGGAGGTGAACACTACTGGTCTGAGAACGCCAGAGAGGCCTTTCACCGCCGAGAAGAGCACGTCAGAGGAAGCACGACGACCCCGAGTCATCCCGACCTCACGAGCCATCTCGGCCTCGTGAACGCAAGCGGAAGGGAGACAACCTAGTGGCTGCGGTGGATAGGAACCGGCAGGGACGCCCCTCAGGGCAGGACGATTTTGAAGATCTTCTGGACAAACCCTTCCACTTTCACCCCAACGTCTCGCGTCCACACAAGTTGCGGGACTGCTACAAATATAAGGCTCTCATCGAGTACAGCCAGGGGAAGAGGCCGGAGGAGCAACAGAACCCCAAGAGGGATGAAGACAGAGACGGCTAGGGTTCGTACCGCGACCCACTCAAGGTGTTGAGCATCTTCGGCGGCCCTGCAGCATACGAATCCAGGAGAAAGCAGAAGCTAACTCTTCGGGCAGTCAACACTGTGGTTGAGACACCACGGTACCTCAAGTGGTCCGTAGTGAGCATCACCTTCGACCGCAAGGATCACCCTGATCACATACCCCAGCCTGGGAGGTATCCTTTGATACTATCGCCGATTGTCGGCACCGCTCGGCTCTCCAAGGTGATGGTCGATGGAGGCAGTGCCCTCGACATCCTCTTCATCAAGACTCTGGATGACATGGGCATCCCGCGTTCAGAGATCCAGACAAGCTACGCGCCGTTCCATGGCATCATACCGGGCCAATCATCTCTGCCACTCGGCCAGATCACTCTGCCGGTTGTGTTCGGAGGGTCCGAGAACTACCGCAAGGAGTTTATCACCTTTCAGGTGGCTGACTTCGAGTCGGCTTACCATGCCATCATCGGCCGACCTGCCCTGGCAAAGTTCATGGCAATCCCCCACTACACGTACCTGGTCCTCAAGATGCCAGCACCCAACGGAGTCATATCTCTCCGTGGAGACGTCAAGCAGTGCCTTGCGCTGGAGTCCGAGTGCCTCGAGCTGGCTGCGTCCACCGAGGCTAAGCTGGGGGCTGCCCAGATCAAAGAAGCAGTCGCGTCCCTTGAAGACCCGGGTTCTGTCCCTTCGAAGAAGTCGGCTAAGTCGGCCATACAGGCAGGACCGGAGACCAAGAAGGTTGGCGTCAATGACGAGGACTCCACCAAGACGGCGGTCATCGGGGCAGCTCTGGACCCCAAATAGGAACTCGCGCTCACCAACTTCCTCAAGGACAACCGTGATATCTTCGCTTGGAAACCGTCTGACATGCCAGGTGTCCCAAGGAGGTTGGTTGAGCACTCTCTTCACGTCGACCCCAACGCCAAGCCGATTCGTCAGCGCCTTCGCCGCTTCACCCCTGATAAAAAGGAGGCCATTAAGACTGATCTAGCCAAGTTGCTAGCAGCCGGCTTTATCAAAGAAGTCTTCCATCCCGAGTGGTTGGCTAACCCAGTTCTTGTAAAAAAGACATCTGGAGAGTGGCGTATGTGCGTAGATTACACAGACCTGAATAGGTTCTGTCCTAAAGACCCATTCAGGCTCCCTCGTATCGATCAAGTTGTAGACTCCACCGCTGGTTGCAAGTTATTAAGCTTTCTTGATTGTTACTCCGGCTATCACTAGATTCCACTTAACGTGGATGATTGCATTAAGACTTCATTTATTACTCCCTTCAGGGCTTATTGTTATCTAACTATGCCTTTCGGCCTCAAGAACGCAGCAGCAACGTACTAGCGGTGTATACAAGGCTGCCTCAAGGATCAGCTCCGCCGACGCAAAGTCGAGGCCTACATCGATGATGTGGTTATCAAGACTCCAGAAGGCGATGATCTCATTGCCGACCTGAAGGACGTCTTTGACGCTCTACGAGAATACGACATGAAGCTGAATCCCGATAAGTGTGTATTCGGCGTGCCTTCGGGCAAACTGCTCGGATATATACTCACTCACCGGGGTATTGAAGCAAACCCTGAGAAGGTGGAGACGATTCTGAGGATGCCGACTCCTCAGAATATCAAGGACGTGCAGAAACTCTCTGGGTGCATGGCGGCACTCAGCCGCTTCATCTCGCAACTCGGTGAGCGCGGCCTCCCCTTTTTCAAGCTCCTGAAGAAACACGACAAGTTCGTCTGGAATAATGAGGCCAAACAAGCTTTTGAAGATCTCAAGTTGTACCTGAGCACACCACCGACCCTGGTTCTGCCAGGAGACTATGAGCCTTTGTTGCTGTATGTCGGCGTCACCACCCATGTGGTCAGTGCGGCGCTGGTGGTGGAACGAGAGGAAGAAGGCCATGTCCATAAGGTACAACGCCCTGTCTACTTCGTCAGTGAAGTTTTGTCAGCATCCAAAGTCAAATACTTCCACATCCAGAAGATCATCTATGCCCTGCTCATGGCATCACGCAAGTTGATCCACTATTTCCAGTCTCACCCAATCACCATGGTTACTTCTTACGGGATTGGAGAAGTGCTCTACAACAGCCAGTCTACAGGCAAGATCTCCAAGTGGGCCATCGAGTTGAGCACTTATGATTTATCCTTCAAGCTCCAAACGGCTATTAAAGGCAAAGCTCTTGCCGACTTCGTCGCCGAGTACATGGAGACTCAAATACCGGCTAAGCCCGAGACGTCCGAGTCATGGACGTTGTTCTTCGACGGCCCCCTGCAGCTCATGGGCGCGGGGGCTGGCATTCTCCTTGTTTCTCCCCAAGGTGACGAGCTCTCCTACGTTCTTCAACTCCACTTCAAGGCATCCAACAACGCGGCAGAGTATGAGGTGTTGCTTCACGGGTTAAAGATCGCTGAGTCTATCGGCGTCCGTCAGCTAACTGCCAAAGGCGACTCCATGCTGGTAGTCAAGCAAGTTAATAAGGAATAGGACTGCCTTGATGATACAATGAGGGCCTACCTCCAAGAAATTCGCAAGATGGAATCCTGCTTTGACGGCCTGGAGGTTGTCTACATCTGTCGAGAGTTTAATCACAAAGCCGACTTCTTAGCCAATAAAGGCTCAAGTCGAGACCCAGTTTCTCCAGGGGTTTTTCTTCAACTCATACACCACCCTTCGGTCACGAAGGAGAAAGCCGAGTTAGCCACTTGCCCGCCGATCGACACGGGTAGTCCTGAGGAACAGCTTGAGGCTATAAACATTGATTTGGCGACTCCGTCAGAGCAAGACGACTAGATGGCACCGTTTACGGAGTGGTTGGTTCAAGGGAGGCTGCCGACAGATACAGCACAAGCCGAGCAAATCCTTAGGAAAAGCAAGCTTTATTTCGTCGTTAAAGACACACTGTACCGCAAGAGTGCAAAAGATATACATATGAAGTGTGTTCCAATCTCCAAGGGTAAAGAGCTGTTGCAGGACATTCACTCGGGAGTCCGCGGCAATCACGCAGCGGCCAGAACCCTGGTGGCTAAGGCCTATCGGCAAGGTTTCTTCTGGCCCACTGCCAGTCGGAACGCGAAGCACATCGTCAGGACCTGCGAAGGATGCTAGTTTTTTGCTCGGCAAGCTCATGTACCGGCTCAGGAACTACAAACAATACCCCTGTCATGGCCATTTGCAGTCTGGGGGCTAGACATGGTCGGCCCTTTCCAGAAGGCCAAGGGAGGCTACACCCATCTGTTGGTCATGGTTGACAAGTTTACCAAGTGGATTGAAGCTACTCCGATCAAGGATCAGACGGCAAGCAAGGCAATCGAGTTCGTGCGCAGCGTCATCTTCAGGTTTGGTGTCCCTAACAGCATCATCACGGATAATGGCCTAATTTCAAAGCCGCCGAGTTCCAAGAGTTCTGCGACGACGTCGGGATCAAGGCATGCTACGCCTCACGCTCCCACCCCGAGTCCAACGGGCAGGTCGAGCGGGCCAATGGCATGATTCTTCAAGGTATCAGACCACGCGCATTTGACCGACTAAAGAAGTATGCGTCCAGGTGGATCGACGAGTTACCATCCGTGTTATGGGCCCTGCGCACTACTCCAAGCTCGGCAACCGGCCAAACACCCTTCTTCATGGTCTACGGTGCAGAGGCGGTTCTGCCGACTGAGTTGGACCACGGCGCTCACAGGATCGAGTTCTTCGACGAAGCTAGAGCAGAAGACCAGCAGTGATTAGCGATTGACATGCTGGAGGAGGAGCGGGATCGCGCTTTCTTCAAGTCGGCCAAGTATCAGCAAGCAATGAGGCGATATCACCAGAAACACGTTCATGACCGTTCGTTCCGAGTTGGTGACCTCGTCCTCAAGAAGATATTAACCACCGAAGGCCGCCATAAGTTGTCCCCCATATGGGAGGGGCCTTATGTCGTAGCTGAAGTCACTCGGCCGGGTGCTTATCGGCTGACTACCGAAGACGGCACCCCGTTGCAGAGTTCCTGGAACATCAATCAGCTACGTCGCTTTTTTGCTTGAGTTATTCTGTACTCGTCATTTGCTCAATAATAATCACCCCTCTTTCGTCATATTTGCGTTAATTCGCTTTTGTCTCGTATGTTATGTTTTGAGTCTCTCTTTAAGCTAGCAAGTTGGTGAATTTTTCCCTGTCACGCCAACTGTTGGTATTTCTTACACCAAACAGAAAACACCACCTTAGGCTGGTTAGGCCTAGAGTGAATATTCCCGGTTCGGCGCCAGAAATTCCTGGGGTTAAGTTACTTGCTTAGGATACGTAATAATCCACAACTGGCAACGAGTGCCAAAAATGTATTATTAGTATTTAATCATAAAAGATAATCCGCAAGCGCACGGATAACCCGTTGTAGCATTTCACCCGAGAGTATTCCAGGGTATCGTTATTTATATTTTCCCAAAGGAAGACGTAGTTGACAAGTGTGTACTTATTCTCATGGTGTTACAAATGATAGATCATAACCAATATCCAAATGCAGGGGTAAGGCAATAAATGGATAGAGGATAGTGCGACACACACAGCAGGCATTTCCACTCTCTGATAAATGGCGAGAGGCGGCTCTAAGCTAGACTAAGGTTAAGTAAGACGAGCTGCTACTCCTAATGTACATCGTCAAGTAGCGTGCGTAACATCTACCTATAGCCTAAGCTGCACACAAGCCAAGACTAAGCTGTTCTACTGCCAAACCATCATCGGGAGATCCAGCGATCAGAGTCTGCCCCAATCTCCGGACATTTCATATATACTCCTACGCCATACCCGAACGTGGAGGATTACAAGGGACGGACAGGGCTGTCACCACCTGCCGCCTACCTCTACAAACCGTGGGGCACGAACACGCATCCAAGGGTGGAAAGGAAGCCCTAGCACCATGCTAGCGTAACTAACCACAACTCTAGATCCCTCGAGGCACCTCGCAAGGCGATAAACCTAAAGCACTCTTGCAAGACAATGGACCCGATGACTAAGCAAAAGGAACAACTAGATCCAGCAAGCAATTACTTAGACAAAGGATCAAAGCTAGCACTACGCTAAGCATAGGCATTCGCCGCTCAAGAACGAGCGACGAACGATGAACGATGAAGAACGATCATCGTTAACCGATGATCGAGTATGAACGAACGACGAACGAACGATGAACGATCATGAACGAACATCGATGAACGATGAACGAACATGAACGAACGAAGAACGTTCATCCAAGATCAAGGATGAACGATGGACTAGCACATAACTACTACAAGAACGATGATATTCCATTGATAAATAAATAAGTCTCACAAAGAGAGTAAAAGGATACAAGCGAAATACCCCAAACTCTCCAAGGGACTTGGGAGCCAAAAGGGCAGCCCACTACTCAGCCTAAGCCTAACTAGAGAGCCCGTAGCTCTGGATGTGTGGAGGAGGGAATGAGCCTCTTGTGTTGTGTGTCTTCTAAGGGGAGGGGGTACCCCTTTATTTATAGCCCTTCAAAGGCGGTGGAGTTGAGGCGGTTCCGTAGGTCCTCCCTCGTCACTCTGTGGGGCTGCCCTCTGAGCATGAACCATATGGCAGACCGATCTGGGGCAATCCACAGAGAAGCGTAGAAATCCATCACTATGTCAGGGTCCCAACGCATCTGAGTGGTGATGATGTCCTCGAGGCCCGGGATATAGGTCAGGTGCTGTGTGAAGTCGGTCCCGGCTCCTCTGCTGGCAGCCTGTATGCTGCAGTGCTGGTGAGTGACAAAGAGCCTGTCAGCTCCACCAGTCCCCAGTCTGCTCCTCAGACCAGCTGCTATCCTCTGCTGTAGTAAGGTCCAGAAGCGACCTCCTGCCTGTGGGTCCCTCCAAGCAGGTACCCAAACCTCCTCAGACACTCTCCTGAACTTCTTGAGGACGGGGCCTGTCAGCCTGAGAGCATCCTCAGCAAGTACGTCCCTGAGTGAAGCAGTCCTGTCGAGTGCACAGAACTTGGCAGCCATTCTCTGCCTGTCACCCTCTGTGACCTCGTCACGGGAGCTGGAAGAGCTCTCCTCCTCCTCTGACTGAGCCTGCTGCTCCTGCGCGGTCCTCGACGTACCAACCCCGCGGGTGGACGGAGTCCGCTGCACTGTAGCTCTAGCTCTGGAAGACCTCCTGGGAGTCTCCCCCTGTCCTCCAACAGGTGGGTCTCTGATCCGGAACCCAGTGTCTCTGCCAGTAGGGAGGTCCACCTCGGCTGCCCTGAGAGCCCGATCCCACTCTGGATCACCTGTCCTCTGCCTCTTCCTCTTGGGCTGTGGATCTGGAGCCTTGGCCTTGCCCTTATCACGGTCAACTCTGCCCCTGCCTCTGCCTCTGCCAGAACCTGCCATAGCTGCTGACTGGGCTGCAGACAAGATAGGGCGAGTGAGCTTGGCTCACCAACCCGTCCACTGACGGCTGACTGCCAAAGATAGGACTAAAGGCTTGGCCCTCAATCCGTCCACTATCTCTGCTATGCAGTCAACTGCCCACTGCCTGCTGACAACTGCCACTGCACGATAGGAGTAGACAGTGTATATGAGTATAGAATAACCTACTATAATCTACAAGCAAGAATCGTAGGTAAGCGCGTAAATTTAGATGAAGTCCTAGCGCAAAGGTAAAGGACACAATGCCGGCAAATATGCAAGGGGGAACTACGGCATTGTCGATTATGAGTGGAGATCAACTAGTGTACATATATCATATGCAATAGACTCAATGTACTACTAATCGAGGAATGTACTAAGTGTCGAGCTAGTGTATGGTATGGAACGAAAATCGACACAAAGCGACCAACTACCAACATGTCATAGATAAATGAAGTGCGATACTCGAACACTATGACACATGGCAAGCAAATAACCTGAATTGCATTGAAGACGATCCAATTTCACCACAAATGCAATAAAGGGATGATTTTCTAGGGATTTTAATCGATGAAGGAGACGATCGGCTCAAACCCTAGATAGGTATCGGAAACGGACCTGCTACTGTGCAATTTGTGAAACCAGGAGCTCACCGGAGCGATCAATCGACGTGATCGTCGAAGAGATGGTGCTCGGGTCCAGTGAGGCGCCGGGGGGGAGGAGCTCGTCACGCGCACGAAGCAACAACTCGGGGACACGCGCGAGAAGGAAGGTGCTCCTCGGCCAAGGGCGAGTCGACGGCAATGTCTTCGTCCCCGGCTCGGTAGGCGGCGGCGCACGGCGAAGTGGAGCGGCGGCGGCTCGGTGTGAAGGTGCGGCGCGGCGCTAGGGTTTGCAGGTCGCGGTGGAGCGCGGTGGTGGAGCAGGTGGAGGCGCGCGGCTGCGATGGAGCTGTGGTGGTGACGCACGGCGGCGGCGAGGTCGGCGGCAGCCGTACGGAGCGCGCAAAGGTGAGGGCGATGGCGGGAGCTTGGGCGCG
This sequence comes from Eragrostis nindensis, assembly GCA_012490785.1. Classification (NCBI taxonomy): domain Eukaryota; kingdom Viridiplantae; phylum Streptophyta; class Magnoliopsida; order Poales; family Poaceae; genus Eragrostis; species Eragrostis nindensis. The sequence goes on from JAAXCT010000055.1 coordinate 823,183, forward strand.
GCGAACGGCGGCCGTAACTCGGTGAAGATGCACAGTAACACGGCGTGACCCGTTAGCCTTAGGTTTAGTTTGAATCGACGGTCCAGATCGACCGAGTTTTGAATCAATGGATCGGATTGAACAAGATCTCCCGATGAACTCAACAAGACCGTATTGTACGGTCCTTAGGATCGTATTGTACGGTCCCTTTTAACCCTGACAGATAGTCTATAGAGACCGTATTGTACGGTCTTCAGGACCGTATTGTCCGGTCTTCATTCTGCCTCAGGTTTTAAGGATCTCGTGCAAAAGCACACCGTATTGTACGGTCCCTTTGACCGTGTTGTACGGTCCAGTCCAGAAAAGCTGATTTTCAAGGAATTTCCTTCTAAGTCCAAGTTTCTCGCACAAAAACCAAATAACACCAAACATGGACTAGAAGGGGAGCTCTCAAACACTCCTTTTGAAAATAAACCAATATAGGTTGCGCATAGGCTTATAGTAATTTTTCAATCGGCAAATAAGAAGCATCCGATAAGAACCAAAAGAGATAAAACCAAAGGAGGGGTATGTATGAGCCCTTTGCCTATGATCCGTGCAAGTAGATTTAACCTTGAGGATCATTTAGCAAGACTCAATGGGCATGAAGCACAATTCTTTTCTTTCGTCACACTTCTATGAGATGTGAGTTCATATTGCGAATGAAGCACTTCCTCATAGTGTGACCACTCCTTTGTGATTTCCTATATGCAATGCATGAGACAAGCATATTATACAAATGCAGAGGAATTTAAACATGCCATGTGATATGCAAGCAAAGATAAGACAACGCATAAAGGAAACCTACTCAAGGTCAAGTTTGAGCCTCTCTCAAGCTTACTCACTATGAGCCAAACCTTGCCTTGAGTCCATCGGTCCACCAACTCAAGCATCCCCTGTGCTCATAGCTATCTTGAGAAAGTTAGACCTTGAACTAATTTTTTTGTTCTTTTCCTTTTAGTTATTAACATATGCATGAATGCAAACATACTAGTTCACAAAGGAGCACCTAGCTACCATGCAAGCAAATGCAAGAAAAGAGACGACTATGATACAAGTTACCTCCTTGAAGAGTAGATTTGTCGATGAAGCACACATTGCTTGTGGTGGACGTTCATGAGTTGACGTTGCGGCGCACGGTCCACCACCATCACCCTTCTAGGTCTTGTTCTTGGGAGCCCACTCGCACTTGGTTGGCCTCTCAAGGTCAACTATGCATTTGGGCACCCAAATCTTCCTCATCATCCTCCTCTCGTCGGGTGATCCAAGAGCCTTTGCCTTCACCCTTCCTTTCTTGTCCCTAAAGAGCTTGTAGTGTGTATTCTCATGGAACAAGTTAGCGTTGGGCAAAACTTTGGAACTTCTCACCTTGGGACAATTCTTGCTAGTGTGCCCGTCACGGCAACACTTCTCACAATAGTAGTCATCCGCCATGAGGGGAACTACCCAAGGTGGAATGTCCTCGTCCTTGCCGATGAGGTTGATGGCGGCGGGGTAGGAGCCGAGTCCCTTGTGCCCGGGGTTGTTCACAAGGTTCCGACCAAGTATCTCCTTATGGATGGTCCTTCCCCTTGTGAGCCTCTCGAAGCCGTCCATCACCGAAGCTCTCTCCTCCTTGAGTTGATGATATTCCTTCAAGATTTTCTCATCAAGAGAGATGCTCTCAAGAGAGGGAGTTAGTCCATCACAAGTAATATATGAAGAATCGGAAATAGATGAACTAGAAGAAGAAGTGTTACTCTTTTCGAGGATGGATTGATGTTCCTCCTCAAGAACCTTGAACATGTCGTTGAGCTTATTGTGATCAACCTTGAGCTTGTCATAGCTCTCATCCAAGGTTATGAGAGAGGTGGAAAGGTGCTTGAGCTCATCCTCTAGTAACTTGGACTTCTCCTTGAGCTTCATGTGGTCTTCCTCAAGCTTTTCATAGTCCTCATCAAGAGCCTTGTGAGAGATGGATAAGTCCCTAAGTTCACCCTCAAGTTGATGGACCCGGAAAGCGGCCACTTCATGTTCCTTCTCCAACCGAGCAATGGTCTTGTCCTTTCCCTTGAGCATCTTGCCGGTTAGGAGAATGCTATCCAAGAGTTCCTCATAAGTGGGCTTATCCTCTTCACCAAACTCTTCCTCGGACTCACTCTTCTCATCCTCATCACTACTCTCATCATCTTTGGCCATCAAGCAAGTAGGTGGTGGAGGTAGAGTCTCGGACATGTTTGTGAGAGCAATGCCGGCCATCTTCTTTCCCTTGGAGGATGAGTCATCACTTTCTTCTTCTTCACTATCATCATCCGTGACCCACTCTCCAACAAAGAGTCCCTTGCGAGATGATCTTCTCTTGTCTTTGCCTCTAGAGCTTTCCTTCTTGACAAACCTCTTCTTTGTCTTGTACTTGCTTCTAGGGTCTTCTTCTTCATCATCGCTTGACTCTTGAGTCTTCTTCTTGCTCTTCTTGATTGGCTTCGGGCTTTCCTTGGCAAAGTGACCCTTCTCCCCACAATTGTAGCACTCGGCATCTTTCTTGTTGATGAGTCTTCTCTTGAAGAAGTTGCTTCTCTTCATGAGGAGTGCTAGATCATTTGGATGAAGTTGCAACAAGTCTTCAACGTCTTCTTCAAGCTCTTCATCACTTGAATCTTGAGTCACCACCTTCTTCATCTTCTTGCTCGATCCCTCGGACGCAAAAGCAAGATTCTTGGAGGGCTTCTCATCAAGCTTCTTGTCAAGGTTGTAGCTCTCGAAGGCGGTGATCTTCCTAAGTAGCTTGTGGGTGGTGAGGTCTCGCATGTCGGTGTTGAAGAGACATGTGATGAGTGCTCCATATTTCTCCCTTGGGAGAATCCTCATGATCTTCCGCACAAGGTCACCATCATCAATCTTGTCCTTCACACCGAGAGAGTTGATATCCTCTACAAGCACATTCAAGCGAGAGTAAGTGTCATTGATTAGCTCATTTGAAGACATGGCAAAGTCATCATATTTGTTCTTTAGCACATAGTATCTTTCCTCTTTCACGTCCGTGGAACCCTCATGAATTTGTTGAATTTGTGTCCATACTTCATGAGCGGTACCCGCGGACTTGACTCGAGCAAAGACCTCTTTAGTGATAGCTTCAAACAAGGCATTTTTAGCTTTAGCATTTGCCTTTGCGAGATTCACATCAAGAGTACCAATGGGAGTCCTTAGAGAGACACCGGAACTTGTCACCTCCCATGCGATAGGGTCGAGAGCCTCGAGGTAAGCTTGCATGCGAGCTTTCCAATAGGCATAGTCGGTCCCATCGAACGGGGGCGGTCCATGATCTCTCGGCATCCTTACTCAAGGCGGTTAAGCCCTATTTGAGCAACGAGGCTCTGATACCACTTGAAAGGATCAAGGGCACCGAGAGGGGGGGTGAATCGGTATGTCAACAATTTCTCCCAAACGTACTTTAGGCGTGAAGCTAGCAAGACTAGATATGGTGATAACAAAAGCAAGCGATGCGCGCACACAATCTAGTCTATGCAACTAGCAACACCCTAACAAGCAATTCTACCAAGTAGTAAAGAGACAACCTATCATGCAATTCTACTAGCACATAAGGTAAATGCGGAAACGTAAATGCTAGTAAGTAAAGGAGATAAGGATAGGAATGCTCATGATTTTTTCCTGTGGTCTCGGAAGGATGGCGCCTTCCCCTACTCCACGCTGGGTCGCTCTCGCCGGAGTCTCGACCCCGTCCCTCCGCTCGAAGGCGATCCCACCTAGAGCACACTTCACCCTCCGAGTGAAGTCGCGGGCACGTCCCGCCGGGCTCGATCCCGGGTACTCTTCCGGAGGTAAGGCTCCGCACGTGATGCGTGCCAAAGGGCGCTCCACTAGTGATGCTTCTTTCGCACGGGAAGCTCCAAGACCGTGTACAAACTTGTGTTGGCTTCCACACTCTCCTTGGACAGCTCAACACCGACGCCTAACCGGTCTAGGCCTCGCCATAGACCAAGAGTAACAAACCGAAGTGACTCTCTCAAGCTCACAATAGCCTAGAGATCAAGTGGATGCAATTGCTACTCTCTCAAGCACTAGGATCACTCCAAATCCTTCACAAGTGCTTCTCTCTCTTGCTCTTGGCTTCCTCTGAGTTTCCTGCACTCCAACAATGGCCAAGAGATCCCTCAATGGGCGGGCAACCAACTATTTATAGGCTACCAACCCAAAACTAGCCGTTGCCCAAAAGTGCCCTGCGAAACTAGAGAGTACAATAGGACCGTACTGTCCGGTCTCTTCCAGACCGTACTGTCCGGTCTCTATTTCCAGGCGCATCTCCATTTTCTTCTTCATCTCCAATGAAGACCGTATTGTCTGGTCCCTAAGATCGTACCATCCGGTCAGTTGTCCGGTCTTCATTTCTCCCTCTTCCAGAAACTTCAACTTCTCTGTCTGGAAATCCTCTGATGACCGTACTGTCCGGTCTCCTTGACCGTACCATACGGTCCCATTGTTTGGTCTTCATTTTCTCAGCATCCCGAGACTTCACTTCTCTGTCTGGATCTTCAATGAAGACCGTACCATACGGTCCCTAGGACCGTACTGTCCGATCTCTTCAGCATAAGCTGAAAACTTGATCCACTTCTTGATCCTTGCTTCCAACTTCTCCAAACTTGGTTCCTCTTCTTCTCTTCAGCCACCCTAGCCCTCAAGAGACTCACAATGCATCTATTTGATCTCTAACCTAGTGTGCTCTAAGAGAACCGATTCGATCCCTCTTGATAGTCCAGTTTTTCCTATGGACTCAAGCTAGCATCTACACCAAGCCAACACTTGCTTGGTCTATCATGTCCTTAGCCTTGATCCATCTTCAACCTTGACTCCATCAAGTTCTCGATCCGAATTGTCGAGGCAACCAATCACCAAGTCGTCGATAGATAGAGTATGTGAGACGACGCTTCATTGACATGACCATTTGAATATCCTACACGAAAATGTTAGTCACATCAATTTGGTCACCCAATCACCAAAACATTCATACCTTTGGGGTTTCCAAGCTCCAATGGTCATGAAGCTTACACTTCTCCAGCAACTCGGCCATGGCGATCTCCTCTACGCTCGGCGGTCGGGTAGACGTACTGCACGACCTCCTGTCCGCTCAGCTCAAGCTCTGCATACTCATCCTTGAGTTTGTCCAGCTCATCTGCACGACACGAAGCATGTCTGCTTTCATCAAGTGCAAGGAAGTCGGGATATACACAACCTACCTTTGTGGTTTGTCATGAGCAATGTTCGCTGAACAGTCATCTGTGAGAGCTCCTCTTCCTTCGCCGCGAGCTTTTTCTCCAGAGCATCGACAAGAGTTTGGCTTTCCTTCAGCTGCCGCGTCGCCCCTTTATACTTCTTCTTTAAATCGTCAAGCTCCTCTGAAGACGTCTTCCACTTGGCCTGCTTGTTTCTCAAGGTTTGAACAGCGATCTTTTCAGCATCGATGGCTTTGTTCAGCTCTTCAAAGTAGGTCTTCTCTTTCTCCTTTTGGGACTCAATTTGGGTTTGAGCCTGAGTGAGCTGGTTCTGCATCTTGACAAGTTCGGCCTCTTTCGTTTTATAAGCTTGATTCAGCTTGCCGACTTGCTCGTTCAATGCTTCGGCTCTGGCCTTTGCGCGCTCCAAATCTTCTGAAGTCGAAGGGACTGCAAGTTTATCGGATTATCAACAAACCGACTCACGTAAGTCGAGGCTTGGTAAAGCTTTACAATATACTCACTGGTTGTCTTCATCGCCAAGTTCTTCTCCTGCTGCAGCTGCTGGATGAGCTCATCTTTTGCCTTGGCCTCGGCCAGCAGAGTCTTCAATTGCTTCTCCATGGCTGTTTGCTTCTCCAGCTGCGTCTTCATGTCACGGATTATTTGGTCTTTCGCCTTCAAGTTTCCCTCCGTCACCTATTCAACAAGATCTTCAGTCTAAGAAAGAACTTCCAAGATAAAGACAACACGTTGTACTCTACTTACATTGAACACAGTGTTGAGGGCAGTGTGATGATGGTGGAAGCTCGTTGCATTGTTGAACTCATTACAGCGGCACCTGTTAAAGTGGCGGCAAGAAAGAAAAGTGCCTGTGCTCCATTCAGCAGATGGTCGTCAACTTGTTTCAGCAGTCGGCAGAGCTCAGATTCTTCAACAGCTTGCTCTTCTTCCATTCGGGAACCAGTCTCTTCACTCGGCATTGCAGAAGTTGCAGTTTCCTCCACTTCGGCTGTGGCTGTTCCTGAAACAGCTGCCTCGGCAGCTCCAGCAGTCGAAGGAGGAGCTGTTGAAGTCTCCGCTAGCACGTCACCCTGTGTATTTGCCTCCCCTTTAGCACGGATCTCCTCTTCAGCAACATTCCTCTCTTGATGGTCAGCGCCAACTACATGATGTACTTCTTCGGCTTCATCACCACGTACCTCTTGGTTACTTGCTCCGGCATCAGTCAAGTCAGGCAACTCGGCATTTCTCTTTGGGTTCTCCTCTTCGGGCATTTCTTCAGTTCAGCCGGTGGTGCCCTTCCCGTCAGGACCCAAGTCCTCGATGAGTACTTCCCCGCTTTCGAGTGTCTGCTCTGCAGTCTCCTGGATGGGAGTTTCGCCTCTTCGTGGACTTGGAGAAGCGTCTCGCTCTGGCTCATCAGTCGGCACTTCCGTACAGGGGGCCCTGCAGTTACACAAGTCATCAATTGGATCCTTCTTCGCAGTTATCACTCGGCATCACACTTGTGAGATTTACTTACAGTGTCGAGAGGGTGATGTTGATATGGTCTTCATATGATACTTCCCTGGGAGCAGCGGCACTTTTTCGGCCCCCTTGCTCGCCAGAGGTCCCCTCGGGGGCTTGGCCTTCTCGCGTATTAGGCGGCGTTCTTCTGCTTCGTGGCGACGGAGATGCGCTAGGGCTTAGAGTTGCCCTGCGCGATTCATATACAATCACTCCGCCACTCGGGCTCGAGGATGAAGCTCCCCGAGTGGTCGGCCGTCGCACTTCTCTCTTCGTCTTCTTCAGTGGAGGTGGCACAGGCAGGGACTCCTCCACTCGGTCTTCTCCAGCATCTTGCTGAGGGGTCTCTCGACTCTCTTCTTCGTCGTCGCTCGGTATAGCTGCATCAATGGCAGCATCCGCGGAGTTTCTCTCCTCTTCACTTGAGTCGATGTCCATGATGTCTTTTCCCCTTTTCTTCTTGGGAGCAGGCTTGACATGCATGGGCTCGCTAGGTCCATCCGAGCGAAATTCAATCTCCATAGCCTGCACGAAATCATATACTTGGATACATTACAACATAGGCAGAATGAGTTACATTGGTATTGACCTCAGATAAGTATACTTACCGGTGGAGGGAGATTCTTGATATGATAGCCAACTATGGGTGGTACCTCCACTTCAGTCCCAACAGCGAAGAAATCCCTCACTCGGTTTTCAATGATGGTGGCTGTGTCTCCAGGAATATTTTCATTGCTAGGATCCTCTTTGCCGCGCCATCTCCAAGCTGGCTCGGCCCTGTCCTTTAGAGGTTGGAACTTTCTGCCACAGAACATAACGGCAATGCTTGGACCAGTGAGTGGATCATGTTCCTCATTGTCCTTCAAATCGTCGATCATTGCCAGCAGATCGGTTACTTCAGATTTCTCATCAGTTGTTAAAGGTTTTCTCCAAGTATCTTGCTGCACAGGAGCTACACTCTTGAAGGCTGGCAGACTCGGCGAGTGGTTCTTCACATAAAACCAACCTGAGTGCCACCCCTTGAGTGTTGACGGGAACGGCATATCAAAGTAGATCTTCTTGTTCCTTAATTAGAATCCACAACCTCCAACAATAGCCGGGTTGACATTTGATTTCATCTTCAAAATGAACAAGTGCCGGAATAGATTGAAATGTGGACGAATACCCAGGAAGACCTCACAGAGGGTGATAAAGACGGCGATGTGCAGGATCGAGTTAGGGTTCAAGTTGTGCAACTCCACCCTATAGAAATGCAGGATACTCTGGAAGAAAGCATGGGTTGGCAACCCTAATCCACGGCGCACTAATGCATCAAAAATGACGACCTCGCCAGGGGACGGAGTGGGGAATTGCTCACCGGCGGCGGGACGCCATCCAATCACTTCGCGGTCCGGTAGCAACCCCGCGCTGGTCAGTTCTTGGCACTTCTCCTCCGTCATGATGGACTCCGGCCAGCGGTTGTCCTCATCGGCTGGCGGCGGCGGGCTTGCCTTCTGCTTCCGTGAGGCGGCTCTCTTCTTTCCGGCCATGGCTTCAACGGGAGATTCTTCAATGGCGGCTCTTCACCGGCAAATCTTCAACGGCGGCTTCGAATCTTCACCGCTGGCTTCAACTCTTTAACGACAGATCTTCAATGGTAGCTTCGATTTCCTCACCGGCGGCGTGATCTTGTTGATGGCGGCGCAATCTCCTCGACGGTGGCACCAATGGCGGCTTGGAGTTCGCTGGAATGGCGGATTGGAGTTCGTCGGATTGGCGATTGGGAGTTTGTTGATTTGGATCTTGGCGGAATGGAAAGCGATAAGGAAGGCGAACTGTCGCAAGTGTGTTGAGGAAGATAGCGATACAGTGATTTAAAGGAGCGGGAAAATTTCACGCACGGTTCAGATCTGTTGACCTAATTTGGATGGTCCAGATTTTCTAGCCGTTATAACATGTTTACTTCAGCGTTTTATCTCCAGTAACAACCAAATTCAGTCGGCTGGCTGATATTTGAGGCCGTAACCACTCGGCTATTCTTCTGGTTACTTCTAGATGACAAATGACACACATACACAAGTGATTTTTATTCTTCACATAATGGTACATGACAAGTGGATACAAGATTACAGCATGCAAGACATTACACATTGTTGATACAAGATATTTGATGGTTCTCTTCAAGATCTTCATCTTTTATTCCTTTCTTGGTGGATCTTGACGAGTGCGGCTTCGGCTACGACTTGCAACTGGACGATTCATGGGCTGCCATGGAGGCAGACCATGAGGCAGATAGCGACGGCGAGGATTTCCAGTGGCTTCATCTCCAGATGAGACATCAATGTATTCCGGCAGAGATGGATCGAACGGACCTGGAGGTGGCAGCACAACATTCAGTGGAGGTACCATTGGTGGAGCTTCAATGATGGCTACTCAAGGTTTGGCATGTGGTTGTGGTTCAGCTGGGGGCTGCTGGTTGGAACTGGAAGCACCTTTCTTTTTCGTGCTGTTGGTTTTCTTCTTCTTCAGCTAATTCGATGGATACTTGGGGGCTGTGGTCACAGCTTATTTATAGCAGAGCTGTGACTGTTTTTGATAAGGATGCTGCAGTGGAAAGGCAGAAGACGACGATTCAAGCGGTATCTCGGGCATTATTGGTTTTACTGTGTTCCCGTGGGTCGTTTTAGACAGCACACACGTGATCGCCATAGTAACTTTTGGCAGCACACTGATGGCATTCAGTTCATTCGGCATATTCTGAGTTTGGTACATCTTCTTGTTAGCTTCTTTGGAGTCTATGAACAACTCTACGACTTCTTCATAGACTCGGGGGCTAGCCCACGTGGGCTCACTTGCATGAGCCCACGTCGCACTTCTATGCTTTTTCACTCGGGCAGTCGGCAGTCGGATATTCAGGATTATTTTCTTCTTAGCTTCTTTGGAGTCTATGAACAACTCTACGACTTCTTCATAGACTCGGGGGCTAGCCCACGTGAGCTCACTTGCGTGAGCCCACGTCGTGCTTCGTTCAGTCAGGCGAGCAAGTTTTGCTTTGCCAAATCTGGATTCAACTTCAGCGGATGTCTTCATGCGGATATATTCTACAGCTTCTATTAGAGTCTATGAACAACTCTGCGATTTCTTCATAGACTCGGGGGCTACATCCATAGGATGCACTAGACGTGCACCCTATGCTTCTCCACTCGGCCGGTTAGTAGCCATAATCTTCGGGCTATAGATGCACAAGATCTTCACTCGGACGTTGAAGGCCTACGGGAGGTTGTTGGTATTTCTTACACCACGAATAAATCCGCAAGCGCACGGAATACCGTTGTAGCACTTCACCCGGGAGTATTCCAAGGTATCGTATTTGTTTTCCCCAAGGAACGGTGATAATCTGCAGCAAGGTTAGTTTTACCCAAGGACACACAAGAATGGCAGTAGTATAGGATCGAGAGGATGAATAAAGATCTAGCTGTCCCGTAGGACGATCGCACTCTAGCTCTACTTGTTTACTTCGGGCACTGGTATAGACCTGGTCTGCCAAGTCACGCCAGCCTGTAGCTCTACGACGAACCCGAACGTGGAGGATTACAAGGGACGGACAGGGCTGTCACCACCTGCCGCCTACCTCTACAAACCGTGGGACACGCTGCAAACAAAGGTAACCTCTAGCCTAGGCACCACGCCTATGCCGTCGATTACTACTCTAACCCCGGTCCTGGTACCAATCTGGAAGGCTAGAGCACCCCTCGCGGAGCGATGATCCCGTAAACAAGTATAACAAGAATAACGACTAGTATGTAAAGCTCGCTAGATCAATAACACCACGAATACTAATCTTACGAATAAGAACAAGGTTCGTACTATGAACGAACGACGAACGAACGACGAACGATGAACGAACTAAGAACGAACGACGAACGATGAACGAACGACGAACGAACTAAGAACGAACGAAGAACGATGAACGAACGACGAACGAACGAAGAACGAACGATGAACTATTAATAAGATAAATATCCGCCAAGGGTACAAGATAAGGAAATAACTAAAAGGAAAGCTATCCCTCTCTTGATCCTTCCCCTCTCCTCTATTCTACTACTGTACAAGAGGCCCTTGGCCTGGATGGGAGTGGAATGACTTGTGTCTTGTGATGTGCTTTGGAGGAGGGGGGTACCCCTTTATTTATAGCCCAAGAAGGTCGGCAACTTGAGGCGGTTCCGTAGGTCGGTGGCATTGATTGCAGGTGGAACCGACCTCTGGAAGGCGGTGGCGAACCGACATAGGAAGATGGGCCAGTGGGGCCACCACAGGGGGTCGGCCGACCTAGGGTTTGGGGTCGGCCGACCTGTGGCTGGCCCCTCTGGGCTTGGGCCTTCTCAGGTGGCTTCCCCTGGTTGCCTTCTCCTCTGATCCACCTGCTATGGGTGGACTTGAAGTATTTTTATCGGGAGTTGGGCTTTATTTGGATAATTCTTTATGACGGGGAAAATTGGTGTTTCCAGGATGGGCCTTTTATGCTTCCTTTTCCCCGTTTTCCTGTGAATTGCAGCTGCACTCACAAATTCACCAAGACTCGTGGAAATCATTAGTTTAAAGACCTAAGTCTACCTTTGGTGATTGTTTCATTATAAAAAGCGCAGCTAGTTGACGGGTAAATATTGGGTCTAAGAGCCGTCAACAACTCCCCCACACTTAGCTCTTTGCTCGTCCTCGAGTAAAGTTGCGAGCATAAGGCGGGAGATACTCATCCTCATAAATGGGAGCCTGCACACAAGTTATTGCAAGCCACACTTCATACCTGTGAACTTTGAGGTGTCTAACATGCCTTCCTTGGATGATTGATAAGTGGAACGGTCATGTCTCAAATCACCTCGCCTTCCCTGTCAAGTACCTTGGGATTTTTGCATAATTTTCAGAAACAAGAACATAGTTTCATGCTCCTCAAATGACTCTCTCAAGTCGCTCATGGTGTTTATGTATTTTCCTCTCAAGGGCCATGATTTTGCCTCTCCCCTCCTTGTGTTTGATCAGGCTTTTGTGGAGCTCAAGGTAGGGTAAAGTGGAGCATACTAGTGTCTCTTATTTTGCTAAGTCAAAGACTGGATCCAATGGAGAAAACAAGTCATACAATCTGATCAAGATGTGCATGTGTGGTGGTGGCATGAAGTGGAAAATTATTTGTACTCCTTTTTGTGGTGTTACCTTCTCTCTCTTTTTGAACTTTTGAGGAGGACATGGCTATCATACTTTTTCTTTCCTTTTCTTTTATATTTTTTTTTCCATCATCATTTTTTTTTTTATTATGCTCTACTTTTGTATGAGCAGGGATTATTCTTTTTCTTTTCGCATAGCCATGTCTCCACTGATATTTTTGAGAGAGAAAGGTAACAGAGATTTTTGGAGTATTTATTTGGTGGATGGACGGTGGAATGTTGCTCAACTTCCAGTGTAGAAGTGTAGCATGTGAGGTGGAGTGTACGTGATCTTGATCAAAAGAGTATGACAAGCTTCTCACTAGGGTCCAAGAATTTGACAAAGCTCAAATCAACAACTAGCAGCTTATAGGCTATCAAAGTATTCATGTAGAGTTCTTGGCCTTGGTAGGAAAATATAAATCAAGTGAGGAGCATCATACTATGGAATTTTTGATTTTCATAAAGATAAATTCCCAACGACTTGAAGGTTAAGCAAAGATCATTTCGACAAACCATATCTCACATGCCAATTATCTAGGAAGAACATGGGTTCCTAGTGATAAGGTATTCACAAGCATTCAGTGATGAAGCGAGAAATAACAAGTGTGCAAGTCCATGAATGTGAGAGGTAGAGTTGTGGGCAAAAGATAAATCAATTAGGATTGTCCCAAAAGATTAGTGTGTCAAGTTTTATTTAATTTTCAGATTATCAGAAAGAACTTGACGGTGTAGCAGGCAAAAAGTGGAAGTGTGGTGCAAACTCAGGAGGCAGGAGGAGGCTGGAGCCTGGTGGGGACCACCAGGGGTCGCCCGACCCTCCTGGTGGGGTCGGCCGACCTGGCCTGGACCCCACTGGTTCTGATATTTCGCGTGTTGGCCTTTCCTGAGTTGTCTCGTATGATTCTGGATGATTTGGTCGTGATTGTTCCAGATATGGCGATGTTCCCCCCCACACTTGCCTTTTTGCCTGTTTCCTTCAAAAACGACAAAGATATGGAAACACAAATATTGCTCTACCGGTATGCAAGCCCGGGGAGCACTATCATTGATTGAATTTAAAACTGAACTCGCAGGCGCAGTACAAATTTGAAGGGAAATAAGAATGAAAATTAACTAAGCAAAATGCGCCTTTTAGCTAAAATAAAAGTGGAGGATTAGATATAGAATTTTTCCTCCTTTCCTGCGCCCTTGAAGAGACGCTTAAGCTTGGAGTTGGTGCTGCGGCGTAAGTTTGCGTTGTTCTCGCGCAGCTCCTCCACGGCTTCCCTTAGCTCGGCCACTTTGTTCCCGAGCTCAAGATGCGAGTCACGGAGGTCGATGTACTTAGCAAGGAGGCGGTCATAAGGCTTCTTCTTGGGCGTCTTTTCCTCTTCACTTTCGTACATACCCCCTGCCCTTTTGATAGGTGAGGGAGAAAGGTGCCTCCTAACTCTCTTGGTAGGAGTAGAGCTCATGGATTCATAGGCACCCTTCTTTTCTGCTGATGTAAGCGGCTGAACGAGCTGTTTCCCCTTCCCACGGACGCCCGTAATCTTGAAGCGTGGATCTCCCATCTTCTTGGGAGCAGCAGCGAGGGGAGAGTGCTCAATGTATTGATGGTGTACCACATTGCCACTCTTGGTGACTAGTGATCCCACGTACTTCTCTCCTGGGCGGAGAGAGGTTCCCGGATCGTCGCGACGAGCCTTCCTTGGAGTGAGCGCCCCCGTGGTAGGATGAGGTGGAGTAGAATGACTCTTCCTTAAGACCTTCTTGGCTATGGGAGCTGCAACGGGAGTACTTGGTGGTGGTAGGAGGGCCATGGGTGCGTCATCCACAAAGTTGGCTTGCTCAATGGGGGTGACGGGATCAAGGATGTTCTCTAGGTCAAGTTCGCGCAAGAGTTGGCTTGTGGTGGCGGACACATCAAAGTCAGGGATGCTGCTGTCCATGGTGATGTTGGGAGTGTTTTGGGATCTTGGTTTGATGAAGAAGATGGGTGGTGCAAGGGAAAAGAGAGGAAATCACTAACATTTATAAGGGAGACTAAGGAAAGAATTTCCCTGATTTTCCCGGAGCAGAGCAGGAGCTACATCAGTGGGATTTCTGCTTGTGGACGTTGGAGAAACAGGTGGGGGAAAATTAGGACCGTTGCGGATCTCGCAGGGGTCGCCCGACCTGATAGGAGGGGTCGGCCGACCCTGTGTGGGTCCCACTCGCCCCCTGATTTCTGCAGTGCTCTTCTTATTCGAAAATATATTGTACAATAATTGCGACGGGTAAAAATAAAAAACAGAGGATGTCAGGATAAAAGATTTAAATCAATTAAATTCATGACATCGAAATCTTTATTTGCTTCGGGTTCAAGATAAATTTTAAGGCGCTGACCATTTACCTTGAATACATTACCTCCGTCGTCCTGGAGTGTGATTGCCCCATGAGTCGACGTGTCGATGATGGTGTATGGTCCGTTCCATTTACTTCTCAATTTTCCATGCCCGAAGAGCTTTACCCTTGAATTGAAGAGCAACACCTTGTCTCCCACTTTGAATTCTTTTATCTTTATTCGCCGGTCATGCCAGCGCTTTGTACGCTCCTTGTAGATGGCTGAGTTGTGATATGCTTTGTCTCTCCATTCTTCTAACTCAGCTATCTCCATTTTTCTTCTCCACCCAGCTCCTTTCATATCCATGTTCCAAGTTCTCAAGGCCCAATATGCTTTATGCTCCAACTCGACTGGCAAATGGCATGTTTTTCCATAGACGAGTTGGTATGGTGACATGCCTATGGGTGTCTTGTAGGCGGTTCTATATGCCCATAGTGCGTCGGGTAGCTTGTTCTTCCATCCCTTCCCCATTTCCAAGACTGTTTTCTGCAGGATCCGCTTGATTTGTTTGTTGGATGTTTCGGCCTGCCCATTTGTTTGGGGATGGTATGGAGTGGCAATGTTGTGCTTTGCTCCAAGCTCTCTTAGAAAGCTACGGAAGGTCTTATCAATGAAGTGAGACCCTCCGTCACTTATCACCATTCTCGGAGTTCCAAACCTTGGAAAGATGAACTCGTGGAACATCCGGCGAGCGTGTTTGGAGTCGGCAGCTCGGCATGGCATAGCTTCTACCCATTTGGATACGTAATCCACTGCCACCAATATGTACTCACAATCTTGGGACTTCACGAATGGTCCCATGAAGTCAATGCCCCATACATCGAAGAGTTCGACTTGAAGGTTGTATGTGAGGGGCATTGCATCTCGTGCTGTGATGCCTCCAAATCTCTGGCATTGTGGGCATCTTCTAATGAATTCTTTTGTATCTTCATACATGGTTGGCCAGAAGAATCCACTTTGCCAGATCTTTGCTTGGGTACGGAAGGCACCATAGTGTCCACCGTATGGAGCTGCATGGCATTTTTCAATGATTTGTGTGCTCTCGGGAGTGGGCACACATCGCCTAAGCAGTCCATCGGCGCAGACACGATAGAGGTATGGTTCATTCCATAAGTGACGGCGACTTTCATAAATTAATCTTCTTTTATCCGCCCCTGGTGGTACGTATCCTGTGGTGATGAAGTTTACGATGTCGGCGTACCAAGGGTGCGAATCCGTCACTTTCAGCAGCATGTCGTCGCGTAGGAAGTCATTTATGGGTAACTCCTGCAAGTTAGTGAACTGCATACGCGACAAATGATCTGCTACAGAATTTTCCACTCCTTTCTTATCTTTAATTTCAAGATCAAACTCTTGGAGCAGAAGGATCCATCTTATGAGACGAGGTTTAGCATCTTTCTTAGCAAGCAGATATCTCAAAGCAGCATGATCAGTGTAAACGATAACTTTTGCTCCAGCTAAGTAAGATCTAAACTTGTCAAAAGCAAAAACAACGGCAAGGAGCTCTTTCTCAGTGGTAGTATAATTCAACTGAGCTCCAGTCAAAGTTTTGCTAGCATAAGAGATTGCATGATGCTTTTTGTCTTTCATTTGACCAAGAACTGCCCCCACAGCATAATCACTAGCATCACACATTATTTCAAAAGGAAGCGTCCAATCAGGGGGTTGAATGATTGGAGCAGAGATGAGTGCATTTTTAAGAGTAGCAAAGGCATGCATGCAGTCATCATTGAAATCAAAGGGTGCATCCTTAGCAAGCAAGTTCGTAAGGGGTCGTGCAATTTGAGAGAAATCTTTTATGAAGCGACGATAAAAACCAGCATGACCCAGAAAACTACGAACACCCTTGATATTCACAGGAGGCGGAAGCTTTTCTATAACTTCTATTTTTGCTTTGTCCACCTCTATTCCTCTCTCGGACACAAGGTGTCCAAGAACTATGCCCTCTTGGACCATGAAGTGGCACTTTTCCCAATTAAGTACCAGGTCCTTCTCATGGCATCTCTGTAAGACCTGGTCTAAATTTTCTAAGCAATGATCGAAGGTTTTTCCATAAACAGAGAAATCATCCATAAAAACTTCCATAATTTCTTCGATCATATCAGAGAAAATAGACATCATGCAACGTTGAAACGAGGCAGGTGCATTGCACAAACCAAAAGACATGCGACGATAAGCATAAGTTCCATACGGGCATGTGAAAGTGGTCTTACTTTGATCGTCGGGGTGGATGGGAATTTGATGATATCCCGAATACCCATCAAGGAAACAGAAGAAAGAATGATTTGCCAACCGTTCCAACATCTCATCGATGAAGGGCAGCGGAAAATGATCTTTCTTTGTAGCCTTGTTAAGTTTTCGGTAATCAATGCACATTCGCCACCCCGTGACGGTTCGTTGAGGAATAAGTTCATTTTTATCATTATGAACAACCGTCATACCTCCTTTCTTGGGTACCACTTGTACGGGCTAACCCAATCACTGTGAGGAACAGGATAGATGATCCCGGCGTGTAATAGCTTCAAGACCTCTTTCTTCACAACTTCTCTCATCGCATTATTCAGCCTCCTTTGAGGTTCCCGTGAAGGTGTACTTTCAGGATCCGTGGGAATGCGATGGGTGCAGAGAGCGGGGCTGATCCCTTTTAGGTCTTCAAGTGAGTAGCCAAGAACGGAGCGATGTTTTTCAAGCACGGCCATGAGTTTGGTGGTTTCTTCTTCCGAAAGCTTGTCACTTATGATGACGGGAGCTTGCGGATCTCCGTGCAAGAAAGCATAGCGCAAACCGGGAGGTAGCGCTTTAAGATCAATGGGAGGTCGTGGCGGTGGTGTGGTTTGTGGTAGCTCAAAGGTGTCCTCCTAGTCGGCTTCTTCTAAGATAAACTCTTGTGCATCTTCTTCTAAAGCTAACTCGGGGTCCATGCGAGGAAAAATAGCCATGACCTCCTCCACTTGATATTCCTCAAGTGGTTCATCGGAAAGAGTGTTTCGTGAGGTGGTAATTGGAATGGAGAATGACTCTTTTCCGAGGGTGAAATTGAGGTTTCCAAATGATGGGGCATCAATGAGGAATTTTTCTATGGGATGCCCGATCATTATGTCGAAGTCTGGGACCTCGAAGACGTAGAAATCCAGGATAACCTCAAGGTCTTCATGATAGAGAGTTACATCTCTAACAATCCCCAAACTCTCAAGAATATGGCCTGATGGGTGCTTGAGGAGTTTGTTTGTTGATGTCCATGGTCGGTTGCCAAAGATTGACAACGCGTATGTGTCGGAGAGGATATTGGCACCAACAAGAGGGTTGTAGAGTGCATCCACCTTGGTTCCTTTGATGGAGCAGCATATGTTGGTTGAGGGAGGGCAGAGCCGAATGGTATCCATGGATAGCTCATTCTCCCTCAACCATTCATCGCTCATGATTGAAGTAAGCTCCCGAACAGTCTCCACAAGATATTCTTTTTCAATTGGTTCGGGAGGCGGCAAAGGAACAGGCGGTCTCTTTTGAAACAAATAGTTCGAGGTGTTTCCAAAATCTTCAAAAATTTCTTCCTCAAACTCAAATGGGAACTCAAGAGGTTCATCATCCTCTGTCATTGTTCGGGAATCAGATGAGGACTCGGATGTTGGGTCTACCAAGGTAGACACCTTTTGTTGTGTTTCCACAATGAGTTCCTCATCTTTTGACTCCGGCTCCTCGGGTATTTCAGCGGAAAAAGGTGTATTTTCAACAATTCTTTCTAGCAAATCTTTTGCTTCCGCTATGGTCTTATGAGAAAAAGAACCACCGGCAGCCGTGTCAAGATAAAGTGCGGTGTCTTTGCTCAACCCTGAATAAAAATGTTGCAAAAGAACGGGTTCTGGGAGCAATAACTCTGGACCGGAATCTGTTAATGAACAGAACCGTATCCATGCCGCACTAAGGGTTTCTTCCTCCTCTTGGCGAAAGTTAATTATTTCTGCGCGTAGAGCAGTGATACGAGATACGGGAAAAAATGCTAGACAAAATTTGTCTCGCAATTCTTTCCAATCACCGTTCACTCTCTTAGCGGTGTAAGTGTACCATTGCTTCGCCTTCCCATTGAGAGAGAAGGAAAACAATTTCCACTTTAAAGTTTCATGTGTCATGCCATTGATCAATCGGCATGCACACAATTGCTCAAACTCTCGCAAGTGTTCAAAAGGATTTTCATTTTTAAAACCAGAGAAAGAAAGTCCTTTGATCAAAGAAATAAAACTGGGGCTGAGCTCATAGCTTGTTGAAACAACAAGTTGAGATGAACATGGTGGCTCTAAGAGCTCGCCCCGTGGAGTGGAAAAAGACTGGATTGTAGGTGATGACTCCATGTGTGTATTTTTTTTTTCTAATTTAATTGAACAGGAAATGTAAAGATAAGTTACGAGGGCAAACCTGGTCCGCTACAGAATTAGCAACCGTTCCCCGGCAACGGCGCCAGAAATGCTTGTTGGTATTTCTTACACCACGAATAAATCCGCAAGCGCACGGAATACCGTTGTAGCACTTCACCCGGGAGTATTCCAAGGTATCGTATTTGTTTTCCCCAAAGAACGGTGATAATCTGCAGCAAGGTTAGTTTTACCCAAGGACACACAAGAATGGCAGTAGTATAGGATCAAGAGGATGAATAAAGATCTAGCTGTCCCGTAGGACGATCGCACTCTAGCTCTACTTGTTTACTTCGGGCACTGGTATAGACCTGGTCTGCCAAGTCACGCCAGCCTGTAGCTCTACGACGAACCCGAACGTGGAGGATTACAAGGGACGGACAGGGCTGTCACCACCTGCCGCCTACCTCTACAAACCGTGGGGCACGCTGCAAACAAAGGTAACCTCTAGCCTAGGCACCACGCCTATGCCGTCGATTACTACTCTAACCCCGGTCCTGGTACCAATCTGGAAGGCTAGAGCACCCCTCGCGGAGCGATGATCCCGTAAACAAGTATAACAAGAACAACGACTAGTATGTAAAGCTCGCTAGATCAATAACACCACGAATACTAATCTTACGAATAAGAACAAGGTTCGTACTATGAACGAACGACGAACGAACGACGAACGATGAACGAACTAAGAACGAACGACGAACGATGAACGAACGACGAACGAACTAAGAACGAACGAAGAACGATGAACGAACGACGAACGAACGAAGAACGAACGATGAACTATTAATAAGATAAATATCCGCCAAGGGTACAAGATAAGGAAATAACTAAAAGGAAAGCTATCCCTCTCTTGATCCTTCCCCTCTCCTCTATTCTACTACTGTACAAGAGGCCCTTGGCCTGGATGGGAGTGGAATGACTTGTGTCTTGTGATGTGCTTTGGAGGAGGGGGGTACCCCTTTATTTATAGCCCAAGAAGGTCGGCAACTTGAGGCGGTTCCGTAGGTCGGTGGCATTGATTGCAGGTGGAACCGACCTCTGGAAGGCGGTGGCGAACCGACATAGGAAGATGGGCCAGTGGGGCCACCACAGGGGGTCGGCCGACCTAGGGTTTGGGGTCGGCCGACCTGTGGCTGGCCCCTCTGGGCTTGGGCCTTCTCAGGTGGCTTCCCCTGGTTGCCTTCTCCTCTGATCCACCTGCTATGGGTGGACTTGAAGTATTTTTATCGGGAGTTGGGCTTTATTTGGATAATTCTTTATGACGGGGAAAATTGGTGTTTCCAGGATGGGCCTTTTATGCTTCCTTTTCCCCGTTTTCCTGTGAATTGCAGCTGCACTCACAAATTCACCAAGACTCGTGGAAATCATTAGTTTAAAGACCTAAGTCTACCTTTGGTGATTGTTTCATTATAAAAAGCGCAGCTAGTTGACGGGTAAATATTGGGTCTAAGAGCCGTCAACAGAGGTTTTTCCCAGAATTGAACTCGCTCTTTGAATCGGTTTTATGAACTGCAGTGAAGTGCGAGGCGGTCGCCAAAACCTATGAGCTGTCATCATCCTGGGCACAAGTTGCTGGATGGGCTTAGATTCCGGCCGAGTGAAAGCTCGGTTCGAGACTCGCAACTCACTTCTGGTTTTTAACAGCTGTAGTGCACCAGTTTGTGGGGAGTTCCCATAACTCTCATGTAGTTCCCCTTTACGGTAATAGATTTTGTCTATATGCCAGGCTCTTTTTAGACCTTCTGCCTAATCCTTTGGATTACCCAGAAGCTCGGGGGCTGCACCTTACAGGTGTGTTTTAAAAAAATCCTGCTGGTAAGCATACTTTTTAAAAGTCTTGGTCAACTTCGAGTTGAATGCTACTGACAGGTAGGACACGCTTTATGAGCCCAGCCTTTGTTCCCGACGTCAGTCGGCATTGGGTGTTCCTTCATCTTCATGCCTAATTCGAGGCCTTGCTGATCTTGGTATTCCCAGGATTCAGTTTCTTCATCGGGTTATTTCGGTAACTATTACTCTTTGGAGTTCTTTTTTATTGACCAGCTATGCTGAGAATCATCTTACATGGAGTTGGAACCAGTCGGAAGTTTTCAAGATCAATCAAAAAGAACTCGGAGGCTACTGTCGATGATATGAGACTCGGGTATACTCAAGATACAACAAGGCCGAGTGATCCAGTAATAGGGAATCAGTTTGGGCCAAGAAGGCCTGGGTGGCCCGACGGACCTAAAGTCAGTCGGCCCACTCGGCCTGGAGATAAACATCAATCAACTTGTACTACAAGGCTGTTTACTATGTAACCGACTAGGTTTAGATCCATGTAACCCTGCACCCCCGATTATATAAGGCGGTCAGGAGACCTACAGAAAACTCTCTCGCAATACATCACACCAGCACAGGACGTAGGGTATTACGCCTTTGGCGGCCTGAACCTGTATAAACCCTCGTCTCTTGTGTTACCATCGTGTTCTTGATTCTCGTACACCTATAAAATAACTATCGAGGCCCCAAAACCTCGACAGCCCCCATGTGCCATAGGAAGTGTTTTAGCTTGTTTGCCTTCCATGTTTTCTTCCACAACTGGTTCGGCTGCGCTCTCAATGAACTATAGCTCCTATATACAACTACAGTCTGCCCTCATCAAACAATGGGAAAAAAAGGCTACTGGAAACCCACCCAGTTCGCTTGGGAGGCCACACGTTTGTGCTGCGTCTGCCCGCCACCGGAGCCCGGGCCTCTCTCTCTGCCGTCACGCGTTGCGGCTAGTCAGCGCAAGCCTGGCCGGTCACAGACAATTTCGACTTGTCGTCACCGTGCACTACTTTCTCCAAAGGATATATAACTCAAACTTTTATTATCAATATTTCATCAATATCTCCATCTTTCTTGTCAAGTTCCCTAAACCTCTTTGTAGCTTCACGCTATGGTTCCACTTAATGGAATCACAGTGATTACACGAGTGAGTTTAGCAAGTGGAATATCTGACTTTGAGCTGCTGCCATTTCTCGAGTTTGTAGGCGCTGGCATTTTTTTTAGATAATGGGAAGATTGTATTAATCCTGGCTTTGGCTTTCAAAGAAGTTACGACCGCATTGGTCTTGGCCTCTAAGAAAGTTAGAGCCAAACCACCAACTTGAGTCAACCCACATCAGAAGTGCACAGGCGCACACTGATAAACATTACATGACCAAACAAAAGAAAAAGAAAACATCTTCATAGCGCAACCCATAATGTCATCTGATGCGGTTCTTCGAGGACGGTCGACTCTGCAAGCTTTGTCGAGCCTAAGCAATTTGCCAATCCAAGACGAATACCATCTGTTGATTAAAGCGAGACCACCCGAACCACAGCAAGAAAACTTGAAAGCTGCCGAAGATGATGAAGTAGACCTGAAGATAGCTTCAGGACAATCAAGAAGTGTCGGAAGGCGCTTGCTTTTAGTGGCTTAACTTACAACATTGGCATTCATCGCTGCGAAGGCAATTTTTTCATATATTTTTACTACTGAAGCATGAGGCAGGTAATGTCCAATCCTTATTCGTCAGGATACTTTATCACCTATACATACCAAATTCATGGATTTCGGATCTGAAGACGCTCAAGGGACGAAGAGCAGATATTTGTGGTGAAGCACAATGCCAATGATTCACTTCAGCCTTATTTTTCTGCTGGCGACACGACTTTGCCATTAGCAATCAAAATTGCATGCAGGTATTAAAGTGAAGACATGATAAACGAATGACCGTGAATAGCTATGGGATGATTTTCCAGCAACAATTAATTACCTATTGGTAAGAGGTAGTGTGCGTATATACTAGCTAGTCACATATATGCGCCTTCGACTTCGATGGTGTGAGAGCATATCTATTCAATCCATGAGGTCTATCTGTGTTTGCTACGCTCATACATCAATTGGGGCACTCGATCTAGACTCTGAAGCATTGGAGGAAACCAAAGTACCATGGTAAGTCGCGGAGCTCAAAATTTGGCATACAAGTTGCAAGGCTTTTTGCTTTATTCCAACTGATTCATATCCGTTTTTGTGTAGACGTATACTCAAGCAAGACCCTTTGATGGAAATTGTTGCTCCAAATATCCCGGACATCCTAGCAGTGCACGAACTGAAGACAAGTTTTGATGTCCCGCTTGAAGACCTCTCTCATGGGAGCCGTTGTTATCACTATTACATTAGCAGCTGGCGGATCCACTGTCGCCTCCCCAATGGCAAGGGTAATAGTACTACTCGTTTATACCATTATTAACAACTTTATTTATCTATTATAATATGTGTATCTGTGTTTGTTTGATCTGAACAGGGGCGTGGACTGGCCGAACCCCGGCCCATGGTGGTTCCCAGCAGACGGGTTGTACTTCTACGTGGCGGCCTTGAGATTCAGTGGCTTTGCATGGTTTTCGCTGCACATGGTGGCCAGCCGCGCACGAGCGATGTTGATGGTTGACCGATTAGCCATGATGGTGATCCAGGTGAAACGGGACTGGAACACTGGGACTACAATCGAGAGGGACCAGGGTGGACATCAAGGGACGGGGAACGCGACGACGCGGACTTGGCCAACCTGGCCCTTCGCATGGACAACTTCTACGATTTGAAAGAACTGATGAGGGCGGTTCCCTTGAGCTTCTGAGACAAAATCAAACACATAATATTTGGACTTGGGAATCTTTTTAGATCTTTTCATTTATCCTGGGCGTGTGCTTCTTGCATGGTGTTTAGGTGTGTGATGGTTGTACACTTTTGAAGCTATGTGGTCTTAATTTTTGTTTACCTTAATTTGAACATGTAAGATCAGTCAAAGATAATTGTCATTTGCAAGGCGCTCAATCGTCTGCCGGCACCGAAATCAATTTTGATGTTGAGATTTATATCAAGTGTGACTTGGATAAAGCCTGGTTTGTCCTGAAATTGTTCTCCGTGGTTCATTTTGGTTGAGCCTTTATATTTAAGCTTATGTGCTTTTACCTCCTTAACTATAGAGAACTCTTGCTGTCAAAAGTGGTTAAGTTATTGGCAGTCTTTTTAAGAGTAATCGTCGGATCAGGCATGGTCAGCAGAACCGAGCGGACAGCAATTTCACGGCAGAGCCGAGCAAACAGAGAAAATCACAACTACTTGTTGGTGCTGCGGCATTATGCTAGGCTATCTGGTTAAGTAGGAATGATGTTGTTTTTGACAAGGCACCTATGAAAAATTATATGCAGGTACTCTTCCGGGGGACGCACTGGCTGCGGTTCTGGTCACTACTTCAAAGGAAGGATTAAGACAAGGAGACCATGAAGGATGCTTGCCGACGAATGGAAGTGTTGGCTATGGAGATTTATGCACATCATGGATGGAGTTTTAGTAATAGACTATGTTATTATTAACTTTGTACGTCTAAATTTGTGGCGTCATGTGTGTGCATTTGCTTTCAATTCGGGCAGACGGAAGTGCTGCTAAGATGTAATAAGACGGCTGTAACCTCCTAGTGAGGCCAAGGCTGGGATTATTTTCCCATTATCTAAAAAAAAAACAGAGAAAAGTTTGCTGGTTCTGTTGAGGGAACCAGCGGATCAGAGGAGCGCAGCTAAACTAAACAAAAGGGCGGGTTGACCCTGACCCCATTCTTCCAGCAAAAGGTTTGTAGAGGCAGGAAAAGGGTCGACTCGATCCGCTCTGTTTTCACCGTGACCCAGCCTGGTGCTTGTTAGTTCACCGGCGTGGTCTCCCAGTTCGATCGCACGCCAAGCTGGGGTTGCGGTACCCCGAACTTCGCGTGCAATTTATTTTCCCGGGAAGGCACATGTGGATTTTTCACTCTCCCTCTTAATCGCTAGCGTGTCCGTAGAGTCCAGAGCCGGAGATCCCGTGACTTTGGGCGTGCACCTGATTGCCGCCACCGAGCTGATCGATCTCCACGCTGGCGGGCGGGCAGCCTGTATCGCATGGCCAGCCAACAACTCCGAAACGCTTTCATGTGCCAACGCTTCTCAATAAACCATGCCAAACAGACTCTTAATGTTCCTTTGTATCGTTATGTCTCATAAACTATTTTTTCTTCCAATCATGTCAGTTAGAGGTGTTAAGCACCAAGGACTATGAAGCACAAGCGGAGCACGTGAACGAGCAGAGTGATGGCACCGCCGAGGGGTTACTCGTAGATGAAGCGAGTAGCGACCGGGGGAGCGGATTGTCGTCTCGGGACGCGGTGAAGATGGCATCGCAGCCGTGGAGGAAACGGAGCGATCGATGTCGGTATGTGACCCTGCATACCCTCGAAGAAGAAACCGTGGCCCCTGGTGGTCGAGCGCGGCGACAGCAAACCTGGACGCGGCGAGGTGGACGGTGTGGTGTCGTGGTGAGCTAGACCATCCAGCTAGACTCACCCGACTCACCTATGCATGAGCCCGTGCACGGCGGTGACAACGCCCAGCGCTTGGGGAAGAAGGGAGTCCCCGCGCTTCTGACATGACGTTGTTTTTCTCCCACCCCTTAGGCCTTAAGCCCTGTTTGAAACCTCTAAGGATAATTGTTAGCTGTTAAAATTAGCACTAGAGGTTCCAAACATCCCAGCTAATTGTTAGCTACCACCCCAACTAACAACTATCTCATTAGCTCCCTCAACCCAGCTAATATTAGCTACTAGGTGACTAATAATTAGAGGTTTCAAACACCTGCAGCTAATAGTTAGCTAGCTAATAGCTAATAGCTGAAATTAGCTAGCTAACAATTATCTCTAAAGGTTTCAAACAGGGTCTTAGTTTCTCTCTACCTCTTACAAGTGTGTGCATTAGGCTACTACTAAGGAATATGAACTACATTTGAAGTTCTTTGACACCGATGCTAGTTCTCTGAGCCATCTGTCTCTTCCATATTATCGTCTCATTGTTAAGCAGCAATTAATCATGTCATGCTGGCAGGGCAATATGTATTTTTGGGGACGTTAGACTGACTTCAACAATGAAAGGCAAATCCATTTATGCATCTCCCACCACATTATGCATCACAGTTTTGCTCTCCAACAGAACATGCATATGAGCAGCCATTTTTGCATTGGAAGAGAGAGGGAAGCTAGAAATACATTCCCTCTCTCCTCCTATGCATTTCCGAGCGTAGGCCCGCCGGAGGAGGTGCGATGCGGGAAGCAACGGCGAGCGGGAGAGCGCGGCGCAACGAGGCGGAGGAGCGCGGACGGGGCGGCACGGCGGGGTCGCCGGAGGGAGCTAGGATGCGGCTCCACTATCACGACTTCCTCCCCGACGAGCAGGTTCGGCACCAGAGTGGCGCGTCGCAGACGAGCGCGTCCCCTTTGCCGGACCCGTGGGCGCGAGCTGCAGAATGGCGGCGCGGGTGCGGGCGCGAGCTGGAGCGTGGCGCGCGGGCGCACGACCACGCGGCCGGCGTCCATGGCGGAGCAGGGGAGCGCCAGCGCGACCGCGAGCGCAGCGGAGCAGGCGAGGGGATTGAAAATATGCTCACCGTGAAGGGAGAAGTGCACGGCGATGTCAATTTCACTCGACCGATGGCTGAGGCCCTGCCCCGCCGCCCATCCGGACGACGTCCTCCACTTCCTCCACGTGCGTCCACCTCCTGTCTTGCCGTCCTGGCGCGGCGGCGCGGCGCGCGTGGGCCTGGCGACGGCCACCGCCCATCAGCCCATGTCCATCGCGTCCGCGGCGACGGCGGACCCGGTCCAAGCGGCGGCGCTTAGATCCAAGAAGACCCACGCCATGACCGCGCAAATGGACTCCAAGTCTGGCGGTTCAAGTGGAAGCGCATCGGCGTGCGCGTCACTGGCGGCGGCATCTCCGCGTCGCTCTCCAAGCCCAAGCCAAGGGCCGCCGCGGCCCCAGCCCCGGTGCCCCTCGCCGCCGACGCCGCCGCACCGGCGCCCGCCAAGTGCCTCCTCCTCCTCCTCAAGCTCGAGCGGGTCAAGGACTACCTCCTCTCACGGAGGAGGAGTTCGTCGCCGGCAGGAGCGCCTCCGCCCCCAGGAGGACAAGGTCGAGGAGGACCGCTCCAAGGTCGACGAACTCCGCCGTAGCTGTGGAGGCCGCGGCGGGGTGGGAGCACAAGGCGGCGCGCGCCGGTGGATGGGCAAGGCCATGCGGAGCCATGACGACCATGCGCGCGAGGTGCTCGGTGGAATGAAGCGGCGGATGGCGGCGCTGGGCGAAGGAAATGCAATGCTCTGTTGGAGACGGTGCCACGTTGATGTGTTGCAAAATACTGTAGATGTGAGCCAGTAGTCTATTTGCATCTAAAAACTGGCTCTCCTTTTGGAGTTAGTCTTAGCCTCTGTTGATGATTTGGCGATGCATAGCGAACTCATGTTCTAGTGGAAGCGTGTCATTGGTGCCGCGTAGCATCATACCCCCCGCCGTATGCATGATCATTGTTTATTGCAGTTTGGCCCTTTTATCTTCCAACAACATTGCTCATACTACTATATATATTAATGGGTGCGTTTGTTGCACCCCCCTCTAAAGTTTACACCTGTCAGATTAAAGAGAATCTTACTATTTAAGAATATTTTTATTCATTTAATGACAAAACCTATGTCACGACCCCCCTCTAAATCGAGAGACGAATCTAATGAGCCTAATTAATTAAGTTTTGCTACAGTGATGCTACAGTAACCATCGTCTAATCACTGCTTAATTACCTCTATTGGGTGTGTTCGTTGCATGGGGTCTAAATTTTAGAGGGTTTTTGCAACAAATATTGTGATTACAAATAAAGTTTAATTATAAAACTAATTTCAGGACTCCACTCGAATTCGCGAGACGACATGCAGGGTTTATGTGCATGCCTCTTTTTCACTCACTACAAGACTTCTAACGTTTCCCCGCAGTTTCATACCAAATGGCCAACAAGTTAAAAACTTGTAATGTATTTGGGTCAGAAGTACTATAACCATGGGTGATAAGTTTGTAAGGAATAATATTGTTAGTAATGAGTTAAAATTGTAGAGGAATATACCAAAGTTGTACTACAAACACTGCTGATCGCTCAAGGAGAAAGCAAAAGAATGGGGAAACTGTATGCCACTCAGGGAAGACTGTATAGTGGCCTGGGCGCATGTAGCACGTCTTGTACCTTAGCTCCACGAAACAAACAGCTCCGTAGTGTATGAGCACAGTCCAAAGTAAACAATTAGCTCCTATTTTAGTGCAATAGTTTTCTTTAGCTCTCACTCGTCAGAATGTGCAGTCACTTTTGGTATGTCTACTCCCTCCATCCCAAAATAGTTGTCGCCTTTGACTTTTAGACATCACATTTGACCGTATGTCTTATCCAAATTTTTTCATAGCATGTTTTTCAGTAAACATAGTTTCATCATGTCATGTTTGTTTTACAATTCGCATAAATTTTTTGAATAAGACGGATGGTCAAACGTGATGATCAAAAGTCAAATGTGACAGCTATTTTGGGACGGAGGTAAGTAGATCTTTTCGCAGAAATTTTGATTAAACTGAATTGTTGAGGCTGCTGGTAATTCACTCCATCCTTACTTTCTGCTAGAGACACGATTCGGCATTAGTAGCAATCAAAATAGCATGCAAGTATTAAAGTGAAGGCATGATAAATGAATGACGTGTCAATAGCTCTGGGATGATTTTCCATTTCGCGGTCACAAGGTAGTGTGTATATATATGCTAGTCATATGGCTTAGATGGATTTTATCAAATCGATCTATGAGGTCCATCTGTGTTTGCTACACTCATGACACCTATTGAGGCACTCAATCTGGACTCTGAAGCATTGGAAGAAACCAAATGACTATGGTAATAAGTCACGGAGTTCAAAATCTGACAAGCAAATTGGAAGGCTTTCCCTTTATTGTAGCTGATTTTTTATGTTCGTTTTCGTGTAGATGTACTTGAAAAGGGGCGTGGACTGGCCCAACCCCGGATCGACAACCGAGTACCTGCGCCTTGGACGGGATGCGACGCGGCAGGCACTCCGTGTGCTTGCAACTGAGACAGGCCATGGGGGACGAGCGGCAGCTGAAGCACGCCTTGGCGGTGACCATCGTGATTGTCTATAAGGCGGCACGCTTCCCCAGGATCTGCTACAGAGTCGAGGAGGGCTGTCTCCAGGGCACGAACGTTGACGGCTTATACAATAGCTCATTGTCAACTGGCGGACATTCTCGTGCGCCGTTACGGGGTAACTGATGAGAGGAACCAGCGGTGGCCGTCCCCTGACGCTTTTGATCTTTAGATCAAGCAATTCCGGAAATTGATTTAGTTTTACGGTCCAAAAACTGCAAGGGAAGCGACATCGTATATTAACTTCAGTAGGTAGGTCTAAGGATAAGAAAGAACTAAGTTAATGTGTTTCAGTAGTGCCATGTGTAGTTCCTTCTATTTCTTTTGGAACCAAATATTTTCTCTATAGTTCAGTAACAAGCACGTGTACCACTCCACTATTTTGTAACTCGTTTCATTCTGACAAACTGATAAACGAACTATATTATTATTATTATTATTATTATTATGTTATTCAAACATGTCATTGGCCGGATCCGCAAGATTTGTTACATACTACTCAAGTATTTCTTTACTAATACTCCAGAGCTCAGATCGAGTGCCCGCCCTATCTGAGCATGCAATTGTTGCTGGAGATCATCTCATAGCTATTTATGCATCATCCATCTCGCTCTTATGTGTTCACTTTAACATTTTGCATGATATCTGCTTGCTAATGCCAAAGCCGTGTCACCTGTAGAGAAAACAGAAATACACACAACAAACGCAATTGTTGCCGACATGTATCATGTGTTGTTGGATGGACATCAGAAATCCATGAATTTGGTATCATCTAAACACACCAAATTCATGAATTACAGAATCAGAAGACGCTCAAGGGACATATTTGCGATCAGTGCTAGTAATTCACTCCATCCTTATTTTCTGTTGGTGACACCGCTTTGCCAAAATAGCATGCAAGTATTGAAGCGATCACACAAAACTAGCATCGCAAGGTAGTGTGTGTATATACTAGTCCCATGCCCTGATGGTGTCTGAGCAAATCTATTCCATCCATGACGTCTATCTGTGTTTGCTACGCTCATTAACATCAATTGGGGCACTTATCTCAACTCTGAAGCATTGGATGAAACCAAAGTATCATGGTAAATCACGGAGTTCAAAATTTCGCAAACAGGTTTTTCTTTATTCCAACTGATTCATGTCCATTTCTGTGTAAGATGTATTCTCAAGCATGACCCTTGGATGGAACTTGTTGCTACCAATGTGTCGGCCGGAGAAGGACATGGTTGGGGCACGAATCGAAATATTTTTAGTAAATCCAATATTCCAAACCCGTACCTTATCGACCCGTTTGATCTTGTTTCGGATCCGGTTCGGGTGTCAAACTGTACAAGTAGAACGAAGCAGCGGCGGAGCAATGGGCGGGGAGGAGACGACGCAGGGCTCCAAGGCGGCGCCGCCGCCAACGACCATCCGCCTCGTCAACTTCATCTCCGAGGATCAGGCAAGGCCACAACCTCACTCCCAACTCTGGATTGCTCGCTCGCTCGGTTACCGCCTGCCCCAGCGTGTACAGTCGGAAAGGGGCAAAACCTAGGAAGAAAAACTCTGAAATTGTTGGCGCTTGGTGAATTTGCAGCTCGATGAGGTGAAGCGGACGCGTGGGGAGCGGGTGGAGGACGGCACCGCGCAGCGCGACAAGCCTCTTTTCCAGGTGAGCTCACCCTTCTTCTACCCGGGGCCCCGGGCAACATCTCTCTTGCCGCCGCCGCCACTGCATCAACATTTTTACTTCAATCCCATTAGAACAGTGGCCTCCTCCCCAAGATGATTTGGAGTTAATACGAGTTTTTGTCATTCAATCTTCAGATCCTACAGGAGAACAAGGAGAAGAAGGATGCCGAGTTCAACGAACGGTTCAAGCACAGTATGTCTCCCAGTGCCATGTTATGTTGTATGCTTGTGCAATGCAGACAAAGTTGCCGTAATTTAGGTCTAGTGTAGTTATCTGTTAGTACTCCTCATGATGATGTAGTCACAAAAAAGGTTGGCATACTTGTGTTAGCTACAAGTTTAAATTGTAGCTCAACCACCACACATACGTATCAAAGTGCTAATCGATACACAGACGTTTCTTTCTGAGATGAGTGACACATGGCGTGCTGCCCTGATGTTTGTATTTGATAGAGTTTTGTAGTTTATTCTGACTTTATTGTTATGTACATTATTCAGGACCTCCAAAAGCTTTAGATGAGGATGAAACAGAGTTTCTTGACAAATTGGCATCGGTATGCATTTTATACCTTATATATGGTTGCTCGACAATCAGCTTTGAAAATTGAAAATCACAGTTTGTGCTTGAAATTGCTGGTGTGTATTGCTGCCCATCGTTATAGAACCCTTGCTAGGGATGAAATATTTAGCAGAATTAGGATTTATTTTTCTTGATCACTGATGCATTTTTGTGTGAACACCTGCGTAAGTATTCTTTCTCCAACATGACTACAGTGTTAGACATGATCTATAGATATAATATCAAGGCTTCATACGCATATTGTTATTGAGACCTTTGTGTTGCTCAATCGTTCTTTATCCTCTTCCTTCTATCTACAAGAGCTAAAAACGCTTCTATCAATACTTGCATCCAGTTGAAGAAAACTAACACATAAAAAACTACCGGCAAGGACCAGAAAAACTAAGGGTACATTTGGATCCCAGGCTAGAAAAGTTCTAACCTTGCTAGGCTAGGGCGGGCACTTGGAACCTAAAAAAAATCAACTGCTTTGCCAGGTTACCTTGCCTCATGGGGCCAGAAAAAGATTGCCCTCGAGGGAGAGCCTATCCCACTCTCTTTCAACTGCAAACTCTCGTGACGCTTCTCAGCAAAGTAACCAAATATTAAACAAGGCAAGCTTGCAGTTGCCGGCTGGGGCTATTTTGCTGAGCTGATCTGTAGCTCTGGGGAGCTAAGCTACCAAACGCACCCTAAGTACTTGAGTTGCCCTCATGTTAACCCTTCAATCTTGGCACCTTATGTGGGCTTTGAACTATCTCAAATTTTGTGGAAGGTAGTTGCCACACATTACAAGTAGCCTCAGGCACATTCTATACTGGGACAGGATATCCTACAAGATCCACATAAGATCAAAAAGTTCTTATATGATATGTTTAATGCATTCTTAATTTTTAGCTTCAAGCACTGATTAAGTTTGCCGAGCATTGCGACTCAACATCATTTAACAACACATAATCTGGTAGTAAGTAACGTGCTTTATACTGCAAAACTGGATAAAGATATCATTTACATACTTTTTTGGGTTACAACTTTGTGAACAGTATATGAAATAGGAA
Source organism: Eragrostis nindensis (assembly GCA_012490785.1). Taxonomy (NCBI): domain Eukaryota; kingdom Viridiplantae; phylum Streptophyta; class Magnoliopsida; order Poales; family Poaceae; genus Eragrostis; species Eragrostis nindensis. Next base: position 855,215 of record JAAXCT010000055.1, read on the forward strand.
CCATACCTTTTATTCTTCGTGAAAACATTTTTCAGTTCGTATTGGAAGGAGAACAACAAGAAAATTGCTTTTACTTTCAATTCAAACGGAGTCATTTTTTCCTAATTATGAATCTTGAATATAATCTCTCTTCGTTTTGGTTATTATTGTATTGAACTTCTAAATAGTAAGAAAATATTCTGAAACCAAATGCTTCAGTAACTAGCTGATGATCCTCCAAGTTAGTTCTACTTGTTTCTGTGAAATAAGAGTTACGGACAAAAAATACATCGCCTTTTAAGTGTGTTAGGTGTATCTTGTACTCCTAGTCCACACCCTTTTTCTACATCTGAGTTCCTTCTATTGTGGCACAGTCAAGGAGGGAATATGAGCAACAGGTGGCCAGTGAAGAGGCAGAACAACTCCGCAGTTTCCATGTGAGCATTTATCTGCAATCTTTATGTATTATTAAGTGTTTCAGTGAACCTCTGTTTTCACTACTGCCAGTCTTTGTATATTCCAAGTTAAGTTGCAATCAAACACGAAGCTTTTCTTTTCCCCTTGCATGATCACAACAATCTGATCCGTAACACTTACCAAGCCATAGATGTTGTGAGGTGTGCATGCCCGCATCATTTGTATCAGATTAACCAATTGAAAAGGATATGATTGCAACATAGAAAACTTTTGTTGTGTGATTTGTATCATCTAAATGTAATCGCAGAGAACAATAATTGTAGAGCTTTTTTCTCGATCTTCCTAATTTAAGTAAATTTCAGCATTAATTTTACTAGAAACAGCGTCTAACGCTGATATTGACTATCTGTTCTTATCTGCCAAATATAGGCCACATACATGACTGCCCTAATGAATTGTTTTTGCTTTCAGGAGGCTGTAGCTTCCCGGTCCAATATTGCTCTTGAACCTGAGGTTCCCACAGTTTCCGGACCCGAGGTATTTTATTTGAAAAAATGCAAAAAGAAAGACTCATCTTTCTTGTCATAGTTTTAAGACAGTATTAACAACAAACACACATATTCTTTGGTGCCATTTCCTGCTAGTCAGAATTACTTGCTCATCATGATGCTAGTCGGAATTATATACTTTCAACTAAACCCATCTTCAGGATAGCAGACCTAAGCCACCTACGAAGAGGACCCAGCCTGCTCTCCTAAAAAATATAGTAATTGTGAAGCCGCAAGCCAAGAAAGCAAAGGTTGATGCGGAAGCTAAACCTGCTCCCAAGCAGCCGCCATCTTCAAATGGGCGTGATGCCGATCAAAAGCCACCAGATCAGACCAAGACCACACTGGGCTCTCTGGTGGCATATGACGATGACGACAGCGGTGAAGATGAAGATTGACAAGTCAGATATGGATGCCGGCAGGGGCAAGAGTGTTGAAAGAGATCAATAGAGCAGCAGCCCTTGAGGTTTGCTTGATGAGAGGCAAAATAGCCTTTCTTTCTGTCTCTACCTTGTCAAAATTTTGTGTCGTGTATTGTTGAAGGTTTTGGTGGGATGTGATTCGGTAACCACGAGTCCAACAGTGGCACTAATTTAGAAATCGTTGTACCAAGTATTTGCATCTGGAGTATGCTCTATCTAATATGCTGTTTCCAATTCCTTGGTACATTTTGTTGGGAAATTGGAGGTAGCTTAATTTAACCAATTGGTTGGTTGCTGTGCCAACCACCATCTGCCGTTGAAGAATTTCGATGGTAAGATGGTGACATTTTTTACTATGACGTGATCCTGCAAGAAAGCAACCTGTTGAAGTGAAACAAATCGAGCTCTGTTATTTGTATTGATCACGTTGTCAAAGTCAGCAAGCTTGACGGGTTTTCAAAGGTAAGATGTACTACACCGACTGCTGCTGCGGTACGTACGAGCAGCCGAGATGTGGTGACTGGTGAGCTCTCAGAGCTGCATGGTCTGTGCAGTACGTTTCGAGGCGTTTGTACTAACGAAACAGGCCAGCAGTTGTGTACTCCACTCCACTCGCTTTGCACTGATGGACGGCAGCAGCTTCCTAATCATTGCTAAAGAGAGGGGTAGACGGGTAGTACTGTTCTGTACTGCACTTCTGCGCAGGCAAGTCAAGGAGCAGAGTCTCGTTGGATCCTGCGTGTGTATGGGGGTGTTCGTTGAATTGGGTCTAAACTTTAGAGGGTTTTTCCAACGAATATTGTGATTATAAATAAAGTTTAATTACAAAACTAATTTCAGGACTCCGCTCGAATTCGCGAGACGAATCTAATGAGGATAATTAAGGCGTGATTAGACGATGGTTACTGTAGCATCACTGTAGCAAAACATAGATTAATTAGGCTCATTAGATTCGTCTCGTGATTTAGAGGGGGGGTCGTGACATAGGTTTTGTCATTAAATTAATAAAAATATATTTAAATAATAAGATTCTCTTTGATGTGACGGGTGTTAAAGTTTAGAGGGGGGTAAACGAACACCCCCTATATAGATCTCTAACTTTGGTGATGATGGGCATTAGCCTCGGCAATGGCAGCAGGTTTGTGATGGGTAAATAAACACATATAGTAAATAAAAGAGAAGGTTAGAGAGGGAAGGAAGGTGATTAGAGACAGGGATGAGGCAGAGCATGGGATGGGGCATCAACAATTTCCTTCTGTTTACTTGCAAAGCGAGCTGTGAGATTTGAGTGGGGCGCAAGATACCTACCTGGTGTTGTTGCTCCCTCCCCTGCACTGCCTCTTCCCTGGCTCCCCCGACCGTATACTCTCTCTCTCTCTCTCTCTCTCTCTCTCTCTCTCTCTCTCTCTCTCTCTCTCTCTCTCTCTCTCTCTCTCTCTCTCTCTCTCTCTCGGTTTGGGCTTACGGACTGCAGCGTACTGTTGCATACATTTCCATTTCGCCAGAGTTTCATACATTTTTTTGTACCACTTATTTTATTGTTTTTGAAGCTGTACTGTAGCGAAGCAGGCAGGGTGACCACTGAGCAGAATGGAGATTGGATAACAAGGCCAGTTATCCCTTTGATTCAGCTGGTGGAAGAAAATACGACTGAACACTCGGTTCCAAACAGTAACATTATTATCAAGAAGAGAAGTAGCATGACCAGTTGGTCCAGGACTATGTAACAGTTTCCATCTGTGTAGTCACAAATCGCAGCTTGGGTTTCTGCATTCGTGCCAGATATAAAGCTTTCTAATAGTATGTCACTTGTTTACAGAATTACAGTCTAAGACCTCTTCTGCTCAAACAATGAATTGATCAGCTCTCTTGTGAGGCACAAGCGTCATTTATTGTGTTCAATTGCTTGAGCTTGCTCGTAACAAAACAAACATGTTTCAACCTTCTTTCAATCAGCGCACACAGACAGAAAAATACGAATAAATAAAATAGAGCACGTCAAAAAAAAAAGGAATCATAATCAGCTACTCAACAATTCCTAAGGTCCTACAGGATACAATGGTAATACAAATGGCTCCAGAAGGACCACGGTCTACATAATTAACTATTATGCACTTCGCAGTTCTCTGCATTACAAAAATTAAGAACAACGCCCACTACCGCCTCCTCATAAAGAAGTAAACTTGAGAAAAATCAGGGCTTCCATATTTTCATCGTACAATCTTCGGCGTAGGTGGCTACCAGATTTCTGTGAGGGTGGTGTGTAATGCCTATGACATCCTTGTCATGGACCTGTGAAATCCAGATCACTCGGTCAGAGCCTGGGACTATCATTTGGATAACCATGATGCAACTCAACTAGGGATACAAAAATGTTAGAAAAAAATGTGTTGAGCTTGTACAGACCTTCATTAGATGCTCCAGTTTACCAGATTGGTAGCTAAAGCAGTACATGTTCCTGCAAAACACAATTCCAATTTGCATTGAACAATAAGAAAACAATATAATAAGCATGAACTGAAAGTTCCAAAACATTAAGTATCAATTATAGTGATATCCTCACATGTCTTCACCGACACAATATATCCATTCGCCTTTTGGGGAAACTGAAGCTGCAACAAAATCTCCTCCTTCCTTTTTACCAGATGAGAAACTCTTTACAACCTGAAACAAAATTTCATGTCAACCATAGCCGAGGCAGACCATCAGATGAACACAGGATGCCATTACTATGAGAAAATGAGTTTTCCGAGGCAAAAGAAAAATGTTTCTTGATGTAAGATTATTAGTGAAGGTAAAGATATAACGCATAAGATCATCCATCAAGCATAATGACCATATAGCAGACCCATAACTTGATGAACGAAAGTGAGATATGTTCTGAGGGGTATAGAAGTGAACTTTGCAATGCAGCTCTCCATTTTCCAGAGAAAGCCAAACAAAAAAATAGTATGTGAAGATCACATACCTGTCCTTGTAAAGTCATGATATATATTGCTGAAGTCTTATTGCAGACAACAATGTGATCAGTATTTTTTGGAAATAAATGGACCGAGTTAACAGATGCGTCTCCTCCCTGCAGACAACAATGTGATCAGTATTAAATTCTATACAACGTTGAATGGTCAAAGGTGGACAGCATGAGAAATCAATACCCTCAAAGGAGGTGGTGGCTTGAAAGTGTGCAAGCAATCTGTTGTTTTTGAATCCCAGACCTACAATGAGAAACAATACAAGCAAATAGCTGTGAATTGATGAACATTTGAAGTTGAACCTTACATACGAGATGTGGCAATCAGCACCTTGACAGTACAATCACTCGAAGCTGTGATGACACGGCTACCATCAGTAGTGAATATAGCATAATTCACATAGGAATTATGACCTCGGAATTCTTTCAGCATCTTTCCGGATTTGAGGCCATGTATTCTGCAAAATAAAAGGAGAAGGATTAGACTTCACTTCTCTTCAGGAAATGAAATTGCATAGAACTGGATCCGTGATACTGAATTCTTAACCCAAACCAAAAGAAAAGAAAGAAAGAAAATAAGGTCTAAAAAAACAGACAGGATAATGCACACAAAAAAAAAACAATCCAGTAGAGATTGCAGAAAAAAGACTGCAGGATAGCTCAGTTGGTTAGTGCCTCCAGTAAATGGTAAGTCACCGGGGCTCAAACCCACGCCGCACCAATTTCATGAGTAACTCCCTCAGAAAATGGTTTTAGAGAGTTTCCAGGCTAACGGCCAGGGTTCAGTACCCCTAATCTGAAACTGGAAAATGGGCATAGGCAAGACAGAGTACCTGGTTGTTTGATCAACTTATTTCAAACCCACATAGGGAGATCCTTTCGAATTTATTATGCCACTATCTAAATCTGTCTTTATTTAAGTTCGAACAATACGAAAGCGAGCTCATTAATAAAAATGAAGATGAAGGCTGCGAATACTTTGAAAAGCACAATGCCAGTATCTAAATTTGAGAAAAATTACTTTCTGCTTTCCCAGTTCAAGTAAAGAAAAGACGGTTACCATCAACCATTAGCAGATCGGCAGACACTTCATGTTTTCTATATTTACTCTACTTGAAACAGGCACACTTTTTGAAAATGCAATTCAAAAGTTGGGATACAAAATGTGTTCACAACTGCATCATCTTAAAAGGACCCAAATGAAAGGGCCCATATAAGAACTGTAACACTGACTAGCATCATCACAGAACTGCATCACCAAACAGAAGAACGAAGAGGAAAAAAAAAAGCAAGAAACTTGCTCAGACTGGCAAGTAACATCTTTTTCTTCTCTATTTCAAGAGAATGAAACAAATAATGCATAAAGAAGGATATCTCAACAGTAAATATAGGTAGGCAGTTTATGGTTATATAAAACCTCGCGGTAGTATCAAAGGATGTACTCAGTATCTGGGTTCCGTCACGTGAGAATGTAACACTTGTAACACCTTTTGAATGCGCACGCTCAAGACGCCGCAAGCACTGGCCAGTCCGTATACGCCAAACCTGGAAATGGATGAAAGGGAGCAGATCAATAGGAATGAAGTTCTTCGTAACAATTTTTCTCTAGTATATAAGGACCGAGAAATTAGGCAGATGTTAAGTGTGGTGAGATATCAACAGATAATGTACTTTAACCAAATTAGATTGGTCGGATATTGACCAACTATTGACTATTGTTGATTTACCATATGATTGTAAAACTTAACACACACTCGTAAATGATCAAGCATGTACTTGTGATAAACTTTTAATGAACATGTGCCATCTATGTAGAAATAATTAAACTGTACCAATGCAAAATTAATATACACATCACCAACTTAGTCGATCAGAGCTACAAGACAAAAAAAAAAGATTTGTATATAGCAAAATCTGTAAACAATCTGGAAATCAAATTTGCAAGGAACTTTATGAGCAATGAATATAAACTTGCAAGAAGCAGTACATAAGTTTTTTATATTATAATATGATCCCAATATCTAAAATGCAACATCAAGGGACAATATTTCTCCTGAACAGCAGAAAATAAAAGAGTAGCAATGGAACCTTAATCTTTCCATCCTGTGATCCAGATGTTAGCATTTCAGAATCTCGACTAAAATCAACACATAGCACAGCATCATCGTGCATCATAAAGCTTTCCTGTAGTGTTCATCAAAGATAGTACGCAAAATAATTAGCATCCTTGTCGATTTCATAAAGTAGGAACAGACAAGGTATGAAGCTACAAAACTCAAAAGGCTTACGTCCGCTTGATATTGAAGATCCTTTTTCAGCTTCCCACTGATATAATCCCAGACCTGAAAAAAAATAGTGCCCTTCAGTCAAACTACACCAAAGTGATTGAGATGCAAAGACAGATTAGAAAGGAAAACTTACTTCAATGATCCCATCTACCGAGCACGAAACAAGGTACTGACCATCAGGCGAAAATCGAGCACATTCAGGATGAGTTTTCTTCCCAAACTGAAAGAATAATGCGATGTTATAATTCGTAGTATAAAAAATAAGGATAATAAGAGAAATTCCATTGTCACTTTCGTGTGGTTTTTATTTCTTCATGCAGTATGCAAGTAAAAAAAAAACCTCAAAACTGTATCTAATCTGAGGCTGGTTCGTCTTCATCAAGGATAATAGATAATAAGCAAGTACACTGCAGGTGTTCAGTGGTCAACTGAATTACCTTTCTACTCCATTTTATAATGACCTTACTTCAAAATTTAAAGCTGTCATCACAAGTTAAAGCCAACCCATTAAGCTGACACAACAATCGCTATTAAGTCGGTATTTTGTAGCCATGAAGGTTATCCCTATTATCTTCTGAAATTGCTGGAAACTAATTATGAACAGAGCAACTTAAGTTTTCCGTTCTCTAATGTTTCATGTTTGTTATCAGGTAAAAAGGGGGCAGTGTAGCAGGGAAAAACAACAAATAGCGAAAGAAACAAATCACCTTTATTTGATGAGATAAAGTAGAAGGGTACATCTCTAATTCGTCTTGCTTCATTGCAGCAGTTCCCCTGAATAAATCGAACTGTGTGCCAGGAGGCAGCAGTCCTATGCAATTCGAAAGAACATGAGGATGTCAGGGTGATTTCCTAACAGTGATGATAAGATATAGGAGTATAAGCATTAGATAGTAGCAGCCAATTGCTAGTGCCGGCAAAAAAGGTACCTTGGTGTTGTTGCCATTTCAAAGCTTGACCAATCAATGCCATAAGCCGAGATGGTGGGACTACTGAGACTTCAGAAGCAATAGCTGAAATTGATGAAATAATAATAGTCAAGAATTAGGATACAAAGGATAAAACTTATATTGTTGAAGCAAGTACGAGCAACTCTTTGAAGTTATCTACAAACTAATAAGCCATCTCTAACCTGTGATTTATTTGCAACTGCTGAAAGAACTGATTGAATGCTCAAAACACAGATTAAACAATAATCCAACACCTAACAAGTAAGGCAACCAGCAAGCTCACCTTGAGCAATCATCTCCCGGCGCTTCTCCTTGGATTCATGGTAGACCTGTTGGAGTAACAATCTGGCATATCAGAACTAAGGATAGCTCAAGGAGGAGACACAACACAAACAAGAACAATACTGCAAGAGCATGTTGCCAACCTCAGCAGGGTCAAAGTATGTGCGCACAAGGAGGTGCTCAAGGCGGAGGTAGCGCTCAGGTTGCTCCTGCTTCATGACACCCATGACCTGTGTCTGGCGGAGGATGGCACGGGCGGTGTCGAGCTCACGGAGCTCGGCCATCTCCAGCACAATCTGCTCGTAGAGGTCCTCGAGCTTCTTGCGCGGCAGCTTGAGCTGCGCGACCTGGGGCAGCACAGCGTCCCAGCGCCCAGCATTGATATCAGCAATGAAGGTGTCAATGCTGTCAACGGTATTGAGCGAGACCTGGCACTCATTCTGCAGAGTCTGGAACGTCTGGTGCAGCGAGTTCTCCTTGCAGAACTGCAGCACAATCTTCACCACACTGCACCCATGGATCCAACAATAAGCAATACAGAATACAAATTTTGCTCATTTTCCTTCTTCTAACGTATGCAGCTACTGCTGACACTCCGGGGGATTCTTAGATGAATTCAAGGTACAGGTATGGAATTCGCGCTTCACAATTTGTTCGATTTCTTGGCTTACTGTAAGCTACCATCGGGAGGCCGAAGTGGAACAAAAAAAAAATACTCCTGGGCGGACGGAAGGATTCAAGAAACACGCGTAAGGACCCTAGTAGGGTTTAGGGAATCCCTGGGTAGCTTATTTCCTAGTTGGGGTCTTGGTCGGTAAAGGATAAAGAGGGGTTTATACGTACTCGCGGGCTTCGATCTCGAGGGTCGACGCCGACGACGCCATCTTCGGCTCCTGCGGACGGCGGCGGCGGCGGCACAGGTAAGGTCGGGAGCGGCTGCCGGAGAAGAACAGGAGCGGGGGCGGCTGAGGTGGAAGGGAAGGGGAAGGCTGCAGGGCTAAAGTCCGAGCCCGATGGGCCAGCCCCTCATGGGCACATGGGCCTTATCAGACTTAATCTTCTAGGCCCATTAGCCTTTGAATATCCATTTCTTTTCCCTTTCCTTTTGTCTTTTCGATCAAGGTCAGCAACTTGTCAGTTGTCACTCTCCGATTGCACATCGTCTCCCTAAACTTGTTCAAATCGTTTCTAACAGAAATTGATTAAATAATTGGTATAAAAGAGACTAAAATCCTGAAAGAGTGTGTCTATATAAATTTATGTTACTTTAAAATAAATAGAGAAAACTTGGATATAATAAAAGTATTTATCCTTTTTTTCTGCGAGGGATAAAAGTATTTATCCTAATAGATCTTACGTGGGCATTAGCTCAAAGGGGTACCTGATTTATACATTCTTTTGAGATCAGAAACTTGCCACTCTCTGATTGCAAATCCTCATCCTAAACTTGTTTAAACCGTGGTCTGGAAACCGTGTTTGCAATATCGTTGGTAAACATGGTTTGAAGGTTTTTATATTGGGGATTTATTAGTCAGTTAATTTCAAAACTAACACACTTCCAATATCCAAAATAAACTGAAATTATCAATCGTCTTTCTATATCAGAAAGGATGTCCTTTGTGTTGCAGGGGTCGTGCCCACTGCAACAGGATCCCCTTCCCGTGTGATCGAAACATGGGGTTAATCTGCAATAAACCCATGCATCACTGCATGATGTGGTCCTCCAGCTGCTGCACACGCTAGCGCGTGATCACGTAAGTACGGAGATATCAGCCATGATGATAGACTAACATGTATAGTACGTACGTACGCCGTCGTAAATGAGCCAGTTGATGAACCCTGCCGAAAGCGTGCACATAGCAGATGGCGAAAATTACGCGGCAACAACTACATGTATGTACAACCACACACACACAAAAGAAAAAAAACTACACGTGCTTTGGCCTCTCAGTTTTATTCGCTCGATCTTTCCACGTACCTTGAAACCTACACTTCAACAATAAACTCCACGTATCCCACAGATTTTTTTTTAGAAGATCGTGTCCCACAAATGGCTACACGTGACGTGATGCGCTACGTCGATTCCATTGGGCCTTTGCATATATAGCTTCAGTGCAATCCTACAATCTCCAGAAAATATTTGAGCAAGGTGATCATCATTGCTGATCATGAGATTTCGTGGGGTGCAATCTTAGGTGATCTTCCTTGGGTGATGAACGCAGGTGATCTAAACGTCCGGTGATCTAGGGTTCGTCCAGGTTCAGCATGGGCGGGCGTGAATCGCTGAAGCTGCCCGGCCAACTCTGACGATCTGCACAAGGTAACGAACAACCTTGCCTCTATTCTGCAAGCCAGTCTATGAAAAAGTCGACCTGGTTCCGGCCTGATTTCCTTTCATCGATCCTGCTCCAAAATCGCGCAGCAACCTCACGGGATGCCGGCGGAGATGATTCTTGGGGACATCGGAAGGAAGGGAGAAGATTCGTCCTATGGAAAAAGGTACGATGCTTGTTGTAGATGCGAGGGATTTAAGCTTTCAATTCCGTTGATTTTCTTCCCCTCTGATGTGTTTGCACCCCCGATGGCACAATGGGTGTCTGCACTCTGCAGATCGCCGCCGCACCAAGGGCACCACAATTCACCATAGTTCAATATCTCTGTCTCATGGCAAATGACGCTCTCACATCTCTCTAGCACAGGTGCTTCCTCTCCTTTAATTTCCCCTCCTCGCCCATCACTACCCTGGTTCTGGGTGGCAGTAGATGGCAAGATCACCGCAGCACTGCCTCAGACCAGAGAGCCATTGCTCGTGGTGCGGCTGAGCTTGATCATACCATGTGCAAACAGCTCGTGGTTGTCCAAAGGAAGCCAATGATCAATTTTATTTTCATATATGATGGATAAAATGGACAGTGGAAAAAAGAATCAGGAATCCAGTTTTGTTAATGAAATGGTTTTCCAAACATTTTGAGAGAGACAAAGATGAGGCATCTCTGAGAGCAGCAGCATTTCCTTTAAGCTTGTTATTTTTCCATCATCCCATCTATCCTTCTGATGAAAATTTCACTCTAGCCGGACTTGATATGATTAAGGAATTAATGAAGAGGCATCTCGGAGGTATGCATCACTGCACTACAAGTCTACTATGAAACTTTGCTCGAACTAGGTATACCGGACTATAAGCAGTACTGGAAGAGGTTTCTCGCCTGAGGAGATTGGTTCATGGATGAGTGCAATGTAAATCCTTGACATGACATGAAATCTGGAACATTGGGCAAATAGATTGCTACATCCACTAGCCTCACTCAAAGAACTACAGATAGATTGAGAATCCTTCAATAAAAAGTCAAGTACATTGTCCAGTTAGGTAGGACAATTACTATTGTATCACTTTCGTCCATATTTGCTTCCATTTTCTCCCTCTTCCAACATACATGTATTACTTTGTTCTCAGTTGTAGTGGATTGTTTATTTATGAAAAAAAAAGGTTCTGGGAAATAGGTGACGGTTTAATAATTTGTGGTAACAATATCTCGTTTAAAATACTGGATTTAACAGCTAAAAATAATTGACTTGTTGATTTACAAAGATATTTAATCAAAAGATATATCTTTATTCTTTTTTGTGTCTTATCAATAGATATCAACGAGTTAATAAGTAATATTTGTCTTGCGTCTTATTGTTTTAACAAATATGTCACTGTCATACAGAATTTTGCTGTCTTAATTAAAGTATTTTGTTATCCACTTTGAATATGTTATCAACTCCTTTGTAAATATCATTTTGGCTTTAAAACACGTACGTGTCGTACGTGCATTGGTACTAGTTTCTTTTTGAGCAAGAGAGGACTTTATTAATAACAGCTCAATAGGATTGTTACAATTAATGTTGAGCGAGCAGTTGCTCAGTGTAACAAGGATCGTTGCCGTCCGGTTCCACCGGTTTGACTTGGTTTGACTATTTGATAAAATTTGGCTGGTTTAATTTGAACGGTTTTCGACAAAACCGAAAGGTCCAGTTTCCGCGGCTCGGTCGCTCGGTTATCGAAACCCTGAGTAGTAGCACTTAATTTTCTCCCGCATCTCACTCTGAAGTGCTATCATAGTCAGATGATCATTATTCTGGTGTTCGATCTTTGAATTTAATGGACTAACAGTGAACAACAAACAAAGCTGTTTCAAAGTTGATGTTCACCCCTCCTTTTTGTCACGCAGGTCTCCAGTTGCGCTCCGAGGATTTTCGGCATTCACAGCCGAGCACGCATCGGCAGCAGCAGCACTGCTTGCGATCGTCGGCGCCTTGCTTTGATAATAAGTAGTTAATCATCGCTTGGCATCAAAACGCCGGATTCGATCATTTCCTTTATCTAAACAAAATAATCACAACATCCTCCTCGTATCGTTGCGACGTTTCGCCATCGGCTGATTCTGATTAGAAGCCGTTGCAGAGGAGCCCGAGGACAAAGGCACACCGTGCGAGCGACCTCCGCATCCGTCGGCGTTACCCGCCGGCCGGGCCCACACCACGCCGCCGCATACACCTTATTTGGCACCTTCTTCTTCCTCCTCCTCATTGGAGATATGCCTCAGCTGCTGCACCCAGCAACCAACACAACCGACCGCGCGTCTGCTGTGCGTGGCTTGGCTTGCGGACAAACGCAATGCAGGCGGCCGCTGCATGCGACGCCGCAGCTACTACCAACCGCCGGCCACTGCTTATCTGCTTAATTAATTAATCTGCATAGATCGATCGATCAAGGCTAATCACGGTTTACCTCGGATCGATGGGCGGGTCCGGCGCAGCTGATCCGTCGTCGCGTCCTGTAGCTAGCTAGTACTAGAAAATTAAACCGTCCGTATCTGTCATTGTAGCTAGCGATCCGGCGTCGCACATGTCTTGGCAGTGTTTTAATTTGCAAGGTTGATCGGCCAGGTGATCGCCGTCGGGTGTCCTGATCACGCCACCCAGACCTTGGGCATAACTAGTTAGATGCCCGTGCTTTGCCACGGACTAACAAATTTTCTTTTGGATGCTACTAGCTTGAAACTTATCCGGATACAACTGGTTACATACAATGAATTTATGAACATGAGACCTCTTTACAAGTCACAATCCACCGTATAAAATTATAATACCAGAGGTTCACTGCAGCAATGGAACAGAAATTGCTCTTTGTATCTCACAATAAAATAGTGCGATGCACTGTCTTAGCACTGTATTCACGTAAAGAATATTTACATTTGCAATTTCAGGGTCCAGCGTGCTGTATGTTGAAGGCAATCTCATGATGCCATCTTAGCACCAAACCTGGAAAAAGGAAAAAGCTGTATTCCTGTAAACCTAAGAAATAAGCAGCAATGCGCTGTCTTTGCATGAAAAGTGCAATCAAGTCCAGTAGAAATGAATGGTTTTGCAAATAAAGATTATTGTGCAATCAAGCATTAGTTCCATCAACAAGATCAATTGAACTTCTGGGAATTTGTTTCAGTTTCTTCAGTTTGTTTCTATTGAAACTATATGTATATAGACCAAACATGTGAACGAAAAGGCATTTGTGATGCAAAGTTTTTATTCTTCGGACTTCACTGGCCTGTTGACCATGATTTCCATAACAAGTAAAATAGCCTGGTGACCATCAAAGATTTTGTAGGAAGCTATCTGTGTTAACTGGATGCAGAATGTATTTGGACCATCAAAGTTTCCTGAATCCCATCCACCACAGAAACCACAAAAAAAGAATCCTTGTAACTGACAATAACCTTAACTGAACATGCTGAAGAGACTTCAAAAAACTTGAAAATAATAAGAGAATGTCAGCTTGAACTCTTTGACTACGCATGATTGTTTCTTGAAATCGATGGCTAATAATTCAAGAATACCACATATATCATATAAAATCAGGAGATATATAGTAGCAGCCCTCAAATCCTCTTCATTGTCAATGTTCAGGCACATCTCTCTGCCAGCAAAGAACCAAATGTAACCGATTCTTTCTTTAAGAAGGCACATCTCTAAGGACTAAACTACAATTGATTCAATAAAAGAAAATGTCGTGATTCCATTCGTGCGTTACACCAATTGGCTAACCTTCTCAAGGGAACTTCAAGCACAAATGTCCCCAAGATAAAAAAATCTTTGTAACCTGTACTTTGCTCTTCACTAACTGAGGAACTCAAGAACCAACAGAGAGGCATTGTTCACTCAGGTTGACATTAAGTTCTGAAACATACCTTGGTCCTTGACGAATTTGACGAAAGGGCAACGGCCATTGAATACCAGCCCTAGTAGATGGCTTCTTGTGCTATGTGAGGGCATGGCTAGTGATTTGTACTGGCAGCCATGGAAGTTTCCAGGCAGTACTGCAAACACGAAAGATATTTTTCATTTTGGAGTCTAAATTTCGAATTTAGGAAGCGGAAGCAAGGGACAGGGATTGGAGGGTCATACCTTCTCGAACCTTCCGTAGCTGGCCTGAGAAACTGAACTTGTCAAGATTCGACGACTCACGTGACTCGGTGAAGGAGGCAGCCGGCGACTCGGTGATGGCGGGTGGCAGCAGGGATTGCGCCGGTGAAGGTGGCAGCCGGCCGGTGAAGGAGAGGAGGGGATTGCTCCGGGCGGCAGGGACCTTCCTCCACCGCAATTCCCTCGTCGATTCGCCCACCCATGGGGCCGACGCTCGTGGCGCTGTGACACGCGCTCGCCTGGATCTCGGGCGCGGCCTCTACCACCCCGTCCGCGGTCACTTGGATATGCGCCCGGCAAGACGACGCCACGCCCAGGAAGCGGACACGAGCGCAGCGGCCGGGAGGCGGACGCGGGCGCGGGCGCCGGTGCCCCCATGGGGAGTCGGCTGCAGAGGAGGACGCCAGCGCACGGCTGGGATGCGGGCGGGAGGAGATTCGGCGGCGGAGACGAGGGCGCGGTGCTCACTGGGGCCCACCTGTCGGCGCAATGTTTTGTGAGAGAGTTGGACGACGACCGACCGGACACCACCAACTCGCTTTTTTAAGGTAGTAAAGATAAAGACACAGTAGGCTTGCAGCTTGCTTGCTGCGTACGACATGATCTCATCAGCCAGCTAGCTTCGATGGGCCTTGGGTTAGACGAGCTGAGCGGAAGAAAATTTAGTGCGGCCGGGTCGCATGCGGGCGCTGTGCGGACCCTCCTTGGATTCTTGCCGCGTGGACGCCGCTGCCCATCTGACGCCCAGCGCCACGACGGCTCCCGCATGTCTCATCGGCTCATCGCAATGTTCGGCTCGTTGGGGCGACCACGGCTCGGCGCTGAAGCGGCTCGCGTCGACTTGATTTTTATGCGAACCAAGGCGAGTCTCAGATGTCGCATGGTCGGCCGCCTCCGCGGCAGCTCTCACCTCCACCGTCCGTCGCCAACTCCGCCGCTGCTCTCGCCATTCGCCAGCGACATAAGCTCAACGAAACACAGAAGCTCAAGTGTGCCTTCTACCGAGCACCGACGGGTACCTCCCCCACCGCTGCTAACCTACTCCCCCCTTGGCGCCCGCGGTGTTGGTCTGGAGTACGTCGAGCGATACATGTGAGGAGAGGCTCATTGCTTTGGCACCGACATGCGTGTGCAATGCACTCATCATCTTACACGCCCGCTGCATTGGCTTGCCCCAGGCATAACAGTTATTCGATGAAATGACTAGTAAGAGCATCATCTCGATGATGGCCTTGATCACTGGGAATGCAGTGGTTATCGGAGGAGGTTATGTTGGCCATGAAAACTTAGAGGAGAAGTGAAGCTCAATGACTTTGATCATGATCAGTCTGGATTCTACATAAAGGATGAAGGTAGCAAACCAACAATGTAGTGATCAATTTGTAGATGTTGAGGGATGCCCTCCCAGAACTTTTACAATTTCCAATTTTGTAACAACACCAATTTTCATGTAATTCATTTACAATCTGTTGCTTTGGTTCATCCCTATATATCCATAAAAGATTTCCAACTAGTCTGCATGCTGGGTAGTCAGTAATCAGCAATTGACATGAACAGGCACGGGGAAGACAGTGGTGCTGAAGTTTACAGCACAAAGCTGAAGCTAAAAATACTTCCACACCTGAAATGTTTGAGTCCATGTTGAAAATAAAATCCAAAGTCACTTCGAAATACGGTCACTCGAACCATAATAGGCGGATCCTGTTATAAACAGCTACTGTCACTCGAAAGATAAGCACAAAGATGAGCTAGTTGCCTTTGCCTGTTTGCCTCGTTTTCAATCAACATGAAAATTCGTCAAACGCAATGGTGGACGAGTGGGAGAAAATTCAAACGCAATGGTAAAGGACATCTATCTTCTGTCTTCTCCTTTTGCCTCCTCACCACTCAAGTTGTTCCCAGGTAACGAGAGAAATTCAAGTTCTTGCGCTCGGAGGTGGGCGGCAGCGAGCCGCGAAGCGAGTTGCCGGCGAGGTTGATCTCGACGAGGCGGATGCATGAGAGGACCTTGAGCTTGGTGAGGCGAGCTACCGCCGATGACCGCCCTCCGGCGATGGGCCGGCAGGGCCGGGCCGGAGCGAGAGGGCGATAAATTGGATAGGAGGGAGCACGCGTCGTGGGTCGCGGTCAAGGGAGGAAGAAGGCCGCGTAGTGAACCACGGCCATGGAGGAGGGCGCCCGCGTTTACGGCGCCGTCGCCGTCGTAGGGAGAAGCGCCGCCGGTTCAGATGTGAATTGTGGATTTTCCTCCTTTTGTCTGGCTTTGCCGGCTCGCTCGGCAGCTCATCCTTCGAGCCGAGCTGATTTTCGTGCCTGGGAGCGATTCCATCTGAGCTGTAGCTGCCCCGTCTGGCCGTCTGATCTCCACGTGGCAGGAATCCAGATGGGGTCTGCAAACCAGCCCTTTGCGGACGGGTCGTACCTAATTTTTTTCCAGCTGAGCAGCGGATCGCGTTTTGGCGAGGGAATTGCAAAACTTCAACCGGGCGTTACGGAGACCACCTAATAAGTAATAGCTCTAGTGGTGTGGTGAATTCTTACGATTTTTCTTTTTCGAGGGGGCATAAGCTCCATCCCTCCTCTGAATGAAACGAGAGTGTGATTTGCTACGTCATTTCTCAATGGCTACAATATCTTTTTTTGATATGAGATATGTATACCTTGGTTTTTTTTCGAAATATGTATACCTTGGTTGCCTAGACTTAAAAAATAATAATGCTTAACGTCTGAGCAAGTGAGTCCTACAGCTACCTAACAGTCAATTCTTTCTTATGGAAATGGGATGAAAGTTGTTGAACTCTAGTTCTACCCTATAAGTATAAAAGTGAAAATTTTGAAGAATCGGAATACATATGTTGATGATATACATGCTACAAAACGTTGGGGGCCAATGCATGGTGAGACTCGTCTTAGGAACGAAGGTCGTTGAAGCTATAATAATCAAGTAATCGTAAGAGATTTGTGGTGCCCAATCTAATTCCGTTGTAGATATGAGCATCAAATCTCCAACCGTTTTAGCAAAGCAGACAGGCTAACCAATTTGATGGTGCGCAGTTAGTTTGGACTGAAACACTCCACCACCATGCTGTTATGTTGGAAGATACTGTAGATTATATTCTCGAGCAACTCGTTTTGCACAAGGCTCCAAACCATCATATCTCTTCGAGAAGGCAATACATGTTTACGTAAAAAAAAGAGGGGGAAAGCCACTTTGGAGGATGACAAGTCACCTGCAGGTTAAAGTACAATTAGACTAGCTTATTGCCCCCTGGGAAAAGTGCAAGACACTGTTTATCTGCTATGATTTGGTTGGCTAGAAGTAAGAGCCCGGCATATAGTGCCTTTTTGACTGGCAGGAAAGTTTGTCATTTTCACCACTGATACAAGCAACAAAAAGTGCATATATTATTTGTCCTCAAAGAAAGGTGGAGCTATCCTTGCCTTTCTCTCATTTCTATGAGGTGTGTGTTTATTTTTTTTTCCATGTATTCTCTTCTGAAAGTGGAAAAGCAAATGAAAGAAGTTGTCACTATATTCTTCGACTGTTATTGCTTCGATGTAGTACATAGAACTCATGGTTGCAAAAAGGCTAATCATTTTATCCTTAGTTTTCTCCAATCCATCGTTTATCACTCTAACTGTACCATAAATGATGTCCTCCCATAAAAGAAAAATGAAATGCTCATTTTAGAGTTGTTCTTGCCTAAACAAACATACAGTATAATGCTATTTTCTTACAATAAATAGCATGCATTAGAGACTATATTTTAGATAGTGAATTTCATATAGCTACATTTCTTATGACCAAACCATTGGAACTTTCTTTCGGCACTGAACATACAAGAGTTAAGAAAAAAAAGCAACTGAACCACACACACCTCATAGAAAGAAGAGGAACTACTGAACGTTGAGAAGAAAGAAAACATGATGCGCGACGTGGAAACGACGGGCAGGCCCGTGCCATTTTCTCACGCGTCGCACATGCTTCGCTGGCCGTTCGGTCCGTTCATCGACCCGAAGCTCCACGTCACAAGGCGCGCCACCACCTGCTGCTTTTAACCTCGCCCCTAATTTCCCACTTCCCTCCACTAATCCGCCACCTTTTTCAGCATAGCAATTCTTAAGCGCCACTACCTTCACAACGCAACAAGCGAAAAGGAAACAGGAGCAGCAGCGGCAGCTCGCACCAACCAACTCCTGCTTCTTCTGCTCGCCATTTTCGTTTTATTTTTTCTCGGCGGAAAGAAGAAGCTCACAACGAAAGCGAGGACGGAAATACTCCACAGATACCACTTACCTACCGCTCCAATCCCACCAATATCTCCTTCCTCCTTTCCTTTTTTTCCCTCCTCTCTCTCTCTCTCTCTCCTCGTCGAGACAGCGCAGGCACAACCCACAGCGCCAGGAGGCCGCCGCCGCCGCCGCCGGGGAGGTTCCTCGCTGCCTCTGCTGGATCCTCAGGTGGTAGGCTGGAGATCCGTCCGCCGGGCGCGGATTGGTTTCTTGTTCCGCTGGTAAGTGAATGCTTGCTTGCTTGGAATCTTGGTTGGTTCGCTTGTTCTGTTCTATGAGGTGGCCTTGTCGTAAACCAGATCCAAATCTCTCCCTGCTTCCCTCACGTTCTCTCTACATTCGTTTTCGTGAGGATTCTATATGCTGCTTCGGTGTCCTGCTAATCCGAATCCATCCCCCACATTCATGGTTTGGTTAGGCTATTCCTTCTTCTTCTTGTTGTTCTTGGGGGCGTAAGATCGGTGCTAGTTGACGCCATTGGACTTCTTGGGACCAAATTGAGGTGTGTGTGCAGCTTAATTACCAAAAGAAAGAGAGGGAAAAAAACAGTCCTTTTTGTTACCGCCGCCGCAGTTGCCACCATAACGCAAATGTGCTAGCTGTTGTTCCTCGCGTCGCGTGTGCCGGTACGCGACCCGTACTGTGATCGCCATCGCGGAAATTTATTACCCCTTGTACAGCATTGGATTGGATTGGAGCACAGCTGCAGTAACTTCTTGTCTTTGCTTCCCTTCCAGCCCAAGGTGGTGTACTGTGTTGTACAAAGTCTTTTAATTGCTCACATTTAGTTCAGGAGTCGTCCTTTCTATAAGCCTGTACCTTGGATGTAGGCTCCTTCGCTTGCATTTCGACGGCGAAGAGAGCTGTAAGCTCGTTGGTGTTTCCTGCATTGCGTGATTTGTCGGGCTAGATGTGCCACTAACGTGTCCGTCTGAATTTGTAGGAGCAGGGAGCTGGCGTTCCACCATGTCGGCGCCTACAGCAGCGCCTGCTACTTTGAAAGATCATCTCTCCGCGCCGACAGGCCCCTTGCATCTCAAAGTATGGGAGGTCATATGCATTGCCTTGGGAGCTTTCATGGTCGTCGTTTTCTTTGCCACCGTGTGGCTCACCATCAAGAGTAGGAAGAGGGTTAGACGGGCATCTGCCAATATCCCAGTCACGCAAATCCCTGCCATTTCCAAGGAAATCAAGGAGGTGAGGGTGGAGCAAGTGCCAGCAAGTGAGTATGTTGCGCATGATGGGGTCATCATGACGATCCAAGACAAGTCTAGCGACCGGGATTCAGACAAGGGCATGGTCCATTTGGGCGTTAGCAAATCAAGGCGTGGTGATGAGAGCAACTCGGGGTCGTTCCGTTACATGGACAAGGATGGAGGCTTCCAGTCAGCTGATGAGGGGGGCTCAGGAACATTTCGACAAGCTTCAGCTCATGCGATAACTGCTCCTTCACCTCTTGTTGGACTGCCGGAGTTCTCATACCTTGGTTGGGGTCACTGGTTTACCCTGAGAGATTTGGAACTCGCTACCAATCGCTTTTCAAAGGACAACATTATTGGTGAGGGTGGATATGGTGTCGTTTACCGTGGCCAGCTCATCAACGGATCTCCTGTCGCTGTCAAAAAGCTTCTTAATAACCTGTAAGTTTGGCTTAGTCACAATTCGATGTTCCAGTTTATTCTTTTCTACATCTGGTCCTCCTAAGGTATCATTCTGGTTCGTTTAATTTATCCAATTTATATTTTCTGGATTTTTAGAGGACAGGCTGAGAAGGAATTCAGAGTAGAAGTTGAAGCTATTGGGCATGTTCGCCACAAGAACTTGGTCCGGCTTCTAGGTTACTGTGTTGAGGGTACTCAAAGGTAATCTATCCTGTCATTTAGTCTCATATTCCTCTTACACCATGCTATCATTCATGCCATATATCTCTGCTAGATACCAAGAAAAAAGATTCTTTTGCCCCCACATGCTGTTTACAAATTTAGATAGGTGCAATAATATGTACACTTCGACGACATCATACCTAATTTGAAGTAACATTTTCAGGATGCTAGTTTATGAATATGTGAACAATGGAAACCTAGAGCAATGGCTTCATGGAGCTATGAGTCATCGTGGTTCACTTACATGGGAGGCCCGCATAAAGATCCTACTTGGGACTGCAAACGCGTGAGTGCAAAGTACATTTTATTTTATATTGTATTACTTATTTACTGTCTTTTCAAACCACCTTTTGATTGTCCCTTTGTAATCGTTCCAAATCACAATATTTTTCTGCTTGGAGGTATAATCCACTGTACGATAACATCGGTTAGTATTGAACTGAATACAGCTAAGATCGAGCTACAATAGATCCAGATACTATCTTTATTTCCTTATTCGTTGTCAAAATTGCATTATGTTTCCTTCCATCAATTTTGTTATGTGATATGCTTGACATCTGTCTGCAGGCTTGCTTACTTGCACGAGGCAATTGAACCCAAAGTCGTGCATCGTGATATCAAATCTAGCAATATTTTGATTGACGATGAGTTCGAGTCCAAAGTATCAGACTTTGGTTTAGCGAAGCTTCTTGGTGCTGGAAAGAGTCATGTCACCACTCGGGTTATGGGAACATTTGGGTATGTTGTTTAACTTGCGAACAAGATCCCCATTATACTATGTCACTGCTAGGTCATGACTCATGAGGTGCTTCATTGACACATTGCAGGTACGTTGCGCCAGAGTATGCAAACACTGGACTCTTGAACGAAAAGAGTGACATTTACAGTTTCGGGGTTGTTCTCCTAGAGGCAATTACAGGAAGGGATCCTGTTGACTATGGTCGCCCAGCAAATGAGGTATTGCTAAGTTGGTCAATATCCTTTGCTTATATTGCAAGATGTGATTTAGATTCAAGCATTAAGATGCTTCGGATCTCACTAAATTTGTGTGATGCTCAACGTTGAGTTTTGTTTCTATTAGCATTTGCAATGCTTAGTGTTAGCTTAGAAATGGTTCTGTATATGCAGTTAGTCCCTAATAATTTGGTATGTGGCTGCCTGTGAATCTCATATTCGTGACAAAACATAGCTTTATGTGAATGGCATAGAGACTTATGCTATTCCCTACTCCCTAGATCCGGTATTTGTTTTGTCTGAAGCTTTTGGTCATCTTTCTATACCTTTCGATAAAACATTTTAACATCCTAATACGTGCCTGACTTATGTGATTCGTCATGTAGTATGTTTTCATTGTCAAAACTAAATAACATGTTACGACCGAGCGGACTTTGCTTCAATAATTCTCTAATACAACTTTAGTGATTCGTCATGTAGTATGTTTTCATTGTCTAAATTAATTTGTGCTTATCATTGTTACTTTAACAGTTTCAGCACTTTTACCAGTCCTGGCTTGTGCCAAACAAGAAGGCTTTGTGAAATAATATTGGATGTTTAAATGCCTAATTAAAACCTGGAAGTTGGATCTGATCTTAGGGACTTGGTTTATTCTATTCCTAACAAGAAGGATTTGTGAAATAAAATTGGATGTTTTGTGAAAATAACAGCAGGAAGAATGGCGAAATGAAAAAAAGGAGGATATTCTTAAATAGGTTTAGATTGTATATTATATCATTTGGTATTAAATGAGGATATTTGTGGCTGCTTATATTGTTTAACTACTAGATTTTGCTGCTGTTACTTGATACACCAACTTATTTGGATCTATCTACCTACGAAACATGATGCAACCTGGCTATTCTTGAATAGGAAAAGCTAGTAGCAAATGTGCATTTGTGAATGTCAAGTCGAACGTACAACACCTACTTTTGTGATAAACCTCCTAAAATTTTTTCTTCCATAAATAACCATTTTTAATAAATATATGAATGCAATGCGTAATAACAATATAGCACGACTAGGCTGCAATGTGGGCAGTTTCGTTTGATTTCTTACAGTACATGATGGTCATATAATTTTTAAGACACGTGATTCATATGGTCTTCCAACTGTTTCATTGATTAAGACATGAAATTAATGAAGGCATGGAAGAATATCTTCTACTTTTATAACTGAACAATGATATTCTTTCCATTTACAGGTGAATCTGGTTGACTGGCTGAAAATGATGGTTGCTAGCAGGCGGTCAGAGGAAGTAGTGGATCCCACCATAGAGACACGACCTTCGACGAGAGCTCTTAAACGTGCACTTTTAACAGCTTTGAGGTGTGTGGATCCGGATTCAGAAAAGAGACCAAAGATGGGTCAAGTTGTCCGAATGCTGGAGTCGGATGATCCTATGCCTCGTGGGGTAAGTACTAAATAAAGGGAAATAAAAGAAATTTATTGGTGTTTAGTTCATTCATTGGCAAGCTTGAACTAACCTTTTAAAAGACCTTTTTCGTTTTTGCCTTTAGTTGTATATATTATTACTCGACCTTCATTCTTATCATACTGAAAATAAATATTATCATAAGCAGGACAGACGATCTAGGCACAACCGTGGAGGGAGCACAGAAATGGATTCACAAAGGGACAACTCTGATACAGAGAAGAGTGATAATCCAGATTCCAAACCTAGCAGGAGCAAAGCATCCTCGTCGAAGTGAGCACTCCGCGTTGCTCCCATTACATTTATTTGGCACATCGAATGGACCAGACGACTCCTTCCATTTTTTATATTGCTGACGAATTGGTAACTCAAGGCTCTAAAAGCTTGGATACGCAAGAGCTCAAGAAAGATCTACTTTTCCCCCTTTTTTTTTTTGTTGTAACGGTTTATGATTTATTTGTAGAGAAGGTATTGGGTTTTTTCCTTACTTCTAAATTTATATGTACTTACTGGTGATCTTGACATTGCTGATGTAAGTTTTTAATAGTGTGTACAGTTGTAGCCTTATGAATACAAGCGGAAGTTAAATTTGTGAATGGTAATGTTGATTAGTTATCCAAATTTCGCTAAGAAGCCGGGGGTTAATAGGGGAGGCTCTTTCATGCTCCAATTTTCTTAGACCGTTTAATTGAGCTATACCAGCTAAGCAATGTCATTTCTAGTTACATGCACATACTCTCACTCAATACATTTTGTTGCTCGAATTCTAATACTCGTCAAGCATCGTCATGAATGCCTATAAACAAAGTACGGAAGCATTGTGTAGTTGGAACACAGAAGTGAAACATGAGCATAATTAATTTGCTATTTACTCATTGCACAATATCAATCTTTCTTTGGGCTTCACTTCTGATTTCTTCTCTCAAAACCTTCACATACTACTAATTGCATAACACAATCCCTAAGGGCTCTCAGCGAGTCCTCTAGCCACTTAGGGGATGAATCTCCAAAAATAATAAATGTTAACCTATATTTTGAAATGTGGAATGTATTGTTTCAAAATATTGGAGGTTACTTATAGGAAACTTGGTATGGGATCCCGTAGTATAACAGTGGTTATGGAATGAATGATCTGTTTGAAATTTGGCATTGCCAGAATTGGTGTTGATATCGGAATGGAGTAGTCCTTTCGATTGTAAAAAGACAAAAGGAAGTTTAGATGCTGCCGTTGTTTCTTAGTAATATATGTATCCTGTGTAAGTTTTGCATCCCAGCATTACAGAACATGCGATACCATGCAAGAACATTAACCCAACTGCTGCCATTGGAAACTGGATGCCAAGTGCTGGATTTTTTTTCCTCATTCCAAATGCGACCAAACAAGAAGTATTATCCATCGCTCATCATTTTCTAGAGGTTGAGAAGGCCACACAGGAAGGAAATGTACAAGGTAGCAAGAGGGAGGGGAGGAGACAGGGGGCAAGCTCTTCACAGTCACGACAGAGCAAACTCTGACCACATGGAAGTCGATGGGGCTGCTCCAACATCAGAACTGGGCCATCACCAGGTCGTCCTGGACTCCTGATCCATGCCGTCACGTCAAAAGATCGATCAACATCACAAGCATGGAGCTCGTCGGCGAGGAGGAAGGGTGCCCTCACAGTCCAGGTCCCTCGTTGGCGGCGGCGGCGGCAGCGGCCGAGGTGGAGGGGCGGGACCGGCTGTGCAGCAAGGGGCTCAGGGCCTTGACGACGATGCTCATGTTGGGACGGAACTCCGCCTCGTACTGGACGCACAGGGCAGCCACAGCAGCCATCTAGTAGAAAGTGGAAAGAAATTAACATGCCAATTTGGTAAAAAAAAAAATACGGTAGCATGCAAAATTTGCAGTGACAATTCGTATCATTTCATTTAGGCAACATACTATGCTAAAAATATCCAACGATGACGTGCAATTTAATTTGTGATACCTTGGCAACAGCCTTGGGAGGGAATTCGCCTTCGAGTCTTGGATCCACGCATTGCCTCACCTTGTCTTCACTAAGCCTTGGTGTAGCCTTCATTTATCACAATGTAATTTCTTATTGTTAGCTTCTTATCTTCCTATGTTTATCGCAAACAGAAACAATTCCCATGATGGATGAAAAGGCTCATACCCATGTTACAAGGCTCTGCTGGCCTCGGGGCAGCGTGTGATCGACTGGCTTACGACCGGTTAAAAGCTCCAGCAGCACAACTCCAAAGCTGTAGACGTCGCTCTTTGTGCTAAGCTGTCCAGTCATTGCATATCTGAAAGAAGCCAAGAACCAAAAGGTAAGACAGTAAATTACGTTTTCCAAGCCTAGATGAAGATGAAAGCATATATATATGCATACTCTGGTGCATGGTAACCAAAGGTGCCAAGAACACGAGTGGAGTGAAGGCGCGCAGCCATGTCAGGGGACTGGTTGGAGACATCAAAGTCGCCGATCTTCGCGATGTCGTTGTCAAAGAGCAGCACATTGCTGGATTTGATGTCGCGGTGGACGACGCGAGGCTCCGCCTTCTCGTGGAGGAACTCGAGCCCTTTTGCGGCACTCACGGCGATCCTCACGCGCTGCATCCATGACAGGGTTGGCCCTGGTTGGGCACCCTTGACACCCTTTTTCCCTGTGATCATGAACCAGGCACGTATAAGCTCCACTCAGCAAGCATAAACGGGCTTACAGGGACAGGTTGATGCATTCATAAGAAATCACAGTGCAAAACTCTGAGAGTCGATGAACGAAAATAGAAGGCTTTCTCAGTACCGTGGAGGATATCATGCAGTGAGCCTCTTGGCGCGTACTCATAAGCAAGAACGCGGATGTTCCCTTCGGCGCAGTATCCGAGGAGCTGGAGAACATTCTCATGCTTCATTCTTGAGACAGCCGACACCTGCAGAATAAATGACAAATGAGTGAAACAGAGCAGCTGGGGCACCTGAATGAGAAATCACTGTATAGAGAAGGAAGGGTGGCCAGAACCTGTGCAAGGAATTCATTATCAGGCTGCTTACTGGAGTCAAGCCTCTTCACCGCAGACTTGTTGCCGTCTTTCAGCACACCAAAGTAGACTCTGGCATATGATCCCTCTCCGATAAGAGCATCGCTGCTGAAGTTCCTTGTAATTTCCTTTAGATCTTCCAGGGGAATGGCCGGTACTGCAATCGGCTGAGCTCTGACTGTGGGCATTGCATAGGGTTGGGCTTGGGGCCGGCTTGATCCGTAGTTACCACCTGCATTGGGAAGAATTGACATAAGGATTCCAATAAGGTAAGCTGCTCCAGAGTAGGCAGTTAGCGCAACAAAGGCACATTCTGAAAAATAAAGTACAATTTAGGTCCCCACTTCAAGATCGAATATAATGTGGTTGTTAAGGGGCACAAGATTGTTATGACACAGGGTGCAACTAAACCCCAAGTACCACGGTCCCATATAGGTGGCAGTCACACTGCAGAATTGGTGCAACAAGAAGTCTGATCAGCTATAATCATCACTTCTCCCTTATCTTTTTGTTTTCTTTATGAATCGACATTTCGGGAGGAAAGAGGTGAAAGCTATCTCATTCCCAAGAATGGATCAAACTATGTTAACTACAACGACCTTTCTAAGACAGAAAAGTAAACATTTAGGGGACGAAAAAGACAATCATTTATATAATTCTACTTGCATGAAGCTCGGAACAGAGTAACATTATCTAGCTAGCAAAAAAAGGAATATTAAATTTGTAACAGTTGTTAAGCAGATGACTTCTACTAAATAAAATTTGTTGACAAAAAGATGAATGCAATGAGGACAAAAAAAATTTGATATCACAGAAATATCAATCCGTTCTAACTACCACTCCTCACCTATTTATTATTTTTTCTATTTAATTGGAAAAGTCTAGGAAAATCATAAGAATACTATAGTAGGAAGTAATTGTGCTTTGATGCATCGAGAAAAATTTACAGTTACAGCGAACAAGTATTCATTGGAGGAGGACAAATAGACAGAACTGTTTGATCACAGATTGAAATAGTTCAACACACTTTGTGGAATCTGGACTAATCATTGCAAGGCAACAGTGGTGCAAAAGGTGATAATAAAAAAGAGAACAGGAAGGAGGAACTGGCAACCTTGAGTAGGAATAGGAACATAGGGATCGTCGTTCTTCTTCCTCCTGCCAACATCATCGTCGTCGGCCACACAGCAGCAAGAAAAGCACCCCATCTCGCCCCTTGACCTTCAAAGACACATCCACAACACACATTTCCACATCACTCGTTATCGAATAAAACCGCATGGCACATTTGTATCTTGCATCTCTACTCATAATAACGTCTCGACGTTAAAAACAACTGATTTCATAACGGTTCCAGACAATCAATATTTGTCAGATGCAGAATTTGCATCTTGGCTGGAGAACCAAAACAGAGACGGTCCATGCAAACTCAGGGAGAGAGGATCGGCACCAACAATATAATGAAATTAATAGCAATTGCCATACGAATATGCGATGAATCACACCATCATCAATCACTGAAAAAACAGGAAGGAGAAAATCGATGAAACAGGGGACTCGTTCTCCGGCAACTTCCATTTCACCCGTCCAAGAACGGACGGTTACCATCTAATGTCCCGGCGAGATCGAGGAACGGTTCCCCCAAAGCCGATGGCTACAAACCGGACCAACCAAATCTTGGAGGAAAGGAGCGAATAAATTCGGACATAGTTCATCATTTCACCACCCGAGATTAAAGCATTCTTCAAATAAAGAAGTTTCGATAATAAAGAGAGGAAATACGCACCTGTCGCCTTCAAAACTCTGGATCGAATCGAACCGGATCAAGAACAATGCGATCCGAAGGGATGGGTCGATGGACGGAGGATTGGACAGGAAGAGGGAAAGAGGAGGGAGGGGACGAAGGAGGAGCACGGCGCGGTGTTGGTCGACGCCGCCCTTCCCCTTCTCCCCGCTCGGAAGAATGTTCTTTCTGCCTGGCCTGGTGTACTTGTGGCCTCGTCCCGGCCGTTTCCTCCGGTTTTATTATTCCACCGTCCTCGCCTTCCACCACCGCTCGCCAATTGGAAACCAACCCTGCCTGCCCGCTCTTGCTATTCTTGCCATGTATGACCTGGCGCCACGCACCTGTACATGCTACTGCTGATCTGGCGACATGTTGGCTTTCCTGTGCAATGTTTTACAGCGGACAATGCATAGGCCTCTCCCAATGTGTACGATAAATGTGCACATTAACATTTTCATTCATGTTTCTTTTTTCATGCTGCTGATATTCATAGATAACTATTTCTTATGTTGCTCATTTAGCCTGTTCGGCTGGCAGCCTGCTGCGATGCAGCAGCTACAGTGTTCCAGTTATTTCTTTAGCAGCCGCTACAGTGTTCGCAGTTATTTCTTCAGCAGCCGCTACAGTAAAACAGCTGCAAAACAGCCTGCCGAACAGGCTGATTATTCCTTGGTTAGGTTTCACGATTTTTAAGCAACCACACTAGCAATCCAACCGTTTTCTCTCGTCTCACTTTGGCAGGAAACGGTTTTTCCCTACAACGGAGCATAATTCGGGCCCACCTGATTCGCGCGTGTCCGGCAGTAGAGCAAGTACCGGACCACTCCCGACATCCTGCAACGGTCTTTTTTTTAAAAAAAAAAAAAACTCTCTCCCACAAACTTTTCATATTTAGGGAGTTTTTTTTAACCTTTTTCTCAAAACTTGTTTTGGTACCTTTGATATAACTTTCACATAAGTATTATGCTCTCTAACTCCTTTGGTACCTCTTTGAAAAAGAGTTTTTGTCCCGTGTCCTTGAAGCACCCATTCTTGTCTCTTTAGTTAGGCAATGAAGTTAGAAAGCTATACTACGATGTTAGGCTTTGCTTGCAATTTGTGTGACCTTGTTTCAAAAGTAGCTACACATGTATACCAGATCTAGTCGCTTGTAATTTCTATTATGCGTCTGTAAATCCTTGAAGCTACCTCTCTCGTTTTCTCATTAATTACACGAAACATAATTTGAGCCCGGACAACATGCAATTAACTAGTTGTGGTGTGGCTTTGCACCTCCATTGGGATGATGTGGCACTTCATGGAGAGCGATTTTCAACTATATTATATTCATTTTCTGCCCACATTATAGATCCTTGTTCTACATTCATTTAATGTTACTTCGTATATTTTGTTGCAACACTAAGTTATTTTTGAAGCTATGGGTTCTCTGAAATTCATGAGGTTAAAAAGTAATTCAAATATTTAGGACGGTCACATTTTTTTCTTTGCTTGAAAATTATGAATTTGTTTCAAGCATATAGCTCCTTCAAACAAATGGTAGTTTCACAACGGTCAAGTAAAGTTCTTCTCCAAACTTGTCTACATAAACAGATGTATTTCGTTAGAAGTTGCAAGTACAATGTATAGAACGCTTGCATGAGCTGTCTAATTAAATAGTTAGCACTAACTCGTAAAGATGGAGTTGAATTTTGAGCAAGATCGTTTTATAGGAAAAGCATAGAGCGGAAAATGTCGCCTCTGAAAGTTCATGTATAGAATAATCACAATGATTTTAATTTCTTGCATTGAGAAACACTTATTGGATGTCTTGATGCCTTCCTCGTTATTGCAAGATTAAACCAGCAAAATGTTCTTCTCAGCGTCATTTCTTAAAGCTATACATGCAGGGTTTCTGTTTGTGCTTGTTCATCAGATAGATTTGGTCATTTTGGTATTGAAGGATGATGAATATATTACAAATGCAGCATCTAAAAGTCGAATTGATTAACTTATTGGACCCAGCCGTGTTGATAGACTTTGGCTTGTACCTAGTTGTCCTCGACCGCTTCAAGAAGGTTATTTAAAGTTGATAGAAGAAACGTCCGCCTCGTTGACCCCTGACGCAATGAAACATTAGCAAGCCATTTTGATAGTCTTAGGTCAAAGAAATCATATTAAAATCATAGCAAGAAAATTCATGGCTAATTGAAATGTGTATTTAGGAGGGACAGTTATATATCCATTCAAATACACTACTAGACTGAGTTGTAAAATGACTGCACCTTCAATCATATGTGCACTAAATTTGAAAATCCAAATGGAATTTCTTGCACGGGCTACGCTGAAACAGATGGTTGTTAGATGCGGCATAATCAGTAGTAATATTATGGGCAGAGGACTCTACCTAAAACGAACAAGTAAACATACATTGTGCTCTGCACGTAGTTTGGGGTTAAGGCATCACATTAGTAGTGTTGGCTTATCGTTCATGGCAAGAAGGCAATACACGATATAAAAAATAGCCACCTTCCCAAGAGGATCGATAAGTAAAATCAACAGGAGATATTAGATGTTGCTAATTAATTTGATGGGTAAGGTCAATTAGGTGGGTGTGAGAAGAGAAAATTTCAACACCTGCTTTTTCTATCTTGTTAATTGGATGAATTCTTGTGCCTCTCCTATGTATATACTTTCATGATCATAATTAGAGAGGCACAAATGCATAATTGTACTCATCAAAAGTTAAACTAAAATGCATGGAAATATTCAGCTCTCATGACGTTGCTTCCAAAGTGAAGTGCTATCTGTGAAACGACTAAGGCCGATGCATGATCAACAAGTCAAATTCCTTAGGCTAGATGGATGCGCATTTTTGGTGTTCATTAGTGCAGCCGTTTGCATGGTTCATTCAATAGCGGGTTGCTTGCCTTTGCATCTGGCAAAGCATTGCTAGACAGATAGCGATGGTGAGGTGACCTTCCTTGCAAGATAATTACATGACCTATAGCTACCTCATCTTTGCAGTACCCGTATGGATTGCTACGTACTCTACTTTAGGGGTGAAAACAGGACAGATAATCCGATTGATCGAGTGCTGAATCCGCACAAAATCAATATGGGCAAATATGCATCAATAATTATCCGATGCTATCCGTGTCTGAATCCGAGTCCGAAAAATAAACAGCGGGATAAGATACGGTACGATTGGTATTCGTCCCGAATCCGAATATCATGTGATATGAGGAAGTTTATAACGGTTATAGACCAAATATTATGGTCTAAAATTGAGAGATTAACTTAAATAAGAGTCAAAATGATCTTGATCATGTATATCAATGGTTAATATGTCCTTTCTCACACTAATTGCTTCTCTATCTTTTGATTCTTTATTCTTGCAAACTATTTGCTAGTTTTCAGTTGAATGAGATTTCCTATATCTCTATCACATTTTCAAAACAATAAAAACATACTGCTGGAACAATAACAGTGCATTGGTGGAACAATGAAACTGTTCTGCTGGAACAATTAGTTCTTAGGTGGAACAATTTCGTTTTTCCAAAGATTTTCTTTTTTTTTCACAAGTGAATGAAAAATTTGGGTGGTTGGATCAAAATCCAATGACTAAAAAAAGTGACTGAGAGATTAGCAAAATCTCAATCACATGAGAAGGAGACACCTCCATATAATAATATCCGTGTCCGACTCCGAGTCCGAACAAAAAATATAGGACATGGTATGGAATGTAGAAATAATTATCCTGTAGTATCATGCTCCGACTTCATATTCGAGTAAAAAAATGTAATATATGACTAGGTGAATTCCCCGCGCGTTGCTGCGGGAATTTAGGAAATAATACAGTGAATGGCGGATGAACGAAACAAATGGGACTGATTGTGAGATAAAGATGGTTAAAAATAGCAGGTGTGATACTAATTTTGCCAATAACCAAGTTTTCTCATAAAGAAGCTGCCTAAAGGTCACAAATTTGATATGATGAGACTTTTACCGAAGATAAAAGAACATCTGCCATACAACCAATGAACACTAACTTCATGGCACCCAATCATGTATGCTGAACTTGCATGTTGGTACGTCAGAAATACCATCAGTTTGTATGATTCTGTATATGATGAATGTGTAGACTGATGCAAATGCTCTGGACATGAAACCGAGTTGAGAAATGACTGGGATAGCAAACTGAAGTCGCTTTGGATTCAGACGTAACCCACCTCACGAAATCTTGGCTGTCCTGCACATGCTGTCGGCCGATTTCGTCGCCCATGCATAGGCGATAAAATGAACTGCGGTGCTGCAGGGGCGTACGTGGGTGAGACAAAGTTCAATGAGAGCATCAAACATCATTGCCGGGATATGGAAATATTACATAAGCATATTAGTAGCATTGACTGGCGCGGGCAAGGGCGTCGATCCGAACAGCTAGCCTCTGAAAATGACTGGCTGCACTTGAGTTAGCTACCTTAGGAGAATATTAGTAAATTGTCAATTTGTACAGAGTGGTGAGAGGATAGAACACCCGGACAATTGGCCGAGAAATCGAAAGAATCAAACATCATTGCCGGGATATGGAAATATTACATAAGCAGACGTATGAGCAGCGTAGGAGCTAAATCAAAACAAAAGGTGCATATGATGTTCCAGCGAACATCACCTGAGAGGCAGTGGTGGTTGAAGACAAACACTGCAGACGGAATTGCATATGGACGGCCGCGCATAGAGAAACATGGCTGCATTAGTAGCATCAAGTTCGTAGCAACCCGGCGGCAATGACACAGAAGGTGGAATCGTCCGTCGCTTTGTTATGTAGGAGCGGACTTGGGAGGAGAGCGGAGAGCATGATTGCTCAGTGTGGGAGTTTCCGCAGACCTCTCCCCTTCGGCAGTTTCTGGTAGCTTTACGTTGGTGGGTGATTGTCATTCAGTTCAGCAGCAAGGAAATAAAGAGAGTCGTGTGAGGAAGGAAATATATTGGATGGAAGCCGGAGAGTCACAAACGGAAAGGCTGATGTACAGCGGCCAGGATGCAATGCAGAGCATGATCTAACGGGCCAAGTTTGTTTTATGACGTGGAAGCATGAGCATCCAGCTTTATAGCAATAAATGAATATTAGTGAGTTGCTTCTATATAGTATATATAGATACGGGATAGGCACTAATGTCTATATCTGATCTCTGGTCCGTTTCACACCTACTCTACATGACCAGTACTACGACCCAGGTTCATAAACTTTGTGTAGGTAACGTATGTGCGACATGGTTTTCATTAGGCGAGGTGATCGTGATTAGACACCACACTTGGTAGCAGCACCAGTGTTACGTTTGTTGATCCAACAGATATATGTACACATAGTCCCTTGGATTCAAAGTATGAGTTGTTTATAACAGGACACAGTCCAGTGACACTTTACTAGAACCTGCAAATTAAGTGCCCGTTTGGCATACAGAATTCAACTCTGAAATCGTGGAAATGGAGTTGGTCTGGTCGAATTATGTTGTTTGGTCGTCGACCAGGGGTGCAGGAGGAGGAAGAGGAGGAGAGGAATATGGCGTCACATAATCATGACCTTTGGGGCAAAAAAAATGAAACCTTCTGCAACCGGAATGATGCTATATTAACTTGGTAACATTTTGGAAGATTGAGTTTTGCACGACAACTTTCGTCTTCTATCCAATATGCATGCTACACTTTCTCTGTATCCATCTTTGGTGACTGTTAATCATAGTAGCCTCTGATGACTGTATCCAACTTTTTCAAACAATGCCTCATAAGTCATAAGTCAAAACCACATTTTTTTTTTTGCGACTAACCATTCACCTGGTTGTGTGTCAAGACAATGCACTAATTAATTAAAGAAATCAAACTTATACCTAAACACGTGAACAATCTTTATGCTTTGTGTAGTCGGGCCAAGAAGATTTTGAAATTTCAGAAGAAAGATTAGAGGTTACAACTTACAAGGAAAATGGACTTTTCGAATCTTGTATCAAAAGAAAAATTGTAGTCGGGACAATCATTATGCTTTGCCTTCGTACAGAGAACTAATCTTTACTGAAAAAAATCTCAAAGCCTTATCAAATCTTTTGATTTTTTTTCAAAAACTTGAAGGTTTTCAAATCAAATGACTAATTGTACCGTTACTTTGTGGACGTCACCAGGAACAAAGAAATATCTGTTCGTTATCTCCTTCCTGTCTTCACATCATCCCCGCCACCGCTACCACACCACTTCCCGCCATGCCTCCGCCGCCGCCATCACAGCGGCCAGCTTCCTCCCGCGCCGGCCGCGCCAACCTCTTCTCTTCCCCGCCGCCTCCCCTCCCCAACCGCCACAACCCCCAGCACCGGTCCGTCCCCCTCCCGCCCTTCCCCACTCGCCGCCGCTATCCCAAGAACCACGACGAGCAGCCTTCCCATGGACGGCAACAGACAGGCCCCGCTCCAAGACCCCGCACCACTACCAACCCCGCCTTCCGCACGGCCCACCTCCGCACCTCGTATCGCAAGCCCGTGCCTCCGGTCGCGGCCGCCGGCGAGGGCGAGGCGCTCCTCGCCGCGGACCCCACGGACGCCGCCGAGGGGCGCGCCGTCGTCGTGGGCCCCACGGGCCTCTCCTTCCGCCTCCCCGGCGCGCCGTTCGACTTCCAGTTCAGCTACTCCGAGGCGCCCCGCGCGCCGCCGCTGGCCATCCGGGAGCCCGCGTTCCTGCCCTTCGCGCCGCCGACCATGCCGCGGCCGTGGACGGGCAAGGCGCCGCTGCTGACCAAGGAGGAGAAGGCGCGGCGCCGCGGCGTGCGGCTGCACACGCCGCTGGGGCAGGAGCCGCCGCCGACGGTGAGCGCGCACGGGATCATGATGGAGGTGAGGGGGAGGAGGCAGATGGACCTGGCCAAGGTGAGCCCCGGCGACGGCAGGGCCCGCGAGGAGGTGCTCGGGGAGCCGCTCACCCGCGCCGAGGTGCGCGCGCTCGTCAAGCCCCACATATCGCACAACCGGCAGCTCAACATTGGTAACGCCTCCACTACCATTGCTGTATTCGTCATCAAGACATTGCGATCAAACTGGAAATTGCCAGTGTGGAGTGTAGTGGGAGTAGGACAATGCTCAAAATATGGAGTATTTGAGGATAGAATACATATTCCAGTGACAGTGATGCAACAATTGCGTTTTCTGGTTTTGGTTTAGATTATGTGAAACATGTCGAAAATGTGATCCAATGGTTCACGAATGCCTGAAATAGCTTGCTGATCTTCTAGATTTATCTACTACCTCAACTGGAAAGCACTGTTGCTTGTTAGAAACGGTGACAAATGTTGTGCAGCATACATGACACCCATTCCTTACCTTCTACCTACCTGACCTTCCTACTCTGCTCCTAGATCCACTGAACATGGCATACTTGATGCATAATTAAAAAATTAGTGTCTGCAGATCGATATGTAATTTTTAATCTTCTGACTTTGATTTGGAACTTGACGCTTGATGAAGAATTCACTTCCTTGGACATCATGCAGAAGAATCCTATGGATTCCATAAAAATGCTGATACTCTGAAGCAAAATAATGCTAATCCTTTGCTCAAATAGTTCTATTTACCTTGAATATAGAATGCACGGTAACATCCCTTTTGGTCACTGTAGTAGTGTCTAGTATCCAGCAGAGGCCAGCATTATTTAAGCACCTCTTGTGGTTGTTTTATAATCTGCGTAATAAATATGAAATGAAACTCCTGACAGTTAAAATTTTAAGTTGAGCCAGAACAAGCGTTCTAAACAAGCCTGAAAAGGCTACTAACACTGAACCGGTAGAAGCCTTTATTAAAAGATGCGGTCATTGGGAGATTAAGATTTTGTTTTGCTTGCGAACGGAAATCTTTCAACTGCTGAACATATTCCACAGCTAAAAATAGAGGTTTTCGTGGAAACTTTGCAGTAACTATACTTCATTTACAGGGACTTGCATTGTGAAAGATGCTTACACGATTTCTTGTATCATGTGACAGTAGGAGTATGCTACAATTGAGTAGTTTAAATCTTTTAATGTATCTCCATTACCTGCAAATGAAGAATCAAATAGTTAGGTAGAGGTGTTTTGTAACATTTGGTCTGCAAGCTTCTGAAGGAAATATCTAGATGGAAGGCAAAGGTAATACTAGAGGTGGAATCTGACATTGTTACAACAACTTACTACTAACAATTAACCATTGATTAGTTTCATTTCAGTTGAAGTATCAAAACATCACATTTACTCTTGAAGCTTTACTCAACTTGCTATTTTCCATGATAAGATTATCCAAAGCTAAATCTCATTGTTGATGGATATCAATTTCCTGTAGGAAGGGATGGATTGACCCACAACATGTTAGAAATGATACATTGTCACTGGAGGCATCAGGAAATCTGCAAAGTTCGATGCCGAGGCGTTCCAACTGTTGATATGAACAATCTCTGCTATCACCTAGAGGTATCTTTTGTTGTCTGTAACTTTATATGAGTTTGCAAATCTGCATTCACATGTGCAATCTTGAATCATAGGCAGCTAGACATGCTGCTGCTAGATACGAAGCTAAATTGACTTGATATCATCTTTTTTTTTTTTGAACAATCTAGACTGAAAATTTTTGAATGTGAACTTCACATCCATAAGATGGTATCCATTAGACTTCAGTATCGTTTTCTCGAAAACGCAGGAGAGCTGCGCTTCATTATATTAAGAAGAAAGTGGGATAAGAGCCCGATACACTACACGCCACACCCCAAAGTAAAAAAGATTGCATTCACGTCCTTTAACAACTAAGGAGCGACCCATTCATGCAACGCCCTTATTCACTCGGCAGGTGGGCACTCACGAAGGATATCCCTCACGCCCCTGCCATCGACCATAACGACGTTCCTCCCCCGCTGTAATGCTGGGAGACGCTCCATGCCTCCATCAAAGACACACCGGTTTTGGTGCTTCCAAATTGTCCAAGCTCCAAGGATACGAATGAATTAGACTTCAGTGTCACAGTTGAGAATCAAAAAGATGCAGCACGTTCGTTTATATTTTGTTTCCAACTTGCATAATGACTTATAAGTAATCCCTGAATGTAATGCTGCACTAAGAATTATTTGCAACTATCTTCCATGCAACAAAAGGTAAATTCCATAATATTTGGCCTTTTTTCATTAATGAAAGGATTATATGTTATTCTCTTCTTTGTTCATGTAATGTAAGAGGCTAAGACAGTAGTAGCAAAATGCATACAACGGATGTGCTAATGAAACACACTTACATATTTTGTTAGATCCGTGTCCGAGTTCATGACTCTTGAAAAGGTTCTATACTTGTTAGTATCACATGGAACAAGAACTCCGTTGTTATGTATGTTTTTGTATTTTTCTGATCCAACAAGATAAGCATCTAGACTTATATTACACTTGTGCAGGAAAAATCAGGTGGAAAGGTCATTCATCGAGTTGGTGGTGTTGTTTTTCTATATCGAGGAAGAAATTACGACCCACGCACTCGTCCTCGGTATCCACTAATGCTTTGGAAACCCGCTACTCCTGTTTATCCAAAACTCATACAGGAGGCTCCAGAAGGACTTACAAAAGAAGAAGCAGATGAAATGAGAAAGAAGGGGCGTGATCTGCTTCCAATTTGTAAATTAGGTATGAATATATTGGTTATTGGACTTTTATTCGACACAAATGTCCAAGTTCCCAGGCCAGGGTTAACCCCATACTCGATGGTTCTAAGACACCTTATTAGGTTTGGTCTATTTTGTTTCCTGTGGTTTCATTTTTGTGGTATACATATAAAACGAAGTAGGAAAGGCCGTTGCCTTGTGGTTACCGAATCTTGTTCAGCTCCATGCCTTTTAAACCTAACTCAACAACGTCTATACAGATTTAACTGTCAAGGATGGGCCTTCCACACCTGGTTCCTTGTTTTGTTGTTATCTTCTATCCATATTTACGATTTTGTAGCAAACATGTGGAATATGGCTACCGACTAATGTAAGACTTGTATTCGACCTGTATGTTGTATTTTGATGGTAAGCAGGGATCATCTTCTAGATGCACATGTGCTACTGTACATGTGTGATACAAGATTAAAGATGTTATTTGCTTCATACTCTGTTGAAGGAGACATTGAAATAAACCCATGCTATCGCTGATGTACTTATCTTGTACTCCCTTATCTTGTAGCAAAAAATGGAATATATATCAGTCTTGTCAAGGATGTTCGTGATGCTTTTGAAGCAAATGAGATGGCCAAGATTGACTGTGAGGGGTTGAATCCCAGTGACTACAAAAAGATAGGAGCAAAACTAAGGGTACTCTTCATCGCCATGAATTTCTCTGTTTTCATATCGTTACAAATAATGGAAATTAATCCGGTGTATATCGTCTTCTTGGTGCTAAAATTGCTTGCTCTATGTATGCAGGATCTTGTTCCTTGTATCCTTTTATCATTTGATAACGAGCAGATACTAATGTATAGAGGAAAAGAATGGAAGTCCAGATACTCAAAGCCTCTGACCCTTGTTCCAAAAGTTCCAAAGAAAAATCTGGCAATGTCATCTGATGTGAGTACGTCAGGTATGTATATGAAATCTCCAGAAACAAGTCACTTGTATGACGATTATATTTCTTAGATTCTGCTATTTAATCAGTACTCCCTGATGTTTGTTGCGTGGAAGTAGTTGCCTTCTCACTTCCGACTTGTCCAAGTCCAATTTCTCCAGTTATCCTTTTTTTTGTTGGGAACAATTTCTCCAGTTATCTGGTGCTTTTCATCTGCCATGAATTAACAAAGCAATGCTAACTGTTTACAGATTCAGATGAAGCCACCAATGACAACGCTCAAGTTGCAATAAGAGAAGTATTGGGACCCAAAATGTTTAAATTATGGAAGAGTGCAGTGGATTCATCTTTGGCATTGCTGCTGGATGATGCTGAAGCAAAGGATCTTACACCTGATTCACTTCTTACAAGAGTCGAGGAATTCAGCATTACATCTCAAGCTGTAGAACACTCCTTTCCAGCTCTGCTTGTGACCAACGTTGAGGGGAATCCTGAAGTTCTAAGCGACGATGAATCTGAAACAAGCGGGATTGGAAACCAAGATCAGTTTGAGCAACCACCTAATCTAAGCGACGATGAACACTTTGAATTTGACATGCTTAAACGCTTGGAGTCGTCAGCGCCATTGGGATCACTACCGATTGACGCTATGATAGAACAGCTGAACGGTGAGTGAAATATGACCTGCAGTTTAGGCCAGTGAGGCAAGGGATGGCAGGATGGGCATTTTCTCAATGTATATTCAGTTTCAGCCTTTGACCAACCACTGTCCGATGGAATCGTGTTAGCTGAGGATTTTCAACAATTTGCCACCGGACATGTTGTAAAGAACTACTCCCTCCAAATTTTTTTATGGTCGCTAGGAAGGCGTTTAGTTCAAATTAGAGCTAAGTGTTTGCCCTAACGACTATAAAAAATGATCAGAGGTAGTAAAGGTAGTCTGCAGCTTCACCATTTTGTATACAAAACTGATCACATATATTTTCTCATAACAGATAAATAAGGAAGCGTGATCGTTGCAACTGTGCATATATACTACCATGTTGTGCAATGGGTAAATTGCTGCACAGGCTAGCAGCCTGTACAGACCTACAGGTAGACTTTACGGGCGTTTTAGATTTTTCCCTTTTTCAACCAAGGAATTGTTTTACTATCCAGTGAAGAAATCTTGCAGAACTCGGAAAGATAATTTCGTGTACTGCCTTAATCAAATTGAATTAAGATCCCCTTTCTTGTCGCCTTGGTGTCCGGTTTACCAGTCATGCACCATGGGAATGCTTGGAACTATATATAGTTATAAGATGCTCTGGAAGTTTAACCACAGGAAATTTTACTGAAATCTCTCGTTACCAAGAGTTCAAATCCACAAAGCAGTCATCAGAAAGAAAAGAAAAGAAAAGAAACTAATGGTAGCCTTTTATATTTAAAAAAAGGAACATAAATATTCAAACAGGGCTTACGCTCTTGTAGCATGCAAATCCTACGTCTGGCGCACGAACACAAACTCCTTGCTCTGTTTGGTCTCCTCTGACTTTGAGACCCCGGTTCTCTCTGTTGTCACGCGTTGCAGGCTCTCCGGAACGGAACGAAACGAAAGATGCTGGCTGCAGACTCGGACAGACGGAGTTGAGCTGCACTCGCAGTCAAGTCACGAGTCAACACCAGTGCCCGACGCCGGCCGGGTGTGCGTCCTCGTGTTGACATTGCTCAATTTGCTCTGCATGTGGCCGCCTTTCCGGGTTAGTTCAGCACCCCACCAACCGACGCACTAGCGTGCTTGCTTTTCCGTTCCTGCTGCTTCTGTTCTTCTTCCTCGTCATGTCGTCATCGTGGCCAGGAACGTTTTCCCTGTGCTTCGCACGAAGCGCTGCCTTTCTTTCATGCGAATTGCTGCACCACGTGTGCCAGGTACGCGAAGTGGCGTCGGCATCTTCCTACTAGCTACTACGGAGAACGAGTTGTCATCCTGTGGAATTTCGGCAGCAGTTGGTTTACTTTGATCTGTTGTGAACCAAGAAAGATGCCTACCGAAACCCCCAATTAGGTTCAGACGTTTCCTCAAAAAAAAAAAAAGTTTCAGAAGTGGTACTCCACCAAGAAGAGGGGAACTTTCCACTAAAAACTAGACTTAAAGCTGTTTTATTTGTTAAATTTTTTTTTTTTTGCAAATAGTTGTCAGACTAGCTAGATGCATAACCTGGTACGAACTTTTCTAACTCTGAGGAGCCGTTTGGCACGTCTTAGTGGCTTATGCCTCACCGGCTTATCTCCTTTCTCGTACTGTAGCTACAGTGAAAACATTGTTCAACAGAGGCATAAGCCAAAATAAGCCATTAGGCTTTTTTCTGGCTTATGAGATGATGCAATAGTGAAAATACTGTAGCAAAGTACACAAGCCAAAATGCAACAAAGCTGCGCCAAACGGGCTCACAGAATGTCCCTAAAGTGTGATTGTGATAGTCACACATTCATCCATTTTATATCACAATCCATATTAACAGACATAACTGCTAGGATGGTGCAAAAGGGGACGTCCTTGATAATTATGTTGTTAGAATTAATTTTGCTTCATATTAATAACATGATATCATCTTTTCTTAGTATATCATTCCCACTTGGCACTTTTGTATCTTGCAGAATTCATGAATTCTACATAAACTTCTCACTACTAAATATAATGTTACTTTGTGAAAAAGTAAATCAACTAGAGAAACAAGGCAAGAAGCCAATTGTAATGGTTGGAGTACATAGGGTTCTAGGTTGCTTGACATGTTAGAAGTATATGAATAATCATCGAAACTGTTTTTGTTTTACTTATGCGTAGGCTTGATAAAAGGGCTCGGCCCACGGGCCGTTTCACAAGCTAAATCAGCCTTACTACATGTTAAATAAAACATAAATAAAAATTTGGCTTTATCATACTCCAATCTCACACCTAGTTCATTTTATATGGTCTGTTATAAGATCTACTTGTGCCATGTGGGCCCCAAATTATATGTATAGAAGTTTTCTTACAACATGTGCTTGCTGAAAGGCAACTTGCTACTGCATCACTCATTCAATTTGAGCTCACCAGCTTTAGTTTCGACATAAGTATTTTGGTTTCAATTCAGAGTTTAAACAAGAAGAACCCAACCTTAAGATTTGGATAGAAACTTGAGAACGTTGGGGTACATATCCAGAGACAAGAAATAATGGGTATCAGCACATAATATGCAGGTGGGAAATTTGAGATAAATCAGAATTTTGAACCCAAATCATTATGGAAATTCACTCTCAAAATCCTGATATTTACACCAAGACCCTTCTTTTGAACACATGAATGTGACGGGAATTTCATAAGGAAAAAATTTAGGATTCTCGCGGTCGGGCCTCAACACCTATCTTTTGTATAGATTTTGATCAATTTTGTAGTGCTTGGTCCCTACTATAAAAGAAAATCAACTCATAGATTACATGCTTGGCCTGCTATAGAAGATACTCAACTCATATATGTTTGCACTTCCGCCCCCCCCCCCCCCCCCCCCCCCCCCCCCCCCGATATTCAAATCCCGCCTCCGCAGCTCTTTTTTTTCTTCCTCTCTTACATAAGTCAGATATTTTTTTAGGGGCAAGCAAGGTACGTATATTCCCTAGCGTTATGGAAGGTAGTAGATATTTTCCCGTCTTAGCACTAGAATACGGTTTTTGTACCAGGCACGACAATCATGTTTGTATTTGTTTTGAGAGTAAATCAACCCCATGAGAAAATAAAAACAATTATGAGGTTGAGCAGTTGGACATGGACCTACGGAAAAAAATTCCCTGCGGACGGTTCATAAAACGTAGTTGTGCGGCCCCGCTCCCGATTTCTGCCACGTAGTCGCCAACTACCATCCTACGTCTGCAACCATTCGGCTCCCGCACGTCCTCGCGGCGCATGGCTGCCATCAGCGACACCCACGGCTCGGCTCCCACGCGGCAGCTCGCCTTCTCTTGGCTCTTCTTCCTCGTTTGCTGCGGCCTACGCCTCCCTCTTCTACCACCACCGCCGCCGGGAGCGTCCGCCGGCCGGTCTTCTGCTTTCTCAGGTTGCTGGACGTAGCGGCCTCCACTTCGCAGTCTTCGCATACAAGCTTCCTCGACGGCGAGCTCACACACTTGAGGTGCTCGATGGCTGCTCTGCTCGCTCGATCCGTGGCCGCGGAGGGGAAGGCGTGGTCTTGCATGGCGGCCGAGGCCTCGGCGGTGGAGATGCTGCCTCGATTTTCTTGACAATTAATGTGTTTTGCTCTGCAATGTTTCACTAGTTCACGTGGAGCGAGCAGCCGTCGAGGGATCGAGCTTGGATGCGGCGGCGAAACCACGGCGGATCGAGCTCGCGCGGGCAGCGGAGACGGATGGAACTCGCACAACCGGCGGCGGTGGCTGATTGAGCTCTCAGCCATCTTTTACTGAAACGCGTCGAGGGTCCGAGGTCCGAGCCGTGCGCATCGCTGAGAGCTGAGCCGTGCGCGGAATCACCTGAAACCAAGCCAATCGCTGCTCCCGTAGTCCCGTTGGAGCCCCCACAATGTCCACGCGTCGACCATCTAGGAAGGGGCCGCATTCCAGCGCTTTGCGGACGGTTCCCAGAGAATTTTTTTCCTGGACCTACAGCTGGAACTAATGAGTGAGCTCATCGCGGGGTAGGCATGGCGCGGTGGTGGTGCCACGGCTCGGTGGAATCAACACGCCACCACCCCAGCGGCTAGACAAAAGTCGTCGTCGTCTGGATCCATTGCCGCCTTGCCGGCTTCTTGGCTCTCGAAGTCTTTGCAAAGCTGACTGTTTTTGACCAGCCACGATTTTGTGACGAACCAGTTCGTTTTAAGTGCCTATCTTGACACGTAAAATCACG
The DNA here is from genome assembly GCA_012490785.1 of Eragrostis nindensis. Classification (NCBI taxonomy): domain Eukaryota; kingdom Viridiplantae; phylum Streptophyta; class Magnoliopsida; order Poales; family Poaceae; genus Eragrostis; species Eragrostis nindensis. The sequence continues at coordinate 898,393 of JAAXCT010000055.1, forward strand.
AAGGGAGGTGCCGTCTTCTCCTTCAGTAGTTGACCACGATTTAAAACCGACATTACAGAGAGTGTGGTCTTGCCAACTTTTTCACACACCAAGCAGTGCAATTTAATATGGAAAGCAACACGAGTTAGATCGAACCAAAACTGTTCATGGATATTTACTAGTAGATCCGATCAGGATCGGCCGCCCATCCCATGAACTGACGCGAGAGCAGCCACTGGCGGCGCGGATAATCTTTTTGACGGCCATGGGCAGAGAAGAAACCAACAGAGCTCCGTTGTCGGATCACCGACATGAGCAGAGTGCAGAATGACCCGACGCTCGCAGACGACGACGCGATGGATACAGGGTACTACAGCTCGGCGGACGCGCGCTCCATGCGCCCCGGTTGTTCACCTGCCACTGTCTTCACGTGGCGTGATTGCCTTGCCAGATCGGCAGCCAGGCCAACCCCACCACCCCCATTCGTCGCCGACCGCCGTCCATCGCCATGGGCGGCCAAAAGTCCTGCACGCGTTACACACGAAGTGACACGACCCGCAGAAAACAGTGCCATGATCTTGCTGCATGGAACGATCTTGTGTCGCACTGTTCTTCACTGACGCGAACACACTGTCGAAAGAGAAGGACAGAGTTCACAATGCTGCAATTTGGCTCCCAATAAAGTCTCCACTCCCCACTGATTCAACTTGCCGACTTGTGAACCATGATGTTGCAATGTACAGGAGGATCTGTGTTATCCTGTTATTAATTGAGGAGGTACTGTGTGGGAAGAGAACGGGGTTCACAGTTTAGCAATTTGGCTCGGCTCCAATCAGTCACCAACCACTGGTTCCACTTGCCGACTTGTGGACGTGCTTGGCTTGCCGGATCCGCAGCCAGGCCTACCCCGCCACCGCCGCTCGTCGCCGACGACCGTCAATCGCCGTGAGCGGCCACAAGTCCCGCAAGCCCCCCTGCCCCGCAGAAAGCAGTGGACATGATCTTGCTGCATGAAACGATTAGTGTTGCCCTGTTATTGACTGAGGCAGGCAGTGGGCGGGAAGAGGAGAAACAGAGAGTTCATTGCAGTACAGAAATTTGGTTGGCTCCAATCAATCACCACTGGTTCAACTTGCCGGCTCGTGAGCCATGATCTTGCAACAATCTGTAGAGTACAGGATCTGTGTTATACTGTTTTTAATTGATGCTGTGTGGCAAGAGAACAGAGTTCACAGTTCAGCAATTTCGCTGGCTCCAATCAGCCACCACTAGTTCAACTTGTCCAATTGTGGACCGACAACAGACAAAATTCCAGCGAATCCTTCCAGTTGCCAATTGCAGTCTGAAGTGTACTACGTGTCACAGCAATCAAAGGTCATTGGAACCTTTACCTTTCATGGCCTTGAAAGGTCAACAACTGCAATATATCAGCATAGGAAATGGGAGTTGGGATGGACAGATATTTTTGCTTGTATGACATAGGAGTATGATCCTTTGATTGACAATGCGGTGTTACACGGGAGACACCTAAAGAATACAGAAGATATGATAGAGCAAACTGCTATCTCTCGGCAGACTCAAAAAGTGAAAAGAAAAGAGAAAAAGGTACAGATCAAAGACTCGACAACTATTAAGGGTAACGATCAGCACATAACCCTGGCTGCCACACCGAAACACCAATCTCTACGCGGCTGGCTTGTCGCGGCAATTGCCGAAGCCTTCTTTTTCTTCTTCATGTTCTTCTTCTTCTTCTTCTTCTAATACTGAGCAGCAACCAGTCACTGATCAAACACACATCCAGGAGTAGGAGCTCCAAGCAGCAGCAATGCGCAAGAAGAGGTAGTCCTCACTCATTTCCACCATACATATCCTTCTTAAGCGGACGCCTTGTCGAACTTGAGGGGCTTCACCACCTCCCAGGTAAAGTCAGGGTCGTCGCGGCCAAAGTGGCCGTAGGCGGCGGTCTTGATGAACCTGTTGCCGCCCTTCTTGAGGTCGAGGTTGATGGTGATCATGCCGGGCCTGAAGTCGAAGTTCTCCTTCACAATCTTGAGGATCTCCTTGTCGGGGATCGTGCCGGTGCCGTAGGAGTCGACGAACACGGACAGGGGCTCGGGGACACCGATGGCGTAGGACACCTGCACGAGGCAGCGGCGGGCGAGGCCGGCGGCGACAATGCTCTTGGCGGCCTGCCTGGCGATGTAGGCGCCGCTGCGGTCGACCTTGGTGGGGTCCTTGCCGGAGAAGGCACCACCGCCGTGGGCTCCCCACCCGCCGTAGGTGTCGATGATGATCTTGCGACCGGTGAGGCCGGCGTCGCCGTGCGGGCCACCGATGACGAAGCGGCCCGAGGGGTTGAGGTGGAAGATGGTCTTCTCGTCGAGGTACTTCTCCGGGATGACGGGCTTGATGACGTGCTCCTTGAGGTCGGCGGCGATCTCGTCGTTGGTGACGGTCTCGTCGTGCTGGGTGGAGATGAGGACGGTGTGCACGCGGACGGGGACCATGGCGCCGCCCTCGTTGACGTACTCGACGGTGACCTGGGTCTTGCCGTCGGGCCGGAGCCAGGCGCAGGTGCCGTTCTTGCGGACCTCGGTGAGCTTGGCGCCCAGCTTGGTGGCGAGCACGTGGCTGAGCGGCATCAGCTCGGGGGTCTCGTCAGTGGCGTATCCGAACATGTGGCCCTGGTCGCCGGCGCCGATCTCCTCGGGGCGCTTGGTGAAGTGCCCGTGCACGCCCTGCGCGATGTCGGGGGACTGCTGCTCGATGTTCACCAGCACCTTGCAGCGGTCGGCGTCCAGGCCCACGTCGTCGGAGACAAAGCCGATGTTGCGGCAGGTGTCTCGCACGATCTTCTCGTAGTCGACCGTGGCCTTGGTGGTGATCTCGCCGAACACCATCACCATGTTGGTCTTGGTGCAGGTCTCGCAGGCCACCTTGCTGTCGGGGTCCTGCGCCAGGCACGCGTCCAGGACGGCGTCGGAGACCTGGTCGCACAGCTTGTCGGGGTGGCCCTCGTTCACGGACTCGGAGGTGAACAGGAAGCTCTCCAACGCCATTGCTGCCGGGTAAGGTAAATTTCTACCTCTGCGGAAAGAAACAATTCAATACACAATCAATCAGCAATCGAAAATTCTCACTTCCCTCCTTTGGGAAATTGACCGATAAACAGAGTAAATCACTGCAGAGAGACCACGACTTCAGATCTATTCTAACCACTTGACAAAAATTGGTACTAAGATCTAAGCAGGGAACTACTACACCGGGCAATAATCAAAGCAGTTAGCCGACGCGCATCCCACCAAACCTCCCTCTCAGGATTTCAGAAATTCAGAGACTGCTTGATGATTAAAGAAAAATAGTATATTTTCATTTCTCTAAGCAGGAAACGAGCAATTAAGACCCCAGATCTACAAAATCCTGAGAATTGATCAATCAACATCCATTCACCCAACACCAACACCAGATCCACCAGCTCGTACCACCAGCCAGATCCAAGCAACCCAAGAAATGGCCGCATCCCTCCCGAACGAACACAAAAACGACACGAAAGCATGGGCACGAACAACCTATTATACTGTAGCAAAAGAGAAAAAGAAACACGAATCCGCCAACAAACAAGAGAAGAAGAAAACGGCGCAGAACCCAGAAACGAGCGAGGGAGCGAGCTCACCTCTGCTGCTGTTTGTTCGGGGGCGCGACGGGCAGAGGAGGTAGATAGAGGCAGGAGAAGATGTGTGGCACGGGGTCTCGAGAATGCTCCGGGCCGCAATTTATAGCCGCTATCGCGCCGGGCCCGGATCTGGGGAGGCGGGCCCACACGAGGCGGGTGCGCCTGCGTCGCGGTGAGGAAAGTATCTTTCCGGGGCAAGCCGCGCACGTGAGGAGACCGCGCAGCCTGTCGCTGGCAGGATGGACCCACAGGCCAGGAAGGCCACCACCACCCGCTGGGCGGTAGCCCTCCCTCACCAACCCCCCGGCCACCCCCCGGCCACCAACCCCATGTTGCGGGGCCCGCTTCACCTAACGCTTTTACTTGTGCTAAAAAAAAAAAAACCTAACGCTTTTACTTTTTTTTTCTTTTCCTGTGTTTTCCGTTTGTTTTTATTTTCTCATGAAACTTTCTCAGCCTCCGTCTCAAAAAGGAAATATTTTTCGTGCTTCACCTACTACCACTGGTTCGGGGGAGCAATTTATGGGTGGCTATGGATTAATGGATGGTAGTTGTGATTTTTGGGGACATTATTATTTATATATTTGCTTTTCATTTTTCCCACGCCGAGGTTTTCACCAACGTCGTAGTTCTAGCTGGTCGCTGGTAGGAGTACGGGCCTGCTTGGATGCCGGCCACGCTTTACCACAGCAACTCGCCACACTCGCCGCAGGTGTGGCGCTGAAAATCGGCGCCACACTTTGCCACAGCCGCCGCAAGCAAAAGCAGAGAGAAAACGCAGTGGCTGCCACACCCTACGTCTGAACCAAGCACCTTTTTACTGTTTTACGGCGGCGCCTAAGCTTAGGTGTGGCGGATGGTGGCGTGCAACCAAGCAGCCCCTACATCCACAACGTTTGCATCACCGTCAACACCTAAAACATGGACTGCGCGGAAATTAGTTTACGAAAATTCAAGTGCAAGTCAACATTTTCCTGTCCTTTTAGATGGTTGGCGTGAGCATCTGCTCTCGGCTCTAACCTCTAATGATTTTTGCAAGCGTGCTTCTAACTCAACCATTCATTTTATTTTCATTTCAAATGCCACAAAAAAACTTTACGATTGCAAAATATTCTTGCATTCGGATGCATCAAAATATTCTTACTATCATGGCCCCTTGATTATTATTGTCCAAAATTTTCCTCTCAAATTTTCCATGGATTCTTGTATTATGACGGGAGAAATATTCGTATATTCATTTCGATGGTCACTTTTCCACAAAGGCGTGGCAGGGAATTAGCGCAAGTCAAAGGTCGAACATGACTCTGACTGGAACAACCCAGTGTGTCCACCCTTTAATTATCAAAAAAAAAACCCAGAGTGTCCACCACATCACATCACGGCAAAAGAAATTCAAATTCTACTGCTGCTCGCTCACGCATGATCCCACTACCAGCGCACTCCGCCTCTCCGTTGGCTACAAATCGCCACCAAAAACGCATGATTAATCGTGTGGCGTTTTATAATCGGATCCACATGACGGGCGCCTATGCAATTCAGTACTTGCAGCAAGCAGATTGTTTTGTTTGCCAGAATGAACCCCATGAAGGAAAAGGAAATGAAACGTGTTTTTTTTTTTTTTTTCTTTTTTGCAACAACCATGCGTCCATGCGTGCGTTCATGTGCTGTACGTACGCTTTGCCAGCCCTGCTTCGTCAGAGACAAGCAGACAGAAATATCCAGCGGTTTTCTTGCATGGCCATGGCGACATCCTGACGGAGTGACTCGTCCTGACCAGCTTGCCTTTACAAAATTAGCTGTGCTAAACCACCACCGTCAGCATGTGACATATCTGCTACTTTTGGACGTCTCTGCATGAACGGCAGGTAATATTCGGGTATCAACCACACACCAACTGGTCTTCCCAAAACACACACCAACTGGAATATCCAAGGTGAAAAAAAAAGAGACGGTAACCTTCAAAGTACGTACAAGATCCTTCGAAAGATTTCAAGTATATTTTTTTTTGCAGTTTTCATGAGAAACGCAATTGTGCGCGCCATTTCAAAAAGAAAGGGGGAAAAAAAAACGAGCTCGGACCAGCGCGCGCGCATGGTTGATGCGGGTGGTTGGAGCATGTTTGTTTATGTGTCCCTGTGTTGTCTGTTCGATCCGGAATCCGGAGTGAGGCAGCACGGAGCTTGATGACTCCCAACTTTTGCCTTCCTTTCCTTCAAAGCCAGCCACGGGCGCTGCTTTGCAAGAGATACAGGTGACGAGCGGCACGACCTTGCCCAGTTCATGCCTGCAAAGGACAAGTGGCAGCAGCATCGTTTCTGGCTAATATAAGTGAAGCTTAATTTATCTTTCCTTATACAGTCGATATAGGAATGTGTAAAATCAAATACTAGTACAACCATATGCAAAATGTATTTTTTTTAAAACAGAAAAAGGCACTCTTTGTTCTAAAATAATTGTCATTATGGCTCTGACCAGATTTATTGAACATTCTCCCTGAACAACCTGTATGTCCAAATTCATTGAACATTCTATGGATGTGGACATAAGAAAGCACTCTCAAAATGAAAATACATTGAAACCAAGAGAGTACTTAGTAGGAGTAGTATGTTTTACCTATTAGACCACGTGTAAGTTTTTTTCTTTTTTTTTTTTGCGTGAATGAGACAGACAACGGTCCCAGCTCGGTGACAGGCGTACCTCGTCAGCCGGAATTACTCGTTGTCTTCCTGGCCATGTCATTCACGTCTAGACGCAGGTACTATGATTTTTTCCGAGAAAATAAACAGCAAGAAACTCCTGACCTACGAAACGCGGATACGTCCCGAAAGTCACGTACCAATATCAGATACGGCTTCAGATACGGGTGCGTGTCGGATACGTCGAGATATGTGTCCCGTACGTATCCTCTGTTTTTTGATTTTTCAGTTAATTGAAACAATTCGGATACTTCATCGATACGAGCTGGACACCTGCCGATACGCCGGGGAGGGCTCGCCGAAGAGCAGGCTGCGTCTTCCAGGAGCGCGTGAGACGGTGGAGCTCGGCAGCCGATAGCAGCTTGCTCAGATGCGGCGAAGCTCGGTGGCCGAGTAGCTCGCCCAGGAATGGCGGAGCTCCGCGGCCGAGCAGTTCGCCGGGCCTAGGCGGAGCTGGGCAGCCCAGTGGCTTGCTGAGTTGCGGCGGAGCTCGGCCACGATGGAGCCAACAACCGCGAGAAGTTGAGCGGCTCACCCAAGCGCGGCAAAGCTCGTCGGCTACCTCTGCTCTTGCTGCTACGCACCCAAGGTTGCAGCAAATAGATATGTGTGTTGGAGAATTGAAAGGAAGAGGAGTTCAATCGGATGATTGGTGGGCATTGTCACCGGATTGGGGTGGACAGGGTTCGCAAAACCGTTCAAACCGTCCCGGTTTTCGCGAAAACCGGGAAAACCTGTCTGGTCTGGTCGAAAACCGGGAAAACCGGTCCGGTCCGGTTAGTAAAACCGGCCGGTTTTTGGGTAAAATTGAAACTATGTTTTGTAGTGAATCGGCAAACCGTCCAGTTTTCCGATCGGTTTTTTCGGTAGCGGTTTTTCCCGTTCTCCCGATTTTTCAAACCTTGGGGGTGGATGCAATGTTGGAGTCTTGGAGAAGATGAGAAATGAGGATGAAAGAGAGGAAGTTTCGCGAAACGCTTGGACTGGAGGTCATGTGATAAATATAGATTATTTTATTTAACTGGGTGCTTGGTATTTGAACCATTGCATTGTGGTATTTCTATATTATTATTTTTTTTTTTGCGAAAGTATTTCTATATTATTGACACTTGCAATAGGATACCTAGCTTTTTTTCTTTACATTTTTGTGAATCATAAATTAATTTAAATGGTGATTAATGTGTGTGTGTGTATATATAAACGTATCCCCGTATCGGTGTTTTTGAGAAAATAAAGTATCATGGTGTCGCCATATCACGCATCCGTATCTGTATCTTCGTATCCGGGCTTTCTAGCTCCTGACCGTACATGGCTGGATCCTCCTAATTCAGCTGAACTATACACGCGTCAGGACGAAATACAAGATTTTTTTTGTTCTTTGAAAGGGAGGTTTTGAAAACAAATGTAATCGATGATCCGATTTTTAGTACTACTCGAGAGTGAAGACGCATGTGGTGCGTTGCGCCCACATGGATAATCACTCGCTCGCAAAATGTTTTGTTTCGCTGCAGCGACAAAACGCGACACGCGCGCACGAACGCGGCGGCATCTCTCTACCCGAGACGGAACAAGCGGGTTTCTCGCAGACCGATGGATTCTTGCGTGAAAATAGAGAAGCACGGAGAGGTAGACATCGGGAAAGGCGGGAAGACGCATGGGGTCCACAGAGGATCCGCTCCTCGCGTACCTGGACGGGGCGCGCGTCCAAGTTCGCCCAGGACCATGACGCAAGAAATTAAGAGCGGGCAAATGCATGCCATGCCAGCCGGCCCATACCTTGCCAAATTGCAAATGGTTAAATTAAATTACTAGCCGGATCATGTAAACGTGCCAGGTCCAATTCGTGCTGTCACGCGGTTATTGCCGCTTCTTGAGCCATTTTTGGCATTTTGCTACTCGGATGAATTCTCATAACTCATTTCAATATTGGCTTAATGAACGCCTCGACATATATGACTCGTTTAGATACTTTATGTATCAATCATCTATATTATTTTTTATTTCATCGACTTTATCGTCCAAGACGAAACACACGTCGTACGTTGAGACGAGTTCCAGAGGCAAAATGTAAGATCCGACTTTGCATCGACGTACTAGTACTAGATCAGTGCCGTGGCAAGGATATTATTAACTTAATAAATCTAGGAGTACGTACCTTTCCATGCTGACGTGCTGCCTGTGTCGTGTGGCTTGCTCATGAGTCAAGGGCAATTAATTCGTACTCCCTCCTCCCTTTTTACCGGTGTTTTGGGGTTTGAATTTTTCTCTAAATGAATGGTGTCTTAAAGATAAGACAAACTTTGTGATTGATGAGAGGATTGGTGGAGGGATGAGTTTGAGTTAAAAATGAGAGGTATAGTGGTTTTTTAACACTTTAACTATTTTTGTGTTTGAATTCTAAAAAGTCCTATATTTAGGGACAGAGGGAGTACTTTTTTTTTCTTTTTTTGAAATGGTACCTTTTTATTTTTGAGAATGAAGCAAAATGATGAAAGAACGAATGGGCTGCGCACAGCTTTAAACGCTTTAAGCCCTGAGCGAGTGGGCTGGGTCCACGGTGGAGCTCATAGGGGCCTTGTACTTGGCCTTGCTGCACATCCAGTGATTCAATCAACATTGTTCTTGCCTTCTTCTTGCTCCCAGTCAGCAGGTCCTCGTCAGCAAATGGTGGCTTCCTTTCGATGCATTCACGCATGTCACAAAGATTAAAGAACTAAGGTAGTCACCATGATGCATTGATTCTACAGTGGCCTGATGCTTCAGCAGATAATCGAGCGATCAAGCACTCATATAGTTTTTTTGCGAGGAAGCATTCATTTAGTTGTATCTAAAGTTTCCCCATATGTAAGCATTCAAACTCTGAAATTAGGCGACGAAAGAACCGAGAAGCAAACAATTGGCAATGGAAGCAACGAGATGAGAAATCAAGCGATCACAGAATCTTATGTTTAACATTTTCACTTAAGGGCGCCATAGAGACCCAGACACGTGTTCTTGGAACATTTTACCTTAACGGAGTAACAAACATTACGTGTTATGATACATGTGCTTATCGATCTCTTTTGCATCTAGATGAAACCTCTAGCAGGCTGGTCGGTCTGCACTGACGCACGCTGGCACTTTCTGAGGTCACACGACAGAGTTGTCCTGGAGTAGGGTCTGAGGATGGGGCAACGATGAGAAACTGAATCGAGGGACCATGGTTGGATGCCTTTCTTCCTCTGCTTGATGAAATATCGTCTGTGAAGGTTGATATGTATGTAGTTTATCTGGACGCCAATGAAAGACAAATCGGACGCCTCTAGATGATAGCTTGACGGCGTAGCTCGTGAGCTATGGGTTACAAAGGAGTAGGGGGGGCATGTGCCTCTTAAAATGTGTGTGTGTGTGTGTGTGTGTGTGTGTGTGTGAGAGAGAGAGAGAGAGAGGGAGAGAGAGAGGTTTCCAACTGTTTTTGTTCAATATGAGATTGATGATTTCTGAACTCCTCGTCCGCCATCACTTCCCAACAACAGTCATGTGTTGTTAGATTAATCAGGTGCACAACCTGTAAGGGCCTTTGCATCAGATTCAAATTGCCCTCGTGCGACCATTTTTGACACAAAGGTGTCATTTTTACACCACAACTATATTTCAGTAGCTATGAAAAGTGGCAAGAACCGCCTCCCTAGCTTTAGAAGGATTGTATGTAAAATTTAAAAATCCAACAACGTTGTCTTCAACAATATAGAAGTGTAGATCTGACCCTTATATGGGGTAGAGGGCATGTGCGTTCACTCCGATCCTCCAAAAATTTCACTAATCTAGCTATAACTTTTTGTAGTACTTGGCTCCTTTTTTAAAAATCAACTTATATGCATTGCTTGCTCCAAGACTGAAAAGAATGAAGCTTCGATCAATATGTGTTTGAACATAGAAAATGTCGTGAATTAGGCCACACGTAGAGAAGAAAAGTCCATTTTACTCCCTCGAACAATTCACTTTGTCTGTTTTACCCTCCTAAACAAAATCATGGCTCAATTTACTCCCTCAAACAATTTAGATTGGTGCAATATACCCCCTATTGCAATTTGTAGTTTTTGTTTCTCTACGTTGAATTTGAAGCTAAAATTTTGCATGATGTTAGATAACACAAGAAACTATGTAAAAATAATTATAGCCTATTTTTTTACATTATTTGTATGTATATATTGTCAATTTCTATTAGGCTATGTAAATAGTGTAAAAAAAATGCTATAATTATTTTTACATAGGATGTTGTGTTAGTTGTCATCAAACAAAATTTGAGCTTCAAATTCATTTTGTACACCAAGAAACAAAAAAGACAAATCATGATAGGAGGTATATTGCACCAACATGATTTGTTTGAGGGAGTAATTTAAACCATGATTTTGTTCAGGGGGTAAATCCGACAAAGTGAATTATACGGGGGAGTAAAATGGACTTTTTCCCACAGAGAATATGTGGATGATTCGACCCATATGGAGAAGAGCGCAAGGCTTGATTTACAGTTGCTGTCTATGACAACATTAATTGTCTAGTCATTAGCATCATGGTGGAAGAAAAGTGTATATTTTACAAATCTACGTGCATGTTGTTTGCTATCACAAACTACAGATTTAAGGAGCGTATCACAAAACTTCAAATTTAATGTACCCTTATATTGCAATGATACAGATCGATTATGTTGAATCGATATCGTAAAGTTACATATTTCATGATCAGTTTATTATCATAAAACATATCTAAGGAGACAATTTATCACCATTATGCATTTAAGTTGTGTAAAATATCTAATGTTGTGATAAATTGCTCATAATATTTGTAGTTTTGTGATAAAATCCTTAAATCTGTAGTTTGTGATAGAAGGGTACACTAAATCTATAAATTTGGGACGATGAAAACTTATTAAATTTGTAGTTTTGTGAGTTTTGATAAAAGGATTTGTAGTATTGTAAAATTTACTCAAGAAAATTCAAAAGGTGCGGGTTGATCTGATAAATATGGCCAACACACCTGTCTGCTTCATTATCTATGTCGCTGCACTTCGTGTGCTGCAAGTGATTCATGGAGCACGCATGGTTCAGTTGCACAACGTCGCAAGGTGTGTTTGGCCAGTTTGGGCGCTGATGAGTGAATAAATGACATTATTCCAGATGTTCAAAGTCAGGATTCTGCTTAACGATGGATTATAGAACTATATATATGGTTCAGCTCCTAGAGGCAACGTCGACAATCTGGAATGGCTCTCCACGAGAGAATGAGTTACAAAGTCTTTTATCTTCTTTCATTTTATTATTAGAAAATTTCTAGAGTAGTTGAAATTAGTACAAATGAAGAATTTGCAGCGGACACCAGAAAAGGACACCAAATAAGAATGTACAACATTGGTTCGCCCCTTCAAGCTGGTCGACTCAAACGTTGACGGTGCAGTTGCAAAAGCAGGAATACTGGATAATGGTCCCCTTGGTGCACTGTGCCGTGATGATAGCCCCAAATATGTGGCAGCAAGCTAGCGTGGTGAGTCTGAAGGCCTGATGGATCCGGCGTCGCTCGATGCTCCACCTTGGCCGCGAGGCATTATCTCTGGCGCCACACTGTTATATTTCAGAGGTATCATGTTGCGTCCGACTTCTTGCTTGGAGATTATTATGAATCTGGAGAAGTGGAGAGAAAAGAGATACCCAGGGAGCGTGTGATGCTCTATGAAGTTCGGACAAGATCACAGCTTTTAAAAGTTCAGCAGCAAGACTTTGTACAAGAAGTCAAGGTTGGGAACTCGAATGGGGAAGAGCATGTGGCTACAAGCCTACAATGAGTGATGTGCTTCAGTTTGGTCATTTGGTGCTTTTTCTTCGTGGTTCTAGTTCTGGTTGAGCTGGCTCTCCGCTGGGCCTTTTTTTTTTCAATTTTTTTTCCTGGGAGAAACTGGGCCGTGTGCATAGAGCCGATTGGGCCGTTCATTTCCCCTTACCGAACTTCTTCAACACGCAGCAGCAATACGAAAAATGTAGGTTTAAAATTGTCTTTCAATTTGCAATCCTACAGAAAATTAAAACACACGACAATTTTCAAGATAATGTCAGATGCAACACAGAAAACTTCTATCAAGGAGACCATTCAACAATGACTAACAAGAGGCGAGGCAAAATTTATGCAGATGTATCATGGACCTTAGATTATGCCTCTGTTTTCATGGAACTTTTGGGATTCATCAAAATCGAGTTAATCCTTAATGCGAGAAATTGTCGACAATAACTATATGCAAGTATTGTAAAGCCTCGGGATGCTGGTCTTTAGCTGAAGGATTAAGGTTTTTTTTCTTTCTTTGAAACCGATTTGTCTCGATTCTCTGTGTTTTTGTGATGTATTCTAGCTACATGTACCATTGCGGTGCACAGGCCGGAACTTTTTTTCATCATGCCGAAATAAAGATTCTCTTGTCTAAAAAAAAAGAGGCGAGGACGAGGAAATGGGGCTTGCCTCCTAGAATAGGTCGGGTATTCCCTCTTAGAATTAAGGTACGATTAGTGTTTACCCGAGATCACAACCAACAAACACTTGAATCGTCGAAATTAAGACCTCTATTTTTGTCCACTCCAGATATATGCGGATCCAGATGTCCTGTTATTTACTCACTCGTAAAATCCAAATATTGCTTCCAAGGCAAAATTCCAATCTATCGCGTAGTAAAAAAATAAAGGTACAACGTTCTGAGCAGCGCAGAGACACTGTTAGGACATAGGACTTAGGAGAGAGCCCTTTGGAAAGCGTCACGTTTCTAGCAAGCTTTAATCAAGTGCTCCAGCTGCCTCCTCCGATCCCAGCCTATATAGACACCACGCCAGGCAACGTTGAGTTGTGTCAAAGTGAGCTAACTCACAGGCTCACTACAGCTGATCTGATCAACAGCGCACCGATTAAGCAGGCAACCACACGAGCCATGGGCATTCTGGCGGTCGGAGTGGCCGTGGTCGTGTGCCTCCTGCCGGCGATGGGCAGCGCGCAGCTCCGGGTGGGGTTCTACGACGCCACCTGCCCCAGCGCCGAGGCGCTCGTCCGCCAGGCCGTGGCGGCAGCCTTCGCCAGGGACGCCGGTGTTGCGGCCGGCCTCATCCGCCTCCATTTCCACGACTGCTTCGTCAGGGTAACCAAAATGTTAACTTTGTTCGATCGAGTAAATTGTTTCTGTGATGTCACTTGCAGGCTATTTAGTTTTTACAAGAGCATGAACAGATGAATTTGTTCATGTATTAATTGCTGGTTAGTGGCCAATACAAGTTTAACGTTCCATAATAACAGAAAACTTTGTTAGCTTATTAGGTTAATAAGTAATTAAGAATCAGTAATGTCTTCAGCTCCCATAGGAGTCATGGCCAAAATGGACGTACATTCACTTCTGAATTCTAACTTGTACGTAGCATGTACATCGATCCTGCCATGATCTCGACTAGACTGTTATAAGATTGATGTGCATAATTAACGACACGTATCCATCACATCTTTCTTGCTCAAGATTGATGTCTTGATTAAGATCCGATCGATTGGATGACTAGAAGAGATACCATTCGTGCACTCAACATGATTTCCGGTCTAACTGAGCTTACACTTTTCAGTTTCATGACATTTATCCCTTGTTCTTTTGTTCCGTCCAAGTGTTGTTTACATTTTCGATAGCTAAGCTACAAACAATTGTCATTAGCCCAACAGAAATTAGTTGGAGATGCACTAGGGAAACATAATGTAGGAGACTACATGAAAATAAAGAACTATCTTAACTGCGAGTTAGATGATTCTGCAATTACCTACCTTAAAACTATGATTACTGTAGTTTCTTAGTTTTTTTTCCTTGAAAGTTTTGTTAATTTCTTAGTTCCATTGGCATCGAGACTCTGATGAATTCTCGAACATGTCAACGAGCCACCAACATACTTTATTTAAGCTGTGACATGACTCGAATGAAGATTTTACTTGAAATTTACATTTTGTTTAGATGCACAGAGGACGCACGATTGTATCTGATGTGTATTGCTTTACAAAAAGAAAAAACGGGGCAGTAATTGAATGACAAAAAGGATAACGTTGTCTCTCAAGACAAAGATAAAAGTGCAAAAAGCAAAATGTTAGGAAAATATACAATTATGTCTTTAAGTTTTCTTCCTTCGGAGGCAACGCATATTCTCTGCTTGCACCTGGTGCCAAGCCGAACCTTTCACTGTCTCCCATGCATGACACAATGATGCATGGCACAAAGTTAAAGTCATTCAGACCAAAGGACACAAGCATAAATATCTTTTCTGATGTAAGAGCAGCACTAATAGCAAAAGCACGGACCATAGCCCGCTAGAAACTTTAGTAACTATTCTAATGAAACCAATCAAGAAAACTTGATCATTCTTCAAATTTCTAGTAGTAATTAAGTCGGTGAACCGTCATCTGGTGGTTCTAAAATTAGCTCAACTTGTTAGGATCGAGAGAAATGGACTAGGTTGGCTAATCCTCATCTCGGTCCATCCTGGATGATGTGGTTAATTCATACATAGATCAAGCAGCCAATTGTTTGTTTGATTCTAGTAGACACATTGTCTCGTCATCCGACACTACTACTCTTGCAGGGCTGCGACGCCTCCGTGCTCCTGAGCGTGAACCCCGGCGGCGGCAAGACGGAGCGCGAGGCCGCGCCCAACAACCCGAGCCTCCGCGGCTTCGAGGTCATCGACGCCGCCAAGGCCGCCGTTGAGCGCGCCTGCCCGCGCACCGTCTCCTGCGCCGACATCGTCGCCTTCGCGGCGCGCGACAGCGTCAACCTCGCCGGCAACCTCTTCTACGGCGTCCCCGCCGGCCGCCGCGACGGCCGCGTGTCCAACGAGACGGAGGCGCTCCTGAACCTGCCGCCGCCCACCTTCACGGCGCAGAACCTCACGGACCGGTTCGCCGGCAAGAACCTGACGGTGGAGGAGATGGTGGTGCTCTCCGGCGCGCACACCGTCGGCCGCTCCCACTGCTCCTCCTTCACCGACCGCATCTGGAACGGCACCACCCCCATCGTCGACGCCGGGCTGAGCCCGTCGTACGCGGCGCTGCTGCGGGCGGTGTGCCCGGCGAACGCGACGTCGCAGGCGATCACCACGGCCATGGACCCCGGCACGCCCGACGCGCTGGACAACAACTACTACAGGCTGCTGCCCCGCGGCATGGGCCTCTTCTTCTCCGACAACCAGCTGCGCGTCGACCCGGCCATGGCGGCGCTGGTGGCCGGCTTCGCGGCCAACGAGACGCTCTGGAAGGAGCGGTTCGCGGCGGCGATGGTGAAGATGGGCCGCATCGAGGTGCAGACGGGGAGGTGCGGGGAGGTCCGGCTCAACTGCAGCGTCGTCAACCCGACGACCTCGTCGTCGACGGTGGAGCTGGCTTCTACCGCCGGCGAAGATCAGGGCGTGGCCGCGAGCTAGATGGTATCTCTACCGGCCATTTTCATCGTCGTCGTCATCTCGTAATGGCCTTTTAATTTGTTCGTGCTTTTCGTCGTGGACTGTTGATTTTGTTGCATCTCGATGCATGATGATCTGTGTGTGTGAAACTGTACGTACGCAGACTGTTGGACGAACGTACGTATGTGACCGTAAGAGTTCGAGCGAGATTGGATATAATAAATGCGTACGCATCATCCACGTACGTCGGCCGTTGTCATGACGACCTCACGACACGACACCAATGTCCAGAGAAACGTTCAGTCCAGTTTCCTCATCACTATTTTAGCTATCGTTCATTTGCATACACCGCCAGTGCCACGGACCTCAATGTCTAATTTCATTGTATTTATCATGACACCATTGATTGTGTAGTTTAATTTGGTACCATATAGCGACATTTTTCAAATTCATCGCAACCTATATATAGAGTTGAGCCATTTTACTAAGAAAACTACAGATTTTTGCATCGGATTACCAAATTAAGAAATAATAATAATACAAATTTTACCACTCGTCAGGTTTTCTGAGGTAGCGATTCTAAATCTATACCAACAACTATAGTAGCTCTCACACAGAGTTTTCCCTGGCTCACGGCTACAACATTCATTCAGTATCTCAGAAACATATCTTCCGCCCTGAACTCGGTGACAAGGTAGGTGTTTAGAGGCCTCCCGATCGATGTGAAGCGGCTGCGCCACCGTGGAACTCCACCACCCGCATTGCTCTGCGTCATGAATCGATGCTTCGACAAAGAAGCCAGCTGTGTCTCGCTCGCCGCCGTAGGCATTGGCGCGCGCGCGCAATGCACTGGAGGTGGTCGTTGACGCCCTGCAACTCACGCCTCGAGCTCTAACCAGAGCAAAGACGCGGAGGAGGTGAAGACCAAGGAATCACTTGCGCGAGGTCGTTGGAGCCCAACGCTCCACTGCTCTCTGTTCATTGCCATGGTGCGAGCTGCATTGTACACGGCCACAGCCGTGATCGCTACGCCTCATGCCTCAGTGCAGCTCAGAATACGCATGCATACTGAGCCTCGAGCAGGTAGACTCTGCTGGCCGTGGCCTGGGGTCGAGCTCGACAATGAAGAATCTTAATCCTCATTCCCCACTCCTCATTGAGCTTGATGCTGCAAAATCGAAGCCCACTTAGAGCTGCCCCACGGAGCTACAGAAATTGGAGCACAGGAATGGCATAGAGAGGTAGTAAAAATATGCACTTTGGAAAAGGATTAACGGACAATGTCCAAAGTAATGGCACATAAGGCCAGTCTCAATGCAAGGTTTCGTTTAACGGTTTCCAAAGATGCCATGTCATATGAAAGTGCAAATGAAATAAGTGTTCTCAATGCATAATTTCATATCATAGTTTCATAAGCTAGCATGTCATTTAAATGTCACATCTAAATGACCAATGGTAGTGGATGAAACATGTGGAGATGAAACAAATTAGTCTCAATGGAGGTTTCATTCAAGTTTCATATTTAGGTAAACGTGTACACTGGGTTTCATCCTAATGAAACTCAACTTCTCTCTCTCCTCATCAATTCTATGCCACATCACCATTTTTGTCTATGTGGCATGTTATTTAATGAGTTTGAAACCCAAATGAAACAAGCATTGAGATTGGCCTAAGTGTACCATTTGCAAACTCCATGGGCACTGTTCGGACTCCGGAATGAACTAAATGCGATATAGCTAGCTTAATTAGATGGGCATCCGTGCAAGAGGCCCGGTAGTTTCGGCCCGGCATGGCCTGTAGGAACATGGGCCCATAGGCGCGGGCCATCCTTGAGCCGTCACCCAGCTGGCCCACGAATGGCACGGGGCACGGCACGAAAGAAGCCTCGGCCTGCTGGCGGCCCAGTCCATTTACCTCTGCCCGTATATAAACGCCAACCCCATAATGCTCGTGGCCCGCCCCCTCAATCCTACTCTCACTCGCCGCCCACCGCCTCTCCCCACGACATCGCCAGCTCTGCCGCCTTCTGGCCTCGTCCTCTTTGCCACCCCGTGGCCTCGCCATCGTTGTCGCTGCATCCCGCTTCCTTGCCCACTCCACTATCCCTCTCATATCTCGACGACTCGTCACTAGCTCGCCGACCCATCCTCTACGCTCTTCCTCTCATCTAGCTTTAAACAAAGCGTTAATTAGATGTATGCCACTACAAATGCACCTAACAAGAGATCTGCCATCACAAAAGGTCTAATATGACTCGTGCCATCATATGTGCAAATGTTAATCTTATGTGCCACTATTGACCAATCAATCACTAATGAAGATGCACTACCGGAAATTCTCGCTTTGCGAAGCCACAAAAACACTTGGCAAAGTGCACTCGAGGAAAGGGTACTCGGCAAATTCCCTCTTTACCGAGTGTTTTTTGTCGGACACTCGGCAATTTTACACTCGGCAAAGTGTAAATTGGAAAACCGTTGAAAAAAATAGCAAAAAAAATTATTTTTAATAGGGGGAGGCCGGTCCTCACCAACCAGCTACCCTTCCCGGTCATCTAGTCGCGCCATTTTTCTCGCACTAAGCGTTCGGTGAGATTCAATCCCACGACCTCTTCTTCAAGACCTCCTCTACCACTGCACCACACACTCACATGTGCTTATCATCCGTTTTGATTCCTCACATATTATACATAACCGAGTGTAAATTGATTGTTTGAGGCCCTAAACAGATTCAAACTAAAAAGATGTTAACTACAAAGTTTCATAACTTTTTGAGATCTACAACTCTTAATTTGGTAGTTTCTACATCCGAGGTCGTTTACAAAATTTGAATTTCAAATTTGAGAAATTCAAACATAGTATACGTTGACAAGATGATTTCAAATAAAAAAAGTGTCAAATACAAAGTTTCATAACTTTTCTATATCTACAACTTTTATTTTTACTGTTTCTCCATCCGAGGTCATTTGAAAAATTCAAGTTTTAAAATTTAAGAAATTCAAACGAATTTTTTTGTTGACAAAGTTAAATCAAATTTAAAATTTTTCAACTATAAAGTTGTATAACTTTTGAAGATCTACCACTTTTATTTTGGTCATTTGTGCATTCGACATAGTGATAGTAATATTGTTCACAAATCTTATATATCTCTCTTATAAGTTTGATGAAACTATACGAGAGATGTAGATTTTATGAACAATTTTACTATCACCTTGTTGAATAAAAAAATGATCCAATAAGAGTTGTAGATCAAGTTATACAACTTTGTAGTTCAACACTTTTTATTTTGAATTCGTTTAGGGCTTCAAAAAATTATCCAAATAAGTTTAAATTTTTAATACACTCGGCAAAGGAAAAACACTCGGCAAAGAAAACCTTTCCCGAGTGTTTATTTTTTGACACTCGGCAAAATACTTTGCCGAGTGTTTTTTTTTGGCACTCTGCAAAGACGTTGTTTGCCGAGTGCCCGAGAAAAAACACTCGGCAAAGGGGCCGGCACTCAGAAAAAAGCCGATTTCCGGTAGTGATACAAAAATACCAGATTACTCTTGTCTTCTTCCTCTAGCTCTCTCTCCCGTATCTCCTGTCTCTTGATACAACGACATGAGGGAGACAACGCCGCCGTAGCAGGGCACCTGACAACACCCGATTTCTCAACCCCATGGTCTGCAAAGCATGCCATCGGCACTAATAAGCTCCTCGGGGCGACGATGGGCTCACAACAGTCGTGCTCCTCGCCGATGAGACGCTCCAGCGGGACTCGAATGCCGAGGACACGTGGGGCCACACCGCGATCCACTTCGTCGCCGGACCTTGATGGCGGCGGCGTGGAGCAAGAGGAGGGTGACCAAAGGTTGAAGACATGGGCAAAATGGGCATTTCCAAAAAAGTTAATGACAAATGTTGACGCCGTTGACGGCGATGGCATGTAAGGTTAACATTTGCACACCCGATGGCACTGATCATATTAGCACTTTTGTAGTGGCAGATCTAATATTAGGAACTTTTGCAATGGCAAATGCCTAATTGACCCACACCACATCAGTCAACTTGACAGCACCTCTATGCATGTTAGTTACATATCTCGCGACTAAGATCTGAAATGGAGTACAATAGCATAGTCCTTGCAATATGACTTTGTACACTGATGCATTGTTGTAGATCAAATTATACATTTTATATGGCTATTATGCCAATTTTAGCAAACCACAATAATTTACACCTTTTCTATTTCTTACAAAAAGGAAAAAAGGTCAAATGGCAAGAAAATTTACAATGATTTTCTTAACGCTGAATCACTTTGAGATTTGTGCAAAACCCTAGGATATCCATCTAGGGTTCAGATCCTTGCTACTCTCCCTTCGCTTTGTCCGCCGCCGTGCCGCCACCCCGCCGCCAACTGACCCACCTACCCCTATGCCGAACACCCTCTCTATAAAAGCATCGGCAATCCGACCCATAGAGAGAGAGACCAGAAGAGACATCCAACAAGAATTTTGATCGCCACCGAATATGTTGTTGTCTTCTCTCTATTCCTGCCATCAAACCTCTCTGTTCTACTTGGCTCCCGAACCTTCGTCCTAGTGCTCCATTTCACCATCATGGCACCACCAACAACCACTAATATGTGCGAGTTCCTCATGGCCTTTCTCATTGTTGTCGAGTCGTTCGACCTCATCAACTATGCAATGAGCAGATGTCCGAAAGGTTTGTTTCCTTGCATGCGTTTTGCTAGGTATGTATATAGTCATCTCTAGTCCCTAGATGCGTAAAATCTTAGGTCTCATAATTAGAGTAGGCAATTCGTCCTCACTTGTGTCTTGCTACGTGTGTGTATTGTGATCTCTGTCTCTAGTAGTATAGAATCTTTTACATCTCATTATCTACTATAGGTAATTTGTCCTCGCATGTGTATTGCTAGATCTCATAATCTACTAGGCAATTCGTCATGTGTACTACTAGATCTGCATATTTTTATATATACTATTTTAGTCCCTAGCAAAATGCAATTAACCTTGAGATGTTTATATTTGTGAATTCGGGATTTTGTTAATGTTTGCTCATACTATGTCCATCAGGCTCACCGACCTTGATCTATCCAACAGTAGCTAACGATCGGCAACCACGATGAACTGATATATCGTCTGCATAATAGCTAGCCACATGAAACTACCATGCATGTTCGTAAGTGCTAAACAACTGCTAATGATGTTGTTATTGTTGCCTGTTCATGTGATGCATGTGACAGAGGACGAGTTGGAGCATCGATCGTTTCTAATTTGAATCAAACGGGTTTTGAGCTTTTAGAGATTTATGTACGTGCCTGAACGAAACAAGAACATATCGATTTACATCCAAATAAATTTGCATGTAAAATGAGATGAGGAGGCGATCTGCACTTTTTGTTGATTGGCGCAAGGAGATTCGAAATTTAGTGGCCGGAGCGGAGGGAAAGAGCAAAAAAATGGAAATTAGCCGTGGAACGGCCTGAACAAGGCTGTAGAGACTGTAGATCGTCCATATCTGGTGAGTTAACACAGTGAGTGAGGAATTTCTTCAGTAGATCGCCCATATTTGGCTCCAGATTAATGAGGTCATTTATTTCATGGTTTTCTTCCCATTTCAGGCAAGATCTTTGAGATTTTTGTGGATATCTCAAAGATCTGGCCCGAAATGGGAAGAAAACCATGAAATGAATGACCTCATTAATTTGGAGCCAGATATGAGCTATCTAATGAAGAAACTGCCAATTCACTGTGTTAATTCGCCATCGCCAGATATGGGCGATCTACAGTTTGTACAGACTTGTTCAGCCTTTCACGGCTAATTTCCATTTTTGCTCTTTCCCTCCGCTCCGCCCACCAAATTTCGAATCTCCTATGCAAAATCTCATCCAGTTCGCATGCGAAGTTGGACGCCTAGCAATTCGCTTCTTCTTGTTTTGACGCTTATATATATGAAATGGATATCTGGAGGCTCAAAGTATCGATCTCCAAATCATCCGGCCTGTTTCTCATCCATCATATCTGAGCAGGTAGCAATACATATCCGCAGCGATATCTAGCTCTTGATTAACTGATCCTGCATTTCTCTGTTCATTCTGTAGTCTGGTTCATCTTGCTTGTTGTTTGCAGAGAGACAGGTCGACGACGAAGATGCCCAGCTTGAAAAGGAGATGGCACGCCGCGACGCTGAGCGCGCCGCGCTGAAGCTCCTGCTGGCGGCAATCTTCTTCCAGGAATGCCCGGAGCATCCGGACGCCAGCCGTGCCACGCGCAGCGGCGGCTGCAATATGTTCTGTGTCGACTGCTCCGGTCGGGCCCTCTGCTCCGACTGTGTCGCCAGGGAGCACGGCGGCCACCGATTCATCCAGGTACGTACGTAGCCGTTGTAGCGAGATCATTCTTGAAGACATGGTAAAGATGATTAACGTAGCAGATCGAGCTAACAATCTGACGCGCGTGTTCGGTGCAGATCAGGAAGTGGTCTAGGCACAACGTCGTCAAGATTAAGGACGTGGAGATGTTAGAGTTGACCTCCACTAGTTGGCCCAAAGGCCAATTGGACCCTTGAACTCGCGCCCTGATC
The DNA here is from genome assembly GCA_012490785.1 of Eragrostis nindensis. Lineage (NCBI taxonomy): Eukaryota > Viridiplantae > Streptophyta > Magnoliopsida > Poales > Poaceae > Eragrostis > Eragrostis nindensis. The sequence continues at coordinate 920,756 of JAAXCT010000055.1, forward strand.
GGGGGCGTCCAGCCCAAGCAAGGCTGGTGGGCCCCGTCACGCAGTGCATATAAAAGAGGAGGTGGGGGCCAATGGCTAGGGTTACGAGGTTCACCGCCTCCACTGTTCCCCACCACCAACTAGACTCCACCGATCGGAGAGGCACTGAAGTGGCGGGATGCCCGCCGGCGTCATCACGACTTGCTCCACTACGAGCATCGACGGTGCGACCCTCTTCCCCGCACGTCGCTGCCTTTGCGCAGGCTCTGCCTCGTCGCCGGCGCCATGTCCGGCAACAGCAGCATGGAGTCAAGGTACAACCATTCACAGAGTTTTCACCCACTCGATCTACTCCTAGATGATCCACAGATTCTAACAGGAGAGGCTACTGGACGTCGGGGAGGTGCAACCATACACCGTCAACGGCGAGCTGTCAGTGTTCCTGAACAAGCGGCCCATGGAAGGGAACGGGAAGCCCGGGGTGCATAGGTGTGATACCTGCAACAGGGCGCTCCTCAAGAAGGAATACCGATTCTGCTCACTTGGATGCAAGGTAGCTACAAGTGCTCCTGATTTTCTCTCACCTACCTTTATTTTATAGTAAGTCAAGGGCTAGATACAGGTTGTACGTAGTACACGACGAGGTCGTGCCAGGAGATGTGACCCAGCAAGATCTAGTTAGATATATAATGTTCATTTATGAAACTGTACACCTTTTTTTCTCGAGAGAATACAGTGAACCCAGCTGGCCTACATACATTGGCACTTCATCGCCCAGAATTACCAGCTTTGTAGTCTGTTGATCATGCATGTTGCTTGCATCGATCATTTTAAGCAAATTTTTAATGGATTCCAATCAAATTTTAGAACTTCATTCATCGATTCACATGTAAATAGATAGGAAGATAGTTGTGGAACACTGTACAAAGTTGGGACTCTCTGTATCTTAGCTAGGAAGGTAGTAATTTCTGACAATGCCTTGAAATCTTTCTTCTTTTGTTGTTAGCTTGAATGCATGGACGATGACGACAGCGTCTCATTGGCTGCACCCAAGGGCGACACCGATGAGTCTAAGGAAGAGGATCTGTCCCGCCCCACCAAGCGGATTCGTGGTATTGGATCAGGGTCTGGCAAAGCGGAAGATGGAGCTGCTGGGACCAGCACCACCCCCACCAATTAGCCACCGGCGGACACGCCGGCAAGAGATCCTTCCTCCCCCAGACGCCATTAGAGGAAGGGCGCCGTCATTAATTACCGAGCTCGTGCGGCTCATATGAAACAGTCTGCCGCTTTGCGCTATTGCTCTTGGTCATATGCAGCCTGCATGCATGCATGCGTGATGATATTTTTGTCAGTTTTGAATTAAGATACCTTCTTGGCATTGTGCCCATAATTGTGGCGTGTTTTCTTAATTAATTCTTTCATGGAGTAGTTTTGTGATATTATTTCTGCTTGCCGGTTGGCTTTTTGTATCATTTATGTATTCTGGTGCGAAGTATTTTTCCTATATAAATTTATGCCTAGGACGAGAATTCAAGAAAGATTTGAAAAGAAACTCTTATGGTAGCGTTTGATGATTTTTATTACTTGCATTCTTGGAGTTTATAGGTTCGACCATTTGTCTCATATATCAAACAAGATATTCACATTTATTTCCATATTTGTATGTAAAATGGCAGATAAAATATGTGAAAATATTTGTTCCAAAATTGGGGTGGGGAGAAATGGAAACAATCTTGGAGCACCTGAGGTCAGTACGCATGCTTGGCTAAGTTCATAGTACTTCTGGTTCTTCCATACTCAATTATTTCCATCTTCCCGTGTCATTTTGAAATCAAACTCTTTTACCGTAACCTGCTTCACATACATGTAAACATCTATAGGGAAATTAATCAACACCAAATCCATATTTTAAAAATATATTTTAAAATAAAAGTGACTTTGAAGATACTGCTTGATGAATTTTACTTACCTTCTTGGAGCTAATAGGTTTTTGATCAGTTGTTGCATATATCAAACACCATCTTCACATTTGTTTCCAATTTATTTCAATCCTCATACTTATACAAATAATTTACCTAGCAAGAAAGGATATATATACATTATATACTCTTCAATGCATGTCCTTCGAATCTTCTGAACGTGCAAATGTGTAATTAAAATGCCAGAAAATAAATTTTTTTTTGAAAATTTCGTTTGAAAAGACGAGTGTGGAGAAAATCGAAACAATTTCGGGAGCCTGAAGTGTGAACTCATGTCATTTTGAAACAAAAATTTCAAATCATAGTATTGTGCCATTTCACACGCTTGTTCTGAGCATCTACTTTAGATGTTCTGGGCATCTGCTTGGTTACCGCGACGTAAACATCAACAGCTTGGATCGGCAGTTCGGCATGGTCACTATCAAGCGTCGACCAAGCATGCCTACTCTCCTCTAAAAAAAAAGCGTGCTGTTACTCGTGTATGGTGAAGCTGGTACATGCCTTTTGACGTGACGTGTCCTCCATTTGATCCACCTATTCGTTCTTTTCGTCGTGGACTATTGTTTCTGTCCGCCCTTGCCTAATTGTATGCACCAGTCAACTCACCTAAAAGTTTAAGTTGATGGGAAGTAGTGGGCAATTCACTTATGCTCTCTCAGGCCGCAAACGTGGAATATTAGAGAAAGCTGCAATTTATTTAATAAATCACCAGCCAGGATTCGAATTCGAGACTTTTGGTCCTGATATCATATTGAGTTGCATGCACCAATCAACTCACCTAACCAACTCCCTCTCACGTGGAGGCTCTTTTAGGCCTCACACTTGGAAATAGGAGCGATGCAACAGAATATACGGTCACCATATGACTTGAACTCAATATCTCTGGCTCGATACCATATTGAGTTGCATGCACCAACAAACTTACTCAAAAGCATTGTTTTCATTAGATTTAACACATACATAAATGGTAAAGGGTAATGATAAATCCTTGTTTCTTGACATTTATCCCAACAAATTAAATAAAAACTCTCTCGTCTCAGCCTATCCGATCAAACATATAGAAACAACCAAATGAAGTGACCATTATGTGCACCCAGTTTGGATTCACACACGAGAAACGAACAAGCTTTGGGGTCTTGAGTCACAACCATGATTGATTCTCAGGAGAACCATGTTCCTATGTGTCAGCTTCAAATTAAATTATTTAGCAGCTAGGCTGCAGGTTCATATAGAATGCAAGTGTGTCCAGGAGGAAGCACAGGAACAAGAGTAAGAAATAAAGTCAATTTTTAGGAAGGCTCATTTTTTCCCTCTTTTGGTAGCTAGTCTTGACTCCTACGCGAGGGAAGCCCAGAATAGTAACTTACCCACCCCATTCTACTTCGATATGCATTGAACATTTAGCCAATATAGCCCATGCCTCTCAAGGATAAAAAATTTGGAATGTTCCATAGCCAAAAAACACCTTTATGGCCGCAAGCTGAATATTTTGTAATGCTGAATTAATGCATATTTGCAAGCAATATCACTGATTGTTATATCCTTTTTTTCGGCAATGGAATCACACCTTTTTTTGGGGGCATAGGTAAACATCCTCAAAAGAGAAAAAAAAAACCTTGAAAATGTTTCTTCATCAGAAGTGCATGTGGATGTTATTTAAAAATAACAGAGATAATCTTTGAAAACAAATATGCTTGACAACAAAAAATATCTAAACGTCCAGTGCCTTAAAAAATCTAGACTTTTCATGTCAATACTTTCTATGGTCAACATGATTTGAATCATAGTATATAGTACTACTCTGTTTAGTAAATATTCGATATAAAAGGGCCAATTAACAGACAAAATGACACCTCTGACAACGTGTCCATACTTAATACTGAAGATTTTTTTCCCCTTTAAACATGCGTGAGAAAAATATCCCTCCAACACCACATCCACATTAACACGATTTATTCAGTATGTGAGAAATTGGTAGCTTGGTTTCATTTCTCAAATATGAATGAGAGCTGCATCGAATTTATATTTGACATTTGATGGAAACAATATCTTTGAACAATAGATTTATGAGATTAAATATATTAACTCTCACTAGCAAGGACAAATTAGATGCAGCTAGCTAGCTGGAGAAGTAGATCACACCATAGCTGACAAGTGTTATTCTGGACATAAATGCTCAGTAGTTATGTTATTGATTTGTAGCCATATAAATGTGTAGAGTAGCTTTAGAAGGTTTAGTGATATTTCACAACACATATGGATGACTCGGTCATCAGACCCACTCAGCCTAGCTGTGAGCAGCATATATATTAGAACTAGTCATACAGCCGGGTTAGACGGCCTGACCGTACGTATAACATTTCCGTTTGGCATCAAGTTCAATACATAAAAGGAAATTCTGAGGCATTGAGTTGAATAAAAATGCGCATTGTTTTTGTAAAATGGTGTTTTGCGGCAAAATGCCAAGGATCGTTGTTTAATGCAGTTAATTCTTATTGCCACAAACTTCACGAGCCCTATAGATTTTCCATTCTAGACATTGTCACAATCATGGTAGCATGTTGGTCTTAATCCCCGATACGATGAAAGCTATGGCTCTTAAGGGCACATGATATCTACAAGGACGATTTCAATGAAATAAAAAATATATATTCACAGAAGTAAGGATAAAATTACTTCTGGAAGTAGCTAAGCCAATAGTTGAGTTATTACAACTCGCCATGCTTCTTTTTTTTTTTTGAAGAAAACACGCGGCTTTTCATTCAGCCCAGGTAGGAAAATTACACAACAAATCTTTTACAAGACAGCCATTACTATGCATGATTGATATTGGAGCAACTAAAACTTGGGCCATCCCTAATAATAAATAAAGAACTTTTAGCCAAAGCATCTGCAATGTAATTCTCTTCTTTTGGAAACATGGAAGAAGTTCATGCTCATGTTTGTTAAATTGCCTTCCATGTCTTTTTTGATGATCTTTAATCTGCAATCTGGAGCGGATTCTTGAGTGTTCTTCATGTAGGACATAAGGGTTGCATTATCTGAAAAGAAGTCACATTCTTTAACCTGCAAGAAACATAGGATTTGATATCCATGAAACATGCTTAAAGCTTCCGCATGAAGAGGCCGGGAAAGTCGCGACAGAAGTTTTAGCTTGTACTTGCAGGCTCCACATTCCATGATTTCTAGTGAAGCTTATTTGGATTCCAACACCTGATTCTTGACCTACATGATAAGAGGCATCTGATTTGCAGAGACAATAAGAAGAGCTATTAGGAAGCTCCTCATAGTTAAGTGTGTGGGATACAGAAGAAGCATAGTGAGAAATATGCTCCACACCAGAAGCCTCGTAGTGGGCTTTTTGAGCTGCTTTAGCTTGGAAAACGACGGACAAGGCAGAAGTTTCTTTCTTCTGAAACCTGTGAAAGTTTATAGCTTTCTAGATGAACCATAAAATGTAGTAGCAGATATCTTTGTCTTCATCAGAATGGAGGTTGTTATATAATAAACAATGTTTGCGCAAGATCCAACGAGGTTAACTGATTTAATAGCAAATGGGAAAGCAAACCATACTGCTCTTGCAAAGGAACAGTGAAACAAAATGTGCTCATCATTCTCCATCTTGCAACAGCATGAACAATTTGAAGTAACATTATTCATTCTTCTATGAACATGCTGAGCATTTGCTAAATTTTTAGTTAGAAGCCTCCAAATAAACATTTGTACCCTTGGAAGAATATCTTTGTTCGAAATATTTTTTTATGATGAACATAGATTGAGGGGACATATTAATTTGCTTACTGTTTTCTGGATTGTTTCCTGATGTAAGAGCTTGTAAGCGCTTTGTGCAGTCCAAATCCCTTTCTTGTTTGGTTTCCAGATTAACTCATCTTTTCCTCCAGCTTGAGGCCATGCTTCTAATTAGGAGCATGGATATATCCATCACTAGACAGCTCCATTCAATTAAGCAACTTCCATTTAGTCAACAATGTGATCCATGCCGGACCTTCACATTCAACCTGAGTCTTTGACAAACAACATATATAGCCATATAAGAACATTTAATAGAGTTCCTAAGAAACATGCAAATGTCGATCTATTCAATTATTTAAAGGGAATCATCTACATGCGTTTACGTACAAATTTCCTTAGTGAGGGCTCTGTTAGAATTTGTGAATGTCGAACATGAAGCCTTCACCCTTTTTTTCTTTGACTGGGGGAGGACATGAATCCTTCACATAGTTAATTATCGGGTAGGCTATATTCATGAGAATTCTTTCCAGAGTCCTTTGTCTACATATTATTTTATTAATCGTTATGTTTCGGAGCTCCGAAACATAACGATTAATAAAATAATATGTAGACTCTGGAAAGAACAATAACCTGGCTGTGGTGCCCAGGTGGATTCCTCCTCCGTCAGGTGTTGTGAAGGTGAATGTAGATGCGGCCCTGTCGAAGAACCAAAGCGTTGCTGCGTGTGCTGCGGTTGCGCGCAACGAGGTTGGAGATTTCCTGGGAGCGTCGGTGGTCGTTATGGTTGGACTGACGGATGCCGAGACTGGAGAATTCTAGCGTGCCGTGAGGGAATGGCGCTAGCAAGTGACATTGTTCTGCAGAATTTTCGTTTGGCTAGTGATTGTCTGACGGTCATCAGAAATATTCAAGGAGAAGGGAAGGGTCTCTATGGCTTGATCATTCGTGAAATAAAGGCCAGAGTGCAGGACTTCTCGAGGGTGGAGTTTGTTCACGAAGGTTGGCAAGCAAACTTCAACGCACATATTTTAGCTCGTAGCTCGATCTATAATTCTGTAGGAAGATATGTGTGGTTTTTAGCGCCACCGGATGGTGTTTTTAACTCTTATTCCCTAGATGATTAATAAAGAGTGGTGTTCCTAAAAAAAACAAACAAAAAAATAGGTTGGCAGTGGCACTGCAAAGGTTACATGTGCTACGGGAGTATGAAACTTTTTTTTGCCCGTGAAAAAACGGAGCAAAAAAGATGCTACGAGGGTGTGTTATAGGTATTTTTAAATAATTTAAGTTTCAAAACAGACATTACTAAATCTGACACAGAATTGGAACTTAATTCACGGAATAATTAAGAATCTTAACACTCAGAACACATGTAGTCACACTAAAATATAGTAGCATACTTCACTTCAATGGAACAACACGAAGGTTACAAGCAACTACTTAATATTTCTAGAAGATATATAACAAGGCAGCTGCTTTTCCTTCCTACTGGGAACGAAAGGAAAATAAATCTACAGCTGCCTCTAGACAGACAGGTTCCAAACATGCATTAAGGCAACAGCCAATAGAACACCATAGACTCATGATAACAACGAATCACACTGATAATCATCTAGTCTTTCGACCACAGGTAAGCCTGTTGTGACCTATTCCACCACATGTACTGCAACGAACTTCACACTTTGAGGTCGCTTCACCATCTTGTGTCCCCGTTTTTGATGTGCACAATTGCCTCTTCCTCTTGCAACCATAGTAGTCCGACCTAGACTTCAGCCTGACAGAAGGAGGCCTACCCTTGCTTCGCACGAGGCCGGGGGCCTGAACTGGACAGTCTTGAACTTCTGGTGCGTCGGTTCAGTTAGGCACGACAGTTTCAACATCGGATTCAACCAATGCCTTTTTGACGTCCGCAAGAGCTCTCATAGATGACTCAAACGCTTGATCAGATTTAGCTCCACTCTTAAGTATCTCCATGGCAGACAAATATAGTATGCTGCTACGCGTGTGCTTGTCTAGTGCAAATGACACAGGCGCAACTGTGTCCCGTGTGTCCAATACACTGTCTATTTCGGTAGGATTAGATGACCATCGCTTCATTAGATTGCCAGCTGGGAGCTCACGATGATTTTCCTGCACAAGTACCTGCACCAAGTTACATTAAAAAAGTCAGCCAAGAACGTGATTCTTTTACTGCAGGTGCACACCACAACATCAAAAAATTATCACACCTTTAACATGTGCCTACATGGCATACCGATGTGCTCATATAGTCCGCAATCACAGGACCAATGTTCACCTCCATTTATACACCGAACGTTGTAGACCCGTTTATTACCGTCATCTTCTTCCGGAGAAGCAGTAATCTCCTGAATAATATACTGTGTGCTCCTCCCAAGCCTGCTAGCAGTGAACGATCCGGACGAAAACAACTCAGCAGAAAACTTGTCAAACATGTTCCTTTTTTTTTTTTGAGACATGTCAAACATGTTCCTAGTGTAAAATGATGCAGCACTCCACTCAATAGGCACGCCTATTCGGATGACACGCTTTTTCTGCAAAAAAAAAAGAAATTTGATTAGAATTTTAATAAATCACATAATTGGTTTTTAAACCTTTTTATATCATTATACTGCTTGACAAACAAATGCATGGGTGCTGAATGTGGTATGAAAGTCTTCAACATGTGATTTGCACTCTCGCTCCGTTGTGTACTAGTCATCCCACCGCAAAAAGTATTCATGAAATAAGGTTTCGCCCACATTTCTCTATTATTGAACAGACGTCCGAGATAAGTATTCTGAACAAGGTTGTAACGCTCAACGATATCTAACCATTTGCTCTCAAATGTGTCTATGTCTGTGATATCAGTGACAATGCTATGAAACTCCCTCTTGAATCCATTAATTGTACTTACTGTAAATGGACCCTAACTTTTCGTTCGCGTTTCTGAGCACATGCCACCTGCACCACCTGTGCTTCACTTCAGGCCACTCATCTTTCAATGTGGATTCCACAGCCGGCCACTGGTCTGGAAATGGGAATGTTCATTAATATTAGAGCATATCTTTCGGTAGATACACGAAAGAAAACATTTAACCTAACTCACCAGTTAGCATTGTGACAGGACAGCGTCCTCCCATCAGCTTAGCGAAATGAGAGAATGCCCATACAAAGCTTTCCTTTGTCTCCGTGGTTAGTGGAACCGCAGCGAATATAGTGCTCTGGAAATGGTTGTTCACACCAACAAACAAGCCAAACGGCATGTTATATAGGTTAGTACGATGCGTTGTATCAAATGTAACAACATCTCCAAAACGCATGAAGTCCATCTTGTTCTTCCCGTTGCACCACATAAGGCTGCGTATCCTGCCTTCCTCGTCGGTCTCCATTGAAACTGAAAAATTTGGAGCAGTATGCTTCATCTCCTGCAAAATCTGCATTGTCTTGACAATATCGTCAGTTATTGATTCCTGAGCTAGCCTCGAACAAATTCTGCAAACTGAATCCCTGGAAAAAGCCCGCTACCATACAATGTCCCAAGCATACCATGAACCCTGGATAAACTAACATTGTTTGCACGCAAATCCTGGATGAACTGCCTGGTTGTTGGTTTAATTCGGCAGTGCGAAGACCACTGCCTCTTCTCACTAACATCCAGAAGACATGGGATGGTTGTGCAGCTGGGAAAACCTGATGATATACCATCCGTGGTATTCTGTTCGCAACAGGCTTATCATAGCACGGCAGCCACTCCTAACTGTAGTACAACTAGGGATCTCTCCACCACCCTGCACCAAAAAATAAAAAGGATCACGGCATATTACAAAGAAAATATGGTCCCCAATCTAATATAACAAGAGCAACCATTCCAAACTTACAGCACAAGAGCAGACGATATCCTGCCGAGTTCGATACTGGTTGTTGTTTGTTCGGCTTCTACCATACCTAATACCGAAGCCGCATTCCCAAGAGTACAAGCTGTAAAAGGAAAATGCTTCTTGACAAGAATCAAAGCTCTTTCCTACTACTGGCAAGAAAACAGGATGCCCAGCCTACCTACCAGCAAAAGCAGCAACTGCATGCTCAATAGACGAAACTCGGCTAGGGTTCTTGCGCGCCCGAATGACCTGAAACAGCACGCGCCCTGCGAGAATATTTGCATATGAATAAGATACTCTGAACATTAGTAACGAATGTATGAAAGCAAAACTGTAATGCAGCGTCCGCTAACCCCATAGTTACTATGACAACAAAGATACTCGATGAACTCAATCAATCGAGCTTTATGGGAATCAATGGACCTGGTATGCTATTTATAGCCTTGATGAGCAGGTGGCAGCGGTTGATGCCTCTCACGGATGGCGCGCGGTGCGGATACAAAAAAACTCAAACGCGCTGCCTGCAACAATTTATTGCTTTCCAGTACATGTGCGAGTTCTTGTTGGTAACTACCTTTTCTAACCCATTCTAACCTGCCAAGCTAAGACACAATGTTACGGTTGCCACAGCAGGCTTCTGGTTGTGATACTGCACGAATCTGAATGCCGTTCGACAAATGAACGTTGATCTTTCGGGTGGGCACGGGACGCTGTGCCTACAAAAACCGCTCTCATCTGAAAATAAATCACATTCTTTTAACCTGCAAGAAACATAGGATTTGATATCCAAGAAACATGCTTAAAGATCGCATGAAGAGGAAAATTTGCGATAGAAGTTTTAGCTTGTGCTTGCAGGCTCCACATTCCATGATTTCTAGTGAAGCTTATTTAGATTCCAAGACCTGATTCTTGACCTGCATGATAAGAGGCATCTGATTCTTGACCTGCATGATAAGGATGAAGGATCCATCGATCCTCTTCTTTTTTTTTTTGACACCACCGGCCGTTAATTTGCTCCTTACATTTCAGATTCAACTGCCGTCTACTTATATCCAGTTGCTACCACTACGCATCATTCTCACGGTAGTAGCATTCTGGAGTAGCATGCAATATTGTTTGTCGTCTTCGATCGATTCGGGAAGATACACATAATATTGATTATAACAACTAAACATTGACCATGCATCCACACAGACTCAGAATTGTTCTAAACCAAAGAAGAAATATTTTCGAGATCGAACAGCACGAATTCCCTTCCATATTGCGCACATGCAACATATATTATGAACTCCAATGTCTTCACAACTTCCTGAATTGTGCGCTGTTATTAACCATATTCAGATCGCTCATCACTGGAACCAATAAGCATTCACGTCAGAACTCATATATATGCGGCAACAGGCCAAATGACACTTATGAGTCGCTTAATTACCTCATGGTTCTCGTCGGTCGGCGGACCATGCTCGACGTAGAAGAGCACGCACGCGACGAGGCTGAGAGCCAGAGAAGCGCCGAGGACGGCAACGACGGCGAGGACTCTTGCGAGCTCGTCAGGCTCTTCTGGACCTTCGACGCCGTCCTGCCCCTGGCCGCCGACGTTTCTCACCCACTCCGTCCACCTCCGTTCCGGCGGGACGCCGTACAGAGTGAGGAACCTGTCCCAGGAAATGTTTGTCCCGCAAACCCTGGCGCGGGCTGAGGAGGACCCGGCCTCCTCGGGGATGAAGCGCTCAGGGCGGCGCTGCTTCCTGCGGTGCCTCGAGGATGACGACGCCTCCCTCGCCGCCGGCGCATCAGTGCCACTCTTCTTGCCATCGTCGGAACTGGGCTTGTCCAACTCTGCCGATCGAACTCGTTCGATAAGAAGAAACCGGAGGACATCCAATAACGAAGGCAGTTGGGAATTTGGGATTAGATCGAGATTTAGAGGCTTTACCAGCAGAGCGTACAACCGTCGAGCCCCGCGCTTCGTTTGTGGCGCGTTGGTCGGCACCGGCGGATCCCGCAGCCGCCGAAGCGGTTCCGAAGCCAGTCCGGTTGTACTGCTTCCAGAATCGGGGCGGCAGCCGGCGGTATGTTGTTCGCGGCGTCGTGTTCGCGATCGCCGCTCGGTACCCTGCAAGAATCTTGGTAAGAAGACAACCGAGAAGAGAGAAGCCCGTGGGATTGGATTGGAACACGGAAACCAATACTTACTGCGAGTCGCCACTGGGATCTTGGGCTCTTCATGCTCCTCGTTCTCCGACGCGACCCCTTCGTCATCGGCATCGCCCACGGCGAAGACGCCCTCCGACTCCCCCGCCGGAGCCTCCTGCGCCTGCGAACCAAGAAGGAAATCAAGAACCAAGCATTTCGCAATTCCGATTCACCGCTCGACTTACCAAATCGAAGGTCATCTCAAGATCCTCGTCCTTCTGCTCCGGCGAAGCGTCGTCTCCGCGCTTCAGGCCCTCGTCAGCGGCCATCTCGCCCGCCGGAACTTGGCCTCCCTGCTCTTTCCCCTCGGGCTGCTCAGGAAAAGCGCTCTTCTCTTGCTCCATGGAGATCGCGATCTAGCTTGGATTGGGCGCTTGAAGCAATGGGGAAGCTAGGGAAAGGGAAATTTGGGGACTGGCCTCCTGTGAGAACGGGAATCCCAGTACTTATACAAGAGCGCGGGGGGCTTATCTAACGGACAGAGTACCTCCTGATTCCTCTGGATTCGTGCAGTGTGGCCCGCACTCCTGCCATCTCGACTGAGCTCCAGTGAAAGAGCAGGATGCACTGCATTTACTAGAAGCTGCTGGTAGAGTACCGTGCTCCATTAGAAGCCGGAGTAGCTCGAACCAGGAGCCAGATCCAGTACCATTCCATATACAAGAATCCTGGAGCTGCTTCTCTGCTGAAGCTGGAGTAGCTTGAGTTTTCAGTCCCGCCCTTTGTCTTTTCACTCCCGCCGCAAAACTTAACCATAACCCTATTTTCGAAAGGGTGCAAAGAGTAACCGAGCTCGAGAGAGAGAGAGCGTTGGGATCCATGCATGGGTGGTGCGACTTCTCCTGCTACGAACCTGTCAACCGCGGCTGCTATGGAGCTTCTAAAACAGGTACATTTTCTTGGTTCCTTTTTCTGCAATCTCTTATTTTTTAGTGTTAATGTTTCTGAGTTGTTGTACTTTCCGATAGAAATGCATGAGTACTTCTTACGGATGTAATCAAGGTTAAGCATGGATAAAGCACCTTTCTGTTCTCCTATGAATGTTGTCCGCCTGCTAATGATTTTAGAATCTATACAGTGGTAATGATTCTAAAAGAAAAGTGCCTCTGCTTTGTAGCTTACTGATGCTAATGGAATGAACATTTAAATAAAATGTAGTAGCGATTGAACCGTAGCTATATTTTCTTGCAACAAATTTTAGTTCTTTGCTTTTTCAGTTAAACTGTGTCAGTACACAAACGTACTTTATTTTTAAAGGGACCTCTTATTGCAGCACCCACGACAATATTTATTTGGTTGTTTGTTTTGATTAGACCTTGTTAATATTACATTAATGTCTAGAGTAATAGCTTATGTTGTATTATTGTTTTGCTTGCAATAAACTGGGATTACTGTTGTCGTACCCCATTTCTGAAGTACTTAGTGTTTACCGTATCAGTCCCTGGATCAGTAGGTGATACGACACTTTCACAGAATGCTTCACAGCAAATACTTTATTTATATTACCGAAAGTCATTACAAGCCTTTTTATTACATAAAGGTCTTGGTACAAAGGAGGCGAGCAGCCTCAACACTCACAGGCATACACTCAAAGGCTGACACAGCAGCCAGAGCTAACACCAAGTCTAGCGGAAGACGACAGGGCTCCACTTCTACAGGCATCACTTGAGTGAAGGCCAAACTTTACTCTTCATCACCATCAGCTTGAAAGTCATAGTCGGGCTCATCTTCTGAATGAATTAAGCAAGGGTGAGTACTTAAGGTACCCAGCAAGCCTAACACGAGGGGTTTGATTATGCAAGGGATTTTCGAAGGATAGGCTGAGTTTCATCGACAAGGCGAGAAGGCCAAGTTTATGCAGAGTTGTTTTGAAAGCAAAGCATTTCGCAATTCTAATCAAATATCTATAGAGGTTAGTGGGGTTGGGCGGCCCTGGGGGAGATGCAATCCATCCCGCCAGTTCCTCAATTTTATCACTGGCCGACAGCCAGCACATGGCTCCAAACCGGCGTCTTTCCAAAAACACACCAAGGAAACTCACGCGGAAAATCTAATCATAGTGTGGCCGATGCTTTCGCGTTGTCCGATACCATGGAACACGGCTTTCCGGAAAGTTTCTTAACCTTGGCCAAGGGTGCACAAATTTCCCCACAAGGTGGTCCAGTCCTCCCAATCGTCATAGTTTGGGCTGTCCCACTAAAGGTTCCGTACCTACTTCGTACCACCACGGCATCCCCCACGGACATCACCAGGGGCTTCAAAATCATAATAATATGGCCAGTCATAAATGCCGGATCTCGAACACCCACCAACGAACGAGTCTTCTCCTGGGACTCCGTTGCATCTCCTGCCTCCGGGGGGTACCGGGTGAGTACTAGTAGGGTGTGGTTCCAATCCCGTGCCCATTCACGGCTTGTGGTTGCGCGAGAGGTGCTAGGCAAAGGCGGCACAAGAACCGGTCCTTATACGACCGAACCAGGCATCTTCAATAGCCAATCCACACGTGGAAAGGCGTCCCAGAGATAGCCTCCCCACTGAGGACTACCTCGCCTGATCCCGTCCAAAAACATCCCTCACTAGGGTTGCACTTATTATTATACCACCCAATTTCACATTTACACACACCACCAAGACACACGCATTTTACACGAAAATCATGTGAGCAGTATTAATTAAACACATGGTGAAAGTCCTAAGCAGTGAGCATATCAACATTTCATTAATTAAATTAATGATGTTGATTCCTAGGGTTAACAAGGATACAGGATATAATCAAGTCAAGGCAGGCAACCAAATATTGCATAGGACCATTCTAGCCTTTAAATTCATTTAAATACCATGCAATTTATTTATAAACAGCTCTAATTAGGATATTTGCAAACATAGGATCAGTATGATCAAAGGGAGTTAGACTTGCCTTCACCAAGCTCTTCTTCCTCTAAATCCTCGTAATCAGGATCCTCTGCTTCCTCTTCTTGATTATCTCACGATTTACAAAAGAATAAATCTACCGCTCACAAACAAATTAACAGAGCAATAAATTCAAATAAATTCCAAATAAAACCAGAGGGGAGTTGATTTTGGTGGCGCTGGATAGATTAGGATTTTAGATGAATTTTGGCGTAGGTTTCGCCAAAATTGGAGTTAAGATGAAAAAGATATGGATTTTTGAAGTAGAAGAAAGGAAATTGATTAGGATTTGATTATCTTAATTAAGTATAACCATCATCCTAATTTTTCAGAGTGTAACAAGTGTTGCAAAACGGTTAGGAAGGAACATTGGATTTTTGGGAATTTTTCTGATATTGGAAATGTGGTCGAAATGGATTTCTATGTACAAAAGTTGGGTGCGCGTAGCATTTTCCAGCGAGATTGTCTCACTGACCGGTGGGCCAAAGGGCCCAGCGGGGTCCGCGTGCTACTGTTTTGTGAGCCGAGGCCACAGAACGGTGGACCGGGCTGGCGTGTGCGTGAGGTCCATGGTGCACCGGGTCCGCCACACGTGCAGGACGACCCGGTCGTGTGGGTCCCGCTTGGTGACGTGGCGTGCCACGTTGGACAGGGCGACGGGGTCAAGGGCGGTGTCGGCGGCGAGGCGCGCACGGCGGCACGGCTCTGGCGGCTCGCCGGCGACAAGCTGCGGTGGGCGAAAGGCGACGGGGACGGGCCAGATTGGATCTACGCGCGACGAGAGATCCTCCAGGGCGCGACGTCGTCGACGAAGGGAGTCCAAGGAGGTGGCGCGGGCTCGCCGGACCACGGAGGCGCGCCGGAGAAGAAGGGGAAAAGGTCGGGTGAGGGCGAAGGAGCTTGTGCGTGTGGGCGCGCGAGTGCTAGGGAAGTGCAAAACCGCGTGCTGTCGTCGACGGGAGCCAGCAAGGAGAGGGCGCGGGCCTCGCCGGACTCCATGGCGGAGGCGGCGCGCGAGGGGAAAAGTCGGGGAAGGGGTGCGCACGGGGTTTGGCTCGTGTGCGCGCACGCGCGTGAGGCGCGCGAGGACGCGGCGTTGCTGCGCGCTGCCCTACGGGCTCGGGGTGATTAAGACGAGGCCGGCGCGAGGGCTTCTACGGCGGCGATCTACCAGAGCTAGGGGAGATGGTACTTGCGCTACGAATCGAAGCAAAAGAACTGGAGCATTGGCAAGAAGAGAAAATGGGGTGCTCACCGAGCTTGCAGGCGAGCACGGGAAGGAGTAGAGGGGCAACCAGCACCGGGGACGGCCAACGGTGGAGCTAGGGTTCCGTCGGGTTCGACCTGCAGGCCACGGCTGCACCAACGGAGAGTACCAACGTGACGAGCATGCGATGGAGGCATGAACTCGACGAAGAAAGGGGTGCGGGGCTTACCGAAGAGGAGGGGAAAGGTCGCCGGAGTTCCGTCGGAGTCGAGAGGGAGTGGGGGAAAAGTGCTGTGGGGAGCTCGGGAGTGGCGGAGGAGAGGAAATGGCATAAGAATCCGAAAGAGGAGGTCTGCCCCTTGATTTATAGGCCGCCAATGGTGGTTCACAGCAGTGTGCGGGGGTCGGTTCTCCGGCGAGATATTTCCTTGCCGGAGTTAATGCTCGAATGACGCGCGATGGCGGTTCGCGCTTGTCGAGAACGGGGCTGACGGCGGCGCGGTGCTTGTGCAGTGGCGCGGACGAGACAAGGCGAGAGAGACGAGCTGTGGCTGACGCGAGCGGGGAGTGAAGCTCGCCGGAGTGAAAGAAACGTGGCGCGCGCGAAACGGAAGAGGGAGAGGATGACGGGACGTCACGGGGAGTGGTTGTGCCGCGTGCATTTCCCTCGTGCGGAGTACTGGCGCGCGGAGTTTGACAAGGGCGGCGAGGGAGCAGCTCGGCATGGGCACGAGCGCGATTTGCGCCGGCGCGGCTGGAGGTAGACGACGGCATGGGCCCCGCTTGCCAGCGACCGGGAGAGAGGGAGAGACGGGCTGGAGAGTTGGGCCGGAGCAGGCTGGGCCGGAACAGGTTGGTGCGGGAGAGAAAAGAAAAGGGGAGCTGGGCCGGCGGGGGAGAAAAGAGAAAGGGCGGCCCGATAGGATAGGAAAGGTTTGATCTTTTCTAGAATTTGAATTTGAAAAGATTTCAAATTCAAACAAAAGCACAAGCCAAACAAACACTCGAAATAAAGCCAAGAAAACTCTAAAATGCACATGGTGATGTTTGTGCACGTTTTAAAATTTAAAAACTTCTGGTTTTGCTATTAACTAAGCTATCAAATTGCTTTTGATTTGGAAAATTTTAAAAAGTTCAAATCTTTAGTGATTTTTGATGGTCACGAAAACACGGGTCGCTACAACCTACCCCACTTAAAGAGAATCTCGTCCCCGAGATTCCGGCTCTTCCTCGAAAAGATAAGGGAACTCTCGCTTGAGATCATCTTCTCGTTCCCATGTTGCCTCTGCTTCTGTATGGTTACTCCACTGAACTCGACAGAACCTTATTGCATTCCTTCTTGTTAGTCGAGTTGCTACATCCAAGATCTTAACTGGCCGTTCCTGATACCGAAGATCAGGCTGCAAGTCCATCACTTCTGGAGGGACTATTTCTTCTGGTTTTCTCAGACATTTCTTTAATTGTGACACATGGAAAACATCGTGCACATATGACATTTCTTCGAGAAGCTCGAGGCGATATGCTACGGCTCCTATCTTCTTAAGTACCTTGAAAGGTCCAATGTACCTCGGTGCCAACTTTCCTTTTATTTGGAATCTCCTGGTTCCTCGGATCGGTGATACTTTGAGATATACATAATCTCCCACCTCAAAACTCAAATCTCTGCGCCGGGTATCAGCATAACTTTTCTGTCTGCTTTGGGCTGCCTTTAAATCTTCCCTGACCAGAGCTACTTTCTCCTCTGCATCTCTGATAACTGCAGGTCCGAAGAAAGAACGTTCTCCAACTTTTGACCACATCAGCGGGGTTCTACATTTTCTGCCATACAGTGCCTCAAATGGCGACATCTGTAAACTGGCCTGATAACTGTTGTCATATGAGAACTCTGTAAAGGACAAGCTTTTCTCCCAATCTTTTCCATAGGTTAGCACACATGCTCTTAACATGTCTTCCAGGATTTGATTCACCCTTTCTGTCTAACCATCGGTCTGTGGATGGTAAGCAGAGCTGTAATCCAACTTAGTTTTCAGCATTTCCTGCAGACTTTTCCAGAACCTTGAGGTGAACTGCGCACCGCGATCTGATACTATTCTGCTCGGAACTCCATGTAACTTGAGTACATTATCTATGTACAGCTGAGCATACTTGTCTCCTCTATAGGTTGTTTTCACAGCTATGAAATGTGCAACCTTGGTCAAATGGTCAACTATGACCCATATCGTGTCATTTCCTTTCTGAGTACGGGGCAATCCCACTATGAAATCCATACTAATCTCATCCCATTTCCATACTGGAACATAGAGGGGCTGCAACAATCCAGCAGGTATCTTATGTTCTGCCTTTACCCTGCTGCAGATGTCACAACGAGCAACGAATTCTGCTATGTCTCTCTTCATCCCTGACCACCAATATTTCTGTTTTAGATCCATATACATTTTGGTGCATCCAGGATGAATAGAATATGCAGAATTATGAGCTTCATCCATAATCAGCTTCTGATATCCACCAGTCTTCGGCACACAAATTCTATCCTTGTACCATAAGGTGCCCTGATTATCCACTCGAAATCCAGGGGCTTTATCCAACCCTGTCATTTTCTTTAACTCATTTATTTCTTCATCTGACTCCTGAGCTGTTCTGATTTGCTTTTCCAGAGTTGGTTCCACGCATAAGGCGTTTACTTGACTGGATTTAACAAAATGAAGGTTTAGTTGTTTGAATTCTTTCACAAGCTCAGGGCTTCGTCTCTGCATTTTAATCCCATTATTCTGAGATTTGCGACTCAATGCATCTGCTACCACATTTGCCTTTCCAGGATGGTAATGAATTTCTAGGTCATAATCTTTTATTAATTCCAACCATCTTCTCTGTCTGAGGTTTAAATCCGATTGGGTGAAAATATATTTCAGACTCTTGTGATCCGTATATATTTCACATTTATTGCCAATCAGATAATGCCTCCAAATTTTGAGAGCATGCACAACTGCTGCTAGCTCCAAATCATGAGTGGGATAATTCTGTTCATGTGTTTTCAACTGCCTCGATGCATATGCAACAACTCTGCCATCTTGCATAAGCACACATCCCAATCCTTGTCGAGATGCGTCGCAATATACAACAAAATCTCGGTGTATGTCCGGCAAAACTAGCACTGGGGCTGTGGTTAATCTTTTCTTTAACTCTTGAAAGCTTTTCTCACAGGCTTCTGTCCATTAAAATTCTTTTCCCTTCTGTGTCAAAGCTTTCATTAGCCTGGCTATTTTTGAAAGCCTTCGATGAATCTGCGGTAATAACCAGCTAGACCAAGGAAACTTCGAACTCACTACGTCACATCAGACATTTAGTAACATATATATGTGTTCTTAAAGCTAGAAAAATGTGTTACAGTGACCTATAGTAACACATATAATAAGTGATACATATGCTGGTGTTACTAGAACAAGTTCTAGTGTAACACATATATGTGTTACTACTTGTGAAAAAATATGTTACAATAATAATATAGCAACACATATGAATGTGTTACTATGTCAATAAAAAGTGTTACAATAGTAATATAGACACAATAAAAATTCCAAAAGAATTAGTGCTACTAGGATTCGATCCTACGACCTAAGCATTATTTAGTTGTTCAGTTTCCACTACGCTACACATGCATATATGCTAAGAAGCTACCTTGAATTGATTTTAACTTATGAATTTTCCGAATATGTGTTACTATAGCCTAAAAAAAGTGTTACTACGGCTTGTAGTAACACATAATAGTAACATTTATTTGTGTTACTACCAGTTCGAGGCTTGCTACATTTAGATACATTGCTTTCTTTGTAACACTATATTTGAAACACTATTTTTGTGTTACTAGAATAATCATCTGTAACACATGTTTATAAATCAAGTATTTGTGTTACAAGCGCACTCAGTAACACAAATGCTTGTGTTACTGTGAATTATTTTTGTAACACATTCTTACTTGTGTTACAGATATGTGTTACTAAAAGCCTGATGTGACGTAGTGACTTCTGTCACAGTGGTTGGTTGCTTCCAATTAAGGACTGCCTCAACTTTGGCTGGATCCACTGATACTCCTTCTTCTGTCAGAATGTGACCAAGAAAAGCCACTCTATTTAGCCAAAATTCACATTTACTGAACTTGGTATACAGCTCGTGAGCTCTCAATTTTCCTAACACAATCCTCAAATGCTGTTCATGCTCTTCTGCATTTTGGAGTAGATAAGTATGTCGTCAATGAAGACAACAACAAACCGATCTAACTCCTCCATAAACACTTTATTCATCAGATTCATGAAGTATGCGGGTGCATTTGTCAATCCAAATGGCATCACTGTGAACTCGTACTGACCATATCTGGTGACAAAAGCTGTCTTGAGTATATCACATTCTCTGATTTTTAGCTGATAATACCCAGATCTTAAATCAATTTTAGAGAAATATTTGGCTCCTTTCAATTGATCAAATAAATCATCGATCCTGGGCAGTGGATATTTATTTTTAATGGTGACTTCATTCAAAGAGCGGTAGTCTATGCACATTCTGAGACTGCCGTCTTTCTTTTAACAAAAAGAACAGGTGATCCCCATGGTGATGAACTTGGTCTGATAAATCCTTTTTCCTGTAACTCTGCTATTTGTGCTTTCAATTCTGCTAGCTCATTTGCTGCCATTCTATACGGTCTCTTTGCTATTGGAGATGTGCCGGGGATGAGATCGATGATGAACTCTATGTCTCTCTCGGGTGGCATGTCTGGCAACTCTTCTGGAAATACATCAGGATATTCACAGACCACTGACACCTCCTCCAACGGTCTTGCTTCCATATTATGAACCATTGGTGCAACCTTTGACCTTTTTGGTTCACATACCACTTTAATTCCTTTGTGGTTTACCAGGGTAACTTTTCTGGTGTCACAGGCTATATTGCCTCGGTGCTTACTTAACCAGTCCATTCCAAGGATAACATCTATCCCCTGGGATTCTAGGACTACTAAGTTCGCTAAGAACTCTACCCTACTTAAAAGGATTTTAACCCGTGGGCATCCCAAATAACTTTTGGTCTCGGACCCAGGAGTCCGGATTATCAGGGGTTGTTTTAGCATAACAGTTGGCAAACCATTTGCAGCAACAAACTTTGAAGAAACAAACGAATGCGAAGATCCAGAATCAAACAGAACGGTTGCAAGAGTGGAGTTGACAAGATACTCACCAAGAACCACATCAGGAGTGTCCTCAACTTCATCTGCATTTATGTGGTTGACTTTTCCTCGGCCGAAGGGTTGATTATTCCTCCGCTGCTGTCCAGAGGGTTGCTGTCCACCACGACCATTTCCAGAAGCTGCAGTTCTGGCACTATTCGGTTGATGCTGCGGAGTAGGAGCCTTATTCTGGCTCAAATAGGGGCATCTAGCAATCATGTGGCCAGGCTCACGGCAGTGAAAGCAAGTCCTTTTATCATCGTTGTTGGGTTGAGCAACACTGGAACTGCTCTTCTGCTGACTACCAGAGTTTTGGTTGCGATAAGACGGTGCTGAGCTCGGTTGATTGGACGCTGAGGTCCTATACTGCATGGTAGGCTGATGTTTTGACTTCTGAAAATTATTATTAAACCTCGGCTTCTGATTCATCTCCTGCTGCTTAAACTTCTGCGCATTGAATTTGCGCTTCCTATCCTGCTCAATGTGGGAGCGAGCATCTTCCAACAGAAGTGCACGGTTCATGAGAGTGTTGAAATCAGGATAAATATGAGTAACCAGCTGCACTTTCAATCCAGGATTAAGCCCTTTTCTGAAGCGGTCCTGCTTCTTCTTATCAGTATTAACATCATCAGGAGCATATCGAGCCAATTTCATAAATTTCCTGATATACTGATTTACTGTCATTGCCCCCTGCTTCAGAGAGCGGAATTCATCAGCCTTCATCTCAATCACACCTTCTGGGATGTGATACCTCCTGAACTCCTCCTGGAATTCCTCCCAGGTAATAGCATCTGCATTCTTTGCACCCTCACGGTAGTTATCCCACCATTCACTGCCTGCACCCTTCAGCTGGTGAGAAGTGTAAGGATCGTGTGACCGAGAGGGGAGGGGGGGGGGTGAATCGGGCACACCATGAACTAAAACTTTTTGCACTTCTAGCTACTCTTTCTATTTGCACAAGTAAAGGATACATAACTAAAGAGTACATGTGCACTATGTGATAGTGATCAAGCAAAGATAACCATGTGCTAGGACTTGTACATGATAGGAGCAAGGTATTCATGAGCATATAAGAACAACCTAGCATATGACGATATACAAGATAAGCTCAACAAGTCCTACACATGCTAGTGTATAAGGTAAAGGCACTCAAGCATTCTAGCAAGCATATGGGTAACACATACGGAAGCTCAAGTAGGTCCTACACATGCTAGTATATAAGATAGATAGACAAGCGAACTAGCATGCATATAAGTAACACATGGGAAAGCTCAAGCTAGTGATCATGATAACAAGATAGATACAACATAAAGCATAACAAGATCACTAGATGATATCAAGCAAGTGTATGAGCTATGAGCAAGTAAGTACACATAAGGAAAGCGCATATCACTAGAGATAACATAGAGCTAGCACACGGAAACAATCATCAAGCAATCATAGATAAGCACAAGATCTACTACTTGCATATAAGATAAACAAGATAGTAAGTGCAAGTAGTAGAGAGTAAGAGTAAGAGATGCTCATCGATTTTTCCCGTGGTCTCGGAAGGATGGCGCCTTCCCCTACTCCACGTTTGGGTCACTCCCGCCGGAGTCTCGACCCCGTCCCTCCGCTCGATGGCGATCCCCTCTAGAGCACACTCCACCCTTTAAGCCGGTGATGTCCTCTAAGAGCACGCTTCACTCCTCGAGTGAAGTCACGGGCTTCACCCCGCCGCACACCGGCAATGCTCTCCTCCTTGGGACCATCCACCGCTCTTGAGTGAAGTCGCGGGCACGTCCGCCGGGCTTCTCCCGGGTACTCCTCCGAAGGTAAGGCTCCGCACTTGATGCGTGCCAAAGGGCGCTCCACTAGTGATGCTTCTTTCGCACGGGAAGCTCCAAGACCGTGTACAAACTTGTGTCGGCTTCCACACTCTCTTTGGCAAGCTCAACACCGACGCCTAACCGGTCTAGGCCTTGCCATAGACCAAGGGTAACAACCCAAGACCGCCTCCCTATGACCACACTAGTCCTAGAGGTGGATGGATGCTCTCAACCCTCTCAAGCACTAAGCTTTCTTCTCCAAATCTTCTCCATGTGCTTCTCCTCCCTCTCAAGCACCAAGATTTCTCTCTAAAGCCTCTCCATGTGCTTCTCTTGCATCCTCTTGGCTCCCACTGTGTTTCCCCACTGATAACAATGGCCAAAGGCGCTCCAAAGGGTCAAGCAACCGGCTATTTATAGCCCTCCACTCAAAAACTAGCCGTTGCCCCGAAAGTGTCCAGTCTCAGTGAGGACCGTACAATTGACCGTACTGTACGGTCATCAGTGGACAGTCTGCAGTATTTCAGCGATAACTCCTTGCTCCGAACTCCGATAGAGGTGTACCATATATCAATGGAAAGCTCTTGAAATTCCCCACAACTTTCCTTTTGGGCTGATCTCCAGATTCGGTCATCTTCATGTCCATATGTTGACCGTACAATACGGTGCTCATGACCGGACAGTCCGGTCTCCTCCAGGCAGTCTGTAGTATTTTGGACATAACTCCTAGCTCCGAACTTCGATGGAGGTGCACCATATACCGTTGGAAAGGTCTTGAAATTCTCTACAACTTTCCTTTCGGGTCGATCTCCAGATTCTGACATCTTCATGGCCAAAAGACCACCGAACTCTCCAGTCTCCATTCTGACCGTATTGTACGGTCTCTAGGACCGTACCGTCCGGTCTCCTTTCCTCATTTCCAACAGAAACTTCGTCTTCTCTGTTGCTTCTTCCAATAGGGACCGTACCGTACGGTCTCTTTGACCGTACCGTCCGGTCTATAGTCCGGTCTCTATTTTCTCAGCTTCCAGAACCTTGTCTTCTCTGTCTGGATCTTCATTAGAGACCGTACCATACGGTCTCCTTGACCGTACCGTCCGGTCTTCTCTGCCGAAGCTGAACTTGATCATTTCTTCGATTCTTGCTTCCAAACTTCGTCCACTTGGCTCTTCTTCTCATCTGCTGTCACCCTATTGCCTGAGAGACTCTTTGAGCATCCACATACCTCTACCACTAGTGTGACCTAAGAGAAACGACTCGATCCCCCTTGATAGTCCGGTTGTTCCTATAGACTCAAGCCTACATCTACACCAAGCCAACACTTGCTTGGATCTAGTATGTCCTTAGCCTTGATCCATCTTCTCAAACCGCGACCTCCATCAAGTCCTTGATCCTTGTCATCATCCAACGAAGCTTCTTCATGTGACCTAAAGAATATGCATGAACACCTTTCCTACATCCAAAGATGTTAGTCACAATGATCTAGTTGTCACAAAGGACAACCCGATCGAAGCATCATATAATATGCATAGGATATAAGACAAGAACATCATCACATAATAGACAAGATCATCATGGCATATGATATAAGGCAAGATCAACATGATGATTAAGAGTATGTCAAGGTATATGATACATAGAAGAGAACACATGACATACTCACCTTGTCTCTTACCTCATGTGCGTAGTAGTCACCTCGTAGAGTAGTACTCATGTTCACTTCTCCTCTTTATCAACTTCCTTGCAACCTTTGAGGTGTTGGCACTCCAATAGTGTGTCACTACATCCATGAGACTAAACATCTTGCAAACTAGCAAACCTTGTTAGTCCCATTGATCATGTTGACATCAATCACCAAAACCTATGAACCACGCTCTAGGTTCATTGATCTTACAAGAAGCCAATAACACTTTCTCTCTGTCATCTGCATTCACTTCCTGCACTTCCTGCTGATTTTGACTCACTTCATCCTCTTGGTGATCTTGTTCATTGTCATGTCTGCCTCCACCTCTACCTCCTCCTCTACCTCTGCCACGCTGATTATTGTTTCTACCTCTGCCACGTCCACGCCCTGTACTGTGGGCGTCATCCTGGACATCGTCTTGAGCGACACGCTCTCGGCGTTGGCGCTGCTGAATTCTGGCAGATCTTTTGGGAGGCATCTGTTGGAAGGGTTTAGCAAAAAGGTGAGATAAGACACTCGGGCGATTAACGAAACTACGAGGCGAAGCTATGAAACAATGAGGCAAAACAGACAAGATAAATGGAAAAGAAATTCCAAAGATCTTGCAAGCACTCAAATAAGATAAAACCAGCATCATTACATCATTACAGCAAGCTTATTCATAATAACAAGGTTCGATCATACATACCCAAGTCCTTTTATTTATATACAAGGACTCGACGATCTACGACTCGACACAAGACTCGACCACAGGGCGACTCTGACTCGGAACTACTGAGACACACTACTGACACACCTAACAACTACTAGACTCCACTACTCAGGGCAACAGCTGCCACTACTAGCTAGCAAAAGCTACTCCACGACGCCAACTCTGCTGCTCATGCGTCGAAGCCACGGTCCTGGCGCCACTCTGCGTAAAGGTCGAACGGGTCCTGGACAAGGTCGGCGGTGCTGATCAGCCTGTAGTACTCGTCGAGGTCCACGTCTCCAACTAGGCGAGGTCCTGCTGGTGCCTCCTATGCAGGCGAGTCGATCACCACAAACTCGTCCATGTCCATCTCGTCGTCGGTGCCGGTGAGATCGATGACGTTATCCGCCACCGACTCACTCCCTGACGAGACGTCCACAAAAGGCTCGTCCTCCATCGGCTCGTCCTCGGAGTCTCCAACGGCCTCAAGAGCGGCCTCAAGCTCTGCTGCCCAACGGGCAAGCTCCTCGGAGTCGTCTGCCTGCTCAACCTCAGGGGAGTCCACGGTCGTGTCTGAATCTACAAGTGTAGTGGAGTACTCCTCCGTGTCGGTCGGACAGGCGTAATGGTTGTGTCCGTGCGGTCCTCCCATCCTCACTGTGAAGTGGCGGCGGGGTCCTCCGTGCTCCTGGTGGCAGTACCTGTAGTGGCGGTTAAGCTTACGGATCAGGTACATCGCGTCCTCCTCCCAGAAGCGACGGGTGGTGTCCAGAGTCCACTGCAGGCGGTCTCTCTCAGCCTGGCAAGCGGCAAGCTGGGCCTGCGTCTGCGCTAGCTGAGCCTGGGTCTCCGCAAGATGGCGCTGGTCCTCGCCCCACATCTCGGCGGTGTGCTCAAGAATGCGGGCGGTCTGAGCGCGCTGCGCCTCTAGCTGGTCAAGCTCCTGACGAAGGCCTCCATCTGTTCAACAAAATGTTGAAAGACAGGTAAGTACCGGTGAAAATAATTTTGTAAAAAGAAATAAGGTAAGGGAGATTTTCTAAAGTAAAACTTTACAAAATATCGCACTCATCTCACTCGATGCGAACCTATGGTTTGGCCTACAGTCAAGCATTGCTCTGATACCACTCTATCGTACCCCATTTCTGAAGTACTTAGTGTTTACCGTATCAGTCCCTGGATCAGTAGCTGATATGACACTTTCACAGAATACTTCACAGCAAATACTTTATTTATATTACCGAGAGTCATTACAAGCCTTTTTATTACATAAAGGTCTTGGTACGAAGGAGGCGAGCAGCCTCAACACTCACAGGCATACACTCAAAGGCTGACACAGCAGCCAGAGCTAACACCAAGTCTAGCGGAAGACGACAGGGCTCCACTTCTACAGGCATCACTTTAGTGAAGGCCAAACTTTACTCTTCATCACCATCAGCTTGAAAGTCATAGTCGGGCTCATCTTCTGAATGAATTAAGCAAGGGTGAGTACTTAAGTACCCAGCAAGCCTAACACGAGGGGTTTGATTATGCAAGGGATTTTCGAAGGATAGGCTGAGTTTCATCGACAAGGCGAGAATGCCAAGTTTATGCAGAGTTGTTTTGAAAGCAAAGCATTTCGCAATTCTAATCAAATATCTGTAGAGATTAGTGGGGTTGGGCGGCCCTGGGGGAGATGCAATCCATCCCGCCAGTTCCTCAATTTTATCACTGGCCGACAGCCAGCACATGGCTCCAAACCGGCGTCTTTCCAAAAACACACCAAGGAAACTCACGCGGAAAATCTAATCATAGTGTGGCCGATGCTTTCGCGTTGTCCAATACCGTGGAACACGGCTTTCCGGAAAGTTTCTTAACCTTGGCCAAGGGTGCACAAATTTCCCCACAAGGTGGTCCAGTCCTCCCTATCGTCATAGTTTGGACTGTCCCACTAAAGGTTCCGTACCTACTTCGTACCACCACGGCATCCCCCACGGACATCACCAGGGGCTTCACAATCATAATAATATGGCCAGTCATAAATGCCAGATCTCGAACACCCACCAACGAACGAGTCTTCTCCTGGGACTCCGTTGCATCTCCTGCCTCCGGGGGGTACCGGGTGAGTACTAGTAGGGTGTGGTTCCAATCCCGTGCCCATTCACGGCTTGTGGTTGCGCGAGAGGTGCTAGGCAAAGGCGGCACAAGAACCGGTCCTTATACGACCGAACCAGGCATCTTCAATAGCCAATCCACACGTGGAAAGGCGTCCCAGAGATAGCCTCCCCACTGAGGACTACCTCGCCTGATCCCGCCCAAAAACATCCCTCACTAGGGTTGCACTTATTATTATACCACCCAATTTCACATTTACACACACCACCAAGACACGCATTTTACACGAAAATCATGTGAGCAGTATTAATTAAACACATGGTGAAAGTCCTAAGCAGTTCAACATTTCATTAATTAAATTAATGATGTTGATTCCTAGGGTTAACAAGGATACAGGATATAATCAAGTCAAGGCAGGCAATCAAATATGCATAGGACCATTCTAGCCTTTAAATTCATTAAATACCATGCAATTTATTTATAAACAGCTCTAATTAGGATATTTGCAAACATAGGATCAGTATGATCAAAGGGAGTTAGACTTGCCTTCACCAAGCTCTTCTTCCTCTAAATCCTCGTAATCAAGATCCTCTGCTTCCTCTTCTTGATTATCTAACGATTTCACAAAAGAATAAATCTACCGCTCACAAACAAATTAACAGAGCAATAAATTCAAATAAAAATCCAAATAAAACCAGAGGGGAGTTGATTTTGGTGGCGCTGGATAGATTAGGATTTTAGATGAATTTTGGCGTAGGTTTCGCCAAAATTGGAGTTAAGATGAAAAAGATATGGATTTTTGAAGTAGAAGAAAGGAAATTGATTAGGATTTGATTATCTTAATTAAGTATAACCATCATCCTAATTTTCCAGAGTGTAACAAGTGTTGCAAAATGGTTAGGAAGGAACATTGGATTTTTGGGAATTTTTGGGAATTTTTCTGATATTGGAAATGTGGTCGAAATGGATTTCTGTGTACAAAAGTTGGGTGCGCGTAGCATTTTCCAGCGAGATTGTCTCACTGACCGGTGGGCCAAAGGGCCCAGCGGGGTCCGTGCGCTACTGTTTTGTGAGCCGAGTCCACAGAACGGTGGACCGGGCTGGCGTGTGCGTGAGGTCCATGGTGCACCGGGTCCGCCACACGTGCAGGACGACCCGGTCGTTTGGGTCCCGCTTGGCGACGTGGCGTGCCACGTTGGACAGGGCGACGGGGTCAAGGGCGGTGTCGGCGGCAAGGCGCGCACGGCGGTGCGGCTCTGGCGGCTCGCCGGCGGGGCGGCGACAAGCTGCGGATGGGCGAAAGGCGACGGGGACGGGCCAGATTGGATCTACGCGCGACGAGAGATCCTCCAGGGCGCGACGTCGTCGACGAAGGGAGTCCAAGGAGGTGGCGCGGGCTCGCCGGACCACGGCGGCGCGCCGGAGAAGAAGGGGAAAAGGTCGGGTGAGGGCGAAGGAGCTTGTGCGTGTGGGCGCGCGAGTGCGCGAGCTCTAGGGAAGTGCAAAACCGCGTGCTGTCGTCGATGGGAGCCAGCAAGGAGAGGGCGCGGGCCTCGCCGGACTCCATGGCGGAGGCGGCGCGCGAGGGGAAAAGTCGGGGAAGGGGTGCGCGCGGGGTTTGGCTCGTGTGCGCGCACGCGCGTGAGGCGCGCGAGGACGCGGCGTTGCTGCGCGCTGCCCTACGGGCTCGGGGTGATTAAGACGAGGCCGGCGCGAGGGCTTCTACGGCGGCGATCTACCGGAGCTAGGGGAGATGGTACTTGCGCTACGAATCGAAGCAAAAGAACTGGTGCATTGGCAAGAAGAGAAAATGGGGGTGCTCACCGAGCTTGCAGGCGAGCACGGGAAGGAGTAGAGGGGCAACCAGCACCGGGGACGGCCAACGGCAGAGCTAGGGTTCCGTCGGGTTCAACCTGCAGGCCACGGCTGCACCAACGGAGAGTACCAACGTGACGAGCATGCGATGGAGGCATGAACTCGACGAAGAAAGGGGTGCGGGGCTTACCGAAGAGGAGGGGAAAGGTCGCCGGAGTTCCGCCGGAGTCGAGAGGGAGTGGGGGAAAAGTGCTGTGGGGAGCTCGGGAGTGGCGGAGGAGAGGAAATGGCATAAGAATCCGAAAGAGGAGGTCTGCCCCTTGATTTATAGGCCGCCAATGGTGATTCACAGCAGTGTGGGGGGGTCGGTTCTCCGGCGAGATATTTCCTTGCCGGAGTTAATGCTCGAATGATGCGCGATGGCGGTTCACGCTTGTCGAGAACGGGGCTGAAGGCGGCGCGGTGCTTGTGCAGTGGCGCGGATGAGACAAGGCGAGAGAGACGAGCTGTGGCTGACGCGAGCGGGGAGTGAAGCTCGCCGGTGTGAAAGAAACGTGGCGCGCGCGAAAACGGAAGAGGGAGAGGATGACGGGACGTCACGGGGAGTGGTTGTGCCGCGTGCATTTCCCTCGTGCGGAGTACTGGCGCGCGGAGTTTGACAAGGGCGGCGAGGGAGCAGCTCGGCATGGGCACGAGCGCGATTTGCGCCGGCGCGGCTGGAGGTAGACGACGGCGTGGGCCCCGCTTGCCAGCGACCGGGAGAGAGGGAGAGACGGGCTGGAGAGTTGGGCCGGAGCAGGCTGGGCCGGAACAGGCTGGTGCGGGAGAGAAAAGAAAAGGGGAGCTGGGCCGGCGGGGGAGAAAAGAGAAAGGGCGGCCCGATAGGATAGGAAAGGTTTGATCTTTTCTAGAATTTGAATTTGAAAAGATTTCAAATTCAAACAAAAGCACAAGCCAAACAAACACTCGAAATAAAGCCAAGAAAACTCTAAAATGCACATGGTGATGTTTGTGCACGTTTTAAAATTTTAAAAACTTCTGGTTTTGCTATTAACTAAGCTTCAAATTGCTTTTGATTTGGAAAATTTAAAAAGTTCAAATTTTTAGTGATTTTTGATGGTCACGAAAACACGGGTCGCTACAACTGTGTTAGCTTTCTGATAGTCATGCTACTGAATATATATTTTCTGGCTAAAAGAACATGAATAGTTCTGCACATTTCTGCTTCTATAAAATTTCATCAAACATTCCTATATTTGTAACTGATTGTTTTGATTTGGAGCCACTGTTACTGATATTATTTATTTTTAATAATTGCAGGGTCAGTATCAGGAGTTCCAGATTCCAGTGAGGTGGATGCTAGCGTCTGTGATGGAGTCCCTGGAATCTCCAACTGCTCCAGTGTTTGAATGCACCAAGAGTGCAGACGGTTCTGGTTTCAAGGCAACTGTGAAGATCGATGTGTCAACAATCAAGACTTCAAGTGACCCAGATGTGAAGGTTAAGGAACTTGAACGCGCAGTTTGCACGAACCCTGAACTTGCTATAACAAGTACTGTGAAAGAAGCACTCATCTACCTTGCTTCTCGGTGTTTTGTTCGCATCAAGGACCATAGTACCAGCAATGCAGAACTGGCTTAGTGTGAATCGAAAACAGTCGTCGGAATGAGTACCATTGGCACTTGGTATATCTCGATGCTTTTGTACTGCTCTAGCTGTTGTGTTATCTCCAGCAGTTGATTGTAGAGCTCGAGCAGAGGTAGTAGATTGGTCAGCTTTTTAGTTGACATTGTTGTGTTATTAGAGTACAGCTGTGTGTTATTGTTGCACAAGCGGTCTTGTCCTATGTTCTTTCATTCAGTTTCGGTTTTCCAATTAATAATTGAGATCCTTACCATGCCTTTCTTTCAAATGAAGGATCGGGAGCAGGTGGTTGAAGTCCCAACGAAGCTTGTTTGTTGAAGGTTTTGGAGTCTTTGCATTCACCATCAGTTCCTATGTTCAGCGTAGAGGAGAATAGTACAACAACCTACAAGGCTTCAGTTCAGTTTGATGTCATTTCATGCATATTTTCAACTGGACCTCATGATGACATCCCACTGATACATGGTGAAGAATGTGACACATTGCTGGATGCTCCATTTTCCTACAAGTAATTCCTTATTTGCACTGCATCTACATGTAATCAAAAAATAATATGAACCTGGACTCTTTGAAGAACTAATATTGTGGTTATAATGGAGAACTAATCTTGTTTCTTTGTTGCAAGATTCTGTACCTTGGCTCTTTCAAGATCAAAGGGATGGAATGCCCACAGCCAGGTGTTCATCCGAGGATCAAAGCATACAACTGTAAGGACTTACGGAAATGATGTAAGCAGATCAAGCAAGCTCTAGTGGCGGTTCAAGGAAGCGATCATCAGCGTGTTCGGCTGCCTGCTTCCACTGTAGCGCTGCTCTGCTTCTCTCTCTCAGGAACACTGTTGCCGCTGCTGCTGGTACTGTAGCAATGTGAGTGCGAGCAGCTGCAGCCGGCTGGAAAACCAGCCGGCCGAACAGACTGCATGTGTTTTCAATTATCTTAAGTTCCTTAAATTTGTTTCAGTTAAAAAGAACACAATTAGATGCTTTGAATGTTTACTAGACAAGATTTTCAACACATTTCGAAACATTGAAGACAAGTTTTATGAAGGAAAACCTCGTCCTAGTAGAATTTCTTATGAGCACATCACTTACTGGTGGCAAGGAGGCACCTGGGAATAGAGAAAATGTTTCAAGACCTGATAGTTTGGCCAGGACTGGAACAAAAAGAAGCAGTGACAGAACTCAGCTTAGAACAAGTGGAGGGTATGCATCTGCAGATGAAGGTATGTGTATTTTGCAATTCATAATTTCTTACATATCAGTTGAATAATTTGGAGTACATTTGAATGTAATAACCAACTAATATGTTTTGTTTACAAGGATATGTACTGAGGAGGAAGTCCAAGGATGTTATGAAACCAAGTAACTATACCAACGTCTAGAAACAATTAATATTAAGTGGAGGTACTCTTCTGCTGCAAGTAACCATTTAAGTGGGTGGCCAAATATTGGAAATGTTGATGTTACTATTGAGAAAAGGGACAATGAGCAAAATAAAAAAAACTGAAAGGTAACGATTTGTGAAACCAGAAATTTATGGCACTTGTCCCAGTTTGTTCAGCTCTATTCTTTCAGGTACTTCTCTTGCAGATGCAATTGAACCTCCACCCTTTGATTTGGGACTTGACTTCGATACAACAACCAATCTAGAGCCAGCTCAACAAGCTAAACAGTGTAAAAAGTACCAAGGGACATTAGTGCGGGGAGTGATAAGATTTCTGGAGTGACATCTGGTACTCAAGTTAGTGCAAAGAGAAAAGAAGATGACCTCTCTTGGGTCACTCTCGATCAGAGGTTCAGGAGTTCCACCGTGTCCCCGAGTTCGAGCAAACTATTGGCTAGGGGTGTTCAGGCACGGGTTGACCAACCTGGCAATGAAACCGGTACGTCTGGGATGAACTACGGTTACTGTTCATTCCACAGGGTTACTGTTCATCCGCAAGTGTCGAGCGCTCCGCCGGGTTCGCTGCCGGGTTTTTCAACCCGGTACTGAAACCCTACTATTGGCTGGATGTGAAATAATGGGTAGAATTATCATGTCTGAAGATGAAGTCAATGTCAATGCTAAGCCATATGATGATGAGGTGACTGAACATCAATCGTTAAGCATGTAGTTGGTCTTACCAAGCTGGCGAAGCCTCCATGGTTCTATGGATGGAAACCTTATTTCTGTTCAAGCACTGAAGCAGATATGATCAAGCAAAGGGTCACTTCTGCCACTGTTGATGAGTTAGGAAGGTAACATAAAAAAGACCTAGTTTGTAACTGTAAACACCTTCTGCCTGATGGAAGCTATGAGTTATGATGTGTATGACCTTGCCTTGAGAAAGGCTGGTGCAACTTGAAGACAGGATGTACAATAATTAATTGCAACGAGAGGCGCTGCATCACATTCTAGAGTCAGATTTTGAGGTATGACAAAACTTGGTAACAACATAATTGGTTAATTCGTTTCACTGGCCGATTCAAGTCCCTCGCTCATGAGGTCAATAAGGGAACAGTTCTTTGGGGGTAACATCAAGTACGAGATCAACCGATGCAAAATGGTAAGCAGAACTGCAGTCATATCTGACCAAGTATTTGAGATGTTATGGTTCACAACAGTACTGATGTTACAAATTGATTGCGGATAGTAATAC
The DNA here is from genome assembly GCA_012490785.1 of Eragrostis nindensis. Classification (NCBI taxonomy): domain Eukaryota; kingdom Viridiplantae; phylum Streptophyta; class Magnoliopsida; order Poales; family Poaceae; genus Eragrostis; species Eragrostis nindensis. Next base: position 954,247 of record JAAXCT010000055.1, read on the forward strand.
CAACCCAAGTACTTACTGACTGGTGTTGCTACTTTTAGGATTTCAAGAAGAAACGCACACATATCATTGACCCCTTTATAAGAAGGAAAAAATATGAGTTCTATAAAAAGAAACATGAAGGTATAGTAAAAAAGATTGGGGATGATCTAGCTAAGTGCATTGAAATATTTTTTGACAACTGGAAGGTCCACTGGGCTGAATGGCAATTGAGTATGTTGTTCCCCCACGGCATCGCCCTCTCTACTGCCCTGTGGCCTCACCCTCTTTGCCACCCCGTGGCCTCGCCATTGTTGTCGGCGGCCTCCTGCCTCCTCGCCTACTCCACTCTCCCTCTCATCTCCCGACGACTCGTCATTGGCTCGCCGGCCCATCCTCTATGCATATCAATCAACTTGACGACACCTCTATGCATGGTAGTTATATATCTCACGACCAAGATCTATAATTGTAGTACAATAGGATAGTCCTTGCATGACTTTGTACACTGGTGCATTGTTGTAGATAAAAGGGACAATTCCGTTGAACTCTAATTGTGATTTTACCCTTATTTTTTCACTTTGTGATTTTACCTTTGATTTTCCAACCTGAAGCTAGAGTTTACCTGTACTAAGTGTAATCTCTGGCTTCAGTTTGAAAAGCTAGGGATAAAATCACAAGTGCAAAAATTGAGGATAAAACCACAATTAGGGTTCAAAGTGAGGGGGTTCATTTTGTATGGCTACTATGAAAATTTTAGCAAACTACATTAATTTACACCTTTTCTATTTCTTGAAAAAGGAAAAAATCAAATGATTTTATATTAGCAAGAAAATACAATGATTTCTTAATGCGAATTCACTTTCAGATTTGTGCAAAACCCTAGGATATTCGTCTAGGGTCCAGACCCTTGCTAGTCTCCCCCTTCGCTTTGTCCGCCGCCGCACCGCCCTCACCCCTGTGCCGAACACCTCTCTATAAAGGCATCGGCAACCCAGAGAGAGAGAGAGAGAGAGAGAGAGAGAGAGAGAGAGAGAGAGAGAGAGAGAGAGAGAGAGAGAGAGAGAGAGAGAGAGAGTGAGAGTGAGAGAGAGAGACCAGAAGGCATCCATAAAAATTTCGATCGCCACCGGATACGTTGTTGTCTTCTCTGTATCCCTACCACCAAACTTCTCTGGTCTACATCACTCCCAAACCTTCGCCCTAGTGCTCCATCTCGCCATCATGGCACCACAAACAACCACTATTATGCGTAAGTTTCTTATGGTCTTTATCTTGTCCAATCGTTCGACTTCATCCACTGTGTAATGAGCAGATGCCGGAAGGTTTGTGTCCTCACATGTATATTGCTAGGTATGTATATTGTCATCTCTAGATGCGTAGAATTTTAGATCTCATAATCTAGAGTAGACAGTTCGTCCGCGCCTGTGTCTTGCTACGTATGTGTATTGTGATCTCCAATCTCTAGATGTGTAGAATCTTAGATCTCATAAGCTACTATAGGCAATTCGTCCTCGCATGTGTATTACTAGATCTGCATATTGTTACATACTATTTTAGCCCCTAGCAAAATGCAATTAACCTTGAGATTTTATATTTGTGTATTTGAGATTTTGTCCAGTGTTTGCTCATACTATGTCGATTCAGGATCACCAATCTTGATCTATCCAACAGTAGCAAAACTCACGGCACCCACGAATCGCAGCAAAAAAAAAAAAAAAAACACGCACGGCAGCCACGATGAACTGATAATACAAAGGCACATGAAACTACCACATAGGAAAACGCATGTTCACAAGTGCTAAATGGCTGCTAATGTTGTTGATATTGTTGCCTGTTCATGTGATGCATGTGACAGAGGACGAATTGGAGCTTCGGTCGTTTCCAATTTGAATCAAATGGGTTTTGAGCTTTTTGAGATTTATATACTTTTTTTTGAGACGAACGGCAGGGGAGTCCCCTACTTTTTCTATTAATTTTATAAAAAAAAGAGTTTATGTACATAATACAAGGCCTGAGGCCCAAAAAAAGACCCTAACAAAAGTAATTAAGCTAAATTACATAACCATTCTTCCATAGGTTGCTTTACGCTAGATTTTGCCTTTAAGACAACTAGCCTGAACGAAACAAGAACATCCAAATAAATTTGCATGTAAAATGAGATGAGGAGGCGATCTGCACTTTTTATTGATTGGCGCAAGGAGATTCGAAATTTGGTGGGCGGAGCGGAGGGAAAGAGCAAAAAATGGAAATTAGCCGTGGAACGGCCTGAACAAGTCTGTACAGACTGTAGATCGTCCATATCTGGCGAGTTAACACAGTGAGTGAGCAATTTTTTCAGTAGATCGCCCATATCTGGCTCCAAATTAATGAGGTCATTCATTTCATGGTTTTCTTCCAATTTCGGGCAAGATCTTTGAGATTTGTGCGCGTGGCTGAAGCTCCTGCTGGCGGCAATCTTCTTCCAGGAATGCCCGGAGCATCCGAACGCCAGCCGCGCCACGCGCGGCGGCTGCAATATGTTCTATGTCGACTGTGCCAGTCGGGCCCTCTGCTCCGACTGCGTCGCTGGCGAGCACGACAGCCACCGAATCATCCAGGTACGTACGTAGCCGTTGTAGCAAAATCATTCTTGAAGACATTGGTAAAGATGATTCTAACAATCTGACGCGCGTGTTCGGTGCAGATCAGGAAGTGGTCTAGGCACAACGTCGTCAAGATTAAGGACGTGGAGAGGCTACTGGACGTCGGGGAGGTGCAACCATACACCGTCAACGGCGAGGTGCCAGGGTTCCTGAACAAGCGGCCCATGGAAGGGAATGGGAAGCCCGGGGTGTATAGGTGTGAGACCTGCGACAGGGCGCTCCTCAAGAAGGAATACCGATTCTGCTCACTTGGATGCAAGGTAGCTACAAGTGTGCTCCTGATTTTCTGTCATCTACCTTTCGTTTATAGTAAGTCAAGGCCTAGATACAGGTTGTACGTAGTACAGGACGAGGTTCTTGCTAGGAGATGTGACCCAGCAATCTAGTTAGATATATTGTTCATTTGTGAAACCGTATACCTTTTTTTTCTCGAGAGAGTACAGTGAACCCAGGCCTACACATTGGCACTTCATCGCCCAGAATTACCTTTTTAGTCTCTTGATCATGCATGTTGCTTTCATCGATCATTCCAAGCAAATATTTTTTCATGGATTGATCCTATCAAATTTTAGAACTTCATTAATTGATTCACATGTATATAGCTAGGAAGATAGTTGTGAAACAAAGTTGGGACTCTCTGTATATTACTCCTAGCTAGGAAGCTAGTAATTTCTGACAATGCCTTTAAATCTTTCTTTTGTTGTTAGCTTGAATGCATGGACGATGACGACAGTGTCTCATTGGCTGCACCCAAGGGTGACACTGATGAGTCTAAAGGAAGAGGGTCTGTCCCGCCCCACCAAGCGGCGTCGCAGTAATGTTGGATCAGGGTCTGGCAAAGCGGGGATGGCGCTGCTGGGACCAGCACGATCCTCTCCAATTAGCCACAGGCGGACACGCCGGCAAGAGATCCTTCCTCCCCCAGACGCCACTAGAGGAAGGGCGCCGTCATTAATTACCGAGCTCGTGCGGCTCATATGAAACAGTATGCCGCTTTGTGCTATTGCTCTTGGTCATATGCAGCCTGCGTGCACGCATCCATGCGTGATGATATTTTTGTCAGTTTCGAATTAAGATATATACCTTCTTGGCATTGTGCCCATAATATTAATTGTGGCATATTTTCTTAATAATTCTTTCATCGAGTGGTTTTGTGATACTATTTCTGCTTGCCGGTTGGCTTTCTATTTGTTTCATTTATATATTCTAGTGAGAAGTATTTTTCCTATATAAATTTGTGCCTAGGATCAGATATATAGAATTCAAGAAAGATTTGAAAAGAAACTCTTACGGTAGTGTTTGATGATTTTTACTTGCCTTTTTGGAGCTCATAGGTTCGACCATATGTCTCACATATCAATAACATACTCACATTTATTTCCAAATTTGTGTCTAAAATGGCAGAAAAAATATGTGAAAATATTTGTTTGAAAATTAATATTGGGAGAAATGGAAACAATCTTTGAGCACCTGAGTTCTGTACACATGCTTGGCAAAGTTTACACTTCAGGTTCTTCCAAACTTATTTCCATCTTCCCCTGTCATTTTTTTTTAAATCAAACTCTTTTACTGTCACCTGCCATTTCACATACATGTAAACATCTATAGAGAAATTAATAATCAGCACCAAACCCATATTTTCGAAATAGATTTTAAAATAAAGGAAAGTGAAACTTTGAAGGTACTGTTTGATGAGTTTTTCTTACCTTCTTTTAGCTAATAGGTTTTTGATCAGTTGTCGCATATATCAAACACCATCTTCACATTTGTTTCCAATTTATTTCAATCCTCATACTTTTACAAATAATTTAGAGCAAGAGAGGATATATATATATATACTCTTCAATGTAAGTCCTTCAAATCTTCTGAACGTACGTGCAAATGTGTATGTAAAATGCCAGAAGATAAAAAAAAGATTTAAAAATTTCTTTTGAAAAGAGAAGTTCGGAAAAAAATGGAAACAATTTTGGGAGCCTGAAGTGTGAACTCGTGCGTGACTGGGTTCACGGTCCAGATTCTTCCAAAATTATTTCAATTTTTCCCTGTCATTTTGAAACAAAAATTTCAAAGCATGGTATTGTGCCATTTCACACGCTTGTGTTTATCTCTCGAGAAATCATTTGCTTTAGATGTTCTAACCATCTGTTTAGTTACTGCGATGTAAACATCTTGGATAGGTAGTTCGGTCACTATCAAGCGTTGACCGCGATGTAAACATCTTGGATAGGTAGTTCGGTCACTATCAAGCGTTGACCAAACATGCATACGCATAAAGAGTTTCCCCCGAAATTTTTCCTTTGAAAAAAATCAGTAATCGATCAGCACGGTCAAGGAGGGGTGATCAAGAATAGTATAGATCCTTCTCTCATTTTCAATCAGCAGCATTCCCCAGGAGAAATACTTGTTTGACGACGCGTACATACGTACGAATATCTGGAGTACTCCTAGATAGCTAGCGGGCCGATCTGTTGGAATTAAGGCCTCAATAGCTAGCCCATGTGGCAGCTCTTAGAGAGGCCCAAATTCAACTGGAAAACCACGGTGGTGTTGAAGAGATGGCTGGGTTAATGTTTTGTACCACCTTGCTCATCTAGGTGAATGTATCCCAAGATATAAGGTGGATTGTTGGATATTTTTCAACATGAATCAAGCATAATAGAACACAGGCTGCTGTAGAACACACACGCGCGCACGCATCGTGTTCTTCGCGACTTTGCGCATTCGCGTCGTGCTAAGTTCTACCATAGTAGTTCTATTTTGCTACTCAATCAAAGGGATATTTCTCCAGCACCTTGACTGCCACGTTAACTAGGAGTAATGGGAATCGGTGTCATTAACACACACGATTAACCTGAGCAATTGCTCACGAATTAAGGCTCCTATTAACTTTGAGAGATTTCAGAGGCGGATCCTGAGAATTATGGCAGATCAATGCGATTTCAATTGGTGTCCTCCTCTTGTGTATAAAAGGAGACTCCTAGAGGCGAGAGGTGACACACATAGAAATCAATCGCTCTTTTCACACTTTTTGCGCCGCCGCCGTCGAGCCTTGCTGTCCCTCATCCCCCGTGCAGCGGATCGGGGAGAGCGGTGTCTCCGAACTAACGCCGGTGATCTGAAGACCTGCACGGGTGCCGGCGATCAGGTTTCTGGGAAGTGCATCGTCACGACCGCTCGCTGCCCTTCCCTCATCGACGACTACGCAGCTTCAACCTCTTCTTCCTAGCGGGATTCGCAGTAAGTCGGCTACTGTTTCCCGTCCGAAAATCGTCTTTGTGATGTGCAGTCAGTTCGCTTTTGTCGATCTGGTTTTTCCGATAATCAGTTTGTTGCTAGTCTGGTTTTCTTTTGAATTATGTAGATCGTTTCTGCTCCTTTGTTTTTCGATCAGGTTTATCTTATGCCTTGTTAATTTTGTAACACGATCGCCCGGGAACATTCTCCGATCTCTGTCACTGCGGCGCCATTACTGGATCTACGGTGGAGCTGGCTTGGAGTGCGCCGACCGCCGGCAAAGAGGGCGTCGATCGCCGCGAGCCAGATGATACCTCTACGTCCGTTTCATCGTCGTCATCTCGTAGTGGCCTGCGCGCGCGTGCATGCATGCATGCCTTTTGACGTGACGTGTCCTTGCTTATTGTTCGCATTAGATTTAACATATACGTACATAAACTGATAAGGATAATGATAAATCATCTTTCGAAAAAAAAGGATAATGATAAAATCCTTGTTTTCCTGACATTTATCTCAACAAATAGAAACTCTCTCGTCTCAGCTTATCCGATTAAACATATAGAAGCAACCAGAAGTGACCTTGTGTGCACCCAGTTTGGATTCACACTTTAGGGTCTTGAGTCGCAACCTTGCTTTGATTCTCAGGAAAACCATGTTCCTATGTGTCAGCTACAAATGGTCGGTTCATATAGAATGCGAGTGTGTCCAGGAGGAAGCACAGGTCGTCAGATCAACAAGAGTAATGCCCGCCAGAAAAGAAAAAGAAAAAAAAGAGAGATCAACAAGAGTAAGAAATAAAGTCAATTTTTAGGAAGGCTCACTTTTTATCTTTTGCTCGTCTTGACTCCTACACGAGGGAAGCCCACAATAGTTGCTTACCCACCCCATTGAACATTTAGCCCATGCCTATCAAGGATTAAAAATTTGGAATGTTCCATCGCCAAGAACACCTTTATTGCCGCAAGCTGAATATTTTGTAATGCTGATTTAGTGCATGTTTGCAAGCAATATTGTTTTCTTCGGCAATGGAACCACACCTTTTTATTTGGGCGTAGGTAAACATGCTCAAAGGAAAAAAAAATAATAGAACAATCGGTCGGATGGCCCAGCCGTACATATAACATTTCCGTTTGGCAATAAACTCAATACATAAAAAGAAATCCTAAGGCGTTGAAGTTGAATAAATGCATTGTTTTTGTAAAATGGTGTTTTGCAGAAAAATGCCACAAATCATTGTTTAATGCAATTACTCCCTCCGTTTCTAAATTGTTGACGCCGTTGACTTTATGAGTTACATTTGACCAATCGTCTTATTCAAGATATTATTAAATATATCTTGTTATGGATTGTTTTATTACTAAATAAAATTTAAGCATAACTTATAATTTTTTATATCTAAGCTAATATTTTGAATAAGACGAACGAAACGTAACTTAAAAAGTCAACGGCGTCAACAATTTAAAAACGGAAGGAGTATTTATTATTGCCCACAAACTTCACGAGCCCTACAGAATTTCCATTCTAGACATTGTCGCAGTCATGGTAGCATGCTTGGTCTTAATTCCCGATACGACGAAAGCTATGGCATAAAATTTTTTGACACTTTAGTGCACATGATATCTACAAGGATGATTTCAATAAAATAGAAAAAAATATTCACAGAAGTTAGGACGAAATTACTTATGGAAGTAGCTAAGCCAAATAGTTGAGTTGTTACAACTCGCCATGCGTCTAATTAGGAGCATGGATATATCTATCACATGACAGCTCCATTCAACTAAGCAACTTCCATTTAGTCAACAATGTGATCCATCCGGTTCGGGAAAAGAAAAGTGATCCATGCAGGACCGTCGACACATTGATCTTGCGTCTTTGACAAACAACATAGCCATATATGAACATATAATAGAGTTCCTAAGAAACATGCAAATGTCAATCTAATCAATTATTTAAAGGGAAGCATCTACATTCGTGTATGTACACATTTCCTTAATGAGGGCTCTGTTAGAATTTGTGAATATTGAACATGAAGCCTTCACCTTATTTTTTTGGCGAGGACATGAAGCCTTCACTTAGTTAATTATCGGGTAGAATATGTGAAGCTGTATCAAACATTATTTTAAGGAGAAATGATTCTAGCCTAATTTGGTGAAATGATTCGTTTAAATGAGCTGAGGAGATCGAAGAAATATGTACCTTCCCTTCATTATATGAAGTGATTCTTTGAATTTACTGAGAGTTTATCCTAGAAAATCATTGAGAAAGAATCAGTTCCAGAGAAGCTCTACCAAACAAGCCTTAAATTACTTGACACATCGAGAAAGTAAAAATCTATATTTATGGCATGTACCATTAAGTTTGTTTTCATACCGCTTCGAATCCAATCTAAGTAAACTCGTGCAACGGTTCAGTCTCTTGTATTGAGATGTTTGATGACCCAACTAAGAAATCAGATTTAAGGACTCTACGATTTCAGTTGACATCATCACAGACAAGGGTATGTAGTTGAGTCAGATTTTGAGTCACGGTGTAGTTCCAAAAATTTACCTTGGTTGTAAAGTACTAAAATGACAAATAATTACATAGATGTGTCCTAATGCTATTACAACTATTTTATGCATCCGAAATCTCTTTATTTCTAAACCGGCGCGGTTTCTCGACTTCTGATTGGTCCGTTACGCTCCGCCGTCGATATGCCAATGAATGTTTCTAATTTCTCCAGCGAGCTTGCACCAGAAGCTTCCATTCACGCGGCGGCTGTCGTTCTCTGCGGGCGTGCAGTGCGCCGGCGCCCCACCCTGCTACCGTCGTCCGGCGTCCTCAGCCTCTCAGCCAGGCCGCCGCTCCCCGCCCCGCCCCACGATCCGCCCCATCGGGCTCCCGCTGCGGCAGACTACCTCCATAGGCGACGATTTCCCTGCCCTCCTTGTTGACATGGCCTCGCCTCACCGAGCTCCCTACCAAGGGCCGCGCCGAGGTCGCCGTCGAGGGCAGCCGACGTCGTGGTCGCCGATTCGAAGCGGCACCCTACACCTCGGCTCGAGCATCGCCCTGTCCAGATCGACGACATAGAGGGGCGCATTGTCCGTGCAATCGATCCCCCCGCCGTCTTCTCCGGCCTTGCGTTATCAGCCCCAGCGATGCCCCGCCCCACCGCCTTTTGCTCCGCCCAGCGCGCTTCGCCCACGGCATAACAACATTCTGCAGCTCGACTTCTTCTGCGTCCTCTCTCCTCCCGGGTTCATCGAGGTAAGTTAAACTCCCGCCATACATCTGCCTCTGTACTCACGAGTACATCTATGGAAGCTTCACCCAGCGAGAGTGCGACCACGACCGAAGGGAGAAAATGGATGCTGCTCGAGGCCAGATAGGTGATGATAAGATTCGGCGCGCCCATTAGGTATTTGATCTATTGTCTCTACCATATGGTCAGAACCAATATTGTGCCAACCATTTGCAATTTAATCTGGTGATGACAAAAGTTCGATTAGTCACTGCGTTAATTTTTAGGTAGCCTTTAACACCCTTTCATGTGACATCCACATTTTATTTTGGTTGAATGAAGCAGACTGCTGTTGTTTTCCTCATCTCCATTTTTCGTATCAGATGTGAGGAGCATCCTGCATGATTTTAGGTTTAGCATCCTGCATATTCTAAGCTCTTGTTGTTTAGCATTGTAAGCACTCGTTGCTTTCTACATAATAGCATTTTTAGGTATTTGTGAAGCGATCTGAAACTGCAATTTTCACCAAGAAAAATTTGACAAAAGTGACATCCAATATTGCAGTACCAGATAATCAGTTAGGTCCATGTGCTGATGCTAGCTATTTCTTTTGCATGTCTTGCACATCTTGAAGAATCTGTTGAGCCTGATGAACCACATGAGGATAGATCATTGAGGTTGAGGAACAAACATTTTGTGCTAATAATTTGATCTTGCATCTGATTCACAAAAGACATATCATAGGTTTATCTCCATTTTTTTTCTATACTTTGATATGATTTTCCAGATAAACAATTATTCTGTACCTATTACAACTAACTTCACAGAAAATTGTTCAATATATACAGATATCAAGTATACTATCAAATATCTGAATATATAAAGTAAGCTTGGATGCAATGATTCGGCAGTACAATAATGTAAGTAGTACTGCATGCCAGATAAACCAAACATCTAATTATGAAGTCGCTGCAGTCGTTCGACAACAATAAGTCAGACTGACTACACCACCCGCAAGGTATTTGATGAAATGGAAATAATGCTTCATCAATGTTGTTGTTGCTAGGTATAATCTATCTGAAAGAAATGTAGTAAGCCAATGATGGATCACATTTGCTTCAGCATTCAACACTACAAATTGCAGTTCAAGGTATACATTTCAGTTTTAACATCTACTCCACAATCATTTTTGTTTGATGCTATCTTCATTTTCTTACATATACTAAGTCCTACATATACTAAGCAATTAGTAAAACCAATTTAGTAAATGCTATACATGTAAGGAAGAATTACATAGTGATAGTTTTCAGCCTCAAGAAAGTTTACATGCTCTAAAAACTCAGTTTGATTTTGCAGTAACTATCTGGAATATCTGCCAGATCAAGAGTCTTTAAAAAAGGAAAAAAAAGGGGGAAAATGTGTAATATAAATAAAGGATGAAATATTGAGTAATCGAAAAGTAAGGGCATTGTCCAAATAACTGAACAAAATGCTGATTTGAGGACAACAGAAAATCAATAGCATAAATTATTAGTTTGGGGATAGACGGAAAATTATTATATTCATATGGAGGATTGACATGATCTCATACCACATCATTTCACCCCCACTGTTTATTCATTGATATATTTTCTTCAAAAACAGATAAAGCTACATTTTTTTGTTGTGAAGCCGCTAGCTTAATGCACTTGCTTGGTCTTTAACATTCTACTGCCTTTTTCCTTGCTTTCGGAGAGGCTGATAATGCTTCATTAATTGGTTGATTCACCATGGAAAACTGAAATTAGGGACCATACCTCCTACCATTGATGGTATTTTAATGTGCTCACCTTCTCCTGTTAATGTTATTTTTCATTATTTATGCAATATTATGACCTAAAGTGAATTTTCCCCTGCTGCGTATTCTGTGATAAGGCTCCTTAATGAAACTGAACATGAGGAGCTGAGAGGAATGTGCTTGATTGAGGGCACTAACAGTGCCAACACTATGGGTATAAATTGACTCGAGAGCTAAAAATTGAAGTAAAATTTTGCAGCTTCATTGGCACTAATGACACAATCATTGCTCTACTCCATGTACTCTGTTCAACTGCTGTTGCTGCTACATGTTCGTTGATGTCGTACGATGCCAAAAGATGACTACTACAAGCAGTTGAATAGATACCTAAATAATTTTCTTGATTTGAAGTACTGTCTCCATGAAAAAATAGCTTTCTGGTTGGAGTTTAACATTCATCATTATCCGTGTCTTGGAACAAGATTTTAGATTGCTTGACTTGCAATCTGGTACCATAAAATTCCGAGCATTTTTATTTTCATTTCAGCTAGACTTGGCTATTAGATACAGGTTCTAAGGTGCATTTGCAATTACAAAAGCAGATAGCTGATTTGAAATGTCTTTTTAACATGGCATGAAATATGTATGCCCAGAACTCTGCAACAGATTCTGTAGTAGAGTTATGGTATTTTTGCATCCAACCTTCACACAATAATTCTGCAAACTAAGCGGATAGCTGATTTTGAAATATATGTCTTTGTATGTGCTGAACTCTGCAATCAGAGTCAGCTGTAGAGTTATGGTATTTTTCTTCCAATCTTCACACAGTAACTCTGTAGAATTTTTCCTTCCAATCTTCACACAGTAACTCTGCATACAGGTTCAGTAGTTTCAGAAGATAATCATGGACCATGTAACTTGCAAAACTTTATATGAAGTTCACACGTCAGGTTGCTCCTGATAAGTGACAACTTTCAAAATTAACTATGTTAAAATATTAAGGGATGTCTCCATTATTGTTGCATATTACATTGAATTCTCTCTGGTCCTTTTTAAGATTCCAGCATGCCGTGAAAAAATTGTGTATCTTCTTCTGTGGTACAATGCTTACACTGTAGATACCATGTGCAGGCTCCTGATATAGCTTCTAACTTATGATTTGGAGGTCCTGCTCTGAACATCTATTCTCTTCTCATGTTATGAATGAAGGTAAGCAGTAATGTTTCTTTCCCTGTTGGGCGTTCAACATGAGCTTGAGATCAGGTAGATTAAGTGGATATTCTGACATTCTCTGTTTCCTGATTATCTCATATTGATGAAGCTACATCAGGTGTAAAGTAGCTGTAACCTGCAGCCTAGGTGCTCATGTCGATGTCCACCAGTCCGCATGCACAAAGAATTGAACATAAGTGTGGCTTCGGAAACTACCACCGCTGGTTTAGTATAGACTACTCCAGTGTCATATAAAAAAAATCAGAGTGCATAACATGAGCACAAGAGGACGTCGATATTTCCATTGGTTACTGAATCAATCGAATTTTCAAACACAGATAGATGGCCCTATAGGTCTACAAGGCGCAATAGTTATTGCATATCTTCAGTATTGAGATCAGAATTATATTATTACAACTCTGGATTGTAACTATGCAATAACCTTGCTTTCGAGGTTACCGATGGACATCGTAATCTATTGCCACACATTTGTTTCAAAACTCCATGTTATATTAGCTATGCAATATTTAAACTTATTACATCAACATTTTGCACGGGCTATCTGGCGCGGCAAGCCGGCAAGGCCGCACCATCTTTCTAGTTGTTCTTTAAAGCCTAGTAGGGTCAAAAGATGTAAACATGCGAGTAATGTATCTAGTTTCTAGTAGCCCTTAAACATCACTAGCACTCTAGAATTTCCACTTCACATTATGATTTTGATTGCAAATCACAATATTTGCCCCTACTTCTATGAAAGCAATGGCGCATTGATATTTGACCTTTGCTAATTTTTGATTTCTTTAAACACGCCCTATATGAACAATATATGCACAGAAGCAAGGACGAGGACACAACTAATTGTGGATATGTATGTCTGGGTCAATAGCTATCTTCTTACGAAAACTCGCCGTCTCGGCCTCCCATCGCGAAGTCCAAAATCTGATCCATGCATAATCCATCATTATTATCTCGAGACGTCTTTGACATACATCCATGACACATGCACATATAATCAAATATCTCGTAATCGCAAAAATAATAATAATCAAATATCTCGAAGAGACAATGTCAAACTTGAAGACTATATAGGAAGGCTACATTTGTGCATGTAAACATCTCTGTATAAGACGTGTCAAAAGTTTGAACATTAATTGGCTGTGAAGCTGTTAAGGTAGGGCACCGTTCACGATTAATGCTTTCTGTTAAGGGAGACCTCTCTTTGAGCTAGCTAGGCAGATATCTACTAGTAGTTCAGTTGCGGTGATTCAGATTATAGTCCATTTCACATGCCACCACTGTTCAAGAACAGTAGAATCAGACTTCATTTGCGAGTCCCAATTATCAAGTCCTACAATAACTGAACACATGCTAAGTTCATAGTATATATTAGTTAAATCCTCATCTAGTTTTTTTTTTCTAAAGGTACAAATAAAAGCGCACAGCATGCGCGTGGACACACACATTACAATATTTCATGCGTATAAACGCGGTACCAAAATTAATTCTGCATTGACTGCTAGAGGTTGTTTAATCAAATTTTTAGTACAAATTTGACCATTCAATCGACTAAATGATTCACCCACATTCCGCTCCTCCACTCCAACAAGACGATTTGTTAAATATTTAATCACACATACTGATTTCGATACAAAATATGTGATTCAATGTGAAATGGTATAACTGGAGAAGTGCATGTTGGCTCGAGCTGTGGCAGGCAAGGAAAGCGATTGAGTAAATAGTAACTAGCAAAATGTCAGGCCTTCGTGACCAATTAATCAAAAAAAACTACTAACCAAAATATCCTCATTGACAGAGACGCGCAATCGACAAGATCATGTTGATTAAGGGTACTGTTACTGAAAGAGCGACACATGCATGGATCTCAAGAAAGGACAAGGGTCACAAGGCAATTGTAACAGCCCAAATTTTAAATCAAATTCAAAGTGGAATAAAAATCACTCAAAATTTAAATTTTTGTCTATATCTTATCTTGCCATGAATTTTCAAAATATAAGTAATTCAAATAATTAAAACTTAGTGAGAAGATGAAAATTTTGAAATATAAAACTTGTGCTCGAGTGTTTGTTCATTTAAAGTCCACTAAAAATTTGAGCCTTTCGAAGTTACAACAAATTAAAATAGTTATATGATAAATCTTTTGCAAATTCACCTCGAATTTAAAATCTTGAATTTAAAATTTGCACAAATATCACCATATGCATTTTTGAGTTCGCTGTTTTTATTTGGATTGTTTGTTATAATTGATCCCTTTTTCAAATTTGAATTCCATTCAAATTTGAAGTTTCCCAAAAACCCATAAAAGAATAAACCAAGTTTTCTCTTTGGGCCTCAACTCCCCTTCTCTTCCGCACCAGCCCAACCCGATTCTTCTTTTCCTTTTTCTCTTTCTCCCGCCGCGGGCCGTTTCTCTTTCTTTCTCCTTCCGGCCCAGCCTGGCCTGGCCTGGCCCATGCCGCGTTACCCCCAACCTCCAGCTCATCTCTCTCCATCCTACGTCGCCGCCGACGCGTCGCCGCCGCCGCATTCCACGCCGGCGCCCTCTCCAGCTCACCCCTGCGCGCTACTGTGGCCATGCCGCCCCGACGTCACCCCTGCCAAGCTCCGCGCCCCGAGGCCACAGTATTGCGGGCGCCGAAATCTTGGACAAGTCGCCGCCGCAATCGACGACCTCGCCGTGGATAAGAAGCAACGCCGCAATCTTTGACCGGATAAGCTTCGCGGCGAAGGCGTCATCTCTCTCCGCCTATAAAAGGGGTCCAAGCCCCTCCACCGTGACCCTCTTCTCCCTTTTCCTCCAAACCCTAATCTCCCCGGCTGCCGTCGATCTTCGCCGTCCGGCCGTCTCCGACCAAGTCAAGCTGCCGGTAAGCATCCTCGTGCTTCCCTCTCTCTCTCCCCGTCCTCCTTTTTCCCTCTCCTTCACTCCAATCGCTTCCCACCGAGCCACCATGGCCGCCGCCGCACCACCTCGTCGCCGACCGCCTTCACGGCTGCGTCCGGCTCGCCCAAGGCACACACTAGCTTCGCCAGGCCCTCGCGCATCTCCCCTACCCCCAAAACCTGCTCGAGCATGCGTGCGTGCGCGATTCCGTCGAGCGCCACCGCCGCTCTCCTCTCCGGCGACCCCTCGCCGCCGTCCCATTGCTTGCCGTCGACGACAAGCTCCACCCACCGCTCCGCCATCCCGCGCTGATCCTCGGCACCATGACCTCGTCGACCTTCCGCCAGCCTAGCCGCCGGCGGCGAGCTTCCCGGCGAACTGCCGCCGCGAACTGCCGCCGCGCCCGGCTCTGTTCCAGCGACCCCGGTCCACCGTGGACCGGTGGACCGCGGCAACCAGCCGGTCCACGAACCCTGTGGACCCAGTCCACCACTTTTCAATACAAAAATAAATCCAAAAGTCCCATAAATTCCCAGCCCCTGTACATTTTACAGATAAGCCCCTCTAGTTTATTCTATTTCTGTTTAGCTCCTGTCTTTTTACAGAAACACCCTTATACTTTCCCATAATTACCTTTTAGTCCCTACCTTTTTACACCAAGGTCCCTAAACTTTCCATAATTACAGATAGGTCCCTAGAACTATTCTGTTCTTACACATGAGTCCCTAGAATCTTTCTGTAATTACAAACAAGCCCCTAGAATCTTTAAACGACTATATCTCTTCCATCCTAGCTCTGTTTTGAGTGATTCTTCCGCTCACGCGTTCGTAGAAACGCGAAGCATCTCATGGTATTGTTGTTGATGCCACAGAAGGTATATGCAAACCATCAATGCCCAGATTCCTCTTTCTTTCGATGAATATTCATCCCGGCCAATCATTTGCCACTGATCTTGTGCAATACAAATGTTCCTTCACCTTTTGATGATGAGTTTGATCAATCCCGCCGTGTTTTTCCCCACCAAAGTATATAACCTCTTTTCATCACGGCCTAACCTCAACCTTAACCTCGCTCAGCCATCGTTCAATCGAACCTAAACCCATATTGCCATCAGCTGCCACCTAACTATATTGACTTATCGATCTTCTTGTTATGCAGTCTCTCTTTGGATCTTATTGTTGCTCATTGCTATTTCAATTGCCGCCATGCATTAATATCATGCAAGCATGCCTAGATTATGTACGCATCTGCATCTGCACATCCTTTCCCCGAACCACCCATGTTCTTTAATAGAAATAACTTAGAGTTTATATAATAGATATGCACGCAATCACCATCAATAAGGCATGTGCATCTCACCATCCTCACCCTAAGGTTTTAGTAAATAGAGTTTCATGCCAAACCCTGCACCTTGCTCCTTTTAAGAGAACTTAGATAATTAATAGTTTGTCTAGGTGAATATGGCCCTTATAAGGCCATGAATATAACTTATAATAAATAATCTTTCATAAATAATATGCATTGCATAAACATAGCCATTTCTCTTGGAGTTTTATCGATTCTTATTGGAGTTAATTGGATTTTATTGGCTCTTTTCGATCTTTATTCCTTTTGCGATAGTTATTTATACGTAATGTTTCTATGCGTTAGCTTACGCGAGATTCGAGGAAGAGTCAGAAGAATTCAAGGAAGATCTAGAAGATCCAAGCTTCGAGGATGAGTTAAAGAATCCAAGCCCAAGGGCGAGTCGGAAGATACAAGCTTCGAGAAAGGATTTGAAGACATCAACTTCGACGAAAGAGCTTGAAGACCCAGAATTGAAGGATTAGGATAGCGTTCTTCAGGCAAGCTCTACTTCTCCTTGATCATGATTGAACCTACTGTTTTCGCAATGCACCTATATGGCCTGTTCTCGTACTATGCATTACTTGTTATTTTACTGATTGTGTAGTTATGGTCCTATTTGCTTACTGCTATTAATGCCACTATTTAGGCATTAATACATAGATCCTTGCTTATCCTTGTTTACCTGTCACCTTGTTAACCTTAGGATAGTTCCATCATTTCTATGATGGCACGATCACCTTGTTACTAGATTGCTTAGGACCCCTCGCAATGTTCAACATTGCCACACCTTACTCACTTATGTACTTTTACAAATGCATGAAACGAGTTTGGTGGTGTGCGTAATATTTGGGGTTGGGAGTAGCACAACTGTGTTAGGTGATGATGGAGACAGTGATGGGATGGTTGGATTGCGGGCAAGGCCATTAGTAAGTGATTGATGGCGTGATGGATTGTGTGATAGTCCCCTAGTGCGGGAGACATGGTGCTTGCCCGGCCACATAAGGACCGGTTCATTCAACCTTTAACAAGATGATTCTCGTACTACCACGGAACCTGTATGGGAAGGACTCACCCTACCTTCTTGGTGCCTACCACTTTGATCCACCTGGAGAGCAGTAGTGCAAACGAGCAACCAGGAGAAGACTCTGGAGTTTGTATTGCTTAGGAGCTCCGGCCCGAGATCCCCACAATAAATGTGCTGTGGTTCCGCATGAAGACTATTATAGTCTCATGAAAAGCCCCTTGGTCTTTAATGGTTCGTTGGTGGCATTGTGTGTGGTACTCGGAGAAGATGGAATGAGCGTTATGTTACTCTCCGATCAAGAGTGCATAGCCCGTGGGAAAAGATGTACAACCTCTGCAGAGTGTAAAATTCATCCGGATGGACGTTGTCACGGCATATGACGCATCTTTGTTGAGCTTCGATATGATTAGCCACCTCTCATTCCTTGAAGTGTGAGTGAGCAGTAGTCTGCTCGTGTTTTGGAAGTGATGGCATGGATGCCGGGTCGGTATGACCATTGAGGTCAGAAGGCCCAACTAAAACTTGGGAACTGGCGGGAATGCTTCATACTCCCCCAGGGCCAACCAACTAAAATATTGACAGTTACTTCTCTGTTTTATCTAAGAATTCCTTCACTTGCTTTAGTGAACCTTGCATAAAATCTCCTTGCTGCAAATGAACCATACAGCCTGTTCCTTGCTAAGACCAAATATGCATGTATATATACCCTTGTGTAGTGTAGGGCTTGCTGAGTACCTTATGTACTTACGTGTTTGCAATTGTTGGTTTAGTATGAGAAGACTTCGTAGAGAACGACGACGATTGGGTTTTCAGTTCTGCTTCTCAAGTTTGCTTGTGGCGTTGGGCCGTGGTTTCCGCTGTCTGCTTCACCGTTAGTTGGCCGTATTGACCTGGATAGTTTTGAATCCTTGTCGTACCGCCACTAAGGGTCTTATATCAGGTATCTTACTTATTTACTTATTCGAAGTATGCTTTTGATTATCATATCTGTGTTTTTGTGCGTATCAGCTACTGATCCAGGGACTGATACAGGATGTACAGTAGATTCCAAAAATGGGGTCTGACACAAGGCAATATATATAGATGCATTTTAGAGGCGCCGTTACCAATGCACGCACAGTGTGCTCAAAGTGTCGACGAAGAATTAGCTAAAGTACCAGCGGAACTGTGCAAGAATTTTCGATAGATAATTGATGATTGGAGTACAATGTGATCTTGCACATCGGAATTGTCGTCCTTTGCCAGTCCAGATTATACTTCGGTTATCTTGCCCTTAGCAAATGCTAATATATCTGCAGCTAGGGACACTAGTCCCTCGCAAAAAAAAAAAAAGGAGCTAGGGACACTAGAGTGTAGGGTCAGTACGGCGGATGATGTTTGCTGCAAGCAAAGGTAGCAATGGTCCTTGACTTGGACAATCTAAATAAGGTCTGAACAATCAACGGCAGTTACATGTATAGAGATCTAAAAATGTTAGCAGAGAACTGCTTTTGTAGGGCCTCAATCAATTAATTATATATAAAGCAATAATGCATGATCGTCCTTCATTCTATTATGGACCACCGAAACAGATCTCTCCAATCAAATCCAAGTTTCATTTACTAATTATAATATAACCTTTGCTCGCATAAATTATTTTGATTGATAAATGATTCTTTTATTTACGGTGCCCACACATATATTGCAAATGGGTGCTAAGTGTTAAGTTGCATGCACCAACCAACTCACCAAAACCAACTCACCCAAAAGACTAAGCTGATGGAAAAAGGTGGGCAATTCACTTATGGTTCAACACTCCCCCTCACGTGCAGCTCTCATGGGCACAAACGTGGAAATAGGAGCGGCGCAGCGGAATATGCGGTCACCAGGACTTGAACTCAAGAGTTCTGGCTCGATACCATGTTAAGTTGCATTCACCAACCAACTCACCCAAAAGCCTAAGCTGATGGGAAGAAGTTGGCAATTCACTTATGGTTCAACACTCCCCCTCACGTGAAGCTCTCGTCGGCGCAAACGTTGAAATAGGAGCGACGCAGCGGAATATGCAGGCACCAGAACTTGAACTCAAGACCTCTGGCTCGATACCATGTTAAGTTGCATGCACCAACCAACTCAACCAAAAACCTAAGCTGATGGGAAGAGGTAGGCAATTCACTTATGGTTCAACACTAAGAACTTCCATACGGACTAGGATATCGAGTTAGCGATGGAAAAGACATGAGTTAGTATGCAGGATCAAGCGTGTGGTGTAGGTTGGCCACTTGGTGGTGGTGGATAGAAGGCAGGCTCTAAGATCTACCGAAGCACTAGCTGGATCTGCGTAGCAACAAAGGATGCAGTATAAACTGACCACAAAGGTGGAGGCATGATACTACACAGTGAAATCGATAAAGATGGCTCTGCCTTAGCTCGAGTGTTTTCTTTCACGCGTAGTCAAACATGAGCAGCTTTTTCTTTTTACGATTACACAATACAACTTAGACACTCACAACACATCACACTCATCCCTATAAACGCACATACGCAAACCCTACTTCTACGAGCATCTTCAAAGACTGAGCTGGCAAATCCTTGAAATTGACAAAGTCATCATTGTCGCCTCAATGTCGACAGCCACATCGCCTACCGGTGAAAGCATAACGCCGGTAAATCTTAGAAAATTCGGTCACATAGAGAGTCGAACCCAATACTTGAGGTACTACCACTAGGTTACATGCACTTTCACAGGCACAATGGGCATTCAACCGATCATTTGTCCAAATAAAGAGCATCATTGATAATACTAAAGTGCACACGAAAACAAGCAAACAGTAAAAAGGGTGCTGTGAAGAATCTAATGGGCGATGGATAAATGAATTCTTTAGATATGTTGCTCATACTTTAACTTTTTGTCGGACCAAGAAGGATACAGATTTTCCTTCCGGCTTTTTCCAAGCTTGTCAAGTACATCATACATCATCCGAGCAAAAGAGGCCAAGAGAGATGCTAATTGAAGTAGGCCGTGATTTCTTGAGGGTTAATTTGTTCCTCTACATGTTGATAGAAGAATAACAAGCATCCGAGGCATAAAAGATTGGAGTTTTGGGGTATACATACTCTGCATTTTTCCTTTTACGATTACACGTTACAACCAGACAGTCACAATGCATGAAGTCACCACTGGCGCCTCGCTATTGACGGGAACGTGACCTATCACTGTCAACATAGTTAAATCCTAGAAAATTTGCTCCCACGAGAAGTCGAACTCAGGATTTGAGATGGTACTAAGGCTCTTGTAAGCACAAGGGATACTCGCCCTTCTGCTACTTTGCAACTACTTATAATATTATACGTTTCATTATTAAGATAGTACATGTTTTCTTTAAACATGAAAAAAGTAGACACACTTAGTGGCAAGTTTAAAGAAACCATGGTGCTTAAGCAAAATAAGAATATGCGCTTTTTTTATCCTTAGATGTACAATCAATGAAGATTTCAAATACACACGGTCCTTTCGCTCCAAAAGATTAACTAAACAAAAGGAACACAAAATATGTTAAGTATATTTGGGAATGCTAGATGGATTGTTCGGCAAGCTAACTAGACCATACTGGTCAATATTTTATAATGCTTTGAAATTTGAAACCGGTTCTCTGACTCAGCACCAGCAAGGAGCCGCACCAAAAGAGGTAGACGTACACATGCAAACTAATGTGTTTTAGTTCACGCTGTCCTACATGCGAGAGGAAGAAGAAAGAAGAAGATGCAATTTGTAACAAATATTGAAAACACTATATGTGCATATGACCCATTTAAACTTTATGCATAAATAGAAGCTCTTATTTTCTAATTACAGTGGAGAATTTTCTTTGAAGTAATCCTATTTATATATTCTTATGGCAATTAGTTAATTTTCTTGAGGTAACCCAAATAAATATATGTACATTTTCCAAGAAGTTTTTTTTGCGGTAAATTTTTTTCCAAGAAGATAGTGTTTTACACAGCAAATGTCTACTCGTAGTGGAGCCTAGCATGCGAAATCATAGACTGAATATTCATGCAAGTAATATGATGTCTGGAACTCAAAATTGTCAAAATTAATGAAGCTTCCGAGGAAAGCAGTACATATTAAACCTATTCACAAATAGACCAGTTAAAAGCTAATAACATCACCCAGGGGTCATGTGAACGAATGGATTGAGATGGCATCCTTTCTTTTGTCAAAGACACTTGCACCACGTTGGGTCACCTCAAGAACTGTGCCTCTGCCTGCCAATCCCTTCTATATAACCCCTCGTGTTGTCCATGTGGTGACCATCATCTTAGCCACAGCCCACACTACAATAGACACTCCGATGCAGAGGAGTAGCTTAATTAGATCCAGCCATCAGGGAGTAGACATCATCGCCATGTACCCATTTCCAAGCAAGCAAACGGTGATGGTGGCGGCGGCGGCCGTGGCGCTGCTGTGCCTCCAGCTGCCGGCGGTGGCCCACGGGCAGCTGCAGGTGGGGTTCTACAACACCAGCTGCCCCAACGCCGAGTCGCTGGTCCAGCAGGTGGTGGCGAACGCCGTCGCCAACGATTCCGGCATCGCCGCCGGCCTCATCCGGCTCCATTTTCACGACTGCTTTGTCAGGGTAAGCATATATACTTACCTCTCGATCGGTTCCTCCCATGGATACGTACTGTTTCTTATCAATAATTGGCACTTTCCTTTTGTCTTGTCAATAATTGGCACTGAGCTTGGGTGTGCCGGGTAAACGCGCATTCTATACCTATATATGTTCATCCAAATTCGTGGTCTATTGATTTCGTATTCGTTCTTAATTTTTTTCCCAGAACGTACCAAGTCTTTTTTTTTAGATGGTTACGTATATGGTTGTGCTAGTCGAGCAACAGTCATTCGTTTAGTCGCTTCTAGTATTTGGGTTGTTTAGTAGCACTGCATAAGGAAAGCATAAAGGGTTCGTCGAACTAATTGACAATTTTAGAGAGAAGCGTTCCTTTCGTCCTAACTTATTCTTCACCTTTCTTTTTTTTTTCCTTGGTCGGTTTGTCATCCTTTTGGAGATGTGAAAACAACGGTACTTCACGTATGGAATTTTACTTCTAATATTCAACGTTCTAAACAGCCGTGAGAAAATGACCAGGATGGCATAACGAACAGTACGTTGAAATTGTAAAATATTAGAGGGATAACAATACGTTTGAGCCCATCATCTCTTTCTCGTGCATAGAGCTGGAAAGCGTTCAAAGAAAAAGGCAAAGGCCCCATGCGCGAATTGTCAATCAAACAAAGCAACGAACCGTCTAGCTAGATCTAGCTACACAATACACATGCACGCCAAGAAAACAGTAGAGTCAAATTAATTAAGCAGCAGCACGTACCGTTGTTCCTCTGCTTTGGTCCCAATCGAATCGAACAGCTTTTCCAGACCACTAATAATGTCATCGGACGAACAGTGTATATATCACGTGGCAGTCGTAGCTGCCGACATGTCGTAGCAACACTGTCGCAGATGGGAACAATCAGCAAGAAAAAGCATCCACATACCACGTCACAGCCTTAATTAGATGCTACTAGGTATCTAGATCATGCGACTATTATTTTCAACGAAAATCGCGAATTATCAATGATAGTTCAGGAAAATGGAACCATGTATTTGACGTAAGGTTGACGCGCATATCACGATCGAGATACAGAAAGAAAATAACAACAGTCAGGTAAAAGACAGTCGTTTGATTTCCTTTGGTTTCTCCATTGACTGAGCAGGGTTGCGACGCAGCATCCACATAGAGTACGTCACAACAACTACTGAGATGGTTGGTAGCTATAGGTACTAGATCATGCGACTCTTTCAACGAAAATTGCGAATTAACAGTGGCAGTTTAGGAAAATTGAACGACGCCTTTGACAAAATGTTGACGCACATTATGACGAGAACAGAAAGAGATAACAACAACATAGAAAAAGCATCAGCAAATTAAAAGACAGCCGTTTGATTTCCTTTGTCTCTCCATTGCTCAGCAAAAAAGCATTCACATACTAGTACGTCACAGCCTTAATGAGATGTTACTAGTACTAGCTACTATCTAGATTGTGCGACTAAATTAATTTCAACGACATGGGAGCTCTGGAAGGAAAAGAACGCGAGGCTGTTCGAAGCAAAGGAAAGAACGGCAACATCACTAGCCGAGAAGATCATGGAGGAAGCGCGCAAATGGACCAGAACATTCGCAGCAAAGTTGGGCCGTCTAGTTAGCGAGTAGTTCGCATGTGATTACTAGGAGTCCGGCAAATATGACGGGCATGCGCAAGTCTGTCCGTGGCCCTGCGTAGTATATGTAACAAAAATTTCTGCTCTTTTTAATATAAAGATACGCAACCCTCCTGCGTATCCGAGAAAAAATAATAATTTCAACGAAAATTGCTAACTGTCAATGTTAGTTCAGGAAATTGAACGATGCGTTTGACAAAATGTTGACGTATATTATGACGAAGGAGGAACAGAAAGAAAATAACGACAGTCTAGTCGTTGTTGATTTCCTTTGGTTTTTGCATGCATTGATTGCGCAGGGGTGCGACGCGTCGGTGCTGCTGACCTCACCGAACGGCACGGCGGAGCGCGACGCGGCGCCCAACAACCCGAGCCTGCGCGGGTTCAGCGTGATCGACGCCGCCAAGGCCGCCGTCGAGCAGAGCTGCGCGGGCACCGTCTCCTGCGCGGACATCGTCGCCTTCGCGGCGCGCGACAGCATCAACCTCACGGGGAACCTGTCCTACCAGGTGCCCTCCGGCCGCCGCGACGGCAACGTCTCCCTCGCCCAGGACGCCATCACCTTCCTCCCGCCGCCGACGCTCACGGCGGATCAGCTGGTGGCCAACTTCGCCAACAAGTCGCTCACCGCCGAGGAGATGGTGGTCCTCTCCGGCGCGCACACCATCGGCCGCTCCTTCTGCAGATCCTTCCTCAACCGCATCTACAACAACACCACCCCCATCGTGCGTCCTCCTTGTTCCTCCTCATCATCCTGTATATATATATATATATATCCTATACATATATATACATATATAACAAAGTTAAGTAATGCACAGGTTGACTCGGGGCTGAGCCCGGCGTACGCGACGCTGCTGCAGGCGCTGTGCCCGACGAACACGAACTCGACGGTGACGACGCTCATGGACGTGAGCACGCCCACGGTGCTGGACAACAACTACTACAAGCTGCTGCCGCTCAACCTGGGCCTCTTCTTCTCCGACAACCAGCTGCGCGTCAACGCCACGCTCAACGCCTCCGTCAACAGCTTCGCCGCCAACGAGACGCTCTGGAAGGAGAAGTTCGTGGCGGCCATGATCAAGATGGGCAACATCGAGGTGCTCACGGGGACGCAGGGGCAGATCAGGCTCAACTGCAGCATCGTCAACAACGGATCGTCATCATCCGCGGCCGCGGGGATCCAGCAGACCACCGCGCCCCTCGACGAGATCGCCACGAGCTGATTAATTTCTCCTCGTCCTCGGTGATGGTGACTATGACACGCTGCTTGGATGCCATACGTTGAGTGCGATACTGACGAGCGTCCTACTGTTTATGTTGTTGGTTGTGTGCACGATTTAGTCTGTTACCGTCACGTGCATGCCAATTATATCAGTATAAATAAACTGGTGCTTGTTCGCCGGTGTGGATTGATGAACGCGTCAGTGCTGCATCAATTATTTTTACCCGCCTCCTAATTCTCAGACGCCTCCCAATCGATGGAGTTTGAGGCGGGAGACGCGCAAACTAACGGATCCAAGGTGGCTGTCACGGAAATCTCATTACTTTTGGGGGATTGCTAAAAATTGCCCAGGCATTCCGTTGCTTTCGAGCGCCTATATTTTCTTTCCTACGTATTCTTCTCAAGTTGTATGTATGAATGGGTAAGAAAATCAAATTCAGGTATTTCTAAGGCCTAAAATACCTAATTTTTTTCTCACCTTGAGTTACACCTATTATATATTAAAGTTACACCCAATGTATACCAGATTTACAGTGATTATTTCGATGTAATTCTTGAGTATAAATAGTGTAAATAAAATTCAGGCGCTAGAATCCTTTAAAATGCCTGAATTTTTGTTCTCTACCATGTGAGACTAAATCCCATCCACAAAAGCAAGATCTGATGGTTGAAAATTCAGGCATTATTATCCTCTAGAATGCCTAGGCAATGTATAGACAGCGCCTATTTTTGTCGTAGGATTACTGGCGAGTAAAGAGAGAGGATAGACATGAGAATTAGGTCAATGATGAATGAGTTGTTTTTTAGGGAATGCAAACCTAGAATGCAATGCTGAATATAGAAGGTTTAGACAGGTCAATGATGAATGAGTTGTTTTTTAGGGAATCCCTGCTAGAGTTACACGTTGAGACTCCAAGTCAGTCGGCGGGTTTCCTGTTCTATTAGAGCACATATCCGAGTGGATTATGCTAAAATAAGATCTTCCTTAGCATGGGCCAGCCCACCCCTTATGCGGTAGTCGGCGCTCTATGCCCCGCTGAATATTGGGCCCATGTAGTCCACAATTTTTTTGGTGATTGTAGGAAATCCCACTTTTTTTTAGGAGCGAACAAATGTTGACCTAATATAGGGATTGTTCTGGCATGCAGTGGCACCGAGGCAGAGCTACATTAGAACCAGAGGGGGGTCGTGCCCCCCCCCCCCCCCCCCCCCCCCCCCATTCATTTTTCTATAAATTAAAAGATGTCATTAAATACAAGCTTAGATATTCATCTTTGTCCTATTTGTTATGTAGATAAAGACTTTAATATGAGCACCCCTTGTGGTTCTGCTTCTGCCCCAGAAACTGCTGAAGTGACGATCATAGTTGAGCCTTTTGTTAGTGGAAGATCTTCACCCCTCCATTGGAGATTGATGTTCTCTTTCTTTAGCTCATGTTGTTATTTCAGCGCGTGGTTTGATGAGTTATTTAGATCTATGCCATTATCAATTTCACAGAGTAGAAATATGCAATAGAACTTCCTCTTATCAGCCTGGTGCCATTATAAATTTTTGCAAGTTTGAAATATGCCTTTTTCTACACACTAGAGTGACCTGAATCTGCAGGGCCTTGTATTTCTGTATGTACCATTTTGCCACTGTCTCTTGCTTTAGTTGGCCTCCATGGTTTAAGCAGAGCACCTCCTCTCGACCCCCACTCGTGCGATGAACGCCGTATGGGGAGCAGGCACTAAATCCTTTCTTGCAATGTGAATAAGACATTTATGCTTTCAGCTGTTTTGGAGGACTTTGCTTGCAATGTGAAATTATTAGCAACTAGTCCACTTTGATGATTACATGGCTTCCCATGCAGGCATGTAGAGTCGAGTAGAGCTGAGTCGAGGCAACTCGATAGCCACACCCCTAAATGTTGCACAAGGGAAGCGATCTAGCAAACCCATAATCTCATTTAGCATTACGATTCAATATTTATTTAAATGGATTCACAAAGAAAAAAAATTTGCCATTAAGCTATATCTACTCAGCGTCTCGATGTGAACACTACTATCCACCACATTCCCGTTCACACTTAGCTACTCATTCCAAAAAAGGGTCGAGAAAAGCAAGTCACTATAGCTTCCTATGCAAACACGGATTACAATGTGAGGAAAGAAGAATATACCATTTTACATCCGGGCAAAACTAAGCCAACATTACACTAAATTAAACTATGATAGAATGGATTTATAGGACACGAACGAACGAACAAATCTTGCACAAAAAGGATGAAAAAAATATTCAGGTCAAAATGTCCATCGTGAAAGTTCAACAACTTATTCATAATAAAATAAATCAAGAACGCGAACTTGTGGCATGCAGTCCCCTCAATTGCATATAAGTTGTGATGTTTCTTTGCCGGGGTCCAACACCTATTGTCTCCCCTGCATTGCAATTACAACACCACCTTCGCGTTCCATCTCTCGAATAAGTTGCAAGAGTCTGGGAGTATGTCCAGCAACAAATCCAAAAAATACTTCCCGAGGGAAGTCCCTTTCTTCGATCAATTTGTCCATGATTTGCAGGTAATGTATCACCATCGATAGCATTCTCCGTAGCTTCACCAGTACACATACCTTGATGAAGCACATCTCCTTGTCTTCCTTCTCGATCAGGAGCTTTAGGTTCAAAACCCTTGTAGGGTGTCCCTTGGACACTGGTAGCTAGAGCTTCATATGTGTTATTATTACAAGGCAAATCTCGGTTCTTGAAAGATGTGGCACTCTTCGTCACATTTGTTCTTCCTTGATCTTGTTCTTTAGGTTGTACCTCATCTTGATGGGATGAGGAATGTTGTGCTTCTTTCTCTACTTCATGTGCACAACACCCATTCACCTTTAGTGGTTCTACAACGGAAATGCCTTCGTGTTTTCTAGGCTTGAATACTCCCCATAGATAGCTTTTTCCTTGAAATGCTGCATCAATATACAAAAACACGATGAGTGACAAACATGTTAATGATATCCATTATTAACAAATAAGATACAATACATATGTACATATGCTGAAAGAAATATTTCACATACTCTTATATTGTTTTGGAATATCAACATCTCAACTTCACCAATTATAGCTCGTAGTACTAAATCATTCTCCATGACTTCCTTAACTAGTTGATCCAATTCTTCATTTGTCCTAGGTATGAAAAGTGAATGGTGTTCAGATATTTAAATATTGAAATAGAGGTAAAATATTTAGGTATTTAGGAAAAATGTGCAAAAGGTTTAGTAAGGCACCTCATTTCATTAGGGAAGAAATACAAGCCAATGTTGTCGTCATTGGGTTTTGACACCTCCCATCCCTTAGGCCAAGCCTTGGAACTAGAAATCTTTGTCACTTCAAAAATTGGCATCAATGATCTTGACAATTTCCAAACTTTCTCACCATACTTGGTCGACAAATGGCCAGACAATGACACATACTTTTGACCTATCTTGAAGATTCCTCTGTTGAACAAAAAATAGAAACATTAATATGTATAGAATGTGGATAAAAAATAAATTATACATAAATTTATTAAAACAATAGTCTTATTATACCTCCAAGTAGGTTCGGCAATGGGCTTTGAGCAACAATAACTTTGTTGCTCAATGCACGACGGCATTGATACTTCAGCATTATACTTCGTTGTAGCAGGTTTTGCCATTTGTCTAGAACTATCATCTTCGATAGCCTCATCCTCATCCTCTTCAAATATTACTTTTCGGCGTCTCGGTTTCTTCATTTCTATAAGAGTTTGATTGCCATCTTCCATAACTTCTTCACTATGTTTAACAAGACTTGATTTAGGCTTTCCATCTGGTAATGATTCTCTCCATCTCTTTCCATTCTTGTTTTTCCATCACAATAATCCAACTTATTTGTTTCCTTAAGCTCTTTCTGATCAATACAATTAAAGTTCCACGCTTGTCAACATCCATGTCCCTCGGATTGTTTGAAAGATCCTTTCCAAACATACGAAATGAAAACTCTTTACCATTTGTACAATTCAATGTCTTGTTGCTATCCTCTATAGCACGAGATGTGTCCTTGATTAGGATTTGATTGGTCCCTTAAATTTGATGAACACGCACAATTAAAATTATTTTCTTTATGAACCACTATCATAGCCTTAAGTTGAGTTGGCCTTGAACCTCTAATATCCTTTTCCAATGGAGAATCTCTAATTGTGGTCCCTGACCGTCTAGCATTGCTATCTTCTAAAGGAAATTGCTTGGTAGGTTGTGAGCCAAGATTACCCATTTGATCCATCACATTGCAACTAACATTGTTCGTGAGTATGCTGACCCTTTGCATATGTGCTCAAGAAGTCTCTAAATCTTTTCAAGATTTTTTCATGATAACGGATTTTCTTGATCCAGATGACTTTCGTTGCAGTGGGGCAAACACTGTCATGTCTTTCTGGAAATAAAACCCCAAGCAAAACATTGAACAAAACCCCAAGCAAAAGAAAAATCAACAATGTTTTAGTGGGTATTATATTTTATATAAATTTAAAATTGTAGGAATATCTATCAGTTACATTCTAACGCAAAAACTATCATTCTTTACATTTTTTCTTGCATTGTAAAGTTGTCTAGCATCATTTAGTCCATATGTTTCACGCGAAGGCCCTACGCTGGCTTGGAGGTGTTGCATTGCATGAAAAGGGACTGCATCCACTAATTGATATGGGGAGGCTATCGTGCGACTCTTCCCAGGCGCCACCACGTGTTCTTGGGTCTCCTCTTCCTCATTGGATCATGATCTTTCTCCTCCACCCCCAACGCATTGCCATCCATGTGGCCTCCGCCGGCACCCGGGACCGTTGGCGCCCGCCGCACTGGTTCTTTCCCCGCCCGCCGCACCGGTTCTTTCCCCGCCCACCACCATCGCTGCGCCCACACCCACCACCGCCGCTGACTCGTCCACTATGACTCCCCTCCGCCGCGTCCTCTGGAACACCCTCAATGCCCCCCGACCATGGAATGGCCCCCAATATTACTCCTGCCACCCTCATCCCGCGACGCGGAGGCACCCACTACCAGCTCGCCCTGCTCTCGCTCACGGGCCAGGCCGCACCGGTCGCACGCTCACGCGTCCAGTAACACTGGAGACTTTCTGAATTGACATCAGATGGACTGCATAGCATTAGAACCGAATGCCAGTTGCACGGCTCCCAATCCTGCTCTGCTTATTCTGCCTCAGTCTTTCTCGTCCAACTTCGACCTAAATCACCTCAATCCGAGCGTGCCTCCACGGACAGATTAACCCCAACTACCTAACCCAACCTTAAGTAATCTTTTTTTTTTTGCGAGGTAACCTTAAGTAATCGGCTAATAGATTCTTATGCAAGCACAAAGCACAAGAGTATGCAACAACATATTTGCAACCAGGGTTTAATTCAACAAGAACGACAGGTTATCCAAGCAAGGGAGGCAAACTCGGGGCGAACCCAGCCCGCCGCCAAACCACCCACCGCCACCCACGCCTCATCGGCCGCCGCCGCCGCCGGTGGCCGGCAGAGCGGCGGCCAGCGGCGGCGCCAAAGGCTGCCGTTCGCAGGCCCCCCTCAACCCATTCCCGACCTCCCTTCATCTTCTTGAGTTCAACGATTCCAGCTGCCGTCGAGCTCTCCTAGAGCCATGTCCCATGTCCTAGCAGCCGGATCCGGGCTCGAAGATGCCGGATCTGGTGCGCCCCTGCTGCCTCGTGCTCCCATCACGCGCCGATGTGCGCTCTCAGGGGGGCGGAGGGGCTGCAATTTCGCCGGGAGGGCTGGCCAATCCGAGATCCGGCGGCCGGGTAGCACACATCTGGCACCTCTACGTTGGGGGATTGGTGTGCAAGTGCCATCTTTGCTGGCAGCACTTCTTCCTCCATGTTGGGGGCGTACTGCCATTCAAGACCTCAAGAGGACCTGCCATCTGATGGCTGCCATGTTCTTCTAGGGGCTGGCTGCTCCTAGCCACGACGGCCTCATGTAGACTGCCGTTGCGAAGGTCAGTTGGCGGTGGTCATGTACATTGCCTCTGTTCATCATCTACTTGTGTTTGCCGGTGGTTGCGCTCGTGCGCTGTGATTGCCTTGGCCAGACACACAACCCCGGCGCAATGGCCGCGCTGGGGGCTCTGCTCCTCACCAAGTGGTGGCCGAGATGTGGCCATGGTGGCCGTAGTTCAACTGTTGCTTGTTGCTTGAGTGGAGTATCATGAAGATGAAGTTGGTGATGCCCGTCGAAATCTGTGCAACGAAAGTGTCGCGCCCAGTGCGCGGGGAGATACCCATCTCCGCACTTCGACGTCAAGACCATGTACAACCTCTTGGGACGTGCAGCGAAAGCGTCGTGCTCGGGGCACGGGGAGGTGTCGCACCTCGCACGGTCATATGGATTGGTGCTTACCATCATCAAGGCTTATCTGGAATTGTAGGTGTCATTGTGCTCCTCCTCCCAGATTGTCCTCGGCGTTGGCCTACCGTCTTGGCCTTGTGGTTGGCTTTCATTGTGATTCGATGGGTGCTCGCTATTGGCGCCTCTGCTTCGTCGTCGAACTCCTTGTTGATGGTGCCGCCAAATCAAATGCCGATGCGTCCATGTTTACTGGCCCTCCCTCCTTGTGGATCCTCCCAGAAAGGGCGTTGGACGGCAGTCGTAGTGGGTGGAGCTCGGATGTGCTAAAGGTGTCTTTGTCAGCTTCAAGGGAGGTCGGCGTTTTCCGGCAAGCTGTGGGCGGTGTGTTTTCCCCACTCTTAGTCCCCATTCCGTTGGGCGGTCCCTCGGTCCTTCGAGGATTCCTCCCCTCGTTGGAAGGTGGAGGGTGGCAACGGAGCGGCGTAGCTACGAGGGGTGGTGTGGAGATGCATCGTCCATTGTGAAACTGGCAAGTATGTTTGCTCGGTGGTGATGCTTGTTGATAATCAGTGGCTGCTCTTCGGCTTGTGTTCATGACTTGGTCTTGTTCGTAGACTGTTTAGGTGGTGTGTGTTGTGTTTGTCGTCCCTTTCTTCCATGTAAAATGTTTTCATGCTGTCCTGTTGTAAAACAAAGTGCTTGGCCTGTTGACGGCCTGTTTTAATGAAAATTCAGGTGGGGATGCTCTCCCCCCCGTTGACCGTTCAAAAAAACTTTAATAAAAAAAAAGACAAGACTAGCAGAGGATGGATGGGAGATGCGGGTGCATACCTCAAGCTTTGAATTTTTTTCCCTTCCTCCAAACGAAGAGTCCAAGACAGACAATACGAAGCAGAGAAACCCAAATATTGATCAACTCAATCCTCTCGAGAACCCGGCAGACGGCAGCAAACCGGTCGCTAGCCTTGTGCGAATCCCAACTCGACGAATATCCAGCGTCGGCAGAGAGCGAGCAGAAACCGGCAACGAGATGAGACGAGGTGAGGCAAGGAGGAGGAGGAACTGCGCGCAAACTAAGCCGCAGGGGATCTGCATTTTATAGGCGCGGTTCGAGGCGGTTGCTTCTCTTGCGGCGCACGGAGAGTCGAAGCAGTTTGGAAACGGAACGCGGAGGTAACGGAAGGCGAGCTATCCGTCCGGCGAGGACTCCGCGTTACGATGCGCGCTCCCGTTGGGATTCCGAAAGGGATTTCATTGATCTCGTAACGTAAATTTCCTTTTATTATCTTTCATTTATTACTCGTGTAGCTTCACGGTGACGGACCATCACATCATAGCATGAATTTCGAAATTGAGCTCGCAAATATGCTCATGCCTGCACCCAAAAAAAAAAAAAACCAATCAGGATATGCATGCGTGCCTGTTCTAGCAGGTTAAACTGCATCTAAAGCAATGAGCAAAAGAATTCAAGTTTGCGTGTTCATTGTTGTTACAGCGCAATCAAGCCACAATGCAGCATCAAACAGCATAAGAACTGCCCACTGCAAAACCGTTGAGCAAAGGGGAAACATTACAAAAGCATCCGGAAATTCAGATAGTATAAGAGGCTTTCTATGCGTCGAATAGCAGCGCGGACAAGACAAAACACAAGAAAAATACGTTTAGTCATCTAGCAAGCAAGACACAGATGACTGCATGATGCACAATCAGCCGATGGCAATCATTATATCATTAGCAACCCTCAGAAAGATATTTGATTGTTGGATAATGTATACCAACGTCAAATACAATTATTCCAATATAACGAACAAATGGAACTTTTCTTTTCCATTCTTCAAAGTTTCAATTGAGCATTCCAACAATGGTTTATTGGATAATGCATGCCAGGTCAAATAACCATTATTCCACCATAGGAGTCGTCAACTTGATCATACAGCCATATATGTATCACCCATTAATTCCACATTAGAAAGAGCCTGCAACCACCGAGATTACCTTGCCGCTGCAGTGACACTGCACTGAAATCACAAGAAACTGGAAATTAGTAAACGTCATATGGCAGGCAAGCAGCAACCAAGAGCAAAAAGACAGAGCACTGAAACGAACAAAGCTTATAGTCCAACAGCTGGAACAAAAGGTAGAACAGCAGAGAACAAATGAGAACTAAAGTGCTTATTGAGTGCAATAAATTTTACCAATCATACACAAAGCTAGCAGGGTTAACTCTAAATAAAAGCTAATAATATGTTGACTGACACTCTGGATCTAACTTATGTCTTTGTGAACTTGTAACTGTCACTTAGCAGGGTTAATTGGGTTTGAAAATCGAACTGGAGTTAACACCACTCCACTCTTCAAAAGTCTAATCGTTCAGTGCTACGATGCAGAAAGCTAAGGCTCCAGTAAAATGAAATTATATCTAGTTGAGATGTACAGCAGAAAATGGTATTAACAGTGCCACAAACAGAAGTCAAAAGAAGTAATATGGTTGATGATGTACCTGCACTATGAACACCATTCTCGAGCATTCTGGAACATCCGTAGCCATGGGCTGGGGCCACTCTTCTCAACCTGCCAATCCTTGGGATACCATGGATATTGCCACATCATGAAGCAGCGCTCTGGGTGCGGCATCATAGCCAGATGCCTTCCATCAGGGGAGCAAAGGGCTGCAATGCCTAGTGGGGAACCATTGGGATTGAAGGGATAGGTCTCAGTAATATTGTTGGCATCATCACAATATCGGATGGGAGCTAGATTAGAGTTCACAACAGTAGCTAGAACATTATCATCTGGGAAGAAAGCTCTTCCTTCACCATGAGCGCTCCAAACACCCAAGGTAGAACCTTCCATCCCTTTGAACATGATAGCAGGAGAATCCCCAATGGACACACTGGTAAACCGGCACTCAAAACGACCAGATTCATTGTGTATAAACCTTGGCTGGGACATATCTCCACCTGTACCGAGAGAACCTCCAACATCTGATCCTGGCACCCATCCAAGAAGAGCCATGAGCTGACAACCATTGCATACTCCAAGACTGAACGTGTCTGACCTATGGTAGAAATCCTGAAACTGCTGTATCAGGGGTTGGTTGAACCTGATTGATGCAGCCCAACCTTTCGCTGAATCTAGCACATCTGCGTAGCTGAAACCACCAACAAACGCAATCCCACGGAACTCCTCTAGAGAAGACTTCCCAGCCAAGAGGTCAGACATCGTGATATCCCATGGTTCGAATCCAGCAGCATAGAATGCAGCAGCCATTTCCCTATCCCCATTGCTCCCTTCTTCACGAATGATGGCAACCTTTGGTTTCGAAGATGCAATTAGCAGTTTCTCATCTGTGAACTTGGGAGTAAAAGACAAAGACCACGATGGTGATGTTCTACTTTTGAGTCCTTCTTTCTCAAGTTTGACACAAGATTTTAGACGTTGTAGCTCCTCAAGCTGGAAACTAGTTTCCTCCCAGAGATCCCTCAGATCTGAAGTTTTTTCCTTAAGATGAATCTGACCA
Source organism: Eragrostis nindensis (assembly GCA_012490785.1). Classification (NCBI taxonomy): domain Eukaryota; kingdom Viridiplantae; phylum Streptophyta; class Magnoliopsida; order Poales; family Poaceae; genus Eragrostis; species Eragrostis nindensis. The sequence goes on from JAAXCT010000055.1 coordinate 988,959, forward strand.
TCAACAACAACTTCTATTTCTGGTGAGGTAGTAACTTCTCCAATTACATTAGCTGAAATACCTGCTGCTTCAAGCTTTTGCTTTATGATATCAAGATTTTCCGAGTGCACTTCAATAACAAGGCCAAGCTCCTCTGCAAAGAGTGATTCAAGAAGGCTCCTTGCTTCCATGTTCATCTCCAGCTTAATACCACAGTTACCAGCAAATGCCATCTCAAGAACACACACAATAAGACCGCCATCACTTATGTCATGGCCTGCAGAAATAAGACGCTGGCTTAGCAGTTCCTGAATGGCTTCAAAGACTTTCTTCAAGTAGGAAACATCATCAATATCTGGGCAGTCATTTCCAATTTGACCAAATGCTTGTGCAAGAGCAGAACCACCAAGACGGCGATTTCCTTTAGCGAGGTCAATGTGCAGCAGAACTCCATCCTTACCAAGCTTCAAATCAGGGGTTACTGTCAGTGTTATATCAGGACATGTCACGTAAGTACTGATGACCAGATTTCCAGGAGCCTTGACAACCTCACCGTCACACTGAGCTGCCATGGAAAGACTGTCCTTTCCCCCATCTATTGCAATACCAAGTTCAATCATGCAGTCAGCCAAAGCAACAGCTGCATCATACATATCTGCACCTTCTCCATCAAGTTTTGCAGCGTACATCCAATTCCCACTTGCTTTGACATCAGCAAGCGATGTAACCTTCGCCCACACTAGATTAGTCAAGGCCTCTCCAACAGCAAGTCTGGCCATGGCCTTAGGATTAAGCAAACCCTTTATTGGTTGTTCTCCAATACTACAAGCACCACCCGTTATGTCTGCGTACGTCTGTGCAATCACAGCCACATCAGCAAGGGGAAGTTGGAGAGGCCCAACTGTCTGCTGTTGTGCAACAAGACCCGTGACACACCTGTCAACCTTGGTGGTCAAGAAACGCTTTGAACATACAGAGGGGAGCCTCAATACCCGCTTCAGAGCATCCATTAGTGTAACACCAGGTGCAATGTCTAAAGGCTCAGTGACATGAGAAACTCTCTTGAATTCAAAGGTCTTTTGAGGCATGTCTCCTAGAACCTTTTCAAGCTCAAGTTCTTCCACGGGAGTTGGAGGAGGGAGGCCATTTGACTTGGCATGCTCCACAGCAGCGCTATCAATCAAAACAATCTTTCCGCAGCCGTCAATTTTCCCAATGACAGCCATGGAAACCCTTTCCCTCTCACAAAATGACTCCAACAGTCTTCTGCTCTCAGGTTTCACCAGTAGTGCATCCTGTTCCTGATACTCCGCTCCCCAAATCTCCAACACCGACAGTGTATGGTCACCAACAACGATTGATCGAATATCAATTTCAGCACCTTTAGGGTATATTATTTCCTTCACGACATTACAGTTTCCTCCTGCACCCTGATCATGAATACTGATTATGGGGTTACCCTCTCCCATTTCTGCACATGCCCTGATGACGCGATACAGTTTCTGTGCCATCTCAGCATCTCCACGCTGTACTGCATTAAAATCAAGTTCTGCGTCATTCTGGCCACTAACCATACTTGAAGCTGCACCACCACCCATACCAATTCTGTATGCTGGACCACCAATCTTCACAACTAGCATGCCTATTTCTGGATCACCCTTTGATATATGTGCATGGTCAATTTGCCCGATTGCTCCACTGAACATTATTGGCTTCAGCCATTCTCGACGCTCCCCATTCAGCAACCTCATTCCAAAATTTCTGGTATATCCCTGAATTAGAGGCTCACCAAACTTGTTCCCATAGTCAGACGCCCCGTCACTAGCATCAATAAGAATTTGCAAAGGAGAGGCCAAATTCACAGGGTATGAAAAGGAAGGATCCTCCCATGGTGCATACGAAGCTTCAAGTCGAAGATTACCCACACAATAACCAGCTGTTGAAGCAACAATAAAAGAACCTTTTCCAGTGGCATGTGTATCTCTTATACGACCGCCTGCACCTGTCTCAGCTCCTGGGTAAGGCGCAACAGCACAAGGAAAATTATGGGTTTCCGCTGTGAATAAAATATCAAGCTCACGCATCATAGTGGATAATGGTGAAGTGGAACCGGGAATCATCGGACGCAGGTGATTTACTTGGAACCCTTTTATTGCACTCGAGTTATCCTTGAATCCAATGACGGAATTATTGGGGTTGGCCTTCAGAGGGCTCTTCACTAACTGAAACAAAGTTCTGGCCATGGCCTTGCCATCTATTACAAGCTTTCCATTGAAAAACCAATGTCTGCTATGCTCACTATTGGACTGTGCGATATCAAAAAGTTCCACAGTAGTTGGGTTGCGTTTGATATCATCTCTGAAGAGGTGGGTATAATAGTTGATATCTTGTTCATCAAAAGCAAGCCCCATCTTTACATTTATTTCCTCCAATGCTTCTCTCCCCCTTTCAATGACTGGAACAACACGGACAGGTTCAGGAATTACATCTACTTGAAAAGATGTGAGCTTGTTGGGATAAACGCACTCTGTCATTCTATCATGAACCAGAGCAGCAAAGTCACTGAGCTGGCTTTCATCAAGTGGATCACTACCAGACTCAAGACGCAGAAGATATCTTCTTGACCGCTCCAGTCGAGTCACCTCCACTAATGAGAGAGATTTACAGATTGAGACAGCATTGGTTGAGAAAGCAGTTGAGAATGTCATTCGGGGACCGACCTCAACAATAACAGTATTAGGACTTCTAGAGACTTCCTCCTCCAAGAAACTCCCTGTTTGTAACTTCTCAGGTTCATACGTTTCTGCTAAGAGCCAGTGAAGTGTTGCGAGCTTCTCAGGACTTAGTGCACTATTCAATTGAATGTTGAAGCATTGCTCTGTCCTTATTTCAACAATGTTAGAAGAAACTTTTGCCTTCGCTTTCTTGAGTAGCTCCATGGTCTCACTTTCCTGAAGAAATGGTTTACGGTACAAGTGTATAATTTCAACATCCACTGCAGTATAAAATTTCTCAACCAATGGACTGTCAAAGCCTTTGGATGCCACAGCACCAGGAGCTGGCAGCAATCGGATATTAGGAAGTGTAACCCTTTGAATCCGTGGCCAACAAAGATGTTGTTGATGAAAGCAGTGTCGGCGCATCCGTGACCTCCTAGATCCAGAAGTTTTTGCAGCAATGAAACCATATCTTTTTCCCTGTGTAGAGAGGAAACATAAGATGCAGTAATGACAGGGAAAAAAAAAGAACAGATATAATAGTGTCTTTCATATATTCCATACCGTATTCTGAGGATGGAGATGTAAGAGATTGCTTGCCATCATTTCAACAGGTGATGATGCCATCTGAGATCCACAAACTTCTAATCAGAGGTGGGACGACCTGCAGCGCATGGATCAGGAATCAATGCTGATTACAGAGTGTAATTAGGAAGTAGTACAATGTAAAAATGTACACACAGATTACTAAGCAGAGTGGAGTAAAGAAGAAATAAAATAATGACGACAACTGACTCTTGTTCATTAATTTTACTTGAGAAATCGGTGTCTATGGTGCCATTATTTTGAAATGTTAACAGGAAAGTACTGCTGCCAACAAACCGATGTAAAATAGATTTTCAAGTAAAGCAGGATGTACAAACATGACCCCTAAAGACATATTCAAAATCGATAATGCTCTCTTCTAACAAATCTATATAGTGAATACACAAGAAGTGCTATCACCACAGCTATTGCGGATTGATTATTCCTAGTTTCCCACAAAGTAGTGGTACAGAGTCTGCTAGTTTAATCAAACAAAACTTGTGCTCTGTCCTCCATCTGCTGTTTCTACTTGGCTTTTCATTTCTCAAAGTTGCTTCATCTTGTAACTATTTGAAAACACGTCAAGAGCTCAGCCGATTGATTCAATACACGTTGCTCTGATGCGGCAGTAAGAAAAGCAAATTCGTCAAACAAATTTGCAGCCTATTGGTCCACAACACAGAACACACAAGATTTGAAACAGCTGAAAGTACAGTCCATTCTTTACACCTAGAGATACTGCATATTTTAAAGCTGTCTATCAGAAGAGCACACAACACAAAGTGACAGAATGTTGCCCTCACGACAGCGACATATACAGTTCAAAATATCTCAGTCCTAGCTATCAGGATACATGACCAGCAGTAATAGTGACCAGTGGACATCCACCTTGAAACTTACTAATCTCTCCATGGAAGTGGTTAGTATCTAAACCCGCCCCAAAACCTTGCCAACGGACTAACTGCTGACGTGCTCAATCCGCTGCATTATACAAGACAGACTGAACGGATCGGGGAAGAGAGTAATAGATACCGATATGATAGACCGCCGCACATACAGGAAAATCTATCGCGGCACTAAATACTGAAAAGAGCAGTCCATTCCATCCAAGCGAGATAGGATTCCTTACCAGCAGACGAACTGAACCAGCGTCCCCGCCAGTCCAGAAGAGGCGTGGAAGGAGGACTACCAAGAAGCCGACCGCCGCGAAGGAAGATCCCTTGGAGGCGGTCGGCGTGCGCCGCCCCGGTGGAGGCGGAGAGTGTTCGCCGGCGGCGTGAGGCTGTGGAGACAAAAGTGCTGGGGAAGCGGGGCAGGAAGAGGACAGGCGCGCCGCCGCGAGCGCGAGAGAAAGGGCAAGATGCTTCCACTTGCAATGCCATTCGGCCGGGCCGGGCCTAATCGTCGTGGAGGCAGCGCGCATGCCACACGGGTGGATTTGGCCCATACAGGCGTCGTCGGCAAGACGGCAATGATCCCCAGTCGGCTCGGCGCCGACGCCAATGAGTCAACACCCGGCCGGCCCATTCTGAACGCTCTTGATCTCCTCGCGCGTTCCCGCCAGCCTGTCGATCTCCCCGGGTGAAAAATTTCGTCGAGCATCTGTCAATGTTTCTCACCGACGTTAGAGGCAATTGCGTATCTACCGTGGATTTCAACCCCAAATCTGCAATTTTGTGATTTTACCATCACCTTTTTAACTGAAGCTAACTTTTACCATGGTTCTATTAGCAACACTTGACGGTGTTAACTTATCAGCCAAAGGACCTATTTGCCATTTGTCATTTACCACAGTTTTATGTTTCAATGAGCTGACTTACAACTGCAAACGTCACTCAGCAAATCAAATCATTACCAACTCTGAAGCTAATGAAAAACATGACGGAAGCAGCCCTATTCTCTGATATATGCTGACCTTTCGTTTGTTGAATGAATTATACTTAGCGTTTTTCAGTTGTTGTTCCCCTCCCAAAGGCAGGTTCTTATGCATTACTCACCCGTTTGCCACTGTAACACGCTGAAGTGTTGTTATTTACTCTCCTTCGATAACATAGAGGCAGTTTCAATGCTGGGCAGTTTGCTTCTATCGATTTTGTTCAAAGCCAAAGCTATCAAATCATAGGAACTAATAGAGGGATGGTCCGGATGGAAGCTTTGCTGTTGAAGCTTGTGGACGTGCAAATGCAGGAGCATTCAGGCTATAACCGGCACAACGCATTCCACCGGATGGACAAATCGAACGGGAATCCTCCGAGGCGCCAGTGCAGCCACGGTTGCCGTGGACGGAAGGCCATCGCTGGACTCGCCGCATCAGCAGATCGATCTAGGCCTGGAGGATTCGAAATCTAGCTGGAGCAACCGCCAAGAGGGGCACCATGGGACCCAGGTCCAAGACGTCGCTGCGCCTTGCCCTTTTTCCACATCGCTGGCCATGCCCTCGGGCCCTCACCGCGCAGCGCCCTGGCGGCCGCCGACCGCGGCCGCGTGGATCAACTGCGGCACAACGAAGCTCAGTGCACAGATTGAGGTCCCCGTCGACCGGCGGCCGGAGGTCGAGGACGAAGGATCGAACTGTGGATGCGTCATTGCCGTCGTCCACGAGCACTCCTTGCGCCAAAGAGCATGAGTTTGGAGCAGGGTTCCCCAAACCGTTGGAACCACATCGGTTTTTGCGGAAACCAAGAAACCAGTCCGGCCCGGTTTGGTCGGTTTGTTAGTTTTTGGATTTGAAATTTAGTAAAATTTAAAAAAAATAAATTTCAAAAACCGGAAAAACCATGGATTTGCATTCAAGATTTGAAAACTGAAAAGATCGTCCCGTGAACCGGCAAAACCGACCGGTAAATTGGAAAAAACAATTGGTTTGCACTCAAATTTCTTCCAAATTCATTTTTGTCCTTTTGCTTGGTTTCCCGATCGGTTTTATTGGTTTGCGCAAAAATTGGCAAAACCGGTCAGCTTTTTTTTTTTTGAGCATGCAAAACCGGTCAGCTGGGCTTTCGCGGTTTGATCGGGCTTTTCTTTTATGGCTTTGTCGGTACTTTTTTTTACGGTTTGATCGGTACTTGGAACCCTGGTTTGGAGAAGACTATCATAATAAGGCAAGAGACGCGGGGATATTTTTGTCACGCTACAGGTTTTTTTTCAGGTTCAACTGACGGATGCGGGAAACCATGTTAAACGGTAGCCTCAGTAAAAAAAAAAGCAATGGTAAAATTTATAAAATGACAGATTTGAAGTTAAAATCACAATCGGCTCTCAAATCTATTGTAGGAACGCAGTTTCCCCATATCAGTTATGAGATTCTATGCGAGACCAAGTTGATGATGATAACACAACCGCAACGGACTTTTCTCTTTTCACTATACATCTCTATTTTTATTTCTACTAGTTTTATGTACATCCATATTTTTCACCTTTTTTTAATATCCGTGTCTATACCCAAAACGTCATATAATATGAACAGAAGAGTAGCTTGCGGATTCTATTGGTAGCCTAGTGTTGTGTATCTGGGGGTGTAGTTACATGGCTTAAAGTTTTCGAATAGGTTACAACAAGATCTTCGTATAGAAGTCTATCTATCTCTAACTTCTTTACATGGCTTTGTATCTCTCTCAATGTTGTGACCAGGCCATCTCAACATGCATAGTTTTATTTCACACTTTTCAATAGTGCCACATCAGCTCTAGAGGTTTGATTTGATAGATGAAATAGTCTATCTCATTGCATAGTTTTTTTTAGCAATTCTCAATGCATAGTTTCATCTCATGGTTTCATAGACAAGCCATAGCATTAAAATGTTATGTTGTTATTGTTCTAAATATGTTGGGATGAAACTTTATGTATTCTCAATGAAGATTTCAATAGAGTTCCATACATGTGAAACTGTGCCAAGTGAGTTTCATCAACATGAAACCTATTTCCTCTCTGTCATCATAAATTCCTTGCCACATCATTTCAGTTGATGTGGCGCCTCATTTATAGTACTGATGAAACTTAACTGGCCTTATGGATAGTTTGTGGATTATATCTTCGGGCGCATGAATTGCACAATAAGAGTCGGAACATAGCCCACAATGGAAATAACCTGGTGTGGATTTTAGACAAGTTTTCTTGTCATATTCGTTGAACCTACTAACCAGTACTAGGGTCTATAAACAATCTTAAGTCGAGATGATAAGTGTGTATCAACGAAAAATCGGCGTCAATTTACACGTTGCACCTAACTCATCAAGACAGTTCCATCTTCTACTGTTGTTGAATCAGTCGGCAGGACCCAACATATGCTACAGCTCTTGGCTTGACTTGCCACCTCAATGGGAACCCAAAAGGTGCCCTCGAGTAATCCATCCATCCACGTCATCCATCTGATATTGTACTAAATACTCTATTCTAGAACCACCTCAGGATTGAACATACACACAATACCATTATGTCAAATCATCTTATCAATATTTTGGGCACAAGTTTATAATAGTAATGATTGGAAATACGTATATTTACAAGAACAGAGAGGAACCCCATCAACTCATTTTTGTAGCTAAGAAGTTATACTACCTAGCAGTTGAAGAGGTCCCTTTTAAATAGTGTATAGGTTTTTTTTTTGCAAGGAAAATAGTGTATAGTTTAGTGTCATTAATCTCATATACCTGGCAACCAAAGATTGAACAATTCAAATCACATTGGAGACTAGTAATAAGAAAAAACAAGTCTTTTTAAGGTGTGGAAAAATTTTGACCGCTACTTTTCTTTCTTCTCCTCCAGCTGTCAGCTAGTATTACTGGACCAGCAAAGCCGGCCGGCCTCTCTCTATAAATACTACCACAACCATCGTGCTAAGCAAGTGCATCCTCTCAATTACTAATTCAGGAGCAGCTGGATACTAGCTAACCACCGTGCCGCGCGACCAGGTTAATTAGGAGAGGATGAGGATGAGCACCGCCGGTCTGGTGGCGCTCGTCGCCACCGTGTGCCTGCTGCTGCCGGCGGCGACCCGCGCGCAGCTGCAGGTGGGGTTCTACAACACGTCATGCCCCAACGCCGAGGCACTGGTACGGCAGGCCGTCACGGCCGCCTTCGCCAACAACTCCGGCATCGCCCCCGGGCTCATCCGCCTCCATTTCCATGACTGCTTCGTCAGGGTACGTACACTACGTAAATTAACACAGTACACTTCAACACTTGCGGGCGTGTCAACTGCTGTGGTTCGAAGGGCCATGTAGGCATCTGGCTACATGATCTTTAGTCTGTTGTTATATACTCCCTCCATTTTTTTTTATTGTTAGGACACGAAAGCTAGTTCAAATTTACTCTAACTCTCTTGTCCTAACGGCAAGAAAATGAAAACAGAGGGAGCAAGCCTTTGTGTCAGTCAAATGAAACAATTTGGAGAAGTAGATATTCAGAGACGAAGCGGATTCGAAATAAGTGAAAAAGTTGTAGCTCTGTTCCATCAAATAAAAATGAAAAAAAAAACTGACGCCCATGAATGTTTTCAGAGTACGAAAAATGCACCATCATATATTCATGAAACAGTTGAAACAATTTCGCACAAAAAAAAGAAACAGTTGAAACAGTGGTGTTTCTAGCAGAGAAGAGGGGCATTAATTTTCTTGTGTGTCACTGATACTATAGACTCTTGAAGGCATAGAGCCATGTGCATGTATAGGAAAAAATAGTTGATGAAGTAAAATCTACAGAACATCAATATCAGTGTGAAGTGGAGAATGGTCCCAGAGGAAACTCTGTTCAACATGTGCGCCCTCTAGTCCATTCACACTACTCTGTTGTTCTGGAAAATATACTATTCAAACCAATTAGTAAGCTTTAATTTGCAAGAGAAATTTGACTTTGTTTGTAACAACATATGTAAACTAGTACTACTGGTACAGAAATTTCAAACAAGCTTCCAGTAATATATCTCTCCATCTGTTGTTATTCACTACTACCTCCATTTCAAATTACTAGACACATTTGACTTTTTTAGATCACGTTTGACTGCTCGTCTTATTCAAAATTTTTGTGCCAATATAAAAACAAATAAATCATGCTTAAAGTATCTATAATGAGAAAACAAACCGTAACAAGATAAATGATATTTGCATAAATTTTTGAATAAGACGAGTGGTCAAACGTGATTTAGAAAAGTCAAAAACGTCAAGTAATTTGAAATAGAGGGAGTATTTGATAAAGATTACATTGGAGTTGCACCAAACATGAATATTTCTATACGCTGATAGCAACAGATAGAAAAGGGTTTATTTGTTGCTATCGCATAGAAATGCAACACTACAAACGAAACGAAACAACAAGCTTCACCAAACGCTTGTCAAGCCACGTATTGGTCAGTAGTCAAACTATCTGCCTTAAATAATGGACCGTTCAACAGCAACGACAGCTCCATTGTATCTTAGCAGCATATCCAATCTGATCGTTTCAAGCATATGCTTTCTAAACGACATATAAGTTTTCTGGAATAAATATCTGAGTTGGAAAGATAAGATGATGGTGATTGCCGCGCGCACATATAACATATTATACAACATACGGGCCACCTAGAACAAGAACATAGTGATGCCACGACTGATCACGAGAGAGTGAGAGGTGCCATCAACTGTTTCGGCCATGCATAGTGCATATGAGACGCCTTAGCTTCTCATATGAGACGTCTCTATACTATCCAAAGATAAAAATGCCACCTAACATGACGTATGCTTGATTTACTACTAGCACATTTTTTACGTGAAGAAATAACACGTGTTTGTTTAATTAATTTGACCTCCGATCGTGCGTGCGTGCCTGCAGGGCTGCGACGCCTCCGTGCTCCTGACGGTGAACCCCGGCGGCGGCCGGACCGAGCGCGTGGCGCCGCCGAACAACCCGAGCCTCCGCGGCTTCGAGGTCATCGACGCCGCCAAGGCAGCCGTCGAGCGCGCCTGCCCGCGCACTGTCTCCTGCGCCGACATCGTCGCCTTCGCAGCACGCGACAGCGTCAACCTCACCGGCAACCTCTTCTACCAGGTGCCCTCCGGCCGCCGCGACGGCAACGTGTCGACGGAGAACGACGCCCTGACCTTCCTCCCGGGCCCGAACAGCACGGCGACGGAGCTCATCGACGGGTTCAGGAACAAGACGCTGACGGCGGAGGAGATGGTGGTGCTGTCGGGGTCCCACACCATCGGGCGGTCCCACTGCAACAGCTTCCTGTTCCGGAACCGGGAGCGGCTGCGCAACGGCACCATCAGCCCGGCGTACCAGGCGTTGCTGGAGGCGCTGTGCCCGGCCAACACCAGCCAGTTCACGCCGGTGACCACGGAGATCGACGTCAGCACGCCGGTGCTGCTGGACAACAACTACTACAAGCTGCTGCCGCTGGACCTGGGCCTTCACTTCTCCGACGACCAGCTCGTCCGCAACGCCACGCTCGCGCCCAGCGTCACCGCCTTCGCCGCCAACGAGACGCTCTGGAAGGAGAAGTTCGCCGCCGCCATGATCAAGATGGGCAACATCGAGGTCAAGACCGGCGCGCAGGGCGAGGTCCGCCTCAACTGCAGCATTGTCAACGCGCCGTCCTCGTCATCGGCCATGATCGAGATGGTGCTCCCTGGCTCCGCCGCAGATGCCGACGCCGTTGACGACGTCTCCACCAGCTAATGAGATGCATGTGCGAACTACTATACTACGATATAGTTTTAGTGTTGTTGTCGACGCATTAAACAGTTGGGTATCCACGTTCAGACTTTGGTGAGGTGTGAGATCATGTGCTGATAAATAGTTTGCATCAATAAAAAACAAGTTTCATGTTTGGGCGCAATCATCGATCTTATTGGTAAAAAATAGAAGCCACAAGGCTAAACTGTTAGATTCTAATTACATCACTAATTATCAACTTAACCACATGATCTTAGCTAGAACATGATCAACACAGCTAGTGTGGAACTTAACTAACCAAAGTATGAATTCGTCATAGCCTCTGTAGTGGATGAAGATGTTGGTGTGATAGATGTACACTACCGGAAAACGGCTCTTTTCCGAGTGCAGGCCCATTTGCCGAGTGCATTTTATCGGGCACTCGGCAACAACGGCGTTTGCCGAGTACATTACAAAGTACACTCGGCAAATAGCATACACTCGGCGAAAACTACGTTTGCCGAGTGTCGCTGACCAACAGTACTCGGCAAAACCAGCGCACTCGGCAAAAGTGGCCCTTTGCCGAGTGTCCTGCACGCAGACACTCGGCAAACCAAGGGCACGTGCAGGGCACGCGCCGGCGCCGTTGGAGGGAACGGCGCCGTCCCCTTTTTGCCGAGTGTTCTCGAAAGGAACTCGGCACAATACCAATTTGCCGAGTGTCAAATAATACACTCGGCAAATGTTGGTTTTTTTTTTCGCATTCTGCAACCCAGAATTTGTTTCTTGCCTCCATACACTTCATTATACTTCATCTTGAAATTTGGTACATTTTACGGTCTGTTTGATAATTTTAGCTATTTATTTCTATTAATTCTATTTTTTGATGATAAGTCCTAATTGAACTGCGAGTGATTCGAATAATGGAATCGAGTGAATGAAAAAATGACATTCACATTGCTGAGTTCAACGTGAGGCCGTATCCAGGAAATGAAATGAAATTTCGCGTATCTTGTACATGAAATATGAGTACAAGCGTGTGACCAAATTGTTTTAAAATTATATAAAATACAAATAATGTCAGAAAATTGTGAGATTTGTCAGGACGTCACGATATCATACGAGGATGTTGTGATAAATAGTAGAAAAAGTTTCGCGGAAGTTGTCACGGACGTTGTTTACAAAACGAGGAATCTCCGAATAAGAAACGTAGAGTTTAGAAAGATCATTAAGATATAGAGTCACATCGATTTTCAAATTTGTGTTTGACTTCATACATATTTTTTATAGACAATAGATCATATGAAAAGCATCAATGCAAATTTTGGTAATTTTTTGAATTTGTTTGCTATTTTTAAATTTTTTTTTGAAGTGGCCATTTTTATTTTTGCCTAGTGTCCACACTCGGTAAAATGGCGAACACTCGGCAAACAAAATGTTGCCGAGTGTCGGGTTCCAAGGGCACTCGGTAAAACTACAATTTTTACCGAGTGTAATAAAAAAAAACTCGGCAAAATTTCCCACACTCGGCAAAGAAATCGGCGAGGGCGCCGCAACGGCCAAGTCCCCGGTTCGAGTTGTTTGCCGAGTGTCTGTGTTTTCGACACTCGGCAAATTATTCTGTTGCCGAGTGTCCTAGATCACGACACACGGCAAAGTTAAGTTTTGCCGAGTGTCCTGGATCTCGACACTCGCAAAGTGGCTGGCCCGTGACTTAGCCTGTCCGCGCCCGCGCCGTCTCTCTCCTCGCGTCCAATTCCAAAAGTGGTCTCGCCCGCCGCCGTCGCCTCTCTCCTCACTGCGCGCCGCCGTCACCCGCCGACATCGCTGCACCCGCCTGCCTCCCTGCGTCTCCCGCACCGTGCCGCCCCCCACCCCGCCTGCCTCCCCTGCCCCGCCCCCGCCGCCACCATCCCCGGCGCGACCCGCCGCCGACCCCGAGCCTCCCATCTCTCCCTCCGCCATCCCCCTTCTCTTCGCCCCCCACCTATCCCGGGCCTCCCCGTTTCCCGGCGCCCCTTCCTTGCTCCTTCCCCTCCCCCCTCCCCCTCTCACCCGCACTCCCTCCCCTACGCTCCCGCCGCCATCCCCCGCGCTGCGGCCCCCACGAGCCCGGCGCTCCCGCCGCCATCCCCGTCGCTGCCCCGGTCAGGTGAGCGGCGCGCGTCTCCCCTCCTTCTCCTTGTCCTCCTTCTCCTGCGCCTCCCGCTTCTTGTTAGTGCATTCTATGGCGCTGTTCGTCGCCGTGGCCGCGCCCGTGGTGACAGTGCCCTCGGCCGCGGCGCCCGTGCCGCCGCCGCCTCCAGCGTTGCCGCCTTCTGCTTGCGGTGCGCCAGAATGTTGCGTATGGCTGGACCACGACAGGGTCGTCGTGGCGCGCGGCCTGCTTGGCGTCCTTGCGTGGCTGGACATGTGGCGTCCTTGGCGTGGCTGGACATGTGGACATTTCGCTTTGATGCATGTATTCACAAAGCTGAAGGGACCGCCAGCCCTAAAAAAAAACTCGCATATGTGGAGTGAATGCTTGGAAATGTTTGAGTGGTAATTGTGAAAGATTAAGAAAATAATTATTGATATTGTGAAATGCCCGCTCATTTGATTGGTAATTGTAGAAAAAAATGTTGATGCAATTACGGATGATTGTGGAGATAACAATGTGAAATGAGGAATTGTGAAATGGTTGTCGGCCATCGTGCCGTTGGTTTGTTGCAGGTGTTAGAAACCTCACCGTGCAGGGGAGGTGCTGCCGAAATTTATATTTGACATTATTATGTTTATTTTTTTAGGTAGAGGCTGTTGCACCGTCTTCGACTCGTCCTCGACTCGGCACTTTACAGGATAGCAAGGTGAGACAAAAAGACCCTCTTTTCTATTCATGTTTGTAGCTAGGTCACGCGTAACCTAATTAGGCGTCTCCCGTTCGAAAGAGATATGGTTGGAAATATGCAGATCTGTGCATATCTATAGCCATATCTGTTTCGAATTGTCCACGTTTTTTGGACAGCCCGAGGATGTGTAGACGGGTTAGTTTCATGCTAGACTCCTCTCCGAGACAGAATTTCGGCATCATCTCCCGTTGTTCTCCGGATACACAATCTCCTTGTCAGGACGTGTATTTGGAGAACAGCGGGGAGGTGCTGCCGAAATTCTGTCTCGGATAGGAGTAGAGCATGAAAACTAACCCGTCTACACATCCTCGAGTGGGATTAGGACCTATCTTCACCTATTAGACTGTATAATTGAGCGGTAGATGCAATTGATTTATTCATTACTCGGTGATATGTTAGAAGATGGATGACCGTGAGTGGATGTACAAGGCCGACCAAGTCGGAGTTCGTGGACTAGGGAATGGCTTACAAAGACTCAACATTTCATGGACCAAGCATTTGCCAATGTTGAAGGGGCGCCTCCTCGGACTTTCTGTCCATGTAGTGCTTGTGAAAACCGTAAGCGACAAACAAAGGAGGAAATGGGTAACATCTCATCAAGCATGGATTCATGGAGAATATAAACGTTGGACCCACCATGGTGAGGCCGATCGTGTGCGGCATCAAGTCGTGAGACCACGCATCGATGAGGCTTTTGATGCTGATGCCGGGGTAGGAGACATGTTAAATGACTATGCAGAGGCACACAACTTTGATGAAGGGCCTAGCGAGGAGGAGCCAGAGCCAACTGCGAAGGCGTATTACCAAATGTTGTCTGCGGCACAACAACCCCTTCACGGTCATACCAAAGTTTCTCAACTGGATGCCATTGCCCGCCTAATGGCCGTAAAGTCCCAGTTTAGCCTGAGTCACCGCAACTTCGATGTTATGTTGACAGTTATTGCCAGCTTGCTTCCGGAAGGTCACATTCTGCCAAAGAACATGTACGAGTCACAGAAACTACTTCGTGCACTTAAGATGCCATATGAGAAGATACATGCTTGTCCGAATGGATGTGTCCTGTTTAGGAAACAACACGCAGAAGCAAAGTACTGTCCAAGTGTTCATCCTCACGGTACCTGGAGGTAGACTCTGGTGATGGTCAGAAGAGGCAGCTCAGTGTCCCTGCGAAAATCCTACGGTACCTCCCGTTCCTACCGAGGATCCAGCGTCTTTACATGACCGAGGAGACCGCGAAACAGATGACATGGCACAAAGACGGAGTACGATACCATAAGGAGCATCTTGTCCATCCAGCCGATGGTGAATCCTGGACACATTTTAATGGGATCCATCGTGAAAAAGCAGATGAGGCTCGTAATGTACGTGTCGCACTGGCAACAGATGGGTTCAATCCTTATGGAATGGGGGCTGCTCCATACACTTGCTGGCCCGTGTTCGTGATACCCCTCAATCTCCCTCCCGGCGTCCTCTTTCAACGACAGAACATATTCTTGTCCATGATAATTCCTGAACACCCGGGGAGTAATATGAATGTGTTCCTGGAGCCTCTGATTGATGATTTGGTCCGGGCTTGGGAGGAAGGGGTATGGACATATGATCGAGCAACAAAGACAAACTTCAAAATGCATGTTTGGTACCACTATTCTCTGCATGACCTCTTGGCATATGGACATTCTCCGGGTGGTGTGTTCACGGGAAGTTCCCATGCCCAGTATGCAAGTCAAAGCTGAAGTTCATTTACTTGAAGAAGGGTGGGAAGTATTCTTCGTTCGACAACAAACGACAATTCCTCCCTCTTGACCATGCATTCAGAAGAGACATAAAAAACTTTACGAAAGGTGTACAAGTTAATGACCCTGCACCGCAGATCATGACATGTGCCGATGTTCGTGCCGAGTTAGCTGCCCTCAAGGTCAATGAAAATAATGATGGTTTTGTGGGATATGGTGAGCTACATGCCTGGATTCATATCTCAGGTTTGTATAGACTTTCCTATATGGATGACATTCTTCTTCCACATAACCTCGACCCAATGCACACAGAAAAAAATTGGAGAGGCGGCTTTCTGTACAATCATGGCCTATCCTGATAAGTCAAGAGACAACGTGAAGGCAAGAGTGGATCTAGCAACCTTGTGCGACAGACCTAAGCTTCACATGGCACCTCCTAAACCCGGCAACAAGAAATGGACAAAGCCTAATGCCGATTTCGTCCTAACGAGGGCCCAAAGGAAGGAAGTACTTGAATGGTTCCAAACGTTAATGTTCCCTGATGGGTTTGCAGCGAATCTGAGGAGAGGAGTGAACTTATCTACTATGCGAATCACTGGGGTCAAGAGTCATGACTACCACGTGTGGCTTGAGCTGCTTCTTCCCGCGATGGTTCGAGGCTATGTCCCTGATCATGTATGGCAGGTGCTGGCAGAGTTAAGCTACTTCTTTCGACAACTTTGTGCTAAGGAGGTATCAAAAAAGGTCATAGAAGACATGGAAAAAATGGCACCTGTCTTGATCTGTAAGTTGGGAAAATC
The DNA here is from genome assembly GCA_012490785.1 of Eragrostis nindensis. Taxonomy (NCBI): domain Eukaryota; kingdom Viridiplantae; phylum Streptophyta; class Magnoliopsida; order Poales; family Poaceae; genus Eragrostis; species Eragrostis nindensis. Next base: position 1,005,290 of record JAAXCT010000055.1, read on the forward strand.
TTTCCACCTCTTTCGGCTTCTTCACTTCGATGCAACACATGATTTTGCACCTCCCGTATGAGGCACGAATGGGTGGGCCTGTGCAATACCGTTGGTGCTATTCAATTGAGAGATGTTTAAAGGTTCTTCGGAATAAATGTAAAAATAAATGTAAATTGAAGCTTCAATGGCAGAGGCATACATTCTCGAGGAGGTGTCAAACTTCACAACAAAGTACTATGCTGACAACCTTCCTAGCGTGCATAATCCACCCCCTCGTTACAATGCTGCCGAAAATGATTCAACCCTCAGCCTTTTCCAAGGGCAACTCGGAAGCGCAAGTGGTGCGACCAACAAGGTATTGACACATCAAGAGTGGCGCAAGATCATGCTATATGTGTTGACCAACCTTAAAGAAGTCGAGCCGTACATGCGGTAAGTTCTCAACCAACTTTCTTTCGAGTAGTCACTCTTGTGCATGAAACCCACTTAATCTTGTTCCTTGTTGCCACAGGAAATTTCTTAATGAATTCTGGCGTGCATCAAGGGAACCTACATCAAATGAAATTGAGACCCTACTTAGGCAGGGTGCGGGGAATAGAAAGCCCGATTTCATTTCTTGGTTCAAACAGAAGGTACCGTCCGATTTATCTCGTACTTAGTTTGACATGCGGTAAGTTGCTCTTAACTAATTAAAGACCTATCCTTCTCTATCGTGCAGGGCCAAACCGATGCATCCATGAGTGCCGAGTTGAGACAAGTCTCCGCCGGTTGTGCCTATAGGGTCAGGTCATTTAATGTTTATGACGTCAACGGATATCGCTTTCACACAACAAGCTACGAGCAGAGGCGTCCAAATCGAAGAACCACCAATACCGGGTTTTTAACGCCGGGCCTTGATGGCGTCGAGTATTATGGTAGAATTGAAGAGATATACGAAATCGAGTTTCCTGGTTCCAAACCTCTTAATCCTGTAATTTTCAAATGCCATTGGTTTGATCCGGAAGCAGTGAGACGGACTCCTAATCTTGGGCTAGTCGAAATTCAACAGTCATCCGTCTTACCAGGAGACGATGTCTACATCGTGGCTACTCAGGCCACGCAAGTTTATTATCTCTCATACCCGTGCCAAACTGACGAACGTCTCATAGGTTGGGATATTGTGTACAAGGTATTGCCACACGGTAAACTACCTGTCCCAACGATGACGATTACACCATAGACCCAAATACATATGACGGAGATGACTTCTTTCAAGACAATGGGCTAGAAGGGTTTTTGTGATAGACTTAAACGAAATGTTGGAATGGAAGTCGACAATGAGGACGATGGAGATGAGGTTGATAATGCGAAGGACTTAGAATTACTTGAGAAATTACATCTGGACAGTGATGACGACATTCCTCCTCCGGAGCTCGCCGCTGGGCATGATTATGTTGACATGCATGATTGGGACGACGAGCCTAATGATCCAACTAATATCGACGATGATGATTATTTTTAATACAATGCATGGTCCGTCCTAATTAATTTACTATTTATAATACAATGTTATTTTGATTTCTGTTTTTTTTTTTTAAATTTTGCATCTGTTTTATAGTATGCTAATCGGTTTACTTGTTTGAATTAATTGCAGGTGATTGGGGCACAATGGTGGGCGGTTTGAAGTCCTTGTCTTTTTTTCCCGAGTAAAAAAGGAAAAAGGACAAGGTGAGTCCGGAGTAGTGGAGGCGGGAGTAGTGGAGGGAGAGGTGGTGGCAGGGGTGGAGGGAGAGGTGGAGTAGGGTGGAGGGAGGTGTGTGAGGGAGGGGTGGAGGGAGTGGGGTGGAGGTAGGTGGAGGGAGGGGTGGGGTAGGGGTGTAGAGGGAGGTCACTGTCGCCTGAGGCTTCGTCTGAGGAGCACGAGGAGCACCAGAGACGCGAGGAGTCGTCTGAGGAGGAGGACGAGCGCGTGGTTGAGGAGCGCGAGGGCGACGAGGAGGAGCCTCAGGGCGAGGGCGACGAGGAGAGCCTCAGGGCGACGAGGAGGAGCCTCAGGGCGAGGGGAGGAGGAGCCGGCTGTCTGGTTGCGAGGGCCCTCGACTCTCCCGAAGCGACCGATACCCTTTAACAGTCGTCCGATTGTTCGCCCCATCCCTCCCCGGTAAGTTACTTTATATGTTTTCAATACCCTTTCATTTCATATGTTTTAAATTACAATTGATACTAACAATTATCTTAATGATTTCGGCAGGAATTGGGACATAATCGTCGCGGGTGTCCACAAACGCAAGGTCAACGGCATCTTAGGTACCTTGTGCAGGCTGCACTTCCCAGGCCACGTTCTGATTGGCAACAGAATAGAGCTAGCACTAACGTTTGAGCACTATGCCGCCGCATCCGACTGGGAGGATCGAGAGGGCAGGACATTCCGCAACAAGCTGGAGCGGTGCTCATGGAGCTGTGGGTAAGTCTTGCTCACTACGTACATTGTTACCCCTATTCGCATTTATACAACATTCTTGAAATAATGATTCGATACACGACGTATGTATGCAGGATTTCTACAGACCTGAGCCAGGAACCGAGGCCGTGGCACATCAGGTGGCACGTACAGCGTGTCACAAACTTGTGAAGGACATGCACTACGAGGCGCGCGCCCAGGCCATCGTTCAATTCTACGCTAGCAAGAAAGTGAGGGTGACAAAGAAGGCCGCAGTTAGCATGAGGTTGACAAAGGAAGAATACATGGCGGTAAATATAGATCAAGCTTCCATTTAATTAAGCATATATGTTTATTTTGATGTAGCTTCTTATATGTCACATTCTGGATGACTTGTAGGCGATTCCGTGGTGGATGGCAGGGCATCCCACGTGCTGGGAGGAGCAGGTGGACAAGTGGTGCCGTGAGGACTGGGAGGAGCTTGCCGGCAGCGTCGATTGATGATGCAAGGTGTACCGCACCATCAGGGCAGTCTTAGCCTCAACGAATATGCGGCCAGATATGTATGTTTTTTCATTTCTTTATTCTAACGCTCAATAATGCATAATTTCTAATCATCTTTTCTTCCTTAGGCGGCGTCTCATGGTGGCGAGCCTATCAACACCTTCGAGGCTTTTGCTTTGGCCCACAAGGGTAAGGCGACGGCGGACATCCAGTACAACCCGGAGGACGGGCCCGAGGCGTACAGCAATCCGAGCGTCCATAGCCGCCTGAGTTCATACTCAGAGGTGGCAAAGGAGGTCCATGGGCCAGACTTCGATCCGAGGTCACACGACCTCGATGGCGAAGTCGTCATGAGGGCAGGAGGAGGCAAGAAGCATGGGCGGTACTACCTCGGTGACAGCGTCATCGACACGGCAAGTACTCCCACGCTGTCCCAGATTCGCGCACGGAGCGGTAGCGGTGGCCCGAGCATACGCCAACGACCGACCGCTACACAGGCCCTCCAGGTTATTACTGTTACATTCATCTTTCGTTCACTTTTAATATTGGGATGCATGCAAACATTTGATTCAATATTGCAGGCCCAGCTTGAGGAAGAGAGGATCAGGCGGGAGCAGCTCGAGGCGAATATGGCGGCAGCAGGTGCAGCAGCAGGTGTCGCAGCAGATGACAGAGATGTTCTCCTTCTTTCAGACTCACTTTGAGGCGATGGGTCATCCTTTGCCGGCACATGTGCCCTGGGCTCCTCGTCCTCCAATTTCTCCGGTGCGTCTCTTTACACTTAAAAACTTAGACAAACTTAGAAAACTTAGAGACTTAGAAAACTTAAACACTTAGAAACTTAGACACTTAGAAAAGTTCTGCTATATATGTTGTCAAATGTATATGTCCTCCTTTCTGCAGCATCTGTCTGGATCGGCGGGGTCGAATGCTGCGGTTCAAGACGTAGATCTATCGGCAGCTCGCAATCTTTTCCCACCCCCCCCCCCCCCCCCCCCTCCATTTATGTGATTTGTATCTTATTAGCGACTATTTGTGGTTATGGACTTGTGAACAAACTTGTGGTTTAGTATTTGTGGACTTGCGAACAAACTTGTGAAGTTTATGGACTATTTGTGGATTTGTGGACTATTTGTGGCTATATATGTGTAGTTGTGAAACATGTGAGCATTTGTGGACTATTGGATGTGGATGTGGTTGTGAATTTGATGTTGAATGTCATATATATTAACTGCCTGTGTTTGTCAAAAGAAATGGTGGAAAAAACTATTTGAAAAGGTTCTGGAAAATAGATTTGCCGAGTGTCTGTGCACAGACACTCGGCAAAGCCTGGCGAAAAGCTGTTCTGGAAACATGCTTTGCCGAGTGTCTGTGCACATACACTCGGCAAAGGTAACACAATTTGCCGCGTGTATTTGCCAAGACACTCGCAAACCGTACAGGGGTTGCCGAGTGTCCTGCACGAGGGCACTCGGCAAAGTGTTGCCGAGTGCCCAACCTGACACTCGGCAACGCGTTCTTTCCGTCAGGGCGCCGTCCGTCCACTTTTTTTGCCGAGGGCCCCTTTTGCACTCGGAAAAGGTGTTGCCGAGTGCCCGACGGAAAACACTCGGCAAAGGGGGTCTTTGCGGTATCCCGTCCCCGAGTGGGAGTTGCCCGTGTGTTACACTCGGCCAAATCTTTGCCGAGTGTTTTTGCCGTTTTGCCGTGTGCCCCCTGGCACACGGCAAATCCGGGATTTCCGGTAGTGGTAGATGTGTTTGTCAAATTGTCAATCTCGTCTAACTGATTTTTCATAACCGCATACACTTCTTGTGTATGCTTCTATATCATATCCAATATTTGATTTTTCTAAAATCTTGTTCTCGTAGTTTCTAGTACTCTATGTTTTACGGTCTGAAGTCAAGCGACATGGTCTCGACTTGCAACGCTTCGGCCTTCACTGCTTTCTATTTATAATGATATCTAAATAATAAATTGACTAAAATTCATTGAACATTATTCTTATTTTTATTGCATTTGTTTATTTGTTATCCTGTGACCCATATTCAATTCTTGATATTACTTCATTCATGTCAATCATATGATTAATAGTGCTTGGCGGGGAAAAGCTATGAAGACTTAGCCTACAATATTTTATTTACACTCCTAGTTGATGTGCACATGGTAGTGTTTATTTGATAGGAGCTAGGGCACATCTTCCGTAAAACTTTCTAACATTCATTATATTGTTGATGCACACATATATGAGTTGGTGTGTTCCTCCTTGTTGCCTTCCCTTTGAAGAAAAATATGGTACCATTCGTGTGTCTAACTAGAGGGTACCTCTTTATAGTCTAGCTAAAGCATTAAAAAAATTGTTACAGTAATGAACACAGATCTTTACTTCTCTTAAAAACACGAGTTGATGATGTGGTGGTGGTCGTCGTCGTCCGTCCCACCCCTCCCACAGAAAGTACTGCACCGACAGCTGGGGACCACAGCACACTATGCCTGTCGCCCCCTTCACAGCATGTGTGCCGTCCTGCTCCTGCGGTCCTGTCCCTGCCCCTGCCTCCACCCGCTGCCCGCCAGCCGCGCCACCCTGCCTCTGTCTGCCTCGAGTCCGCCGTGCGCCCGAGCGAGGAGGCCGACGTCGAGCCGCGCGAGCTGGAGGGCGCCGAGGCTCGCCATCGGAGGCGTTGAGCCAGGTCAAGAATGAAATAGCAGGCACCAGCATTGTCGGAGCTTGCTTGTCAACTATAGAAGCCTCTTGGCGGTATGCGTCGACGGATCCGCAATGGATTGTAGTCGTGGACTTCTGGTGCTCCGCCTCCTTCCGAGTGCAGCAACGATTTGAGCGAAAGATAAGGAAGGATGCCAGACGCGAGAAAGAGATTTGAGGATTCCTCTAATGCCCGTTGGGATTCCTGCTAGGTTGTGCGCTTGATCTCTCGGCAACATCCGAGTGAGCAGTGATGAGCAAAAAGAATGGTAGAGGAAGCATGATTCGAGGAGAGGAAAGAGTTTAAGTTTTATTTTTGGTTGAGGAACTGAGATCTCTCTCGCGACTCCCGTCATGGGAGACGCAGAACTCGCCGGAGCTCCACGAATGGAGCCTACAGAGGAGACTTGCCTGCTCCCGCACTGCCACTCAAGCTGCGACGAGCTCTGCAGCGGCCCCCGTAGCTCCGGCACTTTTTTTTTTTTTGAGTTGTAGCTCCGGCGCTTGAGCAGGAGTGTGAAGGTGAAGCTCCACGGATGGATCAATTGGATTTTACCATTATTCTTTACTGACGGGTGGCACATAGTTTCGTTAGTTCAGCAAATGATTGATTATCCATTCCCAACAGGTCACATGACCATTTAGTTTGTAAAAATTCTGCTGAAAAATTTGGTTGTGTTTAGCAAATACAACTCTCCTTTTATTTTTGGCGAATGGAAATACAACTCTCCTTCTATGAGCAAATATTACAATCCAACTAAAATTCCTCTATACTATATGAATTTCTATATTGGAAGCCATCAGTGCAAAGTTACTGAGTTGCTTATGTGGTCTTGATGGTATTGTTAATGACACTAACAATTATCATTAACCGTTGTTTTAAGTTAGTTTTACCGTAGCGAAGCACGGGCATTATGTGAACTCTAGATAAATATTAAATACATATCTGCTTATTAATATTCTGTGGTGCAGCTGATTTTTTTTAAAAAAATATCTCATATATTTTCGTAATCTAAACTTTGCTCATCTAGAACATATAAATTTTATTCTTTGTAGTTATAATAGTTAAATATTCCAAGAGTTTTGCAAATAATAATGACATGAAACATCAATGCGGTAAATACTAGAACCATTCAATACATACATACTAGTTCATCACCCATGCACCTCACGGGTATTTAGTAAGCAAGTTACTTTCAATTGTCTAGTGTTCATGCATATGTATTCAGTCAACATGACTACCAAGGTTCACGTAGGCTTTGAAATTTTTGGATGTATGTGTCGTTACAAACTGACCTTCTTCCCTAATACTCCCTATAGAAACTATATTCAACTCCATATTTTTTTTAGTGTTTATGATAACACCATGCGTTTAAGTATCTGAGAAATATGACAAGCACTACGTTTTAGTCTCGCAACAAAGGTCAAAAAAGAAGTGGAAAATAATTATGTAACTGAATTAATCATCTCCTAGATTCACATTAGATTTAGATAGACATGAGGCAATTTCGTGATACACTTACCTCGATGACGGGGCTGATGCCTTAATTGCAGGTGAAGCAATGTTATTAGGGCCCATTCGTCTGCATATTTACCGTCTTCTTGCATTTGCATAGTCTCCATGGTACAGGTATTTGACAATGGAGATTGCCAAATCCGTCATGCCACAGCCCACAGCATCCCTGAAGGACCGAGAAGGCGACCAGAGGGGGGGGTGAATGGGAGCCGATAAAAATTCTTCACAAGAACTTGGCCTATGTCCCAACCCACCTCAAGAACAACCACCAAGATCACACACACACATGAAACGTGATGTGTTGACCCTAAGAATGATTGTGGAAGAGATACAAACACTTGCGGAAGCAAATCAAGCAAAGACACACTCAAAAAGATGATCTGAAAAAGTCAAAACAGAGACCTCCCACCGGATAATCCGGCCAACTGTCGGACACTCCGGACCTGGGAAAGTACCGGACACTCAGAAAACTTGTCGGACACTCCGGCCACCGGATACTCCGGCTACTTGCCGGATAATCCGGCCCTGTCAGGACAGCACGCGCGCAAGCTCAAGAAAAATCTCGAAACCGGGTCAAACGACCTCCAAAAATCACGAAATTTGAACCATAGCTTCGTCTTGAGACGGAGAACATCATCCAACAAGAATTACACCAAAAACCCTAAGAAATCCATGCGGATTTTGGATTCTATCATGAAGGGTTGGGTTTGGATGAACAAGAGAGGAAACTTCACCAAATCTTCAAATCGAAGGTGCTCGTGCCATGGATTCGGTCAAGGACCTACCAAGGGTTGTTCTAGCACATCCTAGCACCAAGATCCCCTAAGAAATCCGCCCAAAAACGCATCACAAAAGGCGAATCGAAAATCACCCGAAATAGCTCCGAAATAGGGAAATAAGAAATTCGGGATTCAAGATGAGGAGAACACTTTGAGGACGAATTGATGCTATGTATTGCTCAAAGATGTAGATGTCAGCCACTCCCTAGCACACACAAACTAGAGATGACAAAAGCTCAATCAAAGAGCCATCTCCTCTCTTCTCCCCCTCTCTTCTCTCCTCTCCCTCAAGCCCGCTCCCTACAACTCAAATGAAAGGCTCAAGGGAGGCAGCCAACCAGCCCCCTCACCTTATCTCTTGGACATTTCCACATTCCGGAAATGCCCTCACACTACAACACACCCATACAACACATAAGGGCGTTTCCTCCAACACTCTTTCCTTCGCCCGAACGCCGTCGGGGCCTTCACACTTTAGCTTCACCTCGAAGCTACCTCCGCGATGGTGCCACATGCACCTCCATCCGTCGCCACCGGTTTTGAGGCCTAAACCGGTAAACCGCCTTGCACGCTTCTCAAAGCGTGACTTTCGCCACCGGTTTTGAGGCATAAACCGGGAAAACCACCCACCACCGGTTTTGAGGCCCAAACCGGGAAACCGTCCACCACCGGTTTTGAGGGCTCACCGGAAAAAACCATCCACCACCGGTTTTGAGGCCCAAACCGGGAAACCATCCACCACCGGTTTTGAGGCCCAAACCGGGAAACAGTCCACCACCGGTTTTGAGGCTCAACCGGGAAACCGTCCACCACCGGTTTTGAGGCTCAACCGGGAAACCATCACTGCCGGTTTTAAGGCCAAACCGGGAAACCGTCGACCACCGGTTTTGAGGCCAAACCGGGAAACCATCTCGATGTCGACGCGTGTCACCTCGTCCCGCGAACCTCGCCGTCAAGTCTCCTCGGTCCCAGCCCGTCGGGACCCTTCACTTGCACCGGCCTCCTGTTCGCCTCTTGACCTTGGTCAACACGCCGTCTTCATCACCTCCACGGTTTTGAGGCCAAACCGCGAAACCCTCCGTGCTTCTTGTCGCCACGTGTACCGGTGTGGATCACCCTTGACCTCACCCGGCCTCTCGATCGCCCGGACCCAAGCCTCCTCGGTCCCAGCCCGTCGGGACCCTTCGCTTGGTCCTCCCGATCCTCCTGTCGTTGACCATCAAGTTGACTCCATTGACCTACACATCATTAGATAAGCAAACACGTTTCTCCTTCTCCTCCATTCTTCCCATCACCTGCACCAACTTCGGATAGCCATAAACATAATCATGCATATGCTATGCACCACCCTCAAGTCCCGCATTTCAACCCAAACCTCATGTCAACTCAAATCAACACGGTTGTCAATTACTCATCATCATCGAGAACCATGGCACATCTCAACATGGTTCCTCAATCCCCTTTCGGCTGGGGAGGTTTGGTGACCTGGGCGGCCGCCGCAGCTCCTGCGTTGTCCTTCTCTTTTAGCACGGGGTGAGATGACTTGGCGAGGTCTGCCGCGGCCGGCGCATCCTTGTTTGGCTGAGACGACTCGACTGCCTCGGTTTTCAGAACAGAGTCGGTGCCCGCCGGTCGGCAGAGTCCTTATGCGACATGTGGTACTGACTACCACCAAGTATCAATGGCCCTTACTGCTAGTCGCACTTAGAAATGTTAAACTATAAGTGAATTGCTCATCTTTCTCTATCAATTTAGGCTTTTAGGTAAACTGATTGGTACATGCAACTCTTACATGGCATCAGAGGGGGTTACGATCCTGTGACCTAACTCTAGCCCACCACCGCTTCCGCATCGCGCGCCCCCGGGAGGATCAATTTCCATGATCTTCGCTGGGGGCAGCGCTCCTGTTTCGCGGCCAATCCTATTGATCCCGCCGCCGCCGTCTCCATCGTCGTCACGTCAAGCAGTCTGATCGCATCTTCGGTGTTCCCATGTTCGTCTCTTGTGTCGCACAGCCTCCTGGCTGTCGATGCGGGACTCACCGCTGGCCTTCTTGTGGATCTCCTTAGTGGGCTGTCGCGTTAGAGTTGCATGCACCAACCAGTTCATCTAAAAGCTTAAGCTGATAGGGAAAGGTGGGGAATTCACTTATGGTTCAACACTCCTCCTCACGTGGAGGCTCCCTCAGGCCTTAGATGTGAAAATAGGAGCGGCGCAGCGGAATATGCGGTCACTAGGACTTGAACTCAAGACCTCTGGCTCTGATACCATGTTAGAGAAATAGATTGATGTATAATGCGTGGAATGTATTGCAATAAGCCTCTCGGCCGGTATTTATGAGAGTACATGACTTGGAGGGCAAGGCACCTCCGAGATGCATATGGAAGTCCTAGATACATAATCTAACCTACCAAATATACTCTAACAAGAAACACAGGGGTATGCGCCTATCAGTTTGATGTTGAAAAAGAATTTTTATTTGCAGTAATTCAGCCCGCGTACCAGGCTCTGTGCCCGAACACCAGCCAGTTCACGCTGGTGAGCGGAGATCGACCTGAGCACGTCGGCGGTGCTGGACAAAAACTACTACAAGCTGTTGCCGCTGGACCTGGGCCTCCACTTCTCTGACGACCAGCTCGTCCGCAACGCCACTCTCACGCCCAGCGTCACCGCCTTCGCCGCCAACGAGATGCTGTGGAAGGAGAAGTTTGCCGCCGCCATGTTCAAGATGGGCAACATCGAGGTCAAAGACGGGAGCACAGGGCGAGGTCCGACTCAACTGCAGCATCGTCAACGCGCCGTCGGCGGCGGCGGCGGCGCCGGCCATGATCGAGATGTACTCCGAGGCTCCGCCGCTGGCCGCCGGCGACGTCTCCACCAGCTGAGACCTCTCTTGTATTTGTATGGACGTTTACATGTGTCGATGTACGTTCAGACTTTCATGCATGGGTGTGGTAATTAAGGACACGTACGCTAACAACCGTTTACGTGAATAACATAATTAAAGTTTCATGGTTTGGGAACAATCATCGATGTTCCTACTTGTAGTATCTATTATATATATATATTTGATGATGAAAAAGAGCCACCACATTCGCTTTAAAATGCTAGAAATTCCCACGTTAATCCGAGAAAATAAGAAGAGAAAATTGCCCACCATTGCCATTATGAAACAATTAGTCAGAGAACCTCCCTAAAAACATTTATAAAATAGCTAAATTCGAAAATAAAAAATAGCCAAAAATGCCCCTAGCATCTATTTCTAAATGATCCCCACCATGCCATTATGAGTAAAAAAAAGGGCTAAATTCGAAATAACAAAAAAATAACTAAAAATACCCTTCACACCTATTTCTAAGTTACCCACCATGCCATTACAAGTCAAAAAACTAAATTCGAATTATACAAAATAGCTAAAAATATCCTTAATTTTTATTTTAAATTTATAAAACATAAAAATATTTAGAAAATAGATAAATTTAGAATAATAAAAAATAGCAAAAATACCCCTCACACCTATTCTAAATTACCCCCGTACTATATGAGTCAAAAATAGCTAAATCAAAATAATAAAAAAAAAAATAAAAAATACACTTCACACTTATTTCTAAATTACCCTCCCTGCCATTATAAGTAAAAAAGACCTAAATTTGGATAATAAAAAATAGCAAAACTATCCCTAATTCTTATTTGTAATTTACCCACCATACCATTATGAGCCCAAAATAGCTAATTTTACCTATGTCTACATACCCACCATGCCATTATGAGTCAAAAAATAGCTAATTTTGAAATAATAAAAAATAACTAAAAATACCCTCACGTCTATTTCTAAATTACCCTCCATAAGATTATAAGTTAAAAACTAAATTTAGATTATAAATACACTGTTATAAAAAAAACATTGTGACAACCTAGCTAGCATGGCATATTATCTTATTTTTTACATGACACATTTCCTTCGAAAGATTTATTTGTAGCATCCATGACATATGTTAGTTGTTTAGCATGCCACGTTTGAACAGACCTCACTTCTAAAACAAAATCAAATACATTGTTAGATAAGACAACAAATGATGACTCATCTCACACTCAAATTGAGGGACGGTGAGAAATTCTGCAATCTATTTTCTACTATTTTATTAATAGAGTATAAAACAAGTAATAACAATAAACTACATTAAACTAATACAATAATATAAAAATATTTTAAATAGTATAGTAGTCTAGCCGTGTAAATGCGCAAGCAGCCATACTAGTTACCTTTTAAACGAAGAAAAGCGCAATGCATGGATGCTCCAGTCTCTCCCAGTCAAATCAACACGCCCCTGGTCTTAGTGCCAACGCGTCAATGTTCTGCAATTGCCACAAATATCCGGCCGACCACTAGACGCCCTCTTGACTTTCTCGGTCTGAAAATGATCGACTGCACACACATACGTGGAAACGTGATCCTTGTGGTGATGTTAAATGCCGAAATTAAATGATTGATCTAGCTAGGCAAATACTAGTTTCAACCAATATGAATGCAATGCAAGTTTCAGCGCTTAATCACGAGTTTGAATATTATATTGCACCAGTTGGCGATGTGAGGATTTCCCGTTTTCCACACGTACGAGATAGGTTGGCGACAGATAAAAATTTTTTCCTGAGAATTTCCGATCGATATTGTTACACCGGTGGTGTCGCATCAGTCCTAACAAGTGCGAGGTGAGTCGTATAGTCGGATCTTTAAATGTTTACACGAGGAATCCAACAATATTAGTTGCACGTGTCTTTCCGAATCAGTATTCAAGTTTTACTCATTTGGCTGCATGCTGTCCTATCATATTCATGAACGGAATGATATATGATTGGCGGCTCAGGAGAAAAAAGCTTCGCCGGCCCTCTCGTCTCCGGCGGCTTCGCCGTCGGCGGAGGAGGTAGGCCCGGCATCTCGACATCTGCTTTGTTCCTTCATAAGTTTAGATAGGTAGGTCTTCCCGCGGTGGTCGCTTTTGGCGGCGACCGCGGTGTTTGTTAGGGTTAGGGTTTCTCTGGTGGTTCGGTGGAAGAAGGCGACGGCGGCGGTGCGGCGTCATCAAGTTCGTCGGCATAAAACACCGGAGGAGGATGCGTCTTGACGGTGACGGCGAGTCGAAGGCGCCATCACCGATGAAGAATAAGGTACTCCGGCCCCTCCTTTGTCTCGTCATGGTTCTTCATAGCCATGGCTGTGGGCTAGTGAGAGTTTAGTTTCCGGCGATATTCTTCTGGATGTTGCTCGGATTTATGTTTTTCCATTGCGAATATGGTGAAGGAGGCGACGATAGGCTCGGCTACGGGCTCGACGACGACGAGTTCTTCATATTTGCATGTGGAATATCAGTGTACCCCTCTTTTGCGAAAGTGTTGGGTTTCAGTTTTCCTCCCTCGGGGATGAGGATGGCGGTGGTGGATGGTGAGATGGCCGTGTTCTTTCAGATCGGAGTTTTCGTCCGTGGCATATCCTTCTGGGATGGTAATCCTAGATGGTGGAATTTGCGGCTCTTTCAAGGTTTCTTGTCTCCCATCAATGGAGTTGACGTTGATTGGGATGTTTTTTAATCAGGGGATGTAATATGCTTCAATATTAATGAAATTCCCTTTTCGCAAAAAAAAATGAAATGATATATGATTGATGAACTAGAAAATGTGGTTTCAAGAAATTGATGCAAATTCTGAAGTGAGATAATATCATGTTGAAATTGGCAGACATTCATGAACACAATTATACTTACTAGCTTATCAACCCGTGCATCACACGTGCTAGAAATTTAGGAGATACATAAAATAGTAAAGTTTCATTAAAATTATTTTGCAAATGATACTGAGTGAGTAACCTGAATATGAGGAAGTACGAAGTTGGAACTAGGTGAGCATCCCCAGCCCGTTGTTAAGTGTAGCGAAAAATTAAATGAGGGTAATAAAGTGAGGGAACTATCATGTTCATTCAAAAGTTCAATTCCATAGACAAGGCTCGGAACTAGATGCACTTTTGGTTGCTTGCATCGATAAGCAAAGGACATTCGGTTTAGCTCCTTTTGCATTCTGCAAAACATGCTAACAATGGGCTTGCATGGATCTGTCTATTCTTTCCATAAATAACAAATAGTGCAAAAGACTAAAGAATGGGAAGCAAAAGATATCTCCCTACTTTGTCCTTGTCGATCCAAACATTAAGAATTGGAAGAAAACCTTTTAAAAGGAAAAAGAAAAGGATGATATTTTGGAAAGCAAAGGGTTGATGCTTCTGACTAATGTATATCTTGCATAAAGCTATGTCTGTGATTTTTGGGCCAATAAACTAATACTTGTGGTGTATATAGAATCATTTTCTCTTTAATAACATTTACTTATGTATACTTGCGTTACCAAAGAAATGAAGGAGACATGGCATCTCAAACCATGTTAATTAGAGACCTGGAGGGATGGACAGGTGAACGACAAAGACTCAGGCATTGTCACGAGACGCTCCCAGCGACAAACGAAAGATTTCAACGTGATATTACCAAACCTAAACCAGGCTATATTTCAAGAAGAAACAGTTTCCATCAAGACTCTAAACAACTGGTCCCTCTGTCCCCTCAAGCTGAAAAATCCTAGCTCTAGAAGACACACACGGCATCCACCCATATATATACATGTTGTATTCCCTCACCTACCAAGCTTTGAATGTCATCCTTTATCAGCTAGTAATAAGAGAGAACAAAAAAGCTACTGCAAATAGTTGTTAACAAACTCCAAAGCTCAAACGGCAAAGATTCCTTCGTCAACATGAGTATATTTAACTGTTTTATCCTTACATGGGGACCGGTAAATTGCTTTGGTCCAACTTTTGATGTAATTGAAACTTTGATGAGCACGACCTAGTTACGGGAAAGCTTCAACCACACAAGAGCTTGGGTCGTCTGGCAGCTAGGGAGTATGCAACTGTGGTGTCATGGAGAAGGAAAAAGCTACCAAAATGGCGCCACTTGTGCAATACTATCTCCCAACTCCTTTGACAAACTTGCCCTTCAGTTTCATATGGAAAACAACTGGTACTCCAGCTCCAGCATTGCTATATAGATACCCAAGCCTTAGCCAGTTAGCCAAAGAACCAGATCAAGCACAGCAGCTGAAACAAGTACTCTCATCGGTTAGTGACCATGAAGAGCTTCCTCTTCATCCTTGCTCTTCTTCCCGTCACCGCCATCGGAGCCGGCCTCAAGGTCGGGTTCTACAACAAGAGCTGCCCGTCGGTTGAGACCCTGGTGCGGCAGGCCGTGGCTGCCGCCTTCAAGAACAACAGTGGCATCGCCGCCGGCCTCATCCGACTGCACTTCCACGACTGCTTCGTCAAGGTTTGTGCCTTGTTCTTTTGGCTTTGCTCGCTTTTCCACTGTTTTTATGCCACAGTACATGACTAATTCATACTCTCTCTGTCCACGAGTATAGTGTCTTTCTAGTTTTGTGCTTAGTCAAACTTTGACTCTTCATAACAAGAAGTTCATAAAGATTTGGCAATATAAAAATGATGCTACTATAGATTAATCGTGAAATTAAATGGACTTTCATAATATTATGATTCGTTTAATTTGAAATAGTATATATTTAAAAATATTGTTGATTAAATTTTGAAATTTTTGAATTAGGACAAAACTATAAAGACATTACATTCGTGGACCGGCTTTAAACGTTCTTCTAGCTTCTTTGCAGATATATAGGCACGTTTGCTTGCAAGGGTTGCAGGCGGCGAGCAGGCACTTAAGTCACAAACTGTCGTAGTAGGACGACATGATCCACTTGGACTGTTGTAGTTGAATGGTTACAGTATAACTCAATCACGATTTCATGAACTTAAAAAGAAATAAATATATGTTTCCAAATGAATGTGGAAGCGAAATCCCATTTATTTCTGTTTCAGTACCGTTGACTAGTAGCTCGTGCCGACTGCACGACCGTGGCTACTGCCGGTCCTGGCGGAGGTTCGCTGTTATCTGTTGATATGAGGCTTCTGGCGGAGGCTCGCTGTTATCTGTGGTCTGTGGATGATCAATTTTTGCATAGTACATGCATGCATGCTGAGGGCTTTAGTTGTCGCTGGTCCTAACCAGACATGTGCGTAAAGCGTCGACAATGACAGGGACGACCTTGACCTGACTTAGTGGTCGCCAGCACGATACAGATCTCCCTTGAAATTAAACAAATGCCTAGCTAGTTGCTGCTTGCTATTAGCTAGAAATTGGCAAGTCTTATGCTGTACTCCTTGAATATATAATTAAAGAAAGCCACATGTTGAGAACAAAAACCATTCAAGAACAAATCGACCATGCTTTTGCTGACAATATAACTAGGTAATATTATGAAAACCAACCTAGCTGGACTTTCAGAACCATGAATCTTACCTTACGTGCCATGAAGAACTCTAGGTAGATGAACATTTTCTTGCTGGTATATATCGAGCTAGGTACAATTATCTGAAAGCGTAAATCTGTAACGACATTTAATGCAAGAACAATGCAAACATCGTCATGCAGGGCTGCGACGGGTCGGTGCTGATCGACTCCACGGCGAACAATACGGCGGAGAAGGACGCGATCCCGAACAACCCGAGCCTCCGCGGCTTCGAGGTGATCGACGCCGCCAAGAAGGCCGTGGAGGCTCGCTGCCCTCGCACCGTCTCCTGCGCCGACATCCTCGCCTTCGCCGCCCGCGACAGCGTGGCGCTGACGGGCAACCTCACCTACAAGGTGCCCGCGGGGCGGCGCGACGGCCGGGTGTCCAAGGACACCGACGCGCTCAACAACCTTCCCTCCCCGCTCTCCAACGCCACCGAGCTCGTCGGCAACTTCACCGGCAAGGGCCTCACGGCCGAGGACATGGTGGTGCTCTCCGGCGCCCACACCGTCGGCCGCTCCCACTGCTCCTCCTTCACCAACCGGCTCTACGGCTTCAGCAACGCCAGCGACGTGGACCCCACCATCAGCCCGGCCTACGCGTTCCTGCTCAAGGGCATCTGCCCGGCCAACTCCAACCAGACCTTCCCCAACGCGACGACGGCCATGGACCTCATGACGCCGGCGGCGCTCGACAACCTCTACTACGTGGGCCTCGCCAACAACCTGGGCCTCTTCACGTCGGACCAGGCGCTCCTCACCAACGCCACGCTCAAGGCCTCCGTCGACGCCTTCGTCAAGAGCGAGAGCAAGTGGAAGAGCAAGTTCGCCAAGTCCATGGTCAAGATGGGCAACATCGAGGTGCTCACGGGGACGCAGGGGGAGATCAGGCTCAACTGCAGGGTCATCAACAGCGGCAGCAGCAGCAACAGCTATGGGGTTGATGAGCTCGGCATGGTGACCGCCTCTGATGGGTCGATGGATGAGATTTGAACCAACCAGCTAGTACACAACTGTGTGCACTGTGATCTTCAGCGATGAGTTCGACTACGTCAGTTTGCTGTTCGTTTGACATTGACAAGAATAAAACAGAGCAAGCACATCCAGAACTTGAAAAAAGGATTGCTCTTGTTTTGGCTGATGCTTGTAGTGGTGTTTGTGGTCACAATGAAACCAGTTCACTGGTAAAATGTGTTTTACATTACTGTATTTTGAGAGAAATGTCCATTTCGCCGTTTTGTTCGCTGAAATATATATATCTCCCGTATTCAGGCAGTGAGAAGAACTGAAGTTGCAACACAAAATTCCCAAGAAGTTGTGCCAGTCATTTTACGTACTTGTTTCAAAAATACCTTGAGCAACCTTACAAAATCGGTGTCAGTTGATGATAGATATTTTCATGGCATGCAACTCTATAATGGGTCATGCTACTATGAAATTGATGGTAGTTCCATGAAGAGAGGTTGAGCTTGGAACCATGTTGTGCTTCAGTTAGCATGCATGAAGGCGAGGTTGAAGGTCCACTGAACGCCAGCGACATTTCTAGCATGCTTTTATTGAATTGGCAGCTGAAGAAATGGAGAGGTTGTTTCCTTTACACAAGCATGGCAATGAACATGTACAGCCATATTTTTGAAGCCTCTCCTACTATGTACAGTTGTAGTATCTATTCGTATGCATACACACTCACTCACACCTCAACGCACACCTACACACGCCCAACCCTACAACTACACTCAGCGTCGTCGAAGACTGCGTCCTTCCGGAGATCTCCAGAAACCACTAGGCTCTAACGCGCATCCAGGAGCATTACATTCCCTTAACACAACCATTTTTGATATAGCATAAGTGGTGACAGTAAAATTCACTTTTTTGTTTCGTATGGATGGCTCAAAAAAGGGATTTAGAACCACCTGAATGAATTTGATTACTATTTGTCTCGGGAGAACGAGGGTCTGATCCAAATAGGAGGAGGATTTGTTCATCCATGAATTACATCAATGAACGGGTTTCTTGACAAGATCACACTTGCAATAATCATGTGCAAGATAGACACAATCCAAAGACAACACCGAAAAATTATTCACCAAAGAAAATAACGAGCTGCCAAATCCGATAAACAAGGCACGACCTCACATATCCTTGATTTCACAAGTCGGACCTCAACACCTTGACTTGGGTTGGCTTGGTCGTCACCAATTTCAAAGTACCGCCAGGCTGGAAGGAGGTCACGCCAAGGAGCCCGAACAATATAGGAGTACTTGGTACTATAGAGAGACTTCAAAGGCCGGAAAAATACCACGAACATCTAGAAAAGAAGGATTTCCTCTGAAATCAATCGTCTGTATCTCACCGATGCGGCAAAGGGCACAGAACAAGCTTGGGAGATCAAAGTTCCGAGGCGCAAGTGTGGAACATCACCATCGACAGGTCTCACGCAGACACGTGTCTGGCACAATGTTCGGTGCTCGAATCTACAGTTAGCAAGGAGGCCATGGCTGAAAGAAGGGCATGAAATTCATGAGCATAATAATGGCAGGGTTTGAAATACCACACCAGTCGGTTTTCACTATAAACCATGCCTGGTACTGTAGCAAAAACAAAAACAGCTTGTGAGGAACCATGTTGAGATGTGCCATGGTTCATAATGTGATGAGTAATTGACAACGACTTAGGTTGAGTTGACATGGGGTTCGGGTTTGAAATGTGGGACTTTGATGTTTGTATGAGCATGTATATTGATTATGTTTATGGCTAACCGGAGTTGGTGAAGGTGATGGAAAGTATGGAGGAGATGGAGAAATGTGTTTGCTTGTCTAATGATGTGTAGGTCAATAGAGTCAACTTGATGGTCAACGGCGAGAGGATCGGGAGGAACAAGCGGGAGGCTTGGGTCCGGACGATCAAGAGGCCGGGTGAGGTCAAGGGTGATCCACACCGTACACGTGGCGGACAAGAAGCACGAAGGGTTTCGCGGTTTGACCTCAAAACCGTGGAGGTGATGAAGACGGCAGGTTGACCAAGTCAAGAGGCGAACGGGAGGCCGAGTCAAGTGAAGGGTCCCGACGGGCTGGGATGAGAAGACTTGATGGCAAGGTCGCGGGACGAGGTGACACGCGTCGACATCGAGGTGGTTTCCCGGTTTATGCCTCAAAACCGGCGGGCGGACGGTTTCCCGGTTTGGCTTCAAAACCGGCGGCGGCGCATGGTGGTGTACGTGGCACCATCGCGAAGGTTGCGTCGAGGCGAAGCGAAGTTGTGAAGGGCCCGATGGCATTCGAGCGAAGGAAAAAGAGTTGGACGATTTTGCCCCTAGTGGTAGGTGGGAGTATGTAATACCTTAGAGGTATGTTGGAAAAGAGAAAATGCCCATATAGGGAGGTGGAGTTGGCTGGCCACCTTAAGCCTCTTGGGACCAAGTCATTTGCATCTAGGGTCAGGACTAGCTAGGGGAGAGCTGGAGAGAGATGAGAGAAGAGGGAACAAGGTGAGAGCTTGTATCTTCAACTTTCAACAAGAGAGGGAGGAAGAGGGCGGCGCCCTAGCTTTGTACCTATGGATTTCGTGATTGGATTAATGGAATAAAGTTTGTTTAAATCAATCTCGTGCTCTTGTTCTTCCTCCCCATCTAATTCCCGAATTTATCTTTTCCCTCATTTTCGGAGCTATTTTCGGGTGATTTTTCGATCTCCTTTTTTGCTGCGATTTGGGTCGGTTTTCTTGGATGGATTCGGAGCTAGGACGTGTGGGAACATGCCTTGATTGATCTTGCACAAGATCTCCCCACGAGCACCTCAAATTTGTGGATTTCGTCCAAGTTTGGCCAAATCCTTGTTCTTCCACGTGATCTGAAATTCGAGGGGATTTAGTTGGGTTTTTGGTATGGATCCACTTGGATGAGGTTCTCCATCATGTCACGCACCTAGGGTTCAAATTTCGTGATTTTTGGAGGTCGTTTTATCGAGTTTCGGATTTTAGTTCGTCCGTTTTCGCGTGCTGTTTCGAGTCTGCCGGAGTATCCGACAAGTTACCGGAGTATCCGGTGGCCAGAGTATCCGGTAAGTTGCCGGAGTAACGACAGTTTTTCCAAGTCCGGAGTGTCTGGGTTCGTACCGGAGTGTCTGGTGGACTTCTAGATCCGAGTATCCGGCAAAATACCAGACTATCTGGTGGAAGGTCTCGGGTGTGAATTTCTCGGTTTATCTCGTGGAGTGCGTGTTCGTTTGATTTACTTCTGCAAGTGTTCCTACATCATCCATGATCATTCCTAGGGTCAGCATAACACTCTTCATGTGTGTGTGATCTTGGTGATCAATCTTGAGGCGGGTCAGGACATAGACCAAATTCTTTACAAGAATTTTTATCGGCTCCCATTCACCCTCCTCTGGTCGCCTTCTCGGTCCTTCAGCTTGATTTTCTCAGTTTATCGAGTGGTTTTCGCACGGTTCAAAAACCGTTCGGTTTGCGTTTTTAAAACCACAATGTGAAGAATCCGCTTATCATCGATGAAAACTACTGCACAATGCTTGCAGCAAGGAACAATTTTTTTTGACTAGGAATAGAGCCTATTGGGCAATACTATCATCTTTAGCGACTCCAAGAACAGGAATATAGCCTCGTTCAAAGAAAACTGTTTTCGTGTGCACGTCGTCTAGCGCGTTCTGCGACTCCAGCCAGAATCACGCTCCTTGACTCGACAGCCCGTCGAACAGTTTTACTCAGAGGCTGAGGTATTGACAACGTCATGTCCTGCGCCCATCCAACCATGTTTTCGTCCGTCACATTGTTCTGGCGCCGGCGCGCAGCCACTCGAATGACGTCAGGTCTAGGAGGGAGCAGCGCGGATCCACCGAGACAGCAAGGGCGAGCCCCTCCCCCCCCCCCCCCCCCCCCCCCCCCCCCCCCCCCCCCCCCAAAACAAACAATGGAAGCACCTCTTCGTTGTTTGTAAAAGTAAATTTCACAACCTACAACTATTATGCCTTTATATCACAAAACTACAACTATTGATTCTTTTAAGGATCTACAACTATTGAAGTTTATTTCACAAAACTGCAACTATTTCAGCCTTTAGTAACACAAACCTACAACTTTTGTACTTTGGTCCCACCTGTCATTCACACAAGCGCCACATAGCTCGGTCTCACTAGTCAATCACACACGTGCTAAAAAAGTTGTTGTTTTTTGTTATTAGTGGCCAAAATAGTTGTAATTTTATAAAGTAAATTTTAAAAAATGTAGTTTTGTGATACAAGGATGCAAATAGTTGTAGATTTTGGCCATAGAAGGAAGGTGAGGGGGAGATTTTGAAGATGACCCGGATGCAGCGCGAGCTGGGCTCCAAATTCGATGGCTAGGACATAGTACATCCTGATTTCCCTCAACGACAAGGCCCAGTTATGAGCAGCCTAAGAGCAGGGTTAATGACAACGCCCACCAGCGGGGACGTGTCTGTTTCGCGCGCGCGCTGGAAGCGCGTCGCGCGCATCGTCCGACCAGCTGTCGGCTGGTCCTCCCGCCGGGCCCCCCGATTGCTTTCTCTTTTGGTTTCGCGGATGCTAACTCCGCACGCCAACAGGAATGGGCAAAGCTCGCTGGGTCCCATGCGGAGGCATGGTGCATGCACGACCTGCAGGTCGCTCCATCTCATTCGTAGCATGTGAGTTTGTGTTTTTGTTTGTCCCGTATGCATAAAACTAATATCTCAATAACTACAACCTTCTACCAAAACTTATGAACCATCTTTTTTCATAACTTTACAGTAGACAAATTTCTATCAAAAAACTTATGAACCACCTTGTGTCATAACTTTACGTTAGTCAAACTTCTATCAAAACTTATGAACCATCTCGTGTTATACTTTACGTTAGACAAACTTCTATGTAAACTTATAAATCACATTGTGTCATAATTTTACGTTAGGCAAACTTCGATTAAAACTTTTGAACCACTTTGTGTCATAACTTTACGTTAGGCAAACTTCTATCAAAACTTATGAACCACCTTGTGTCATAACTTTACGTTAGACAAACTTTTATGAAAACTTATGAACCATTTTATGTCTATTTTTTTTCATTTTGACGATGTGCTAACCCCGAAATCATCTCTAGCTCACGCACTCTGGCTCTCTACGCATGTGACTGATACACCATGACCCCACACCATGCGGCAAGTGCTTGACCCGCTGCAGCTCAGAAGCTGCGCGGAAGGCGCGTTTGCCTAGCACGTGTGCGGGCCCGCAGGCGGAGGCTCGCACAGACACGCGAGAAACGAAACGCGCGGACGCGCGTGGACGAGGCTTTTCGCACCAGCGGGCGTCTGGCGAGTCCAACTGCGGAGCGGGTGCTGGTGGGCTCCACTACTTTTTAATGCGCTGAGCGACTCTCCCGCGACGTGGGAGTAAAGAGCTCGCCAGCTGCTAAAACTGACTCCAACTAGACATTGCAAATGCAAATATGGGTCTCGAAGTGGCACTGTGCCTCACCAAGAGGTGCTCCAATAGGAAACGCAAATGCATGAGGCAAACTGCCTTCGAGGAGAGAGAGGGCGCAAAAATAAATCCCCTCTCTCCTCGAACGCATTTCTGCGGCGCTACACAGGCGGCACGCGGAGGAGCGCGAGTGCCACGCGGAGGCGAGCGCGAGGAGGAGCACGAGCACGAGCACGAGCGAGGAGGCGAGCGCGAGCACGAGCGACAAGGCGAGCGCATCGCGGTACCTCGGAGGAGCGGGTCGGCCCGGCGGACAGCGGCGGGGAAGAAGCTTTTTCCGGCGACCTGTGCTGCGAAATACAGAGAGAAGAGATCAGGGAGATGCGCCGTCGAGGTGTGCATCACCCAGTGCGAGGAATTGCTTCGTGGCTCACCGGACTTGAAGGAATCGAGGACGAAGTGGACAGAGTTCACCCGGCGGCCATGGCGAGACAACGGCGTCGATGGCCAACCTTCGATTACTCACTCACGGAGGTCCAACACCCTCTTGCAAACCTCCTCGACGTGATCTTCATCAACTTCCGCAGCCCAGCTCGCCGGAAACGAGTTTTCCCCGCCGCCACCGCCGGACCAAGCCGCCGCGCCGCCGAGCTCCTTCTTTTCGTTTCGCCGCTCCTCCTCGATGTTATGTGCCACGGTGAGCTTCGCCTAGCTGCGTTGATGCCTGTGCTCCCTCTTTCTCCCCTTCTCGTCCATCCCCTCGGCCGGAACGCCGTCCGCCATGGACGCCGTCGCCGCCCTCTCGCGGCAGGGTGAGCGCGGCGGCCGGGGCGCAAGGCAGGGCAGGCGGGCAGGGCGAGCGCGGCGGCGGGTACAGGCATCGCGCGCGGCACGGCGAGCGCGCGGCGCGGGCGCGCAAGGCAGGGCAGGGCGAGCGCTCAAGGCAGGGCAAGGCAGGGCAGGCGAGCGCGCGACGGTTGCGGGAGCGCGCACAGCGGCACGGCGGCGAGCGCGGCGGCGACGCGGGGCAGGGCGGGCGCGGGCTCGAGCGCGGCTCGGTGACAGGGCGAGCGCGGCGGCGGCGCGGAGCGCGCGCGGGGCAACGGCGGGCACGGGAGCGCGCGAGCGGGCATGGCGAGCTCGCGCACGGGGGCCAGTGCGAGCGCGGTCTGTCTTTTGGCAGGGCGCGGCGGCGCGGGGGTGGTGGCTTGCAGTGGGCGCGGCCGCGCTGAGTCACGGCGCGGCTGCAAGCTGGTTGGCTATGCAACTGCTGCTGTTGGAGATGGCGTAACAAGAACCATTGGCAAAGAACTGTTCACGTGAGGCAAGAGGCCTTTTGCATCTTCAAATTGATTGTTGGAGTCAGTCTAAAACGATGCATTTTGCCTGCTGGTTGCGAGCATCGCTTCTGCCTCTCTCATGCTTTCTCACTCTTCCACGTCAGACTTCGCCGGCTGAACACCCCTTATAATACTTGCTCTAAAAGCTAAAGCCCACAACGACACAGCAGCCGAACATCTCGCGATGACTGGAGTGCGGCGGGGCCGGCGTCTCGCGCTGCTGTAGGCCGCGCCCCGGCAGGACTTGACGGCCGCACGGGGCAACGCAACGCAGGGGCGACCTGAGCTTGAGCTTGCGACGCCGCCGCGAGCTCGTGGCAAGAACAGCGGCACATTTTCTCACCTGCTGATGCGTGCCGTGGTGGAAGCGGATATCCAGGAGGCGGAGCTCCTCTGCGGTTGTGTTCTTGTAGATTTAGCAAGATAGCTTCGCCAGGGGGATACGTAAATCATCGAGATTTTGGATGTCAATGTACCGTTGGTTACATTAGAACTGCCGAACAAAAGCAGCAATCTGCTACAAACAAACAATACCTTCGTCCAAACAAAGCATGCAGGTCGAGAAGGGACATGAACACGATCATCCTCACAAACAACAACACAAAATATATAGGAAGGGATACAGAGAAGGAAGCACAAGAAAGATTTCCAACCACATAAAAGAGCATTTCACGCACAGATACAGGATACAGGCACTGATAACAAGAGTACAACGATGACACAACCATAACAAGCCACACTCAACACTAAACAAGAACATGGGCGTACACCCGCGCACAAACACACTCACGTCGCTCTACCAAACTCGACCGCCTCACTCACACTTCCTCCTCCGAACCAACACACAGACACAAGCGGCGCCTGTCACGGCTTCGTGGCCGCGCCACCAGCACCGCCGCCGCCGTGGATGCCGACCACGCCGCCGCCGCCGCCGCCGCCAAAGCCGGGGAAGGCGCCGGAGCCCGGCATCCCGCCAAAGCCGACCTGCGGGGTGACGCCGTTGGGGCCCGGGAAGACCCAGCTGACGGAGGGGCCCGGGTAGAAGCCGCCGAACCCGAACACGTTCTGCGGCTGGAGAGGCTTCTCCGGCGCGGCGTCGGCGGGGACGCCGCGCGAGCCCTCGCACGCCGCAAGGAAGGCGGCGAGCAGCAGGAGGACAACGAGGCCCGAGCTGCTAGCGCTGCGGCTTCTCTTCTCCATGGCTACCACACTACCTCTGCTACAGAACTCAGACTCGTATTGGCTCTGCAAGAACTAGTAGCTTCACGGCACCCTCATTTATAAGCACAGAAGTGCTGAGTCTTCAATTCTTCACGGTCTGTCATGGACTCGTGGTCGTGGTCCTATCGTGATCATGTTTGACTAGATGTCCGGTCTGAAAGGTGGGCTCACTTTTCATCAGAACCCCACATGCCAGTGACGCCAACTGGCTAGTGGCTAGTACAAAGGCTTTCACTGCAGGGTAGGCAAACCATAAGATAAAAGATGGGCCGAGGAGCTCCAAAGAGTGTGCATCTCCATTACCTAAAAGAGCATATCAGGCTTAATAAAAGACCATAAAGCTAAGACTTGACCAACCTAAAATGACTCATGCAGGGATTAGTAGCAATACAGCAATGTGATGTTGGGTAAACAGAGGGTTGGGTGCAGATGTAGAGCAGTAGAGGCTTGTACAAAGCGAGGATACGATAGATTACAGAGTGCGGTAAACAGAGGGTTTGGGTGCAGATGTACTGGAGCAGTAGAGGCTCGTACAAGATTACAGAGTGCAGTAAACCAACATTTATTCGTGGCATGCCAGAACAGGCAGCAACCAGCAGCCTCCTATATTTACTTTTACCAGCAGCTGGCCAACGACTCACATTTAATCCACCACGATCCATGCAAGGGCCTGCCGCGAATCAGGGCGAGTAAAGCAAGAATTCAAGGCGTCGTCCTCTCCTCACATTTGGTGGCAGGATAGGAAGCCAATACGAAATCGACAGCAAACGTTGCCAAGATAGAGAGGCAGGCAGGCGAGCAATGGACGACGAAAGTCTTCCAAGGCTTCAACGAAGAAAGATGAATTTCAACAGCCAAATATGGAAAGTGAATTTCCAAAACAACGAAATATATGTACCCGTGACATTTCCAACCATAAGTTGTACTAACACTATGCAACCATTTGATATGTTTACACTTCGCTTTTATAATTCTTTCAACAAAAAATAACAAGCATGTGTGTAAATTTTGGAACATCATTGATCATCATGTATTTATGTGAGTAGAGTAGCCGTATACAGTGATCGGACAAAATTTGAAGCTTTTACCCAAATAGAACGGTTACAAACCATATATTACCTGTACAAATACGAAGATACTATGTGACGGCATATAACTACAATGGGCATACCCATATATCGCTGGCAACATAAAAACGAACTATGAGATGGCACCGCTACAAAATTCAACTCCACACAAAGGAGAGAGAAGCCATAGAAAATCAACTCAGCACAATGAAGAGATGATTACCGGTAATAGAAGCACCTAGTGGCAGATTTTGAGAAAACCATCTTCGGTTCCTACGACGAACAATCTTGACGAAGGAAGCACATCAATTGTCGAAAGAATAGAAAGATTTTTGTGTTTCATTCCTCTGTCAGTGGAGTACAAGTTCTGAAGTACAAGCTGTTGATGTCCCATCTATGTTGAAACATATGAAAGTTACTAGCATTAGAGCTATATCGATTTCCATCTCATAGAATATGTAAACTGTCAGAATAAAATATTAAATGGAGATAAACTGCTCTCAGAACTTAGAAGCAACAAAACAGTGAAAAGGATAATCTCTTACCTCACTTGCTGGCCTTGAAAGGGAAGTTAGTGCAATTTTGTTCCTTGAAATAGATACCACATCCTGACCCCAGACAGAAAAGTTGGAGATTCCATCTGAATGGCTTCTGAAAATGTTTGACTGGGTTGCCAGATTCCTATCACATTTTACACAAAAAAAAACTCTATGAAATTGCACGAATTCAAAGAGAGAAGACTTGTAAGCTACAGATATGCAATTGATCCATATCCAAACTTGAAGACTATAGTACTCCTCCATGAATCTATAGATTAATCACGATCACCAGTTACCAATGTTACAAATCGGATGGTAATTTATCAAGAACAGTTCCAGAAAGAGATAAAAGAAAATATTCTCATTTGTCTCAATCCCAGCATACATTAGGAATTAAAAAATTGAATCACAATAAATAGAAGCAATGAATTATTGAATAAACAGAATAATACCCTCTGAGGTCCCACACTCGAAGAGTCCTGTCAAGGGAGCTTGATACAATCAAGTGATCATCTGGCGCTGCAAGCTTCATGTATAAACAGGACGAAAATACAATCAGATCGTAAAATGGAAAATATATCAAGGGTTCCTGATCATTCTGTGGTAGATTGGCATACTTTTGTAATGTGTCCGTCATGTGCCCTCCAAACTGCAATGATGTTCCCACTACGCTCATCAAGCAATCGACAATAGCCAGAACTCAGACCTGCTGCTATCCAGGATGATGAAGCCACCGGGCTTCCTTTCCCAACCTTATCTGAGCCACATGAACAAATAGCTGACACAAGTGATGAGAAAGATATTTCATCTGAATCACTCTTCCATAATTGTAGCTTCTGATCCCGAGAGATGTCAATGAATCTGCAAGAATTCAACAAATGTGCAACATAATAATTACCAGGAAAATTCATACATGGTAAGTAATAGAGTGAAATAACATGAGATTTGGAGAAAGAAATATGGCATCAACTTAAAATCTCTAATCCTTCAAGAAAACAAAAACACAATGCTAGCATTTTGCATTAGCTTTGAAAGCGTACTCGTGAGGTGCTTCTGGTCATAAATTCATTTCCAATAAAACAGTAGGATTGAAGATATTTCTCTCGAAATACATTACAGAACAGAACAAAATCAAATAATTTATGATACAAGATTAATACCTTATTGAACCGTTTCCCATGCCAGCAACAAGTATGCCTTCAGATTCCATATAATGCATGGTTGTATACAAACTACCACGATAGGCATTTGATAATATTCCACCTGAGAGTGCATCCTGATTAAGCATGTTTGCCTGCTCAATGGATGCAGTTTGGAGTGGAAAGCTTGTAGATGACTCGGCATGAGCTGCAATGAGCTTTCCTGTCTGCCCATTCCATATGTGAATAGTACCGTCACAAGAAGCCACTCTGCCTGTAATTGACAGTATGCATATTGAATTGACAACCTACACAAAAGAGTTGGTAAGAAAAATAAAAAGATGATAAGTTGTATGGAGCGCAGATGTACGGTATAGGTAATCAATCAATCGGGCCTTATTCATCATGATTCATCATGTTCTCCAAATATATATATGCTTTAACACTAAGTACCAATGTGTGGGGGCCTTCATGTTGTAAGTAAGAAACAAGGCGCCTTCATGTTGCAATAAAACATAATTGCAAACTGGCAATTTGCTAACTCAAAATCAAGAACGAATGTGAATGTCGAATAGTTCCAACCCAGATAAAAGTTCTTGACCAGTTATTACAATGGGTTGGAATTAAAATTAAAATTTCATCTAAATGTCAGTTACAACAGAAATTCTGGGTAGGAATTAACACTAAATTCATGGTAAACTTTGCAAGTTGCATAATTGGACTAGATGTTAGCTTGTACGAGAACATCGAATCTGTAGGTTTTAAATTGGACAATATGGTTAAGAACGACCAAATCATATTTTTGGATCTGTTCCTACTAACATTTCGGAAAGGCATACAATCCACATAGGGATGGCAATTCGGGCACGGGTTCCGGGTACACGACCCGATGGGGCCGGGCATGGGTCGTATTTTTCACCCGCGGATGGCACCCGTGCCCGACCCAAACTGAGATGGGGATGGGGTGGGTTTTCTTTCTTGCCCGCGGGTGCCCCATCGGGTACCCAAAATGATCCTGTAGCTAAATTCCAGCCCAGCCCAGCAGCACTTTGAGCCTAACCCATCTCCCCATCTCAACCAAGCAACCAACTATCAGCCCATCTCGGCCAGGCAACCACCCACCAGCCCATCAAGCTATCATTTTGGTGGCCCAGCTCGATGGGCATCGGGAATTCAGGGTTCAGGCAATTTCCAAAAGAAAAAAAAAAAAGGAGCGGCGTGCAAGCTCGTGCCTGCAGGGCGCCGGCTCTAGGTGGGGAGGAGACGCGCGGCCTTATCTGAAGTACGTCCGCGGCCTCGATGGGGATGCGCGGCCTCCTGCAGTCCTGCCCAGGCTCCAAGCGCTGCTCCTCCGGTGCCGCTCCGTCCCACAGCGAGCAGAGGACGGGGAGGGCGTCGAGCTTGGGGGGGGGCTGCAAGGGGGGGGGGGGGGTCTGTCCGTCTCGGATTTGCTCCAGACAGACTCCAATCGGCGAAGGGCGGACTCCAATCTATGGCGAATGCAGAAAAATCGGCAACGAATGGACTCAAATTCGCGGTACACGCCCCCCACTCCCTCCCTAACCCGTTGCTGGTTGTGCCGCCCGACGGGTACCCGAAACCCGTCGTGGGTGTGGGGACGGGTGCAAATTTCCACCCGTGGGTGCGGGGTCAGGTGTGAAATTCCACCTGAGACTTATGTCGGAGCGGGTGTGGTTTTGCTCTACCCGCCCCGAACCCGCCCCATTGCCATCCCTAAATCCACATTCAATTTCCCAAGAAGATGCCGATAACAAGGATCCTACATTTAAATTTGGTATTTGGGAAAGATCCTCAAATCCATCATTTTTGGTAGCTATTTTGCAAAACAATTGAAGTTTTTGGCGAGTTCAGGTTTCAATTCAAATACGGATGAAGTTTTTCAAGAAGTTACGCAGAGGTTATTATCCCCGTGGTGCTATCTTGTTAAGTCCAGGTACTCAAATGAATCTTTACTAATCACAGCAAGATATTACTCATATAGCTTCAAAATTAATGCTTCCAAATAGTTAATACTTGCTGCCAAAAATGATTAAACAGAAGTGATTGCAAGATGAATATGTCATAATATAAAAACAAGCCCAAATGAGAGATTATAGTAGCCTTTAGCAGATTCAGGAAGATTGGGAAATATCTACAACCACACATTATTCATTTAGCTCATAAATTTGAATAAAAGAGATACTTCATGGGCTAACACCACTAGATTTGTGGGTCGCAACACAAGTAACCTAGTCCATACATCATTTAGAAGTGCTTTTCTAAACCTATTTTTTGGTGCATTATGAAGCTAATTCTTCTCCCTAGTTCCATGTGCATCTCATGAATAAACATCATAAGTTCTAAATTCCAAGCAATGTTCCTTGATGTGCATTTGATTTTGAGCAATCTTTTTCGTCCATATATAACAAAATCCTTATAAACTCTGGATATTATAGTTTCTAAGGGAGCAAAGAATTTGTAAAAGAAGAGTACAATAATTCTGACAAGAAACTAAGCATCTGTCTAAAAATGTCTCATGTTAGCTCATAAAAACCAGATCATCCATCACAAAACAGAGAAAAAGGTCTGTTAAAACATGACATAGTTAACAACTGACCTCTTCATGCCCATAATAACCAGAAGTGCAGTTCATGTTTGGCAATTCCCACCTCTGAATACTTCCTTTAAAACCAGGACCAACTCCTCCAGTAAAAATAGTGCACTCGTCATCATGGACTGCTAATGAGCGCAGTGCTCCAGGGTGAGCACGGGCCGAGTAAAGGACTGAAGCTTTGATTTTCCAGGGAAGTTCATCCCTCACACCACCACCACGTCCAAGAAAATCTGGAGCACCCCTACTACTATCAGGGCTGGGGAACCAAAACCATGGCTGATTTCCAGAACTTGAAGGAAACAAATTATCACTAGATTTCTCGTGCTCACGCTTAAAACCTAGCTTAGAAGCTGCAGCATTTCGACCATATTTGTTGATTCCTGATTGTGGCATGGACCAACCAGCCCCATTGAAAAGCAGTTTGGTAGGAACCAAATCAGGTGAGAAATAGTTCGGCTGAAACGTTTGACCTTTCATCTTTTCAACATTCTTGGAACAATCACTGAAAGGTTCCCACTAAAATATAGTGCAGATAGAA
This sequence comes from Eragrostis nindensis, assembly GCA_012490785.1. NCBI lineage: Eukaryota > Viridiplantae > Streptophyta > Magnoliopsida > Poales > Poaceae > Eragrostis > Eragrostis nindensis. The sequence continues at coordinate 1,036,481 of JAAXCT010000055.1, forward strand.
CAAAAGGATAAGATTCTCAGCTAAACAATGAAAAGCAGAAGAGATAATATGACATCATTACACACCTTCCAATTGTACGACCTTTGGAGAGCTTGCTCCAAGAGAAACCATGTTGAACAACACTCCCGGAGTTTTTCTATCCCAACAAGTGACGCCAAGAAAGGATACAGCATAAACCTGCAAACGTTTAACTGAATACTTAATATACTTAAAGTATAGAACTAATTATATCGAAACACAAAAAGCATTTCAACTTACACAAGGTCAGTTCTACATTCCATTTTGATAAGCTCGCTTTTGTTTCCTTCAGAAATATGTAATCCCTTTGTTGGAAGGCTAAGGCCAGATGAGTCATGAGAAAAAGCCAGTTCAGCAAAAAGCTCCTTTAGTTGTGGCAAAACATACATAGAAGTATTCTCTGGTCCAATTCGTTGACAAAGGTCAACAAGTACAGCAGCCGCCACCTGATTATTATAAAGAAGTTATTAATGGCAAAATATTCGAGTTGCAAAATTAATATTAATAGGAGTAAGGAAAACTACTAAGGCAAATTTAGTGTAAAGAAAATTCATTACCTGAATCACTCGAAGATCCAAATGAATCTTTGTAAGAACATTTATATGAAGGCAGACTTGGTCCTGTAAATGCAGTAAAAGTACGATGGGGACTGAATATACACAAAGAATTCAGGGAAAAAATAATACATTATAAAATTATTACATATTTAGAACATGGATCTAGATACTAATGAACTACCTTTGACTAAATTACCCTCAAAAGACTTCTCTTGACTACCTTGCCAAATTTGACAGTAAGATTTTGCAGCCAATATCAGAATTTATTAGTCAAGTCACATTATCAGCATCCAAATCAATACAGAAATCGGATAACTCTATAGATGATATTAGCAAATACTACTGACATTATTAATGAGAATTAAGTATGATTTATAAACTGAGCTCCTATTTCCACATTAATTTTTACAACAAAGCAAACTATAAATTCTATCAGTAGATAGAAATCAAAGCTATGTTAAATCTACTAGGACCTGATAATTGTTGAATTATGTTTAAAATCGACTGCTACCTGTATTTGATCTGAACTTAGGTTTCAAAATATGAATTCCAGTTTCGTTCAGCTTCCAGCCGATACAGATACTATCCACTTTCACCTCTTAGTATATTCATTTGCTTAAATTTGCCATGCCAGTGAAATACCTGAACAAGCTCCTTAAGAACAGCTTTAACTGGAAGAACTGACACAAGGCCTTCCAAGGCAGATAAGCTATCAATCAAAGCAAAAGAATTCCAACTATTCTGGGGCTCCAGCTTGCTCATCTTTGATGAATCGATACATGAGAATATAACATTCCTAAGCAAAGGAATAATTTGCTTGACAGTAAAACTTTCTCCAAGTAGTCCACCTAAAATGTATAAGGTTAACTAGCGATCACAGAGGAAAAGTTTCAACATAACGGGAAAGCATTAGCTGGTTACCAATCCTGACCAATGTATCAATTCCATCAGCACATAATCCTTTGCCGAAACAGTTAATTATTGGTAAAATTGTCTGGAGAAAGTGGAGATATCAATTAGTAAGGCATGGTATTAGGGTAGTACATCAGTTAAAGTTTCCACTTAGACTTGCCTGATGAACAGTTATTGGTATTCCTAGTTCCTCACTTGAGCCTATCAGAACAGTAGATGCAGCAGAGGCAGTAATCTTGTTTGGTGAATTGTATAAGTTTGTGATCACCAATGGATGCACTTTCTCAATGTAAGTTCGCTTTCCTAATTTCTTCCACAACTCTCGAACAAAGGAGTCTTGAAGGAGCACAACCTTCAGACGCGAATATTCGGGCGCCTGGAAGAAACACCAGCATTTAAGACTATTAAAAGAAGATAAATTATGTTCTACCAGATAAAAACGTAGAAATCATGGCAGAAAAAATTGTGAATATCTTAACTGGCCTGTAAGATCTTCTGAATGATGTGCAGAACAAGCTCCTTAGTTGCTTGGGTACTCAAGCTCTTTAGAAATTCTTTAAGCACAAGGAAGGCCGACTCAGTGTCAACATCTGACAACGATGACGAAATAAGGGACAGGCAGTAAGGTGCACACATTTCAGCAGAAAATTTGCCCATAGCTTCAAGTGCCCCTTCACTTGCAAGCTTAGCAACATACTTAATGCGCTCCCTTGATGTACACAACACTTGAAGTGGAGCAAGAAACATATACGCAGACCGAACTGATGGAGGAAAGTATGGTGATTCCAAAAGGTGCTTTGCTGATGGCCTCCTGCAGAAGATCATAAATTTGTATCGATGTAACAGTTTTTCCTTTTACAAGAGGAACATCACGAAAGTGTAGGGTATAAATTATAAGCACCAGGCATCTGAAGTTACCTTTTCCATTCTCTCTGTATGCATGACTCAACAAGAAGTGCGACATGAGAAGGCAATTCTTGAAGTGTTTCTGGAATTATGCCAGTTTCTTTGTATGCAGCTAGCGCGGTAGAGTCAAAGAGTGGTCTGTGCAGATAGATTTCTGCCAACATGCACCCAAAAGAAAACACATCATTTGCATAATGCTCATTATCTGAATAGGACCTCTGGTCCCAGAGCAGCAGTTCTGGATAGCTCACAGAGGAACCTTCGTCAGACTCAAAGCATTCAATAAAGGAACCAAAATCAAAATCAGGTGCCACTGGCAATGCATTATCAGGTTGCAAGATCTGATCTGCAATCTGGCTCCCAGGGTATTTCTCTGAAGAGCAACAAGTTGAAGTGTCAGAATAATCATATATTGGATTCAAATGGTTCTCAAGCTCTGCAAACAAAGTTGATTGCTCAAAATCTTCCAAACTGCCATTTTCTGAAAGGATATCTGGGGAGCCATAGCTATTCAAAACGGCATTAGCTGTTGCATTCTTTTGTTCCCGGCAACATCTAGAACAAGACTCCATTTTGTTGTGGTAGACTGCGTGAGGTGTGCTAACAAGGCGCTTAGGATGTGGCCTTGTAAAAAGCTGCCGCCGCCCAATTGATTTTGGCTTTGATGGATCATTAGGAGGCAACATGACATTTTTAGCTTCAACAGATGCCTCCCCAGCAAGTTTATAACCAAAGGTTATGTCAATCCAGTGATGCAGTTGTTGCGAGACTCGATCACTTTCTAAAGCATCCCTGTGCAGACAAATGAAATCCTCTGCACATTTTGCCCAGGAAGGCAAAGCTAAATTACTCATTTCAGAATGAAGAGAGACAAAAATCCGAGGATCAGTGTAAAACTCTGGAATGCATTCATCAGGAGTCCATTGATAAAGCCTCTGCATCGTAGATGGGTATTCATTAGGCTCATACACAGAACGCACAGCTGACTTCAAGACGGTCTTAGGTAATCTCCTTGCTTTGTAACTGCAGACAGCTAGCTCTGAGAGACACTCATCAGAAACATGATGCGGAACCTCGGATGATGAATAAGTAAAATCCAACTGTTCATCACCTTTTGCCAATCGCCATTTACTTTTGGTCAGGTCCCGCCAGCCATTATCAGAACTTTCATCAGGTATGACAGTGAAATCTATCACCCAAGGCATCACTGTGTGAAAAGCAGGATCGCCCCATCTTCTACCAGCTAACTTGTTTAAGACAAGAAGGTATTCAAAATTGCTCAATTCACCTTTCCACCATTTCTTGAAGTGAGACTGCCAATCCAAGGATGATTGCAGTTTCGAACCAGCATAAAAGTCTTTGGAAGAACATTCCTCCATAAAACAGCACGAATTAGGTGAACATTCAGGACTGGCAAAACCCCAATTGCATTTTACAAGAAAGATGTCACTTATGCTCAGGTAAGGCCATAAGGAGTCTGACATCAAGATGTTTGATGGCCTCAGATTGCCATGATAAACTCCGAAATCATGAAGGTATGTCAAAGCAGATATTATCTGATAGATGAGAAATCGAATATGCCAATCTGAGTTGAATGCCTTGGGACTGTAGTGCATGATGTTTTCCAAAGTATATGGAACCTTTGGATGCAACATGTAGCAACAAGCAGGTGCTTCTAGAACACCTAGAAGTGGTAAGATGTTGGGATGTCTTACACAGCCAGAAGGATGTAAGTCATCGAATGCAGAAAATCCAACAAAACTGAGGAAACTTAAACCAGCGGATCCACTGATTTTGTTTTGAGACAATAGATTTAATGAATCAATCACATTCTCTTCAGTTGACAGGTTCAGGTAACTTGTGATGAGCTCTCTAATCTCTGAAGTGTGGCCTATACCGAGACAACGAACAGGACTGAGCTTGGAAATTGTGCTAATCAATGGTTGCAGTTTACAGAGGCCAGAGGGACTTTCATGATCTTCAAGGCATTCTTTGCTAGAAGAGGAATCCGCTAGTGCGGTATAATGGTTATCATCATTATATAAGCTTAGCTCTGCCTGAGGATCCATATGAATGCCATTCTCCAAGGAATTGCTGTCACTGTAGAAGATAAAATGTGGATATGAATATACGTTGATGCATCAATTTGGGAGCCTTAGAAAATTACCATTTTGTACTATCGGAGAACACTTTTCCATCTCGTAGTCCCACTAACACAAAATAACTGGAGGTGTGCTGCCTGCAACATAGAAAGCACCCATTCTGAATAAGAACTAAAGAAAACAAAAGAAAAAAGAAACTGTGGTGAGTTGGGAAAAAGGGCAGATTTCAAAGAACATGTCTGCAACTGCAACTATAGCTGTTATAAATACAGACCATATAGACATGCAAATGCTTTACCAGCTCCCATGATCTTGTTTTCTTGGTTCATACGTATGAATAAGTATCTTTGGAGTTCTAATTCTCATGAAATATCGGTATGTCGCTATCAAACTGGGATGTCTACTACACAATTGTATTCCTAGTTTCAGGCATAAAAATCTTGGCTTCTGCTTATATAACATCCCAACATTATACAAGAAATTTCAAGCAGAGATGATTGGGTAACTGGTTAATGTACTCATCGATTGATATACATGGAGAGAATTCTACTTGGAAGTGGAAACTGCATATAAGCACACTTGGATCACTTGCCCGACCCAACTAAGGCACTAGATTGATATGCCATAGCCGGTTTAAAACTTGGAGACAACTCTACTCGGAAGTAAGAATATAGCGCATTTGTTTCACTTACTCGACCCAACAATGAATCACTAGAGTTGAATGAACCAAATTTACCAACAGTACACAAATATGTCCACAAGAAAGCCGAAACCAAGTAAGCAAATAATGCTTAGCCATACCTTCCAGCACTTTCCTCAGTTCCATCAGACGCTACCTGCACCGAAAAAGAAACAAAGCATCACGCCAAAGCTACAACCAGAAGCTCGTGCGCAAGGACCAAATCGAGCAAGGCAGGGTTTAAGCAAAGCTATCGAAGAACCCTAAATTCCGGTCTCGCGAGAGCACGTTGCTCGAGCTGACGAGGACGGCGGAGACCACTTTGCGACCGGCGGCAGCACCCAGAAATGTGGGGATGGGAGTCGAGGCGGACCTGGACGACGGCGGAGGAGGCGAAGGGGAGCGGGGAGTCAGAGAGACCGTGGACGAAGGAGAAGCCGGAGCCGGCGAAGTCGGAGAGGATGCGCCGCTCCAGGCAGTCCGGGCACACCGCGGCCGCCTCCGGCGAGCAGCCCATCGCCGGCAGTGATACTACTGGATCACAGGAGTCCGAGGCCGAACTCGTCTGACGAGTTGGTCTGTCTCGACCAATTCCACCGGGTCGGGTCCGTTTGGCCCATTTAGGCGCTGTTTTTTTTTTTAGACCGCCCATTTAGGTGTGCTGTTTTTGGCTCAAAAAAAAATTTAGGTGTGCTGTTTTTTCCTCTCAAAAAAAATTAGGTGCTGTTTAGTAGTACAACGATTGTAACGTAATAAGGGCTCGTTTGGTTGAAGGCCTGGTGTGAATGCGGGGCTCATTTCGTTTCTTCTTCAGAGCTCATTTTTGTCGAATGGAGGTAGTAGGTAGGGGTGAAAACGGGATGGACTGCGGAATCTGCATAAAATTAATATGGGCAAATACGGGTTGCAACAATAATTATTCGACACTATCCGTGCTCGAATCCGAGTCCAAAAAATAATAGCGAGAAAGGATACGGACGAGTGATATCCGTCTCGAATTCGAATGTCACGTGATTTGAGTAAGTTTATGACGATCATACACCCAATAATAAGGTGTAAAATCGAGAGCTTAACATAAACAAGAGTCAAATAGCTCTTCATCATGTATATCAATGGTTAGTATGTCTTTTCTTTACTCTAATTGTTTCTCCATCCTTTGATTTTTCATTCTTGCAAACTTTATGATAACTAGTTGCATACCCGCGCATTTGCGCGGCTAGACTTGTTAAAGTATTTAAATTATTTTTACCTTTTTCAAAAGTATTTAAATTCTCTATTTATAACATAAGGTGAAATTGATTGGAGAATTTCTCACTGAGTCTGACAAATTGAGTGTGTGATAATATTTTCTTATCGCTCTATGAAATACTTGCTGATTATGTCAATCATAACATATCTGCATCTTTTATTAATCAGAATAAATTTAGTGTTGTTCTATGCAATTTTAATAATACAAAACTCTCCTTCTTTTCATAATTTATTTCGTCATGCTTCCTCTGCTTATCATGATCTATTTGTTCTTTCATAAACATTTTTTTACTTGGACATGCGTCCTTTCAATTTTTGTTTTAGGAAAAGGACATATAACATGATTTCAGCGTAAGAAAGACACAACACAAATAAAAGATATGCAATATATCTTCGAGAAATAAACAATACCTATTAATTTTTCTGATAATCTATAGTGATGAACTTCTTATTTCTGCCATAGGAAACCTTTGGATGAACATTTGGGACTTTGTAAAATTGTTTGTATGTTCAATTCGATAGTCTTATCCCTTGTTTTCGTTGACATGAAGCACATAAGTGAATTATAAATGCTTGTTTTATGGTTTACAATATGGATCTATTCATCATGATGCCTCATCTCACCATTAAGGTTCTTTGTGCGTTGTCATATGACGTTCCTTTGTTCAAGGGCTTAGTCCTGATCAAGCGAGCCGTTTGTGTCTCACCTACGGCTACGCTTACCTAGGATCTCTTTAAGACCTGAACTACATATACTTTTCACAGACCCATGGCCTTGCGCTAAGAGGTCTACTAAGCGTTACCAACAATTTATCTCAGTTTCATGTAAGCAGATGGATTGCACCCACATGCATCCTCAGAGTGAAATCATATATGCCACATGTATATTTAGTTAACATAATATTATACTATCTAAATTTTAACAATCATATATGTTTATATGTTGAGATAATCTTCTAAAAAATTATAAGTATATGGTCTTAAAGTTCATAATATTGTAATGTTAAATGTGCTCTCTACACTTCATCAATTATTTTGCATTGTTTCCTATTTTATAGATAGACGAAGACATATTTATTATCTATATATTTACTTACTGAAGATAAATATTTTTAATGTTGAACCACTAAGGCTGGCATTACACTGTTGAACCACTGAGGCTGGCATTACACATTTATAAAATTATTCATTGCAACTTATGATTCAACTAAATTATATTTGGGCCATGAAAGGCTTTGAACCGTATTAAGGTATATTTACACAAAAATTTAAATAGGAATTATATTTTACATTCATATGATTTTTATTTTTAAGTTCACATATGTTCAATTGTGTATAGCATGCTAAAAAAGACTCTTAGTTATCATTTTTTTCATTATTCCGAATCTACCTATATTTGGACTCATGATGACATTGTGGGTAAATTAGAAATAGGAATTAGGGATACTTTTAGCTACTTTTTATTATTTTGAATTTAGCTACTTTTTTAAACTCATAATGGCATGGTAGGTAATTTAGAAATAGGTGTGAAGGGTATTTTTGTCTATTTTTTTATTATTCCGAATTTAGCTATTTTTTGGCTCATTATGGCATGGTGGGTAATTTAGAAAGAGGTGTGAAGTGGATTTTTGGCTATTTTTGATTATTTCGAATTTATTTATTTATTTGAAGCAGTGGTGGGTAATTTTCTTTCTTTTTTTCCGAATAACGTGGAATTTCTAGGCTTTGAGAGCGAACATGGTGGCTTCTTTTCTTGGTCAATTATATATATAACTAGTATGGCTGCCCGCACAATTGCGCGGCCAGACATATTCTACTATTTAAAATATTTTTATATTATTATAAAAGTTTAACATAGTTTATTGTTACTACTTATTTTATAATGTATACTTATAAAATGGTAGAAAATAGATTGTAGAATTTCTCACCGTTCCTCAATTAGAGTGTGAGATGAGTTTATCTAACAATATATTTTGATTTTATTTTAGAAGTGAGGTTGGTACAAATAAATTTATAAGGGCATGGAAGGTAATTTAGAAAAAGGTGTGAAGGATATTTTTTTTGTTATTTTTTGAAATTTTGAATTTAGCTATTTTTTTGACTCATAATGGCTTGGTGGGTAATTTTTAGAAATAGGTGTGGAGGTAGTTTTAGTTATTTTTGTTATTTCGAATTTAGCTATTTTATAAATATTTTTAGGCGGTTTTTTGACTAATTGTTTCATAATTGCAGTGGTGGGTAATTTTCTCTTCTTATTTTCTTTGATTAACGTAGGAATTTCTAGCATTTTAGAATTAACGTGGTAATTTTTAGGCTTTGAGAGCGAACGTGGAGGCTTCTTTTCGTGGTCAATTGTATAATAGATAGATACCCGTGGTCCGACTCCGAATCCGAACAAAAAATATTGGACAAGGTACGGGATGCATAAATAATTATCCTATACTATTTGCTCCGACTCCGGATCCGAGTAAAAAAATATAGGATAGGATACGGGATGAGCACTATCCGTCTGTATCCAATCCGTTTTCACCCCTAATAGTAGGCTCCATAATTCCATATTAGATTATTAGTGCAGACCCAGGCAATTTAGAGCAACTCCAGCAGTCTCTCAATAATTTGCCTCCCAATAACCTCTATTGGGAGCCTCCCAATAGCTTTTTCAGGATATTGGGAGGTGCAGCTCTGGCAGTCTCCTAATAACTTCCTCCCAATATCCCCTCATTCCCTTTTCTCTTCTCCCCTCCCACATGAATAATTCAAACAATACACAATGACAAATATTCAAATATTCATACTTCAACCACAAACAAGCCAAATTCAAATTTAGGTTCAAATTTCAAACTTTAAATTCAAATTTGAATTCAAATTTAAACATACTACATTGCCGAATAGCTTGCAAAGAGATCAACAGTCACACACTCTCATCATTGGCATTGTCATTTTGGCTTGCGGCTTTTTGAGCTTTCCTAGCTATATCGCCACGCGATGCTAAGACATATGCCTTTTGTTGATCATCGCAGCCTGTAATGTCCATGAACATAATCTTCATCTCTTGCTTCATCTTCTTGGCAATGGCTTCCTCTTTCCTTGCAATGGCCTCTTCTTTCCTTGCACTTGCTTCCTCTGCTTGTACTCTCAATCTCTCTTGTTCTATTGCCATCTTGCGCTCCTCGACCGACTTGATGTACTCTCACCATTGGTTGTCCGCTTCTATCTTGGCTTGCTTGTCTTCCTTCCTAGAGGCCTCAAGCTCTTTTTTGGTTACGATGATGTCTTGGACAGCTGACTGAAACACATCCCCTTCTCCTCCTCCTCTCTTCATCCTCTCCTTGGAAACCTTCCTTCCCGGTGGCCGCTTGTTTGCTGGCCAATCCGAACTAGGAGTAGTGCTTCGTCCACTCTCATCATCATCATCTCCATAGTCATCAAACTCCAAGTCAGAGGAACTACGCTTCTTGAGTGGATGTGGATCTTTATCCCTATTGATCCACTTCTCATTGTGTTTGAGCATTTGCCAACAATGAAGCATTGCAAATCCTCGTCCATTTGGCTCTCTTTGCTTGTACAACTCTTGAGTGACATTTTGCTGCAAGGATTGAAAGACAACAAATACGAGACATCAAAAAGGAACCAACAATGAAGCATTGCAAGTATGTCATGTTTCTTACCCGATCCTCTATTGTCATCCCACTTGGTTGTTGACGATCAACATTTTCCACACAACCCGACCATCGAGTGCAACATTCTGCAATGGACTTCCACCGGTGAGAGAGAGAACCATGTGTCCGGCAAGAAGGAACCTTCACATTGCTATGATAGTAATCGGAGATGCGCTGCCAATATGAGGCTCCTGGTTGATCCTTGCCCGTCACCGGATCGGTGATGACATTCTCCAAAGCACTCACAAGGGCTTCATCTTCCTGCACCGAGTAGTTCCCTCCTCTTTTCCATCCACTCTTCTGAATTTCGACGACTTCCTCGTCCTCGATGTCGTCCTCGGTTTGCTCTTCGTGTTCCTCCAAGGGCGTGGCGAAGTCATCAATTCCAATTGCGTCATTCATCAATCCGGTGTAACCATCATCACTATGGAACAAAGAAACACACAAAATCAGTTGAATTGGGCACCAACTGGACATTCAATCATCAATTCGAAGCTCTCATTGAACACTGCCATACCTTTGCGACATATCATCGAACACGGGAAGGTCGTCGGCATTGGTTCGACCTTGACTCTCTAGGATTGCGCTGAATTGAAGGTAGGCAGGAACCTGGCCGTCGGCGGACTCCTGAGGTGATGCTTCTTCATCGGTGCGCGCGTAGTCATCCACCACTGCATCCGCCGACGGCTCGTCGCCGCGCGTCGCCATCCCCCTGTCCATGCGTGTCGCCGTGCTCTTGGTGGATCTCTTGCCGCGCGTCGACGAGGTCCTCTTGCCGCCACCGCCGCGTGTCGTCGTGCTCTTGCCGCCGCGCGCCGCCACGGACGCCGTGCCCTTGCGGCCGCGCGCCGCCACGGACGTCGAGCCCTTGCCGCCGCATGTCGCCGTGGCCGCGGCCTTCCCGCCGCGCGTCGCCGTGGCCGCGACCTTGCCGCCACGGCCCGCCTTGGCCAACTTCAACGGCGGGCGAGGTGGCGGGGGAGGCATGGCCGCGGCGGCGGCCATGGCGTCACCAACCGGGCCGCACATCATGCCCTGGCCAACGGGCGCGCGAAGTCCGGCGGCGTTGGAGCCTGGACGGAGACCGGCGGGAGACACACCGGCAGGTAGAGGACCTACTCCTCCAACAGGCGGCGCTGCCGGGCTGCCATCCATGGCTCCCGCCGCCGATGGCCAGATCTGGGAAGGGGAGCTGTGTCGTCGCGGGTAGACGAAGGACGAAGCGACACCTCCTGCCTCCTCTGACTCCATGGTGACGACGGGGGCGGAGGCGACGCAGCGCGGGAAGGCGACGCGCGGCGCGCGGCGGCGGCGCAGTGGCGGCAAGGCGACGCACGCGCGCGAAGCCGCGCGGGGAGAGTAGGCTGGGTGCGCGCGCAGCTGAGGAAATGGTGGGGCCCACCAAAAATGGGATTGGGAGGGGGAGGAGAAGCTCCCACTATAGTGGGAGGGAAGGGCTGTTTTTTGGGAGGGGAGCAAAAGTGGGGAGGTTTTTGGGAGACTGCTGGAGCAGATTTTTTCCTCCCCAAACTCCCAATAACACAGTTTTTTAGCTATTGGGAGGGGGATTGGGAGACTGCTGGAGTTGCTCTTATGGAGAACCAAACATTGCCTGCCCCCTATGTGAAGGTAAGTGTTGAGGGCTTCAACCAAACGCTAACATGGATTTGAGATGTGCCTGACCAGGCAGCCAATATCACCATTGACTACAGGCAACTTACAGGCAGCTCTAGAGCCCAGGCAGTTCATCCAGGACTCGAAGCAAACAGGCCCTAATAGCATCAACAAAGATGATGAATGCGCGCACGCTTTTCCCTCCTCTCGCGTGCCCACGTTGCCTGAATAGCCGCGCCATCCGATTTCCATCGTCTGGCCGTTGTGTGTCCTCTGCTCCTCTGTAAACCACCTTGGTTTCTCCGTTGTGTAGTGAATTGGTTATTTTTTTATTCATAATGCCGATATTCAAATGTGAAAAAGAGAAAATTTTGTTTGACTGTAAATAAGAAAAAACTCGGTCTTGCAGAGCCAAGCCACCCCGGACATTTTCACGCAGGATGAGAAAATCCTCGAACTCCCCTCACCCTTACATATAGATGCGGTACATCTTCTAAGTGAGGTTTGTCTCTCTTAACATGTGCTTTGAGATTTTGAGAGATGCGAAGGGATTTTTTTTCCATAGCCATAATTCGTCCTCACCAACCCGGCACCTTAGGGGTTTGACTGTAAATGGTCATATTGGTCCGTTGGCTGTTTTGCGGTTTCTGGTTGTTTTGCGAGATTTTGAGAGATGCGAAAGGATGTTTGGCCTGACGCTTAAGGGTGTCACTCGGAATTCTTAAGCGTCAAGCCAAACATCCTTAGGGGTTTGACTGTAAATGGTCATATTGGTCCGTTGGCTGTTTTGCGGTCCGCTCGTAAAAAATTGTCCCTCCCAATGCCTTCCAGCTCCGATCTCCCAAAGCTGCCTCTTCCTCCTCATCTCTCCTCTCCGCTCTGGGCGTCATTGTCATCATCTTCTAGCCGGTCTGTAGAAAATATATATATTTTAGGAATCCTATACTTCACTCAACTTACTCTCCCAAACTAGTTACTGATACCTTTTTATCTTTATTTTATGGATTTACTTCATGAGTGCCCCATCTATCAAACTTATTTGTTTGACGTAAATCATTTGATAGGAATAGACAAGGCATGACTTCTGTCCAAGGCTTTTCTTTGCTATGTTTCTTTGTGGAAAATATAAATACAATAACTTTAAAATACTCTATGGTGAAATGTTACAAAGTTATCCTTACGTTTGCAGAACTAAATTTATTTATTATGCATAAATCACCAAATGTACCGTGCGGCTCAGAATCAAATTATTTTCATCACTGATTTGGCGTGTGTACGAGTGACGGATTCCCAGAAACGAGTTTCGGAGGCCGAAGCCCAGAAAGGGGATCCATCATACTAGCTCGTAAGGAACCTACCTTCGCTTCCAGGACATGTTCCTCTACCGAACTCCTCGCCTTGATCTATTCCCCTCTCCGTCGCCTGAGAGGTGACTTCGTCAGCAGCTAACATCGACGCCCACCGTCGGCAGATGTGGCCGATGACCGATGGGGGTGATCTTTAATCGCTGCTGCCCTTGCCCTCTCATCCTCTCATCCGTCCGTGTAAGTTCTGCACACTATGGTTCGAGTGGTCCAACTGGGAGCCTCTTTTCAGTCATGTGCAAGTCTCGTCAATTTTATGCCGTGCAATAGCAGTCCAACGGCAGCTGAAATTTTTTTTGACCGGAGTCGGTAGGGGAAACCCCAACCTATTTTTTTACTTTTTCTTTATTTCAGCCTCGTTATTCGCTTCCACGGTGAGTTAAACCCAGGTCTGCTAGATGCTACTCAGGTGCTCTAACCACCAGGCTAGAGGCCAGGCCACTTGTGCTGGAGTATTAAGCTTTGTTTTCTCGGGCATGGCAGTACTTTATAGTTTTGACAACCCAGCCCAAATTGGTTGTCACCATTTCAAAATAAACATAATCAAACACATTTAAAGTGTCAACTTTCCATTAGTACAAAATGAGCTTGCACTGACGGAGCCTATTTTTTAGCAGTGGCGGACACCCCTAAACTTGTCACTACAGTGGGTTGAGAAAACATGACATCAACGATTCAAATAGTATCTAAAAGACACCAGTGGCGGGCCTGCTGACGTCAGCCCGCCCGCCACCGGTATTTTAGTTGCAATGGCGGGCGTCAGCCCGCCCGCCACCGAGAACGATGGCCCGTATAGCTTACAAACTCCAACCCAAAAGCCCATTCACGCATCAGCACATATAAGCAACACTTCATTCTTCTCAACCCTAGAGCAGCCATCTCACCCGCATCCTCTGCCTTCTCCCGTTTCTCACTTTCTCTGTCTCCCTTATCCTTCGCTTCACGCTCCCGCCAACGCCCCGTCCCCTCCCCTTCCTCCATGGCACGAGCTGCTCCCACTCGGTGGCGTGGGAGGCCTCCCTCCATGTCGCACACGCAGATCCAGCGGCAACAATTGCGGAGCGGCCTCCCTCCATGTCACAGGCGCGGTCTTCCTCCTCTTCCTCTCTCCAAGACTATTGCGTGGCGTGATATTCACGGCACGGTGCGGGGCGGCGCAGCCTCCCTCTCCTTCTCTTCACTCCACAGCTGTTGCGGGGAGGCGGCGCGACGCGGATCTGCTGTGCGGCAGCCTGGCGCGGCTAGATCTGCGGTGGGCAGCGCGGCTATGGGCCCAGCCCAGCCCAGTCCGACGAAGGATGGTGCATGCGGTGGTCGTGGGCTCCGCTATTTTTTTTAGTTTCCTGGTGGCTCTCTGGTGCCACTGCTATTTTCACATTAGCAGTGACACAAGCGGGGTGGCGGGCGGTTTGCTCGCCACTATAGTCTGCTTTTTTCCGCCACTAACGGCATCAATTGTACTAGTGTTTCTAGAAAATAGTTTCAACATTTTTAACCGGTCATCAGTTGAGGATTATATACAAGTGAATACAAGTAACATGCGCTGAATTAATGAAAAACAAATTATCCGGTCATGAGCAACATGTGCTGAATTATATTTTTTTGAGACCAAGAAACTTCCTCTTCATTAGTCAGCTAGATTACAGATACTCTGCATATAGCGTAGCAGGAACGGAGGAGTTTGGGCAACCCAGCTACTATCTAGCCTATTGAGCGTGGCTTCCTTGGCATGTGCAACCGAGTTCGCCGAGCGTTTTACATGAATTAACTCAAAAGAGGAAAATAACAAGCTAAGTTCTTGGATTTCCACGAGAATTGCCATGGCTTCTGAGTGAGAGGAGCTTCTGGACTTCCATAAGTCGACCAGCACCTTTGAATCCGTCTCCACGATGCATGACTGGGCCTCGAGTGGTCTAAAACCAGTCGAAGGCCATCCCGACATGCTTCCGCCTCCGCGAGCAGTGGTGAATGTACACCGGCCATCCATCGACATGACGCCGCGATAAAATTTTCATCTCCATCTCTTACCACCGCCCCTGTAGCTCCAGCAAGTTCGCCATGAAGAAAACCACCATCGGTATTTACCTTCAGACTACCTTGTGGAGGTGGGGTCCACTGCACCTCCGGTTGATGGACAGGAACTGTAGTTTGTCCCACACTTGGAGTCAAATCGGACGTGGTGTCCACTGCCCATTTTACTGCCTTGCTCAATGGGATCGACGACTTCCCGTGCCTTCTGTCATTCCTTGATCTCCAGAGCGACCACATGCCATAAAGTATAACACAGCAGGATTCTCTAGTGCAAGTGGTTGCATTCAGTAAATCAAACGCCCAGGTCAAAGGATGCAGCTTTGGGAGCTTAATAGAAGTAACATGCGCTGAATTAAGAAAATAAGGAATTGAGTTGGCCGTCACGTTGGCTTCTTAGAGTAAATGACAGCAGGATTCTCTAGTGCAAGTGGTTGCATTCAGTAAATCAAATGCCCAGGTCAAAGGATGCAGCTTCGGGAGCTTAAGAAAGTAACATGCGCTGAATTAAGAAAATAAGGAATTGAGTTGGCCGTCACGTTGGCTTCTTAGAGTAAATGTAGTCAACTATGAAATGCTTGTTCTTTTTTTTAAAAAAAAATCATCGGAATAATATACTTGCACACATCATTATGCATTCCCTTCTTGCTGTCCACTCCCTCCATCCAGAAATGTGAGTTCTTTATGTGATTGCAATTTGGACGGAGAGGTGGATAGCACGAAGCGTATGGATAATGAATGTCCAACTATTCAGATGATTTTATTTTTAATTTTGAAGGAACATGCCAGCAGATCATAGTTGACTATGCATTTCATTAAAAGTTATAATGATGGCGCTTAGATCAATCATTCATAGCGCATAAAAGGATTATGGTGGGATTATTATCAGGTAATCTGTACAGACTCAGAAAATCGTTTACCAAAGTATCTAATTGTATATTTCCTTAGCGCATCAAAAGATTATTGGTCCTTGTTTCGGAAGATTATTTGGAAGCAAACTAATTGAGTATGTATAAGAACTTGTTCATTTTCGCGAGGAAGTGCTTTTGCATTTAGCTACACCAAAATTCTAGAGGATACAATCATCTAACTAAGCTCCAGTGGAAAAGGCGTTTGCACGACGGAAGAAGATGAATCTTATTTGGGAGCTTAACTACGTGGCCATTTGTGTTGGGCATGGCTTCCTGCCCATAAGATGATATCGTGCTGCCAAAGGGTAGGTAGTAGCATCCATTAAATTTGAGATGCATCTAAAAAACTCGGGTCCATTCGGCATTTGCCATTGCAAGCGGGTGTGCAAATGTAGGGGCAGAAACAGCAGAGTATGGCGAGTTCGAGCCGCTAGCTAGTTGGGCTAGTTCGTGAACTACTTTAGTAACTATCTCCTAATCTTCGCAAAATGTACCTTAGGTAGCAACTGCCAAGCCGTTAGTTCAACCTGGCCCAGACTATTTCTCACCACACACCCAACACTGGCATCTCCATTGTGCTGATGAAAGGCCACATCTGCATTTGGTTTAACCCAGCCCTCCGCAGGAGGGAGCCAATGAGCATTTGGCCTTGGATTATGCACTTCATTTGCACTCTTCTTCATCTGCCAGATCACTGCCAGAAAGCCACAGTTCGTCTGATCCACTGTCAGATCCACCATCAGTAGCAAAAACCATTCCGGGAACATATCCCAACATTTCCTCAGTTCAGCACGCAAGATGCGATCGGGCTTTTGTGCAGTTGACCACAGCATGAAAGCAGTTCTCATCCTCCCTACTAATTAAATACAGTATCCGGCAAGTGGCCCGCTTTGCCACTTGCCAGCTTCTTCCGATCTCCAAGATACCCAAGTCATTATGCGCCAGTCTCAAGGCAAACATCTAGATCTTAGCTGGGACAGGAGTTGACCAAATATTAGCTCATGCTCTGAAAACGATTGTATCCTAAAAAAAACTCAGACAGCACGCGGGCAGGGAGATTCCTTTGTTGACTTCATCTAATCATTTTTTTTTTTGATCGAAACAGGAGGGGCTTGCCCCTACTGGTTAATATATATTACGAAAGTAAAGAGTCTGTACATGAGAAGAAAGCAGAAAATCCAAAAAAGCCAAAAAAGACAAAAGGAAATTACAGAACACTTTCTATCCATTGTGCCATTGCTGATTTGTTACTCTCTTTGGCTCTACGGATAATCAGGCCAAATTCGTATTTGAATTTTGCTTTGCAGACTCGTCCTCATTTTATTAATTTGCATGTTACTCATGACAGGTTTTTTTTTTCATTAATTCAGCGCATGTTACTTGTATATAATCCTCAACACATGACCAGCTAAAAATGTTGAAACTGTTTTCTAGAAATATTGACACGGATTTAAGAAAATGTTTGTTTCTGTTGTTTTGAAATGTTGACAACCAACTCGGGCCGGGTTGTCCAAATTATGTACTGCCATGCCCGAGAAAACAAGAGGAGTTTTACGGTGCACCATACTAGTAATATTCCTTTTGTTTCAAAATATATGCAGTTTTTGACTTTTAGATTTCGTGTTTGACCGTTCGTCTTATTCAAAATTTTTTGTGAAAATATAAAACAAATAAGTCATGCTTAAAGTATATCTAATGATAAAACAAATCATAACAAAATAAATAATATTTTTTTATAATTTTTTGAATAAGACATGTGGTCAAACGCGATATCTGAAAGTCAACAACTGCTTATATTTTGAAACGGGGGGAGTATATACTAGTTTAGCTCAAAAAATATAGTAATATATACTAGTGATATTTAACATCTGATGGTTCAGATTGGTTCATTTTAGGAAAGAAACTAGATGGCAAATTTGTAGTATTTGTAATTATAATATTTGTTATTTATTTCTAAATGTTTTACTATTAGTATTGCATCGAATCGACCACTCTCGAATCATTATCAGATCCTGTTAGGGTTCATATGCTAATGCACTTCCTAAGAGGTGGCGGCGGCGGCAGATCCATCCCCATTATATGCGGCTTCAGATCTTCGAGGGGTGGTGTCAGACATTTCCCTCCGGTTGCGCGTTGCCATCCCGGGGACAGCTAGCGGCAGATCGCACCTATTCTTTCTAATTTGCCGCACTAATCAGTAATCAACGGTTTGTTGTTTGGATTTGATGAACTAATTAAGCCAAGAGTAGAAACCAAACAAGCTTTTCTCTTTTTTTTTTTGAAAATGAGAAACCAAACAAGCTTTAGCGTCAGACAACGGAGGAACATCATGTGCCTCGGTGCGTCGAATCCTGCGGTCGATCTCCTTGAGATTATATAAATTAATATAACAAAAATGTAAATTACATATTTACCTTTTGAAATACCACTAGTATTATACTAGTTGTATAAGGCACTGTAAAACTCCTCGAAAACAAAGCCTAGCACTCTAGTGCAAGTGGTCTGCTAATTTCTCAGTTGCTGTTGGATTCTTATTGTACAAATACAAAAAATAAAGTTACTGAGACTTGCACAAAAATGTCAATCTTTTTTAAGGAAAACATAACCTCTCTTTTCTCATTCGTAGTCTATTGCATAGTTGGAAGAACAAAAATAGAAAAAAAAGTTGAGTCTTGAATTTCCATTTTATGTGCATCAGAAAATAGTTGTGATTTCTTCTTATTCTTATAGAATGTGTAGTAACAAGAATATGAAATCGTAAGTAGCAAAAATTCTTGTATCTACGGAAATACAAAAAAAAAAATCTGCTTATACAATAATTTCTTCCACATCTTTAGTGTTAAGCCTCTGCTCGTAGATTGGTTATGTAATATAGCTTAAAGTTTCTTTCAGTAGGATCTTTGCTACTTACGATCGTCCCGAGGCCTCGTACCTTGTACATATCCTTTTGTTAAAAATAATAGGGAAAAAAAAGGTAGGGGGCTCCCCTGCCGTTTGCCTCAAAAAAAATTCTATCAGGTAAAATAATGTTCATCACGTATGTCTCCATCCCTCTATCTGGTGCTCTGTTCCTATTATCTCACCATTGAACTGGTTTCTGCAGTCGCCGCTCGGCTTCGAAGGCCGCTGCCTTTCATCCCATGGCCACAATCCCCATCCACTTCCATGCTCACTGTCTCAGAGCAGGTTTTATGGTTTAGCCCGCAAGCGGGCGACGTGAGACCGAGCTGCAGATCTTTGGTGGCAGGCCTCATAGTTGATTAATGTCTTATGCAAGATGTGGAGGATCGAATCTGAAAGGAGGAACGCAGTGCCAGCTACCAGAAAAAATGATTTCGCCCGTTCCTGACCGGCGACTCGTGAAACGTTCACAACCCCCCCTCTCTCTCTCTCTCTCTCATGTTTTCTCTCTCCTCCTCATTGAGTTTTGCCTGCTCAAAGATGCTTATAATACTTGCTCTCACACGTGAGATTGATCCGCGGAATCCGCTTCACACATGCCAAGAACAGGCCAGTTTCTCCATCCACTTGTTGTTTCATTATTTTTATGTTTATGTGTTTATAGTATTGGTGGCATGCACATCATGAGCAATTGTTTGCGTTCGGCGTTCCCTATAAGTACCTCACCACATCCAATGCAGAAGAGCATCATCGCAGCAAGAGCAGAGCGAAAGCTCATTGCATTAGCTACCTTGCCTTCCTACGATGGGTGTAGCCAAGGTTCCAACAATGCTTTGGTTACTGTTAGGTGTGACGTTAACCTTTGGTGTTGCAGTTAGCCCAGCCCAGGCATCCGGGGCCGCTAAGCACTACGATTTCTATGTAAGTCAGTCAATCTACGTACTATTTATATACTATGTCCTTGAGAGCTGCATGCATCTATCACAGTATCAAAAAACAATGCCAATTGAATTGCTAAGCAGCGCATGCTTACTGGCATTATTAATCTTTCAGAAAAAGAGCAGTACGTAGATATGCATTTGCAGTATATATGCAACAGGCAAAGAAGCTGACCTTTGAGAGGAAATAGCTGGGTTAATAAAATTTTCAAATATTGTGGCCAATGTAATTGCATTTGCATATATATATATTGCCAGGTATCTAATATAGAAACGTAAGATAACCGTCTTCCGATCGAGTATTACACCATTATATTTTGAACTTGGCGGTTGTCATCAGTCCAGGAAAGTGCGTTACGGGCTAAAAGTCAACATGGACGGAGAAAATAGTAGTAGTAATAGTTGATTAATTTATTCTCAATCTCCTGCTGCTCCCATTGACAGCTACGCAATGACGATCAAATTAAGACATGCAGCTAACGACTCATATCGCTTGTGATCTTAATTTTGCAGGTAAAAAAGACTACCGTCACCAGGCTCTGCCAGCAGAAGACGGTCCTGACGGTGAACGACCAGTTCCCCGGCCCGACCATCTACGCGACAAAGGGCGACGTCATCTACGTCACCGTCCACAACCAGGGCGACAAGAACATCACCATCCACTGGTACGTACTGTCTGATGTTGATCTGAGCGAGGTTCATTCATGCAGCCAGTCATGTGGCTTAATTCTGGGATGAATTAATTAAATGCAGGCATGGCGTGGACCAGCCGCGGAACCCGTGGTTCGATGGGCCGGAGTACATCACGCAGTGTCCCATCCGGCCCGGCGCCAGCTTTACCTACGAGATCATCTTGTCGGTGGAGGAGGGCACGGTGTGGTGGCACGCGCACAGCGACTTCGACCGCTACGGCATGCACGGCGCCATCGTGGTCAGCCCTAAGCACGGCACCCACTACCCGCACGAGCAGCCGCACAAGGAGATACCCGTCATCCTCGGTGAGTGGTGGAAGGAAGACTTGAACCACCTTCTGGAGGAGGCCATTCGCAACGGCACCGAGCTGGAGCCATCGAAAGCCAACACCATCAACGGCCAGCCCGGCGACCGGTTCCCATGCTCCCGGAGAGACACCTTCAAGGTGGGCGTGGAGCACGGCAAGACGTACCTGCTCCGGATCATCAACGCCGGGCTCACCAACGACATGTTCTTCGGCATCGCCGAGCACCGGCTCACGGTGGTCGGCACCGACGGCCATTACCTCAAGCCGTTCACCGTCGAGAGCATCATGATCGCGCCCGGCCAGACCATCAACGCGCTCCTCGTGGCCAACCGCCCGACGAGGAACAGCCGCTACTACATGGCCGCGCGGGCGTTCGTGAGCAACACGGACGACACCTTCAAGTTCAACAACAGCACAGCCACGGCCATCCTCGAGTACGCCGGCGGGGCCGCGGGGCCGGCGCCAGTGTTCCCAACGAACCTCCCGGTCTTCCACGACATCGACACCGCGACGGCGTTCACCAAGCAGCTCCGGTCCCTGAACACGGCGGAGCACCCGGAGCAGGTGCCGGCGCGCGTCGACGAGCGCATGATCGTGACGGTCTCCGTCAACGTGGTCCCGTGCAACAACTGCAAGGGGATCGGGGAGAACCGGAGCCTCGCGGCGAGCCTCAACAACGTCAGCTTCGCCGACCCGAGAATCGACATCCTCGACGCCTACTACCGCTCCATCCCCGGCGTGTTCCAGACCGACTTCCCCAGCAAGCCGCCGCTCGTGTTCAACTACACCGACCCGGACGTGCCGGAGCCGCTCTGGTTCACCAAGAAGGGCACCAAGGTGAAGGTGCTCGAGTACGGCGCTGTCGTGGAGGTGGTGTTCCAGGGCACAGCCATCCTCGGCGCCGAGAGCCACCCCATGCACCTGCACGGCTACACCTTCCACGTCGTGGGCCGAGGCTTCGGAATCTTCGACGAGAACAAGGACCCGGCCTCCTACAACCTGGTCGACCCGCCGCTCCAGAACACCGTCTCCGTGCCAAGGGCCGGATGGGCCGCAATCCGCTTCCGGGCCACAAATCCTGGTCAGTAGTGATTAATTCATTAATAATAATTATATTGGATTCCCCTAAAAAAACCTACTCTATATTATATTGGACGTTAATTAACCTTCTTCATTAATTTCTTCATTCAGGTGTGTGGTTTATGCACTGCCACTTTGATCGCCACACGGTGTGGGGAATGAACACCGTCTTCATTGTCAAGGATGGCAAGGCCCCCGACGCTAAAATGAAGCCGCGTCCTCGCACCATGCCCAAGTGCTAATTATTCAAGGAAACGGGCCAAGCAGCAGGAATAAAATGTTTTTTACTTTGGTTGTTGATTCACTCAGTTAATTACTTTCATATTATTTCCATCGATTCGCATGGATTAATGTTGTTTCGTACTCCCTCTTGTAGCATCCCAATTTTTGGAACTGCTGTTGTTAAGCATGATCTAGCATCATGTGCATCCTTAAAGCATGATTCATTTTCGAATTCAGATTCCAAATTTAACTTCAATTCATGCTTGGTGAAATAACTTAAAAATTTTGTATACGACGTGGTGCCAAACTAAATTTCTGTAACAACTAGGTGGGGTAACACGAATTTAAATCGATGCCCTAAAATTCAAACAAGATTTGAAAACTGACAGCTTTGAGGAATTTTATTTCAATTTCTACAAAGCCTTTTCGAGTTCATGTTGTTCCAATGGGTTCTCCCATGTATGGACTTCCATCAGAAAAAAAAGGGCATTAAATTGGGAAACGTTTAAGAGCAATTCCAATATACCTCTCCCAACTCTATATAAGAATCAAATTTTTGCACACACATACATATAAATTTCTATTGCAATTAAAATGAATTATCATAAAAAATATTTATATAGAATTGTCACCTTAAAAGTACATATGCATTTGTATGAACCCATCTGATCGTTGCGGTTTTTTTTTTCCCCTCTTTTCACTGTCCGAAGGATACTTTCTGCACAACGACGACATGATCTTCCTGAAAATTTCAGCAAAACAAATGGATCAAACCAATTAAGTGACAGCATTTTATTAGGAACTTAGGCATATCAATTAGCATCAATTGACACACGTCGATGTAAATACGTACCTTCAATAGTCCAACGGCGCAGTAAGGCGAAGCGAAGAAAGGCCTGCAGGCAGCACGGCCAAGATCACGCCCTGGGTGATTGTTCGGCGTCGGTCGCGCGCGGCGTGTGTCGGTGTGCGGCGCGAACAATTGCGATGCGATGCCAGGCGCCTGCCTCTTCGACTGCTATTGCCGTATTGGCCAGAAGGCATACAGCCATGGACAGGCCTGGCCGTTGATGCGTGATGGTGATTCCCGAGCCCATTCGGCTGAAGAGTTTTGCAATTTTGGGAATAAAGGCCAGGGGCAGATCGGATATGTATACGTATACATACCCTGGGGTGTTCCTAAAAAAAAAACATACCCTTGGGTGGGGCCCCTCAGATTTGAGGGCCCAGGTGGCCCCTCCCCAGGGCCGGCCCTGACCGTGAGGTAGCCGTAGTCGCTGAAGTAGAAGCTGCGGATGGCCTCGTAGCGGTCGTCATTGCGCTCGGGCACGTGCTGGATCAGCAGGCAGATCCCGGCCGTGATTCCCAGCCGCTTGTCCAGGCTGCTGTTGTAGACAGCGCTGGAGCACTGAGCAGAGGCCAAGAAACAGAGCACTACTATTTCAGAGGAACAAAGAAAGAAGCCGACGAACCTTGTTGGTGAAGCGGACGAGGTCATCGAGCGCGTTCTCCGTCTGCTTGGCGCGGAGGCGGAGGTAGGCGGTGCTCTCGCGGTCGCACTCGTTGATCTTGTACACGTACAGTCCTGCACCTTGCTCGGCCGCGCCTCTTTGCCCGCCGCCGGCTTCGGTGAGAACAGCGACGCCCGCACCGCAGCTCCCCGAGGAGGAGCGAGGCGGAGCGCGACAAAGGCGTGGTGGCGCGGGCGTCGTAGCGAGGGCCCGGCGGAGCGTGGGCGCAGCGACATGGGCGGCGAGGCGAGGCTGTTGGGTTTGAATATACAATTTGACTAGTTCAGGGAAATTTAGAGAAGCTATTGAGTTTGATCATTTTTTTGCTAGCCATTTCGTTTTACATAATAGCTAAATTAGGATTTTAGCTGTCTATTTTTAGCTAGTCTTTTAGAGATGCTCTAAGGTTGGTTAATCGAGCGTCAAAGTGGTAAGAATTTTGAGCGATGGAAATTCCGGGAAAAAGAAAAAGACCACGACCCCACCTGTCATCCTCTCTCCTCTCTCTCTCCTTCAACCTCCGGGCAGCTCGCAGAGAATGGCTGCCGCGTGGCCATGGAACTGTGTTCAGTCGTTTTTTCTTTCACCGGCTGAATCAAAGGGATAACTGGTCCTTGTTATCCAATCTCCATTCTGCTCAGTGGTCACCCTGCTTGCTTCGCTACACTATAGCTTCAAAAACAATAAAATAAGTGGAACAAAAACAAATTATAAAACTGTGGCGAAATGGAAATGTATGCAACAGTATGCTGTAGTCCGTAAGCCCAACCCGAGAGAGACAGAGAGAGAGAGAGAGAGTTCACGGTCGCCGGAGCCAGGGAAGAGGCAGTGCAGGGGAGGGAGCAACAACACCAGGTATCTTGTGCCCACCCAAATCTCACAGCTCGCTTTTGCAAGTAAACAGAAGGAAATTGTTGATGGCCCCATCCCATGCTCTGCCTCATCCCTGTCTCCAATCACCTTCCTTCCCTCTCTAACCTTCTCTTTTTATTTATTATCTGTGTTTATTTACCCATCACAAACCTGCTACCATTGCCGATGCTAATGCCCATCATCACCAAAGTTAGAGATCTATATATACACGCAAGATCCAAAGAGACTCTGCTCCTTGACTTGGCTGCGCAGAATTGCAGTACAGAACAGTACTACCCGTCTACCCCTCTCTTTATTAGGAATGATTAGGAAGCGTCCATCAGTACAAAACGAGTGGAGTGGAGTACACGACTGCTGACCTGTTTCGTTAGTACAAACGCCTCGAACACGTACTGCACAGACCATGCAGCTCTGAGTACGTAGTACCGCAGAAGCAGTCGGTGTAGTACATCTTACCTTTGAAAACAGCCAAAAGAATTTTTTGGAAGCGCCGTCAAGCTTGCTGACTTTGACAACGTGATCAATACAAATAACAGAGCTCGATTTGTTTCACTTCAACAAGTTGCTTTCTGGCAGGATCACGTCATAGTAAAAAAACTAGTGTGGCCCGCGCATTTGCGCGGCTAGTATGTTGTTATATTGAATATATTTTATAAACTTATATATGGGTGCATAGTTTAGTGTATGATTTTTTAATGGTAACAGTAGGTAATTCTTAAAACATTATTCGATCAACCTGTTCGTTTGCACAGACCCAATAATCGTGCAACATGTAGGATGCAATTTGAAAAGGAAAGATGCAACATTTAAGAAGAAAAACGTATCTTGTAAGCAGCAGCTAAAATTCTATTTTTTTTATAAATGATGTTTGGTTGTACTAAGCTCCCAGTGCAACCTTTGTGTTTGAACTATTTCATGTTTCTTGACTTTACAGTGACTACATGAACATCAAGAAAACGAAGTCGTTTATAGAATATAAAGAGTGCACCTAGAAAGTTCGTCCATGCAAATCTTGTCATCTTCCTCACATTGCCATCTCGATTTCTACTGGATGAAACTGAAAATTGTAAACCAAATTAGGATTTTTTTTTTCTTCTTCTTAATTTTTACCAATCTATTATGTATGCATGTCCCACCCAAAATTTGCAAATCTCAATGGAATCTACTTTGCACATGATCTTAATTATTTCTGACCCAGTTCATTCATATATAGACTTGTGCACACCCGTTGCGAGTTTTCTAGCTACGCCATGTCCCATTACGTTTTCAGTTTATTATATTGATGTGGCAGTTCTTTGTCAGAATTCCATATGCTCTTGTTTTTTCTTCTGAAGCTGCAATGTTGCACGCAATGTAATTTTCTATTCTTATTTTCTTCGATTGACGTGGTAATTTTTAGGCTTTGAGAGCGAACATGGAGGCTTCTTTTCTTGGTCAATTATATATATAATAGATGTCACCATCTTACCATTGAAATTCTTACACGGCAGATTGTGGTTGGCACAGCAACCAACCAATTGGTTGGCTACCTCCATTTCCAACAAAATGTACCAAGGAATTGGAAATAGCAGATTAGATAGAGCGTACTCCAGATGCAAATAATTGGTACAACGATTTCTAAATTAGTGCTACTGTCTTGGACTCGTGGTTAATTACTGAATCACATGCCACCAAAACCTTCGACAATACACGATACAATTTTTTGACAATGTAGAGACAGAAAGAACTGCCATTTTGCCTCTCATCAAGCAAACCTCAAAGCTCTTTCAACACTCTTGCTCCTGCCGGAATCCGTAAATGACTTGTCAAATCTTCATCTTCACCGCTGTCGTCATCACTGGCGAAGCTACGTGAGGCTTCCTGGTGCACGGGCACCAGGGAGCCGCTCACAATTCAGTTGCTAGCATCAATTTTTTACTCAGGTGCAACACCATGGGTCGACATCGTGCACCAGTGCACCCCTGCGGTGGCCTGACAAACAAACTGATGATTAGCCCAGTTTTCTCCTCTCTCCGTTGGCTGCAAGTCTACAACTACAAGTCCGATCAGTCCTTATGCATCTAATTTCTTTCTCAATTTTGCTCTTAATCCAATATATTTGGAGCAAAATGATTTTGATTCCAAAAATTTATGGGATTTTACCATATTCTTTCCCTTTGCATTGATAATGTGCGAGGAGATTATAGATTCTTGAACTTGTAAATTGTTGCTGAGCTTTCCCAAAAATTGGTAGACAAGGAACACAAGTGTTATCCTTTGGTATATCAGCTTCTGAAGCTATTACTTGTATTGCCTTGCCACTGCCACGCTGTGGTTCATCGCTTCAAGCCATGGCGATATGAAAATATTGGAAGAGAATTCATCTATTTTATTGGTTTTTCTATTCAATTTTAAGTTTAAAAAACGTGAAGTCATTTTGTTAACTTATTTTTTTAGATTATCAAAGGAGGATGGTGCATTTTGCTATTTGAACTAGATTTATGGCATTCTGTATTTTTGTAAGCATAAATATTTGATCGTACAATATTGAAAATTATTGTCATATGTATGTTGAAGTGTGCACTCGGGTGCTCGAACCTCTAGCTTCGCCACTGGTCGTCATCGTCATATGCCACCAGGGAGTCCAGTGTGGTCTTGGTCTGATCTGGTGGCTTAGATCGGCATCATGCCCATTGGAAGATGGCGGCTCCTTGGGACCAGGTTTAGCTTCCGCATCAACCTTTGGTTTCTTGGCTTGCGGCTTCACAATTACTATAATTTTTAGGAGCGCAGGCTGGGTCCTCTTCGTAGGTGGCTTAGGTCTGCCATCCTGAAGCTGGGTTTAGTTGAAGGTACATAATTCTGACTAGCATCATGATGAGCAAGTAATTCTGACTAGCAGGAAATGGCACTTAAGTGTATGTGTGCTTGTTGTTAATACTGTCTTACAACTATGACAAGAAACATGAATCTTTCTTTTTGCATTTTTTTTCAAATAAAATACCTCCGGTCCGGAAACTGTGGGAACCTCAGGTTCAAGAGCAATATTGGACCGGGAAGCTACAGCCTCCTGAAAGCAAAAACAATTCATTTGGACAGTCTGTATGTGGCCTATATTTGCTAGACAATAACAGATAGTCAATATCTACGTAAGACGCTGTTTCTAGTAAAATTAATGCTGAAATTTACTTAAATTAGGAAGATCGAGAACAAAAGCTCTACAATTGTTGTTCTCTGCCATTACATTTAGATGATACATACCACACAACAAAAGTTTTCTATGTTGCAATCATGTCCTTTCCAATTAGTTAATCTGATAGAAATGATGCAGGCATGCACACCTCATGTAACACCCCGATGACATGATTCTGGAGAGTTACCACACTACACTGCAACATTTTACAAACAATACATGAAAACAAAACATGTACAACTACTTAACAAAGGCGGAAGCATCATATGAAAACAATTATGTTTGTCATCTACAACAGGAAAGAATTAAACTTGGATCAAGGCATAGAACCTCCGAAATTAAGGTAAGTAATCTAAAGTTCTACAGTCGATATACACATTACTACTAGAATACGTGCTTTTGATGATCCAATTTTTCATGACGCGTGCATCATGCTACTACTCCCATCCCAAGTCCACATCATCCAAGCTCAAGCACCTGTGTTGGGAGAAAACGTATGAGGTTCATGGAAAACCTCAGCAAGTAAATTACTTTAACGAGCTATTAAAATTGCAGCTTAATTAATCAAATATTTAAATAAGAAATACTTCCATAAGCTTCACAAGATATATATATCCTCCAAGTATAACAATTAATCTGCAGTTGTATCATAAACCAATCTTCAATAATCCATATGCAAATGATGCAATGAAATGTAATGCAATGCACTGCATGTCTTCACTTCTACCCTCACATTCCCAACGAAGGAAGTGAGGGCTGCAACCACATTGCTAAATTCAACGCGCGTTGTTGTACCGGTACTTACCGTTGTACCGGTGCTTACCGCACCAACATCAGGCTATGGTGTCTTCATATGCATACCAATGGAAAGAGTGCAATGCATGATTGCAATGTATGAACTTCATGGCTTCAGATTTCAAATGTAAAAGAAAAGCCACAATATAGGATAAAGCGTCCTTCAAGTCAATGCAATAAAGCATACTTCAAGTGAGAGCGACCAATTTCAATTATCATTTTATCTGCTTGTGTTAAATACAAAAAAATCAGTGGAAGCAACTCAAATAACAAGTCAAAGCACGTAGACCACGTTGCTACATTTACTTGCCTTCACCGACGATCAAGCGAAAGAGCTAAGCATGCTCTGAAGATATACCACCTGAACATAAGAATTCTCAGCAACAAAACAATCATATAGATAAAACAACAACGAGTAAAGAGATCTCATGTCCGAACCCGTCGTTTAACAAACTATGCACACTTCAAAGACAAACAACAGTATCATTGCTAGTTTTCATGTATCCATAAATACAAGAAATTAACATTGCTACAAAAATATACTTTCATGGAACTACAGGAAAACATGCACTAAAGTTGGAAAACACCCAATTTGGTCAGGTCATAAAGGTGTTCTGAACTGCAATTCAAGACTGAATGTTCAGAACTGACACCGAGGCACAAAAAAAAAATTTATACTGTTTAATTCATCTAAAAATTCTAAATCTTTTCCATATGATAGGAAACTTCATTATGTACGACACTGATATGATCGCATACGAGGTCCTCGGGATGGCCTAAATAACCTCTGAACTTTACTCAACATTCTGACAACACAAACAGGACACTGATATGATAAAGTTTCGCATACGAGGTCCTCGGGATGGCCTAAATAACCTCTGAACTTTACTCAACATTCTGACAACACAAACAGGACTGTAGACTTTAGAAACTTATAACTGCATCTAAACTGATCCAATAGCCACATACTATATCAATCTGGAAAGATTATGAAAATGTCTACAACCTTTCTTCAGTTCAAAAACTAAAATTATTCCATTAAGATTGCCAAAAACTGGTTCGATCTGAAACTGTCCAGATGCTCATTACAGAAAGTCAGTCGTATTGAAACTATCATATCTCCCAAAATACAGGGGCTATCAGAGCGATCTTGGTGCCAAAAGAAATATATTGATTCTCTCTACAAATTTTCCAGTACCGGTAAATTTTTTAACGACACTAAGATGCAATAAAACGACGATGAACAGAGACTGCACGATCTGGCAGATTTTCAGAAAGAGGACGAGATTAAATTCGAGAATTTCCTAATGAAACCCATTCCAATCACGAGATCTGCTGCTCTAATGTTCAACGGACGGAGGGGAATAGGGTTTGGAACCTCACCTAGGTGAACTAGCATCAGCACGGCGGTGATCTTCGGACGATTCCCTCCTTTCTTCCCTCCTCTTCCCCACTTCTCCCTTCTCTGCCCCTCCTTTTCCTCCCCTTCTCCCTTATTTCTTCACGTAGCAGCAGGGGAGGAGGAGGCAGCCTAGAGGCCAGGCTCTCTCACGTTGGAGGAAGGAAAAATAGAGGGTGGGCAACTCTTGGTTTCTTTCTCCCATAAATAAAAACATAAATTCTGAATTTATCGTGTTTTGTATTTTTCACTCTAGACCCCTCAAAGGTAAAGGTTAAATGAAAAAAACACATTTCGAATTCAAGGGTATTACACCTCACAACATGTATGGCTTGGTAAGTGTTACGGATCAGATTGTTCTGATCATGCAAGGGGAAAAGAAAAGCTTCATGTTTGAGCAACTTAACTTGGAATATACACAGGCAGGCAGTAGTGAAAACAAAGGTTCACTGAAACACTTAATAAGACATAAAGATTGCAGATAAATACTCACATGGAAACTGCGGAGCTGATCCGCCTCTTCACTGGCCACCTGGTACTCATATTCCCTCCTTCTGTGCCACAATAGAAGGAACTCAGATGTAGCAAAAAGGTTGTGGACTAGGAGTAAAAGATACAGCTAACACACTTAAAAGGCCATGGCGCGGCCAGCGCGACCGACGGCCACCTCACGCTGTGAACTCCTCAAAATGGCCCTTTGCCTCTGCTCATGAACCCAGCCGCCGTTCCCGTCCATTTTTCCGTCCATACCAATCCCAAAACCGGCCGGATGGTCTCATTTTCTCTCTCCCCCTCATTTGCAACTTTCCCCATCGAGCTAGCACGTCCTAAGGCGATTCTCGTCGCCTCCGCTGGAATCGAAGGAGAAGGCCGTCCCAAGCTCACCCACGCCGTCCCCAAGCTCCCACGATGGCCGGAGGGTGAGGTATTCCGTTCATCTTCCTCGTCGCCGGCAAGCTCCAACATCAACAACCTCGACGTCAACGAAGCCGAGTCAAGCCTTTCCCTCCCTGGACGACCTCACCCCGAGCTCTAGCACGACGAGGTGAACCTTCCGGCCTTTCCCCCTCACTCCCTCTTGCTCAATTTAGCCGCATTAGGAGAGCTCCAAGCTCATCCATAGCCGCCGGCTACCATTGCCGGCGGTGAGCTCGATTTATGGCACCATTCCTTGTGCATGTCATTTTGACGGATCACCTGATTGTGGTAAAGCTTTTAGAACCCACCATAGTGCCCCTAAAGCCTTGGTCACCGCCAACGATCTCGTTCTCCGGCCGGTGTGCGCAGTGGTACAACCTCCATGTCGGACGGTACTACCGCCAAGCCGGTGCTCTCTGTATGCACAGTGGTACAACCGCGAGACATACCGGTCGTACCGTGCGACACATACAGAACCCCAACCCTGTACACGGCTATTTGTTCCTACTCTACACCATTTGCCAACTTCCAAAAATGAAAGTAATTCATCCTGGCTCCAAAAACAATGAGACTTGTTGCGTTGGATTCATGATTCAAAATAACATGAGATAAAAATTACTTCAGTCATGAAATACTTTATATAATTTAATTAATTAATTAAAGGTTAACAATGGTCATAATTGGGCAGGGATAACTTAAATCTTTATAACTCGAGCAAATCAAATCCAATAGTTGTGATTCTTTTTGCATTGCACTCAAAACTTAATGCTCTACCAATCCACCAATTTTCATGACATTTTCACATCATTTAATTATCATTTCATGTCATTACATGTCATTCATTCAATGCATCATTCTTGTTTAGAGAACGAGCAACCGGAGGGTGACGTGGGTGGTGCTGACGGTGGAGCTGAACCGGAGACCGTGAGTGGTGACCCTGAGACTCAAGGCAAGCATCTATGCATACCTCAAACTATTTTGGATCGTATGAATGTGCTTGGTCAATCTGGTATATTTGCATTAGTTCGGCACTAGACTTTGTGTTATATCCTACTTGTTGCATTTACCTTCATGTTGTACTGTTTTTCCTTGATGATGAGTTGGGGTAAGTCAAGTCGTGGGGATATACGGTACATGCTTAGCTATGCTTAAACATGTCTCGGTAGAAGTCGAACGGTGGAAGGTCACCAAGGTTCGCGCGATATAGATTGTTATTTGGGAGAATTGACCATGCTTGTTGAAAAGATAAATGATGGAATTGGATTAGGGGGAAATGTCTGATAGTTTGTTCCTTGTTCTTGGCACATGCCGTACTTCCGAATACCCGATCTAATGGTACGGTAAGCCTTCCTCCTTATCTAGCTACGACCATTTGTCCCTCAAGTTCGGGGGCATAGAAGGTGCTAGGGATGACCCCTTGTGAGGTCCTAGTGCGACCAACTTGCCTGGACCGAACGACGGTTAAATGGTCGGGGCTTATTTGGAGTTGGTTATCACATTGGATCATCACTTGCTTCCGACGAGTTGTATGGTCGGTGGTCGTGTTGCGTGTGGGTAAAGATGCACTCCCCTGCAGTGTGTAAAACAATTTGAATCGCCGCGTTCTCGGTTATGAACATGCCTTGTTACAGCGACATTCATCATGAATATTTTCCTAGCTGTGGATTGGGTTTGATGTTGAGGTATATGAGCTACTTTGTTAGTACTTGTTCTATGGTTATGGTAGGTATGTGTTGCCCGTGCTTCACATAAGTTAAATAGGTTTGCAAGCTAATCACTTTGAAAGTATTAAGAGCTTTGTGCAATTTGTCAACCCTTTGCCTATCTTGGTCCAATGCCAAATTCATTTTCCATTTGTACAGGAGCTATATGACTCATGTGTAAGTCTTGCTTAGTACATTCGTACTCCCGATGCTATTGTTGAGTTTTGCAGATGAGGATCAGTACGTGTTTGGCTACTTCTATCCCGCCGAGGGCGGCGACGGGCAGGAGTAGTCTTTTGTGGCTTGTTTCTTCTCAATGGTGCTTGTGGGCTGAGCGCCGTTGGCTTTTGGTTTATAATCTCCGCTGCGTATAACTCTTGAGCAAGGGCTAAACTCATACTCGTGACCTTGTTCATGTTGATGGTTTAAGAGAGCCAACTTGAGCTCTAAACTTCCTTTTGTGTAAATATGATGATGACCAAGACTTGTAATGTAATGTAATATTTGCTCTCTATGATGTGCTGTGATGATGATGGTTACAAAATGTGGCTAGGCGATATGCACGTCAATCTTGGGCGTTGCTAGTGCATATCAGGGAATACCAAAATTATACATTTGCTGATCGAATAATGTTTTGTTGGCTGCTTGGAATGAGTTTCTACACGTGGAGTGTCGAGTGGTAGACGCGTGTCGGTGCTCATCCTATGGTTAGTCGACTTATTCGGTCATTATGTGTATAATTTGAGAGGCTCCTCCACACCTCTGTTTCAAAATAAGTGTCAGCCTCAGACACATTTAAATAATAAACTTCTGTATGTATGCTCGATTTGGTTGGAAGACGAGTCTATTTTCATGTTGTGGTGTTTCCTTCAAAACAAGCAAGTTCCATAGAGCTTATAACATGGCTTTACAAATAACTAACAACTAGCCAAAACCCCGCGCGTTGCCGCGGGTGTCATCAGAATAATCTAAAAAAATTACACTGTATGAACAATGACGTTATGACACTTCTGTTGGCCTAGAAGCATGCTGCATTATAGCTAACAATACACAGATTCATTATAGATACATTTATTAAATTGTGAACAACTGAAAAGCATCTACAATGATATAATGCCCCCGTTCACTTAAAATATATCTTAAGGCTCCCATTCGCTTAAAACATCATCTTAAGGCTGTTTGAATAAGATAGCATTGCACATGAATAGGATTTAGGAATGGATGTACCTAATTTAGACATAACAAGAAATATTACTTGAATACTTGTTGCCAAATAAACAATTTAAGGTGCTACCTTGTACATGTAACAAAAGCCAAATACATGGTAAGACTTTCATTCCGGCAAATTTTTTTAGTGTTACTAATTCCCAAACAAATATTCATCCCATCAGCTATACTTTTGAAAATGGAATACAATGTACAAACTCCATGCTCTATTATTCTCCTACAACATAGCTCATCTATCATCATATATATCATATATTCATATGCACACCTGTAGGCTAAATGGCAGCTGGAAATGGTAAACTGTAATCAGATAAAAACTTCTTATTTACTTAGAGATTAGGACTATCTTTCAACCACATTTGCACAAAGGTAGAAAGTTTCTGAAAGGACATGCCTCTAAAACACCGGGACGAGACATGCAGCAATCCAATGGGTGATAATGGAAGGTGACCAGAACAGGGCAATGACTGAATTGAACCTGTCAGTGAAAGAGTAGATTAAGCTTGCTTCAGAGAAAGTTTCCTTGGACGTGCCTGTGCTGTCAGCCTGAACATTGTACTTAGTTATCATTTCTGATTTGCAAAAGACACATAACAGGATTCTTTTAGCAACATCTCAGCTATCATTTCTGCCCGGCAGACCACACATGATTTGACATGGCAAGGAGCTAAATCACCCCTACATCCTGTACTACCCCATAAAGCTTCCATCTATCCCAAACTTATCAGGTTTTCCTACTTATGTCTTCCACTAATAAAGAATCCATGCATATATGCTTTTTAGACTCCAAGGCTTGCGATTTGCCAACTGCCATGTAGCAAATTATAATTTAAAACGAAATTATAAAATGTACAAAACGGTGAATAATGACTAAGATCAGCCTATGAAAGGCTGAGTAGCTTTATAATGAATAAGTGAGTATTCATTTGTAATTTGATTTGAAAATAGAATGATCATAAAAAGATCTGGATGCATAGGAAATATTCAAGCAAAACCCAAGTTATGTGTATACATTATCTATCCAGTACAGTGAATTGTTGAAAAGTACTCTATTTGCTAGACTCGATCTGACATTTGTAATATAGTTGCCCACATATTGTTTCCGTGTTACATTGCTACACGAGCATTATTGATTGAAAACACAATCGCACAGCCGACTAATTTATCTCTCTCATTGACGCTGTGCAGAGAAGGCTAAATCCTCACCAAATTGAAATTCAACTGAGATGCAGTGCCGTGGTTGCAACACCATCCCAATTGCACAGCATCATATTTTGACCAGCCACGCAAAAATCAAACTATTCCTTTGAATTTAGTACAAACAGTAAAGAAAGGAACATACCTGGATGTTCACAGTCCGTTTGCTGGCTTCATGCTGGCTTCCTGCTTCGTCGTCCTACTTGCCGTAGGCCTGCATGCGGGAGCTCCCTAAGACCTCGTTCGGCTGTTGGGGAAGCAATTCCCAAGGCAAACTGTACCCGGCAGGGATCAAGTGGATCCCCTCCTATCACTTGATCCCTGATGATTTCATTCCCCCGATTACCTTAATCCCTGACACCTCTATGAGTCGTTCGGTTGGGCAGGGTTTCACTTGTGCATATATTATTAGTTCAAACCGATTCAACAGCACAAGACTACTCTGCTATCGAATGTTGTAGCAATGCACAGATTGCAGCTACATTTCAGGTTTGAAATTGTCCACGGCAAATACAAGTTTCAAATTCAAACATCAACTAAATAGACAGGTACAGGAAAAATAAATAGTAGATTATAAAAATAAAGTAACCCAAAACTATATCTTACTGAAACACAAACTTGAATAAAAAGTTACAGGACCTCCAAAGCAACCTACACAACTATCTGAATACATAAACTTTGGCAGCTCAAATTTCTTGCCTGCACAGCTTTAACAACACCATTTTTAGAATGGAAATTGAAACTGCAGCATGCTCAAGACTTCATACACTTGCTTCTGCAAACAACAGGCAATCTGTCCAAGCTTTCTTGACTTCAGACCTTTCTTGACCATCTGCAATGTGTTGCTTGCCCGATCATCGAAACATCACTACCAGCAGTGCGGTTCCATGTTATTGACATGGAACCATCAGTTTGAGAAAACCAGAATGATCAATGCATTTGACCAGGAGGGCAGTGACAATGGTAGATACGTGTATGTTTTAATACAGCCAGACAAAAGAACAAACTTGTCTCAAATTTGCACATGTACTTATGATCATGACGCAGGATAAAACAGGATACTCTATTTTGGTGTTGTCGCAGTCTGAGATCATGGCGCTTGTACCATGCCTTTCCAACAGCCTTGACCTTAAAAGCTTCCTCCTGCATCGATAAATCAAGAACAAATCATTACTCAAAAAGCTTTCAAAAGAATAGAAATTCAGGACAAGTAATCATCATATGATATGTAAGCATCATCAGTTGATGGATATCATGCAGTTGCATACTGCCCGAAAAAAAAATGCAGTTGCATACTATCAATGTGGAAATAACAAAAAAAAACTGAAAAAGAATGTGCCAAATGATGTCACCAGCTATACAAGCTTACAAGCAGATATCATTATACTACGTGAAAGATAAAAGAAAAAGAGCTCCCATAATGTTCAGACTGGCATATTATCTGAAAAACAAAAAAGAAATAATGAATTATGTACTTATGCATTAGCCACATCATGAAAATGTGGCTAAATCAACATTGTGCATCAACATGTAATGATGCTACTGAAACTTAAATCCGATTACAGTCATGCTAGGCTTCGGTCCTTTCCTCCCTTGGTATTTCCATCGAACTCAGCACCGAATATGTACCAATTGATTTTGCCCTGGATTTTTTCAGATAAAAATTCAGACAAAGAGCTTTGCATGTAAGCCTAGAATTGACTCTTTATTATCACACACTCTATCTCTAAAGAATTCCCTGGTTATCAATGCAATACAGACTATAGAACAGTGATAAACTAATTGCATTTAAACACAACGGATAGGTATCAGGAATTTTCTTGCAACAATAGGAATCAGGAACTTTCTCAGATCACATTGTTAGAACAGTGATAAACTAATTGCAACAATAGGAGAACAAATATTAGAAGGAAAAAGAAAAAAATCTAGCTATCTGTATCAGTTCCAAGAAAGGATCCAAGAACATACAATTTATCAGTTCTCTAGCCATATCCGGATGTCTAGTTTATCACAGGTGAACGCACACAAGAGCCTAGCTAAGAAAGCTGTATCAGTTTCCAAGAAAACAAAAGAACTACCCAAATTTCCAATCTGGTTCGAGATTCTGCAGGGTAACTGCGAACTGGTTTCACCATCTTCTCCATGAGATGGGAAATGATTTGAAGACGATTAGCCCATTTTCATAGTCACGCATAAATACGGATCAAAATTAAAACAAAGTGGTTTCGCATGCTGAGTTGCTAACCGGTGCTCGCCATGCGCACCACGACCAACGGATCGAGCGCCGTGGCGGAAGGCCACGAACCTGTACCCAGAGCACTACACAGGCCAAGAGAGCCTACGCAACACCAGATCAAGGGTCACGTCGCCAGGGAGATCTCGAGAACCAAGAACCATCGAGCAAAAGGGGGGAAAGGTGGCGGGTTACCGGCGAGAAGGCGGCCGGAATCGATTGGTGTCAAAGGAAAGGAGACCGCATCGCCGTCGCCGTCGCGGCCAAGCCGAGCCGTCGCAGAAGCTGCGCCGCTCGCCGCCACGCTGTCACCCACTCGCCCTAGCGTCGCCGGCCCCCTCGCGAGCGGCGCGCGAGACTTCGTTCCACGACCCCGGACTAGTGGCGTGATTCCCGGGCTGAAACGGGGGGATTCGGCCGAGATGGGCCGGGTACCGTTCCCGACAAAGTGCAAACGAACGACCATTCCCTGCTGGGCTGTGATCCATTCCGCGTTCCGACGATCCACGGGGTTTGCTCCGCGTTCCCTGCCGTCCCCGGCCCAAACGAACGAGCCCTAAGGCCTTGTTCGGTTGGCATGGAATGATTATACACATGGATTAGTTTCAAGGCATGGATTGAGTGAAATCATATGTGTCACTCAAACCAAGTGAAGAATGAATCCATCGATTGGTTTCGTTCATGAGGTCTAAGTCATGGTTTTATGCTAGCTCTGTGAGTCATGGAATGGACCAATCCATGTTGGGTTTCAAACCAATCCATGCCTAACCGAACGGCCATTCCCAGTTGAATTGGG
Source organism: Eragrostis nindensis (assembly GCA_012490785.1). Lineage (NCBI taxonomy): Eukaryota > Viridiplantae > Streptophyta > Magnoliopsida > Poales > Poaceae > Eragrostis > Eragrostis nindensis. Next base: position 1,074,444 of record JAAXCT010000055.1, read on the forward strand.
AGTAGTTCCATGTCCAATCATTCCATGTGGAATATGTCCCATTCCATGCCAAACGAACGAGCCTAATGGGGATGGTGGAGTCTGCAGTCGTGAGGAACAGCACGGATGCGGTGTTGGAGGCCGCGAACGCGCGGGATCCAGGCGGAGGCGGCCGCCTGTTGACGCCGCGATGCTGCGCGAGTTGAATCCGTCGCGGGATCTGGAGCCGCTGCGAATGGAGACGACCGCCGGTCGACGCCGTCCTGGCCTCCTGGGGAGGAAGCAGGCGGGGGCAGGGGGAGGATCGGGAAGCGAGTGAAGGGCAGAGCGACGGATCGGCAAATGAGTTGCGAGGAATAGCGCGGAGTGTGCCGTGGCGGAGGTCGGAGGCCGCGAGGGCGATGGGTGCGGGCAGAGTCCGCCGTCGGTCGACGCCGCATTGCTGCGGTAGCCGGAGCCGCTGCGGGCGGAAGGAGGCGGCCGCCGGGGATCGAGGAAGGATCGCGAAGAAAGGGAAGCGGAGCGCGAATGGACCGACGGATTCAGGTATCAACGGCGAGGATCGAAGCTGGCATGGACGGACGGGATAGGCAGGACATGAACGGCGCAGAATAGGATTCGATTACTGTTGTACTGTTCATGAACAGTTTGGTCAAAAAAAACAAGAGACTTATAAGATATGATATGATTTCATGTACGAGATCATTTTTGACCAACGAGAGTAGTTCTGTTTTCAAATTTTCTAGCAACATTCAGTAAAAGTACAGTTGCACTTACACTGCAAGGAAACAAGGCTACACATATAAAACCAATTCATAATTTTGCAACACTATGAATCAGGTAAAGATTATTAAGAACATATCAAAGCCCAGGAAAACAAGGTCGCAGATGAGACCAGTAAAACATATACAAGCTGCCTTTTCACATGTTAGCACATTCATTCTTATAGATAGAGACATTAAGCAGCAACGGTATGACATGCATAAATCAAGCTGTAGTGGCGAGTACGGCTGAGATTGAATAGTCGTAATATTATTTGGTTGTTTTACACAATATATGAAATACTGGATTGGTGAAGTTAAATGAAATAAGCATTTCGCGCACCAGACAATATTCAGCGTCCAACTGACTAGTGTAGAAACAGAAAAATAAGCACGTTTTTGAAATGTCCTTGACAACATCAATTGTTTTCATGTACCAAAAAACCCATGATGCATGCTACCAAAGTAATACTTTTCTCCGTACCATTGGATTATGCTAGCACAAGGCTCTGTATTAATGGGGTACACAACTATCACAAACGGCAACAAATTAAAAGATCCTTCTCGTTTTATAACCAACATATCTGTACGACAATGATAAACATGGTATCCTTTGCAATTTCCTTTCCACATCAAGGGAATCATTTAACAGATAGCAAGTCATTGGAATGCAAATCACAAATGCTAAAAGATACGCATTCAGCAACTATTGGGTACAATACCCACATCAACATCCGTGAATGCAACATCAAAACACACAATTCCATAGACCTACAAATAAAACCACAACGCTCTGATAATTTTGCACCAAATGGATCAGTAACACCTTGACCTCACAACAACAAGCACAAAATGATATTCGAAATGATCACTCATAAATAGGCATATTAGGTCCGAGGACCAGGATGAGGATGACAATAACAGAATACAACGATTAACGCAAACATAATTTGAATTCAACAGTGCTTGACACGATATCATCAAAACCGAAAGTACGCATCACCAAGAGAGATGCAGATATTCTGTCGCAACAAACTACTTAACATATGACCAACAAAAAGCATTACCACCTAACAAGACCTTCCCGACCGAGGAGCCGAGCAACCTATCTATGCCTCCTTGTTGAAGACGTAGGTGAGGCCGCACTTAGCGCAGTAGTGGCGGTCGAAGTGGTTGGCCATGAATGTCCCGGCGCCGCACTCGGCGTTGGGGCACTCCTTGCGGAGGCGGGTGACCTTGCCGTTGGCGTCGTCGACCTTGTAGAACTGGAGCACGGTGAGCTTGACCTTCTTGTGCTTGTGCTTTTGCTTTTTGGGCTTGGTGTAGGTCTTCTTCTTGCGCTTCTTGGCGCCTCCGCGGAGGCGGAGCACCAGATGCAGCGTGGACTCCTTCTGGATGTTGTAGTCGGCGAGGGTGCGGCCGTCCTCGAGCTGCTTGCCGGCGAAGATGAGGCGCTGCTGGTCCGGCGGGATGCCCTCCTTGTCCTGGATCTTGACCTTCACGTTGTCGATGGTGTCAGAGGACTCCACCTCCAGCGTGATGGTCATCCCCGTCAGGGCCTTCACGAATATCTGCATCTTGGCGCGGGGGGGGGGGGGGGGGGGGGGGGGGGGGGGGGGGGCGGACGCGGCGGCGGCGACCTACCTTACCTGAGCTCTCGCCTGTGGCGGCGAGGTGGAGGAGTGGTGCGGGAGGACTAGGGTTTAGGTGGAGAGAGAATGAGAGGTGACGGTTTTATAGCAGGGGTGATCTCGTGCGCGGTGTGGATCCGGCAGGGTTCTGATCGGACGGTGGATACAATTTTTATTGTTTGAGATCGGACGGTGGATACATGCCTCGACGGAGTAAAGTTGGGCCGGATGGGCCTTTTAGGCCGGAATCCTACCGTTTCGTCGTTGGGCCTGGGCTTCGCGCTCTTCGTGTTCTTTCTTTCTTCTTTCTCCCCCATCTCCTCTTTCTCTCTCCTAACGCCGACGTCTCCGCTTCCGCCGCTCGAGCCGAAGCGAAAGACAGCAACAACCGACCCACACCGCCGGGGAGGAGAGGTGGGATTGCTCCGGCGATGGCTTCTACCAGCTCCGCCGGAGAAGGGGCCGCCTCAGGTACGAACCCCCCAAATCTCGGTGCTCCCCTTGGGTTAACGCATGGGATTGGGGTCACCCGCGGGGGAATTGAGTTGAACGGGGATTAGGTGCGCGCTTTGTGAGATTGGCGCGCCTATTTCCGCCTTTACTTTAGAGATCCTCTAGTGTGCTGTTCGTAAGACGCATCTGCCCATTGCGTGCTGTGCTGTAGGGGTTCGTGAGAAGGTTACTGTTCATGCTTGTTTCTGTGTCCTGTGGGGCATTGGATAATTATTTATGGGACGCAACCCTTGCATGCTTAGCAATTACAAGCAGGCCTTTGCGTAGACATGCATATTGTCAAAATCTGTTCTCAGTTTCCTAGCAGCAATCTTGATTTTCATACTTGACCTCTGATACAGAGTACTTACATAGAAGCATTCATAGGGCACATTTGCAGCTTTACTTGTTCCCATATGAGGAGGACTAGCTTTTGTTTTTGATTCATGTGTAGGAGGAAGCTACAATTTGAAATGTGATAGGACTTTCTTAATCTTTTGGTTGTCAACTAAAAAAAAAAATCTTTTGGTTATGCAACATATCTAATTCTCTCTCCTGTTATTTTCATCATGTCATTTTTGATAATGAAGAAGTGAGCTGTGTTATAGGCTTGAAACCATAAAACACCATATACCAGTCACTTGAACAGCACCATTATTTCGGGTAAGAAAGAAAAACTAAACAGAGAAATTTTGTAGGAGCGGTTCAGCCGCATGGATTTGGTGATATTGGATAATAATATAATTGAGAAGGAAACGTTTTCAGTAGAAAATTACGGATACACTGTTGAATTATGATTTTGGCCTTTTAGTCTTTTGAATTTTAATCCATTTATGTTTCTGTTTTGGGGCAATCTTCCTGGGCAAGTGATATTATTGAATGAAAGCATGTTGAAAAGATGGAACAAAGAAAATACCCACAGACGTTATTTGTACCACCAGGATAGTTTGTCTTATCATTTTTTCCCTGTTAGAAGCTCTGTGAATGTTACTTATTTTCTTGTCGTGATGCCAGGTGTCAAACGGGTTGGCGATGAAACAGTTCCAGCTTCTGCAAGAACTGATAGCTCACAACAAGAGTCTCACAATGCAGGTGTGTATATTTTTACAATGGTACTTCATCGCCATGCTTCAATTGCTATTCTCAATGTTTTACAATGTGTTTTTGTACACATTAATCAGAAGGTCGCCCATTTAGATCTTTGCATCAAGGATATGAAACTGTGATATATACAAGGCATGGGTCGTATCTATGTTGCCCACTGTCGTTACATGCATGATTTTTTCTTCTGTAGACCCTTGTCGATTGGTGGCTTTTCATTCTAGCCGAGATTACTCCAGTACTTCATACGTTGTAAATTTTAACCACCAGGATGATTTGTTGTATGGTGGTTCACCTTTTCTTTTTTAGCGATGCTTTTGGATGTTTGTTTTGTTCCTACAAGTGCTCATGCTTATTAAACACATTTTAAGAACAACTGGAACAAAAATTAACACTATATTCTCTTTGGTAATATATATGAACTGGTTGAGGATAATTGGTAACTCAGAGAGAGATCTGCATGACCCATATCTTGTTTGTTCACCTGTTATTATTATTATTATTGTTCTTTGGAGTTAAACATGTATCCTATTAGCCTGAGATATGTACTTTTTTTCTTACAGAAACCAAATCACGTGTGGAGGATGTTTGGAAGAAAATGAACAGCGGACTGCCTAACAAGATGCCCAAGCCTGCAATGACCAAGCTCAGTACAGCAGCAAAAGAAAAGAAAAATAAGCCTAACAATGTGGGTAATCATTGTTCTATTTGACCATAATACCCACATTAATGATACTTTGTTTCATGGCTATATTTCTATTCAAGTCTGTATGACTTATCTGATGGCTGGATTTTCTATTATTATTGTTGCTTTTTGGACATTTTTCCCTGTAGAATTGGATGACTGTTCTTGGCCTTTCACCAAGTAAGGCTTCTACAGTTGACCAAGGTACCCAAAATGGGCAACAACAGAGACAACATGAAACGAGTGAGGATGCCAAAAAACTTGCAGCAAATGCTCTTGCAGCTGTAAAAGATGCTTCCGCTGCGGCCTCAGGAAGAGGGAAAGTGGAGGTAAATTCAACCTGTCAACATCACAGATCCTTCATTTTTGTTACTGGATAGTGTTAAAATGAAATTTCTCAAGAAAACAGTAATTGGATTGCATGTTGTTGCGAAATTTCCTCTTTATATGTCTTGTACTATTTCATGTCCATATTGAGTCTAATTGGTTCGAAAGTAGGAATAACTAGAAGTGTGAGCAATGGCCACTTCCTAAAACTGTCGGGCAATTAGATGACAGTTCTGACTGTTTGTGAATTGATTTTCCTTTTCGATGTGACACTGCTCATATTCTGATTCCATATGATCCAACAGATAACTGAGGTAAGGGATTTTGCTGGCAAGGACATTGAAATAAAGAAACTGGTGGATGCTGATTCAAAGGAGGCGATCGAGAAGGCCAAGGCAGCAGGTGCCTCCCAATCTGCTCTCGACAACATTCTTGAGCAGATAAGGAAGAAGCAGAAGCTGAGTGTGCTGGACAAGACGAAAAAAGACTGGGGAGAATACAAAGAAGAGAACAAAGGTGTGGAGGATGAGCTGGACGCATACAAGAAGAGCTCAAACCAGTATCTCGAGAAGGTCTCGTTCTTGCAGCGGACTGATTACCGGGAGTTTGAGCGCGAAAGGGATGCTCGGCTGTCAATGATGGCTAAACGTAAGGCGTCCGATATGCGGGAGGATGATATGTAGGATCAGAAATGTATCATCTTTGGAGCTCCTTCATCCCGTTGTTGTTGACATTCTTTTGAGCTAATGATAGACAGCAATTTGTCATTGTCTGCTAGTCCCTGTCAATCTGTTTGCCATGTGAAAAAAAGACTCCACCCATCTCGAGAAGGTCTCATTCTTGCAGCGAACGGATCAGGGGGAGTTAGCGCGAGAGCCTGGAGGGATGCTTTGGCTATCGATGATGGGCTAAACGAAAGGCATCCGATATGTAGGATCAGAAATGTATAATCTCTCGTTCGCGAAATGTATAATCTGGAGCTCCTTCCAACCTCGTTGTTCTTTCTTTTGAGATAATAATAGACAGCATTTTGTCGGTGTCAGGCAGTCTCTGTCAATTTGCTTACCCATGTTCTATAAAGAATATAATGTAGAACAAGTTGATACTGTCCATAAGCATGAGCTGTTCCTAATCAACCACCCCGCATTAATTTTATATATGGAAATAATTGCTCGCGTCCCGTGTACCTGCAAGCTCAGCCTTGGCCACCGTAGGAAGCCAAGTGCTAGCACAGAGAGGGAGGGAGGGAGGGGGAAAGGCCATGGCCGCAGAAATGGCAAACCTCGAGGCCATCGCTGCATCTTCTCCATCTCTAGGTCTGCGGCCATCACGGAGCAAGGTGTTATTCATTAGCAGCAGCTGCTTGTGGTGGATGAGGAGAAGATGGGAGGGGAAGGCGACCAGCAGCAACAGGTCAAGCGCAAGAGCAAGGCCTGTGGTGCTGCCTGCCTTGTTCTCTCCTGTGGCCATCGTGTGGCAGGAATGCACGTACGTTTCTTTCACCTTCGATTTATTTGGTTCTTGTTCCAAATAGAACGTATCGTTCTTACTGCCTGATGGTTGACTTGGAGAAAGCTCTTCAATTTCCCTTTGCTGATTGAGCTTATGTCACTCTGCCTTGCTTTATATATGTGCCACGATGTCCTGCGTTCTGGATGACTAAAAATTCTTGCATATTGACGGTTTCGATCTTCCAAGGCGTTTTTTTTTTTGAGGAATAGGCGGCAAAATATGGAGCTTTCTTTACAATAACCAGCCTGTTCCTACCTGCTTAATAACTGCAATAATTTTACAGAAATCCGTTCATCAGCTTTTCATACGTTATGGATTTCATGACTGAACATTTTTGTTGCCAACAGCACTGAGCTTGAAGTTGATATTCCATGTTCAGTGGCCTATCAGTGTTATTTGGAACGTGAGAACACTCCTCAATGGATGCCGTTGATCTCATCTGTCAAGGTAATTAGTAAGCTTTAGCCAACAAAATTAGTCATAGCCAAAATTACCAATCAGCATTTTATTAGTCATGATTACAAACAACAGATTGAGCATCTTCACGAACCAAAACAACAAAACAAAATAGGGCCACAAAATTACTCGTTTCATAATTAAAGACAGGAGTAATTCTTTTCTCAAATAAGACAGGACTACTTTGAAGTGTTCTCTCAATGATGTAGATCTTACATGCTCCATCAACTGTAGTTGAAACCATACGCAACAAAAAAAAAACTGTGGTTGAAGACAATGCTTTTGCATTATCTTTATTGATTGATGGTTGAGCTGCGCTCAAGGGAAATATAGGCGGTATACCTTTTTGTGAACCACAAGAAGAGTCACTAAGTATACAAGTCTGACAATTATACTTTTTTTCAACTCCACAGCCGTCGCGTGACATGTCAACTCTTATAGCCATAACTGTATAACACATCCAGAAGAGTTAACAATTCAATATAGCATGATAGTCTGATTATGCAAAAAAAACAATCTTCTGAAACATGTGTTCCTGAAATGTTACTGATGAAGCAGAGCAATCATCTTTCCTTTTCAATTAGTAAAATAAAGAAAAACACAAATTACAGTGAGTGGCCATTCTGAAAATCGAAGCAACCATGTTTGCACATATACAAGGGAATTTTTATATACTTTTTCAAAAACATTTTGCTCAAATATATTTCTTTCTTCAGAAGCGATGATATATTTGCATGTCTGTACACAAATGCAATCAATACATCATGCAAAATTGTATTTGCTATAAGCATACAATCACATATATGCATATTTCCTCTTCCTCCAATCACATATTCTTGATCTTGACACTTCAGACAAGATATGGTCTTTAAAGCCGTGCTTTGATGGACTATTTTATTAGAATATAATTAAAACAATACAAAACAATAGTGATATCACGAAAGTAAGGTTAATGTACGCATACAGTTGTATGTCTCTATTAAAATACTATTGTTAGTCAAGGGTAAAAATTTAATCCAAACCTTGTGGAAGACATCAAGTTATTGTGACTGGAAGAAGTATTATTTAACTACTAAATTCAGATGGACTGAATCATGTATTTCTCTTGCCCATTTATCAGATTGTATCTTCTTTTTTGGGGGGTTCTCTCAACTTTTGGCCAAACATCATCTCCTAACATTCACCATAGTTAAATCATATTGATTTTATATATTAACCTTGCAGTTATACAGTCTTTCCTTTCAATATACCGAGCTCCATTACTTTTCATTAGTTTCAGCAAAAATGTTTATGCAATTAATAATTTACAGATCCTTGAAGATAAACCAGATCTGTCACGTTGGAGTTTGAAGTATGAAATACTCGGTCAAAATGTAGAATACTCTTGGCTAGCTCAAAACCTGACAGTAAGTGCCTGCTATCACAAGGCTTCCATCGGTTCTGTGAGTCTGAGTACTTGGTAATGTCATTTTCTTCTGCATATCAGCCCATTAAAAACCAAAAGATCCACTGGCGATCTGTTGAAGGTCCTTCTAATAGGTAGGTCAAAAAATTTTGCAGTTCTTACCTACGTAATATGTTCGATTCACCGTTTCAAATATTTGTCCATTACCAAACTTTTTTTTAAAAAAGGTGAAAGTTGAAGCAACCAATTTTTCCTGTTGCAGAGGCGCTGTTCGATTCTTTCCTAAAAGTCCATCCTCTTGTAGAATACAGGTGAGAGTTCAGTGCGGTGAATTTTGTAATACCCATTGTCAATCAATGATAAAAAGACATGATGTTTGTTTCATTACTGAATGCAGTTGAGTGTGGGCTATGAAGTTCCTGAAATGTTTGCTCTGGTTACATCGGTAAGTTGCATATGTTTGACATATTTATTGATGTAGTATTCAACAACTGTTGCAAATCCTTGAATTGATCAATCTAACTATCATGCGTCAGGCACTGAAGCCATTCGTGGAAGGCTTGCTTCTTAAAGGCTTAGAAAGCTTTGCAACATATGCCAAGGAGCGTAATAGCAAGATCCCTCAACCTTGATTGCCGTTTGTTTTTCAAGAGTTCCAGTTTGGTTCTCATGGAGCCTGAAGATCACAGTAAAGTTGAAGATTTATGATTGCATAATGAAATTATATTTGATGAAATTTCACGAGAAAGAATGTAATGGCTCGTGGCATATCTGTAGGTTAATTGTCTTTTCACATGTCATTTCATGTCCATTATTCATGAATCCTTCCGAATCCAACCGGAGTTTAGATACACTTATCTGAAAGATCATTTTTGAAGCGTCTCCGCCCCTTTGCTGTAGACGGTTTTTTGCGATAATAAAGGACACCATTTTGTCAATGCCTGGCTATTATCTCCTACAGTCTGCTGATTAATCGGAACGAAGATAGTACAGACTACAGAACCGGCTGATACTCTGTCCGTGCTTAACTGGAAGCTAGATTTACCAACATTTCTGAAATTTGAGCCCGTACGTGACAGGACTAGGTGCCACCATTATAATTAGTGTATTTTCACTAAACTGAGGCAGTCAGTAAAAACTTATTTCAATAATTTCCGCATGTCAGGGGGAACTAGCGTTGAGACATGAGAACAGCATTTCTTTTTTCATTTCGAATCCTTGGACACTAGAACTCGTTAGAAAAAACTAGGATTCGTTCAGAAATAGTCTTCAGTTCACCACCATGTGTGCACACAAGATTTACATCGACGTGATTAAACCGAGAAAAACATATGCCAAATCGCTCGCGTCACAGTGTCTGAAAGCTCAGCCGGAACCACCCCAGCACGCCACGCGCAGCTAGCTGCCCGTTTGGATATTCTTGTGGTCGCCACTCGTCAAGATGCACTAGCTGCGCAGGCCATACAGCTGGGGACACGAGGAAGGGAGACAGGGAAAGGCAGAAGGGAGAAGCCATGGCCGCCTTGTGCTACCACGCGGCTGCAGGGAAGGCAAGCCTGGAGGGCATCGCCGCGTCCTCGCCGTCCCTGGGCCTGAGGCCGTCACGAAGCAAGGCCTCGTTTATCAGCAGCCGGTGGTGGATGAGGAGAAGATGGGAGGGGAAGGTGCCCGGCAGCCGAGCGAGGGCGAGAGCGAGGCCCGTGGTGAGGCCGGCCTTGTTCTCGCCGGTGGTCATGGAGTGGCAGGAGGGCACGTAAGTCTCTTTTCCTCCTCATTTTGCCTCATTCCTTACACGACATGTCAGTGCTGGGGATCCATTCATGACTTGTGAAATGTCATTAAGTTTTGGGCTCGGATTGCTGGTAATCCCTGGTTCCAGTTGAAATTAGATTTGTTTCTTCCGTTTCCGATTCTGTTTTGCTTGTATTGCTTGATGTTACATGTTCGCAAAATTATTACTGCTTACGGGTTGACTTGAAAAGGATTCTCCCTTAGTTGATCGAGTTTACTCTGCGAGTTGATTGGTAATCGCAAGCCTACGCTTGCTGGAAGAGAAGTATGGCTTTTTGATGTTGAATAAATCATCTCAAGTTGTGCTCAGATTGATAATCAGAGTGAAATGCCGGATTACGCTTACAAAACAATGCCAGTGGTAGCAGCAAGTAGTAATTCTATGATCTTGACGCGAGATGAGTATTCCTCATTTTCTAGGCAGCATCAAGCCCTCAACATGCTGGCTTGGCATTGGATAAGGCTGGATTTTTTTAGGGCCCATTGTGTTAGATGCTTCGTATCACAAGGCTGAAATTCGTTGGGGACCAGGGGTTCCCGCGCCCCCATTATCGAAAATGTGATAATTTGACATGTTGCAACTTTTCAAAAAATCATTTTCAAAACCATATTTGATATCCAGATTTTAAAAACACAAGCGGTACTGCTTGTAAATGATTAAAAGTGCCAAACTGATTCTCTTTCCATTTTTTCGTCGAGCTCTAGGAGGAATTCAATGCTGAAATTTTTTACAAACCTACTTAAGTTCATGCGTACTACAAACATGATTTTTCGACAAAATTCTGAAATATTGCAACATGCAAAATTTGCTAATGGGGACGCGAGAACCCCTTGACACTAAATCTGCACTCTAATCCATATCCAAACTGTATCTATGTGAACTTTTGCAAATTCGCTATGTTTGGATGCAATAAATGCCGATATGTACTTGCAATCGGCCAAGGCTCCTAAGTATGACTGTTAGTCTAACCCTTCAAAAGAACACAGTTCTAGACTGCCCAGAGCACAAGAGGACATTTTACCTCGCTTTATATATGCCTGCTGGCTTGCTGTGCCTTACTCTTTATAAAACTTATTATCCTGTATTGACAGTTTTGGTTCTACAAAACAGTATAAATGTTGGATTTTTTTGGTACAATCACCAGCTGGTTGAACTCATCTGCTTAACTGCAACAAATTTAACAGAACTTTGGTCACCAATTTGTCATACATTTGCATACATTATTTATGACCGAGTATCATTGTCTTGGTAACAGAGCTGAGCTTGAAGTTGATGTACCATGTTCAGTGGCCTATCAGTGTTACTCAGAACGTGAGACTATTCCTCAATGGATGCCATTCATCTCATCTGTCAAGGTGACTGTTAAGCTTTAATCAACATATCTTCTTCATTTTACATTTCTCAAACCAGCATGCCTTCCATTGCTACAGATGGACAATGATGCCTTTTGATGAGTTACGGATATAAAAACAAAGCAAGCAAAAGACAAGTTTTATTTTACAAATCCAAAACAAATAGGACCACATAATGAATCTAATCATAATGATAGGAAGTACTTCAGTCGACTTTATAAGCATGTCTGGTTACTTTGCTTTACTGACTGCATATATAATTTCCCTGTTTACATGTTATTTTAAGACTACATTATCTAAATGGTCTGTATGATGTTATTTTAAGACTACAGTATCTAAATAGACTTTAAACATTCCCTTTCTATTCTCCTGCTGCTGACTAAAATAATCTACTAACATTCACTGTACTTACAAATCATAGTGATGCTACATCTTAATGTTATGCACTCTTTCCTTTGCATTCGCTTGGCTTAACATATATTGAGCTGCTTTTCTTTCTATCCTTTTCAACACACGTGGTTATTTTATTTAATTGATAATTTACAGATCCTTGAAGATAAACCAGATCTTTCACGCTGGAGTTTGAAGTATGAGGTACTTGGTCGCGATGTAGAATTTTCTTGGCTTGCTCGAAATATGACGGTAAGTATCTGCTATAGAAATGCTTATATAAGTTTAACTGTAAATGTTCAGTGATACCATTTTCTTCCGCGTGTCAGCCTATTAAAAATCAAAAGATTCATTGGCGATCTCTTGAAGGTCTTCCTAATAGGTAAATGCTCAAACAAATATACAATTATTGCATACAAAGGTACACCCCCATGATTTCAACTGCCTTTTACAAAATCTTGGAAGTTAAGGTAACCATTTTCGCTTGCTGCAGGGGCGCTGTCCGATTCTTTCCTAAAGGCCCATCCTCTTGTAGAGTACAAGTGAGCATTCGAATTCATGACTCTTTAGCACCTATTGTTGATTAGATAAAGGCATGATCATTCCTCCTATTACTGAACGCAGCTGACTGTGTCGTATGAAATCCCTGAGATTTTGGCCCCGGTTGCATCAGTAAGTGGCATATGCACCTTGACATATTGCTTTATTCAGGTAACCATTTCGGATGGATGAACTGATAAATCTAGCCATCATTCACCAGGCACTGAAACCATTCCTGGAAAGCTTGCTTCTCAAAGGTTTAGAACGCTTTGCGGCATATGCAAAGGAGCGTAATAGCAAGATCCCTCAGCCTTGATTGCCAGTCGACATTTGTGCTCAGAACTGATTTTCAGGAATTCCTGTTTCTTTCTTGTGTAGCCTGAGGAAGTCGGCTGATTTGAAGATTTAACATTGCTTCATGTCATTCGAGGTGACAAAAATAGCATACCCAAGAGAGGAGTAACAGAATACAAAAGTGAATAATGTGTTTTTAGAAATTCAAGTTCAGCTCTTGCTGTCATGTAATTGATCATTTCAGTTGGATGGTTATAATAGTTTATTATTCCTCTCTATCTCAATGAAATGCTCTAGTAGGCAGTACGAAAATATTCTTCTGCTTGAGAACGCGTATCATGGAACATGAACATCTGAATCAATGGGTACATTCCTTAATTCAAAGAATAAGTCGCGCTTTGATTCCCAACAGTACAATTTCTCTAACGCCTGTACGAAGAGTCGTGTTTTAGCTCATAATCACACAAACTTTCTGTAGTTTGGAACCCCACAATACGCAGTTCATTCGTGCCCTTACGACTTCATTCATAAAAGAAGAGGTGAAATATACAGGTACAAATCAATTCTCATTTCGGTTGCAGAAGCCACGTAATCAAGTATAGGATTCTGGGGAAAATGAGACTGCAGGAAATGAACAGACACCATGTTCATCTGCACTGTAAAATAATGGAGCACTGTATCAGGGAGATACGCATACACAGCAATATAGTATCATGGTGTTATTGGATAAAAAAACTCAGCTAAAAATGAAACCAAAATTGCTGTGAGCCGTGAGGAACTGGCAACGGGTCAATTCACAATATCGCCACCAAAACACAATGACAATAAGAGGTTTTCTTGGTCTCATAGATCCAAAATTATTACAAAATTTTGGAACTTGCTGAGCCAACAGTTCCGAATGGTAAAATAAACACTAAAACAGCGTTTATATGTGGATGGCCTTCGAAAAGGTTTGCAAGCAGGCCTCTTTGAGGGCTTCGCTCACAGTGGGATGTGCATGGCATGTACGAGCAACATCCTCACTTGATGCTCCATACTGCAAGGCGAGCACAGCTTCATGGATGATTTCACCGGCATTGGGCGCCATTATGTGCACACCAAGAATCTTGTCAGTTTCCTTGTCAGCCACCACCTTGACTATCCCCTCAGCATCATCAATAGCCTTTGCACGGCTGTTTGCCAATAGCGGGAATTTGCCGACGCGATAGGCGATTCCTGCAGCCTTCACCTGCTCCTCAGTCTTGCCAACAGATGCAACCTCTGGATGTGTGTACACAACACCAGGTACTGTATCATAATCAACATGGCCTTCCTTTCCAGCAATGAACTCGACACATGCCACACCATCCTCTTCAGCTTTATGAGCAAGCATGGGCCCAGGGATGGCATCCCCAATTGCATAGACACCCTTCACATTGGTCATGAAGCGCTTATCAACGAGGATCCTCCCACCCTTGTCTGTTTCAACTCCAATAGTCTCCAGACCGATTCCAGCAGTATATGGTGTTCTGCCTGCAGAGACAAGAACAATGTCTGCCTCAAGGGTGGTCTGCTCACCACCAGCTGCAGGCTCAAGAGTTAGCTTTACACCATCTCCACTGGTATCAACGCCAACTACCTTTGTCTTGAGCATGAACTTCATCTTCTGCTTCTCCAACATGCGTTGAAACTGCTTCCTGACCTCACCATCCATTGATGGGACTATATCCGGTGCAAATTCAACAACAGTGACCTCTGAACCAAGCCGATTCCAGACTGAACCCATCTCCAGGCCGATATAACCTGCTCCAATTACCACCAGTTTCTTTGGGATCTCTTTCAAGCACAAAGCACCAGTAGATGAAACAATTTTCTCCTCATCAATGGTGATTCCAGGAAGTGATTTTACGTCTGACCCAGTAGCAATGATTATGTTTTTACCTTTGACAACAGTGCTACCACCATCAATCAAGTCAACTGACACTTCAGAGGGGGAAGATAATTTCCCAAAGCCTTTAATATAAGTCACCTTATTCTTTTTAAACAGCCCTTCAATCCCTTTCGTTAGTCCTGCCACAGCCTTATCTTTCTGCGCCATCATGGCTGGGAGATCCACTTCCAAATTTGAGACCTTAACTCCATGGTGCGCGAAAGAAGTCTTTGCTTCGTGGTACATATGTGACGAGTGCAGAAGGGCCTGAAATACAAAGTTGAAAACAGGGATAAGATTAGAAATGTTCTCTGAAGCACACAACCAAAGTATATCACCAAAATAGAGTTCTAGAAGTACAGTAGCCTAAATTAAATTAGATATATTCATCTTATATCCAGAAAAAGTAAATATACATTTCTAGGTTGATGATGCACGGGAACACTACGATACATATCTTAAAGGTGGACCTACAAGGACACCTGTAAGCAAAAATTTCAGATCTTATGTAATCATGTTCAGTTTGAATCCATAAAACGAAAAAGTTTGCTAGGAAAATGATTTGACAGAGTAATATAGCATACCCCCCCCCCCCCCCCCCCCCCCCCCCCCAACACACAACACACACACACACACAAAAGATAATCAACATTTTTAAGCATTTAGAAAAAGAAAAGAAAAAACCACAAAGCCCTTAGGTATGTTCTGTACCACATAGTTAACCAGGTTAACACACATTACAATCATTTAATTTGTCATGGTTAATAAG
This sequence comes from Eragrostis nindensis, assembly GCA_012490785.1. NCBI lineage: Eukaryota > Viridiplantae > Streptophyta > Magnoliopsida > Poales > Poaceae > Eragrostis > Eragrostis nindensis. Next base: position 1,089,839 of record JAAXCT010000055.1, read on the forward strand.
AGATAAGCCCCACAGGTGCATATCAAAACAGAAGTAAAAGCCTCATATGTAGATGGTAAAAGGAAAGATTCAAGGCACAACAAAGATAAGACAATGAAAGCATGAATAGCTTATAATAATCAGAAGTGGCCAAACTCATGGTATTTAGGGATTTATCACACAATGTTGCAGAGGCTAGTTAAGAAAAAAGACAGTCATAAACTAAAATTATGAACTGAAAAATTATGCCAAAAGAACAAAATACTATTGACAATGACTCCTCAATTCAACCAAACTATAGTCCAAAGCTCGATCGACTGAAACAATCGCACATGCAGCCAAAAAGGTCAGTTTCAACTTCAAAACACAAACAACAGGTACTACGGACAAACATTTGCAACAGGACCAAAAAAAAAAAAAAACTAGTAGCTCCTTTCCAAAGAATATGTCCATAACCTCAATACACACAAACCAATAGAGAAAAAAAGCAAGAGATGACCACATATAATCCTTTCGACTAAAAGGCTACAATCATTTAAACTTCCGTCTGAACCATTCACTTGTATTCTGTGGAAGTACAACTACTACTAAGCAGCAACTTGCATGAGAAGGGGAAAATATTGTAAAGCAATTTGGGTACTACATGATGCATAGAACAATACTCGAACAATTTCTTCAAGATTGTTAACAACGATGACGCTAACCACACGAAATTGTTTATAACTATTCTATATACCTGGCTTGCACTGGCACAAAGCAGGACACCCTCTAGCGGGTGAAAGAAGACTGAACTATGGCAATAGATTGGAATCACCAATTTGTAAGAATTTTATAACTACTATAGGCAAGCACGTGTTAATTGCACGACTAATAACGCAGGAACAATAGAAAACGTAAGCTCAAACCCTAGCCGCACTGAAATGCATCAGCATATCCTCCGCAGAACCATGTACCACGCACCTGAACACCGCGGGCCGCATCAACGCAACATAACAGAGCAGGAAACCCTAACATCCGCCGCGATTGACTTAAGTTTGCCGCGAATCTCGCAGGGGTCAATAGATCTAACACGCCACATAACGTCGCGTCGCAAGGCAAGGCACGATCGAAGTGGACACTTGAGCCGGAAAGGGAAGGGAGCGAGGAGAGCGAACCTTGGACGGGATGCAGCCGACGTTGAGGCAGGTGCCGCCGAGGGCGCCCCTCTTCTCGATGCAGGTGGTCTTGAGCCCCAGCTGCGCCGCCTTGATCGCCGCCACGTACCCGCCGGGCCCGCCGCCCAGCACGACCACGTCGCTCTCCTCCCCCGACGCCGCGTACGCCCTCCACGCCGACGACGCCGCCGCCGCGTGTCGCCGCACGGTTTCCGCGGCCCGCCGCCTCGCCAACATCGCCAGCGCCATCTCCCTCCTCCCTCTCCCCCTGCTCTCTAGATCCTCTCTCTCTCTCTCTCTCTCTCCCCGCTCCCCTTACGGATGATTGATGGGAACACTAGGGATACGAGGAAGAAGGGGAGGAAGGGCAGGGCAGGGGAGGAGGAAGCGAAACGGGAAGCGCCTTTGACGTTGCAGCCGCCGGTGGGTGGGGCCCGATCAGATCGGGTTGGCGGCATTCGCGATCGCTCATGGCCGTCCGATGCAGGGTTCGTCCCGCTCAGGCGAAATCAGAAAAAAGCACTAGAATTTTTGCGCGGCGTTGCCGCGCCAACTGTGTTAACTGTATTATGGCCTCTTGTGTGACCCTCATTTGTACTCCAGCCGAGAACTGCTTTTGAAAAGACTTTCATCAATACCAAACCTAGTTTGATCATATATATATTGTGAGTAGATATCAGTTCACATATAGCGATGACATACTGAGCATGATCTACCAGCGGTAAATGATTTGAGTGACATCAGATAGGATTAGGATATTCACCCAGAAGTTTACATATAATGCATCTAACATAGCATTAAGATGTTCACCCAGAGTTTACATACACTGCATCTAACATAACAAAAGTCAGTGTTTATGCAAAAGAAGTTAAGTCCCAACATTTATATCGATAGTAGAGTAGTGATTGGAAATAACCTATACAAATAAAAAATGGATCAGAAATCAATAGTAAATAAATCTGTATATGTTGATAAAGTGGAAAAACAAGGGAACGCACATGGTCTATTTTACAGTTTTTGCTTCTGGGCCATTGGTTGATCTTGTTTGTCAGTAAATGAGCTTTTAGTCATTGAGCTATTATGTTGGGTCTCATCACTGCATGAAACCACATAAATTATAGATAGATTACTTGAAAGTCACAATCATAGAAGCTGTTGTTGCAATTGTTTGAAGCAATATAATCCAAATTAAAATGAGCACTTATATGTGCAGTGGCGTTGTGAATGTTAGGCGCTTCATCTTTCTAAACAAAGCAACTGTGTTTTTTCTCTTGTTATTTAAAACTAAAATTTGAAATGATAAGAGCGTTGAAATATTATTTAAGATTCAACATTGCTGAGAGGCATATGTCATTTTATTCCACATTCCTAGTCCTGTGCATGTTTTCAATCTTGGCTTTTAGCACATAGTATGCATTTGCCACTTGATGTTTGCAACGCTATGTCTGACTATTTGATGGCTGGACCAACCCCAGTTCAAAATACATGTTGCTAGCTACTCAGGACCAACACCAGTTCAATTAGATCGTTTGCTCGGTCAAAAAAATTGAGGAAGGTTGATGGCTCGAAAAAGAGAAAAAAAAGGGATTTTTCCTCTTTTTCAACCCAGAAAGTTGCATGATTTTTCGACCTATCAAACGATCAAATTTCCGTGTTCTTGTCCCACCATTGCGCTGCAAATTGCGTCTAATATTTTTTACATATTTTTTGTTTCAAATTTTGAAAAAAAATGAATTTAAAAAATGAAAACCGGTCACATGTGACGCCACAAAGCCTTGCATCCAGCTACTCAAGCAACGACAACAACAGCCTACATAATGGAGATTAGAAATATAACAACACATTAGGCATTAGTACACCATCCAAGGACACCGAGCGTGCCCACATTCGCCATGCACCAGGGGAACAAAAAAACAGATACAAAATTGTCGGCGATGGAATCCAGTTCATCACCATAGATTAAGGGGAAAAAAAATCAAAGCTTTGGATTCATGAGAGAAAACAGTAAAGAGAAGGGAGGATGGAATATTCGAACTCTCATACCTTAATTCTTTACAATGTGTTCAGATCAAGTCAACTATTTTGTTTTTTTTTCTTCAGTCTAGATCTTGGGGACCAAGAGTTTTATAAATGTGGGGAAAAGCATTAGATGTTCTATCTTCCTCGGTGGAAAAGTACACAATGTTTGAGATCCATGAGCTGTCCAGACTGGAAAATTCGTGAAGGGGCTGTGTGCAAGTTTCAGAGATGGTGGAAGGCTAGGAAATAAATTTGTTCATCCGGGAAGGGTCTAGAAGCAAGTTTGGAGGAGGGGTGGAAGATTACATTTTCCAGAAGGGTCTAGTCGCAATGTGTCCGAAGTAAATCACGGTTCTTATTCCTCAACAGAGTGATCCGACGATTGAGAAAATTTGAGTGACGTGGCGTGGTTTTTTTGCAAGAAAACGCACGCGTTTTAGAAGAATTGAGATTTGAGTGACGTGGCGTGGTTTTTTTGCAAGAAAACGCACGCGTTTTAGAAGAATAGAGATAGGCAAATTTTAAAGTTCACTTCTCATTTATTTTTGTTTTAATGGATACTCTATGAGTATCTCCATTACACATGCTCTAATGCTACTTTCAAGAGCTTCCATATCAACATTTCTTTTTATAATTTCAAGGAATTAATAAGTAGAGAGATGAAAGGAGTTCTACACCCACAGTGTACATTGTTTACATTATAGCTTGTTTCTCACATCACATGTAGTTCATGGAAACAACAAAAAAAATGAAACAAGACATTATATAACATATATATTTCAACCGTCGCTTAAATGTCTTGCTTCTTACGTGACAATGATTACATTTTTTCCTACTCGAGAAAATATACATTGCACATTGTTAGCTAATGCTGACAACCATTACCTGTTTCTAGAAAATATATACTACTGCTTCTACTTTTGTTTATGTAACGTCAAATAAATAAAAATGTAGGGAGTAGATAGTTGTATTTCCGACCGGACGGGGTATCATTTCTCCACTAGAGGAGTACATATATACTGACGTGCATTGTGGGGCTGGATGCAATCGTCCTTTTCCTTCTGCTGGTTGTTGCAGCAACTTAGATTCTTCGCTTTCTACAGAGAAGTAGCTTTCTGCAATTGGAAGATACGAGAGTGAAGTTGCTGGCTCGGAGCTCGCACCCAATCCTAGAGGCGTCATCGCTCTCATGTCGAGCTCGCACCCAATCCTAGAGGCGTCATCGCTCTCATGTCACTTGCGCTTCTCAATTCGCACTGAGCGCATAATCTCCTCTGAGCAGGGCCGGCTCTATATTTTGGAAGGCCCTAGGGCGAACTCGACGCAGGGGCCCCTTAAGGATATGTAGTATACGAATTTATATACTGGTAAAGTGAATAAACACTAAAACATAAACCAATTAAAAAAGGTTAACTTTTAACAGGTTCTCAACGACTAATTAAAATAATACAATGAAAACTGTTATAGAAAAATAGAGCCAACATATCACCTTGAATAAAAGGAAATCCCCAAAACTCCATCAGAATTATTTGCGAAAAATACATGTTGGGGCATTTCTTGATGCAGATCATTACTAAAAGTACCAAGATTAATTATATCTAATATATTCTTCTCAGTACATCAAATAGCCAATCTGTTCATGAGAAACTGAAGAAATATTTCCTAGGAAACATTACGTCCCTAACCTGAACTTTGTATATTAGATAGGGAAAACAAAGCTAGACTAATTTAAAATATGTGAAAAACAAAGCTAGACTAATTTAAAATAGGCAGGGATTTACCTAGTCCTTCAACTGATCCGTGAGCGGTGAGGCCTAACCCCCAATCCAAGTAACAACCAATAGAGGAACCAAAAGATTTGCGCCTTTGCGAGCCGACAACTAGGATCGCTGGATCGGAGGCGAAAAATCTTGAATATTAAATCAAGAAATTTGGGGATTAAAGTAAGAAGAGTCGTCAGCACTTAAATGGCGAAGGGAGAAGGCGAGCGGCAGCACTGCGGCAAGAAAGACGAACAGGCGCTGGACGGCAGGAGTGAACGATCGGTGGGACATATGCTTGTTTGGGCCTGCCGGCCTATCATCATTAGTTGCTTACTCGGGTCTAATCCTTCTTTCGGGCTACACAGGTTGTAAACTGAACGGAATTTTTGGGGGCCCGTACCTGAGCTGGGCCCTAGGCGGTCGCCCCTATTGCCCCGGCCCAGAGCCGGCCCTGTAGCTCTGAGCCTTTGTCTGGTGCACATGACATATCAACCGTTCAAAAAAAAAAAAAATGACATATCAACCGTTAACTTCCTAGTCTTCCGCATGGCAAAATTAATTATTCCATATGTCCTGTTAAAACCTTGTTTTGCAATTCTCATATAATCACAGCATCAATACATATGGATAAGCATTTTCCACTAAAAGGCAGAGACCATTGGCCCAAGACAAGAAGAATAAAGAATCCCCAAGCGACAATAATGTTTTGTCCCAACACCTTCGCATCGGGAGCAAAATCATAGTACATGTATTGCACAACAAGGTCAAAACTAACCCTATCACTTCCCCTATTCACTAATCACTATCCCAAGTGCGAATGTCAATGCGAAGCAGCAGAGGCTATTCACAGCACACAGGTTGATATTCCGTCGTAAGTTTCTCCCACAGGCACATCATAAGCCTCGGGCTCTGATAGTGGGCTAGAACATAATCAGCATCACATCCTTCATTGTAGAATCGATCATCAGTCACGTAGTTTACTTGTTGACCACTGTTCTTGTATTGTTGGATCCAAATTCCCATTGCCACGTCTTCGAGTTTGAATAGCTGAAACAGCAACACGATCAATCTATGGTTGCAACGATGCAACAAAAAAAAAAAAGGATGATCATGAGTTCGTCTTCTACCTGAAGAGTTCTTTCTTGGTGGCCTTGGACTATAAACTTTGCAATGTCACGTGAGATTACGTATCCAGGACCATGAGCCCATGGTGGATACATTTCAAAAGGCCATTCCTGTGTTTCTCAATTCACATTAGTGAGAAAACAAGAATAAAAAATGCCTTGGTGCAGGATAACTGAAGCAGACAATACCTTATGACTTATGAACCATTTGCTTTTCTCATCTCTGTGTGGTGAAGACTGGAAAGAAATAAGACCATACAAAAGCCCACTGGACTTGCCCTTCTTCAAACTTGAGATGACTTCATCAATCCTAACAAACGCATCATCGTCTGTTTTCATGATATACTTTGCAGGAACAATATGGGTCTGCAAAGGCGCAAACAAAATATAAGATTATCTTACAAAGAAACGCATATGTTTATTTTAAAATATATTAATAAAGATGCCAGGTCTAATTATTGTATTTGATAGAAAAACTATATATCATGACAGACCAAATTCCACCTTTGCCTCCATCAAGTAGCAAGGCAGCAACACCTTGCACCTCAACTTACTCAGTTTCATAGCAAGATGCATAATTACACAACGAAAGGTGAAGGTTCCAATCTTAAAAGTTATACATCGATTATGACTTCATTTTATTCCACAGATTAGATAGGAAGCACAAAGCAGAGCAAAATAATCTGCAATATTTCAGCTAATTCATCGAAACCGCAGCTAACAGGAAAATATGGATTGAGAATTCAAGGGCCTGGACATTTAGTTTAGCAATCACTGTGTTTAGTTTACTGTGTTGGAAAATGTGCCAGTACTATTTACCATACTATGTTACTGCACTCCGAATCGATATTGCACTTCTCCAACCTAATATTTCCAACGCAGCATAATGAAGAAAATTCTCTAGCTAAAGGATATAACAAATGTAAAAGAGCAGTGATCTATTGATACACACTGCAATTCTCCAGCTAAGATAAAGGCTATAAGTTCTAACATAATTAAGTAAGAAGATAGTAATTAATCATAATTTTTTTCATTGAAGCGTTCACAACTCAGTCTCCCAAAGTAAAGGATAAACAAATGTACAGATAAAGGTCCAACCATTATTGCTGTAATCCTGTAAATTAAAGAATATTTAAAATGCATTGCATGCCTATCGACATAAAAAGCCTTCAATATCAGCTTATAACGGGTCTGCAGAGTATGGAAGGACAAAGTGCTTCTGAGGTGAAAATGTGAGATACCCCGAACACGGAAATTGCAATGGTCTTTAGACTGATCAAGGTATAATAGTCAACAAATGGCATCAACTGGATATCACCATACATTAGAGCTTCTTGCCATAATTCCATATTGACTTGATCATTCTTATGCTGCATTGGAGGCACGCAAAATAATAATGATGTTAGAATGCAACCAGAGTAGATCGCATCTAAAGCAGTTGCATATGCAGGAGAGAAGGTTCATCTTTAAAGTTCAATGTAAGAGGAATTTTGAATTTCAATGTAAAGCTACATATGACTATTCAACATGGAAGAGGCAGCAGGTGATGAAATCAGATTCTCTCAACAAATATCCCTGTTACTATTGCTTTTATAATCAGTTCTTAAGTAAGAAATTAATTTAAAAGCTACAATCATACTGCTCAAATGCACAAAATAATTATTCCTTCATCTAGAAAAAATGCAGTAAGGTCCGTAACATAAAACCAAAATGCAGTGATCTCAAAAAAAATAAAATAAAATCCAGTAAGGTATCTGGTCCTTCTATTCTTAACTACATGGGAGTTTATACACAATGGTTCACTCTTCAACTGTGTTTACGTTTATGACCTAAATTAATGAAGCTAGTTTGTGTAACATTACTACCATATTACGAACTTGGAAAGTAATTAGGACTATGAAGATGCAGGAATAAGTGAATCTTAGTCTCAAGTAAAGAGACACATTGTGCAAACGAAAGAAGTAGAAACAATGCAATTACGTTCGAGGGGATAAAATATACTTACAAGACCAGTGAAAAACCGAACTACCACATCGCCTGAGCGGACAGCCTCATATTGCATCCATGTTCTCCTCAAAGCCATCCGCCGCTTGAAGTTGTTGCCAGTAGAGAAAACGCCAACCATTAAAAAAATTCGCTTCTTTGGTAGAGGTGGGGCCTTTAGAACCTCAACACTAGCCATATCTATATCTTCTGAAGCTGGCAATCCATTAACCAAGAACGACAGGAGCTCCAAATCACCAGAAACCTTGACTTCTGCTACTGACCATGGCTCCAACCTCTATCAAAAAACTAAAGGTTTTCGTAATTATGAAGTACTCACAGAAATTGAAGTGCATAGTCTTGTCTCGTCACACGAGCTCACCTCTCTATATGCAAATGATGTCTCATGTCTCCCATTTACTGTCATATGGAACCCTGTACACCGGTCCACAGTGTTGCTGTGAAAGGCTCTCCTTCAACAATTGCGAAGCCACCACTTGCACTTATATGTTCACGGCCCCTTGGCCTCTTCTCATCCTCAGGCTGGTGCTGAGTAACATTCACCATAGTATTGTTACCATCCCGAATGGTGCTGGGACCCGCTTTCTCATTGCAATGAACAAGGCCATCAACTGCGCTGATTAAACGCAAAACAATTTTTTTTTATCAGTAGCAGTAGAGATTATAAACAAACTATGCGTATTAATTAAAACCTACATATGATTTGAATGGTAAAGGATTCTAGAACTAAACTAGAATGCAAATAGACAACCAACCAATGTTTACTGGATCTCTCGGCCAGCAGTCAGCGTCACCACATGACTTGTTATGGATCTAATATGTCAGGAATCTAATAAAATCTTGTAGCAAGTCATTGATAGCATACTCATGTTATTATGTTGATCTACACAACAATAATCACAATGATATTAACTGTAGTTTCTGGAGCTAATCAGCATCCACATTGGAGCATTACATCATAAAAAAGCTCAACATTATCACCTAGTGTACTCAAAGCTTAGTCACTAGCAATTCTTTCATGATTAGTGTCCTTTGGCGCGCGAGTAAAATATTGCAAAATTACCTACTTTCTCCTTCAATTAACATACACAATACAAGTAAATCAAACATGACGCCAAGATTGAAAAAGGGCCATGATATAATATACTACGCTGCTTCCCAAAGAAAATGGCCACCCATGCTGGTATACTTTCAGTGATGACAGGCCAAGAAGTATCCCATGGGTTGTAATTTTGCTGATCCACAAGTCTCTGTGGTTAGAGAATTTGACTATGACTAAATATACCATCGTCACCAGATAGTTTCTTTATGGGTTGATTACGTATGATCTCAGGTCTCAATTGTTGGGAAGAGTCCCACAACCAGTGTGGAACTATTCCCAACATCAATTACACTCACAGACTATTGTGTTACTTTCATAAACCCATTTCAGGTTTCTACATCTAAACCTTGATGAAGCAAACAAGCTAAGTCCTGAACCAAGTACTAACCACACAATTGCATATTATTGTCACTTCCACGAACCAAGTACTATGGTGTAGTTAGTACTACTTGGTTGGTTCGAATCACAGATAAAAGAAATAACAATCAAGCGAGATCACAAATAAACAGTCACCTTCGGTAAAAGCTGCTATTGCTGCTGCTGCCGACATCACCAACCGGCGGGCACCGCTCCCACTCACCCCACCCTGCCTGAGGCGTCCAAGAACTCTGCTCCACCACCATCCCCGCGGCTTCCAGGCTCACATTGACGCGCACCACCACCTCACCGGCCGCCCCCACCAGCTCCACCACGAACCGGGCCGCCCCCTCCCTGGGCACACCGACCACCGTCACCGCAGAGCCTTCGACGAATCCGCACGGGATCCTGGCGCTCCCCGCGCGCAGATCCCCTTCCACGGACGCCGGGCAGCTCGCGCCACGGCCGAGGGATCCATGGGCGCGCCTCCCCTGCTCGGCGAGCGCAAGGGTGAGGTTGCGCCATGCCGAGGCGGCCTCGAGGACACCCTCTGCTGTGCCCGGAAGCGCGTCGGAGCGAAGGAGGAGCGGGCGGAGGAGGCGCCAGGAGAGGTGGGCGGATGAGTTGGCGGGGGGCGGGTACAGGACGGAGAGGCCGGGAGGGAGGGGAGGAGATGAGCGACTGGACCGGCGGCGGCGGTGGCAGGCGGAGGGTCGGGGCGGGCGACGGCGAGAAGAGGAGGAGCACGGCGGCGAGGGTGAGGACGAGGAGCACGCCGGAGCATTTCCTCATTGCTACGACGGAGGTGGAGACCGTGACGCCGAAGTCAGGTGTGTCGGCGTGACATTATAAAGTCGTGTTCGAAATTAAAATTTGAAAAAAAATTCAAAAACCAACTTGCATCTGGTGGATTTTCGTATATCATGTGTTTTCATATCTCCGTCGATCCCTTTGATCGGATCATATGATTTTTGTCATGGTAAATGATTTTTAGAACATTGGCGTCAAAAGATGGCACATCCGTGACAAGGGGGGTGTTCGGCGCAGGGGGTCTAAACTTTAGAGGGTTTTTCCAACGAATATTGTGATTACAAATAAAGTTTAATTACGAAACTAATTTCAGGACTCCGCTCGAATTCGCGAGACGAATCTAATGAGGGTAATTAAGGCGTCATTAGAAGATAGTTACTGTAGCATCACTGTAGCAAAACATAGATTAATTAGGCTCATTAGATTCGTCTCGCGATTTAGAGGGGGGGTCGTGACATAGGTTTTGTCATTAAATGAATAAAAAATTTTTAAATAGTAAGATTCTCTTTTTTTAGAGGGGTCTAAACTTTAGCGGCAGTTCAACGAACGCACCCAAAATGCGCCCTGGGTCGGCTTTTCGACTCTTGGTGCGGCGTCTGCAGGTTGCGGAGTACAGTTGATGTGGATGATGTGACTGACTCTAACAATGAGATCTATTTTTGACAGGCAAATTCACTTTTACCTCGCCTAAACAGTGTTTTGCCTTCAGTTCGCACAGCAGCGTCTCCACAGGAGATTGCATTTCCTTCGCGTCGTCGGCTCCGCCCTGCCTCGGCCACGCGCCGCCCTGCTCCATACATCGCGGCGCCGCGCAGACCCTCCGCGCCTCGGCCATGCGCCGCCCTGCTCGACCGTTGCGGGGGACGTCGTCCCCTCGGCTAGCGCGCCCCTGCCTTCCTCTGCTTATGCGGCCGCGAGGAGGAGACCATCAGGCACCAGACTGAGGCCAACGAGTGCGTCGTGGAGTGGAAGGCGCGGCCCGGAGCTCGGATTCAGAGCAGAGAGAGCCGCAGCGGCGCGGCGGAGTCAGAGCAGAGCGAGAGCGAGGTCATTCGGCATGCGCGCGGTCATTCGGCATGCGCGCGGACAGAAACAGGCTCCGCGCGCTCGTTCGGCGCGCGCGCGGACTAGAGTAGGCTTGGCGTGCACGTCGTCAGAGCGGCCGGCGGAGCCACCTCGCGCTCCCGCTCGGCGTCGGAGCGGCCGACACCTCGAACTCGGTGAGCGCCTCCATCTCCGCTCGTGCCGACTGCAGCTCGGCGTGCTCCGTGTCCTGCGCCGCCTCCGCGCTTGCACCTACGCACCCACCACCAATTTTCCCATTCGATTCAGCAGCGAGCTCAAGAGGAGCGGACATGTTGAGCCGAATAGCTAGCTAGCTAGCTGATTTCCCGACCAACCAACCAAGCATGGAAGGAGGCGACTCACCATTGATGAAGGCGGAGCAGGGGAGGGCGTGGACGCCGTGGCCTCGGCCGAGGCCCCGGCCGCGGTGCCGCGGCCCAGGCACCCGTCCGCGCCCCCGCGACTCGAGCTCCCCGCAGCCCCGCTGTAGCCCTCGCGCCTGCGCGCCGCGCGGCTCAGCGCTCCGCCCCATCCCGCGCCGTCCATGGCGCCGGCCTCGACTGCGACGCTGGCAAGCACCACGCGCCGAGCGCCGAGCTCGCCCCCGCCGCGTCCACGTGCCGCCGAGCGCCGAGCTCGCCCCCGTCGCCCTCGTGCGAGCCCGCGCCGCCACCCCCGCCGCGCTCCTCCGCTGCGCCAAATCGAAGAATTCCCAGAAGCAAGGTGGCAACAAGCCTCGAATTTTGCCAAATTTCTGAGCTCTATGGGGGCTGGTGTTTCTTGATCTGGGTGGGCGAGAGGAAGAAGGCGTTCGCTCCTCCGCCACGCATGGTGCTGCTGCCGCCGCGCACCTCCCACCGCGCCCCGCGAGCTTCTACCGCCGCGCATGGTGCTGCCTTCCCCGCCCCGTCATCCCCGTTCCGCCGAGTCCCTGCAGCAGGGCGCGTCCCGCCTCCCTCCCCGCCGCCTGCTCCTGCAGCTGCTTCTCCGCCGCCCTGGGGCGCGCCGAGTCGTGGCAGAGGCGGGACAGGAATGCATGCGAGGAGAGAGGCAATGTAAAAATACATCGCCTCTATCCTGAGAAGCCAAACTGCATGATCGTTTGCATTCTCTGTTGGAGGTCACATTGCTAATGCACAGTATCAAATGTGATGCAAAAATGGATTTGCATCATCTTGTTGAAGTCAGTCTTATGGGCTGCAGTTTGAGGAACGCCCGTATCACAAATGGCAAGAAAGTTCGTAAGGCAACACCTTGGTTGAAGCTTTAAGCATGACGTGGCAACACTCGATTTACAAAACCATTTTTAAGCTGGTGATTACCGCCACACCTTTGTGGTTCCCAAAAGGGTCTCATGTGGTGTGGCGGTGGTGTTTGATGTCGACAGATTGGATTTGCTTGGAGGAAAGACGAGTCTTATGGTGGCAGCAAAGCGGGGTATACCAGGCTTCGGGCTCATTGAAGAAGGCACATGAAGTTTGGGTTAGGCTGCGGCTTGAGGTCACAACGGATTGGAGATGACAATTGTCACTAATCGTAGTGGATCGTCCGTCCGCGGCGACTTGAGTAGGAAGACGAGATGACACGTATTCTATGGTGCAACGTTGGCTAACATCTTGGGTAAAGCAGTGTTCAAGCATACAGTAAAGATGTTCAAAAGTTATGGTTGTTGCGTGGTTGCTCAAAAGCAGATGAGAATTTGTTCTGTTGTTTTTTTTTCTCTTTTTCCTAGCTTACCTGCGATATGGAATGGAGTTATTTTTGAAGCAATTATAGCTGTATGTATCTTTTCCATGTAAAGACTGCAATATCAATATAGGCTTTTTCTTAAAAAAAAGGTATTGTAGAGTTTGCTTCGGTTTGCGACGGTTCGCTTGCCATGTTAATGGTTTCACTGCTTAGTAAAATATTTTTCCTTCCTCTCTCAGTCCTCTGCGTCCCTCTTACCTAAGATCCTCCTGTTTTAGAGGCTCTCCACGTACTAGCTAGTCCGCTGCTAAATCTCTGATGTTTTATAGCTGTATGTATCTGATGTTGCCCCTGAGTCGAACCGTAGCAGTGTATAAAACGAACCATACTCCCTTCACAGTTCGGTTTAGAGCAACATTGCGGATGCTCTAAGCCCACATTCTGAGACATACTAGGGCCATGTTTGGATCCTATAGATCTAAGTTTACAAGGGTTAAACTTTAGACCACTTTAGTTGAGTTGGAGAGACTAATAAGGTTTTAATTATTTTTAGAGAGTAAAGTCTAAACTCTAAATAACACTTTTGACCCTCTGTTGGATCCAAAAGATCTAAAATTAGTCTAAAGTTCAATCTTCTAAACTTTAAACCATGGATCAAACGCGTAGCCGAGTTATGTTGTAGGAGTAGCCGAAAGTAGGATAGTGCACTCATGCATGTCCGATCTCCCGGCCGGCTCAAATATTCAATACGGGATAAGATGCCGCTGACTTTTCTCACCGGTATGTGAAAACTCATATTCCCTCCGTCCAGAAATATAGTGTATATCTAGTTTTGTCCTAAGTCAAATCTTTTGAAATTTGACCATAATATCTACAAAACGTAAAGATTGACAACATGGAAATGCTTTTAGTAGATTCATCGTGAAATGAACTTTCATAATATATAACTATCTTACTTTAAAATAATATATATTTAGACTATTAGTTAAAGTTTAAAATTTTTGATTTAGGACAAAACTAGAGTACGCTATATTTCTGGAAGGAGGAGTATGCCCTTATCAAATGGTAATATATGTATACAGAAAGGACACTCTGAAAATGCATTACATAAATAAATATGCATAATGTCTTGACCCAACATATATATGACCTACTCCCTCCGTTTTAAATTGTTGACGTTTGACTATTTTTAAGTTACATTTGACATTTCGTCTTATTCACAATATTAGCTTAAATATGCAAAATATAAGTTATATTTCAATTTCTTTAGTGATGCAAAAAATCATAACAAAATTTATGATAATTTTTAAATTATTTGAATAAGACGAATGGTCAAATGTAACTCAAAAATGGTCAAACGTAAACATTTAAAACCGAAGGAAGTAGATATTTAAGTGTACCAATATTAAACATTATCAATAACTATATGGGCGACTGAAGACAACAATGCTCACAAAATCAGAGGGTGCACGCATGTTGACTTTTCCTATCTGTTGGAAAAGTCAAGAATGAAGATGTTAGTTTTACACGTCCGTGGCTCACATTTGTACGGGCCAAGCAGCTATGGCACGCAACGACTAAAGACAAATATGCCAATGGGAATCTGAGGTAATTTACCCAACAAATCAGCCTATAATTTTCATGTGGGCTCACAAGTCAGTGAGTGCACACATTGTGCAGGTATTAGTTTTTACACGCCAATGGGTCACAATCTTATGGACCAAGTAGCTATGCATGGCACGAACTGAAGATAACAATACACATGGACATCTGAGGCAATTTACCAAATAATCAACCTATAATACTGTTATGGGTCACATTTGAACAGGCCAAGCAGCTATGGCATGCAGACCTGAAGAAAACAATGCTCATGAAACAATTATCAAATAAATCAGCCTATACTGTTATGTGGCCCACAGTCAGAGGGCAATCAATCTGCTATAAGAATCCAACTCCATTGCACATATGACTCAGGACCAACGCTTTCCCAGATCATCTAGTTAGCCGGAGATTTGATCAATGATTCCTTACGCGACGGTGGCGGAGATGGAGGCGGCGCTTGGGCGCGCCATGACTTGGGCGGAGGCCGCTTGGTTCAAGTACTCAGCTACGATGCCAGACTACTGTCTCTGTTGGCATATATCCTCGTCTTCCTCATCTTCTATACGATCACTCCGCTGCCCATCATGCTCCTCGAGCAGCTCGCGCCGGTGGTGGCATTGAAGTACAAGCTGCAACCACGGGTGCGGCTCTCACCGGCCACCTTACTCCGTTGCTACAGAGACTCTGTGCAAGCCGTGCTCCTTGTCATGAGTCCTGCCCCGCTTGTCTTTTAAGGTAAAAACAAATTTATATATGACCATAAAGAATCAAATATATAGTAGCTACTTACTCAAGAATGAAAGTTGACTTAACTGAAGAAATTTAATTAGTTGCCTATGCAAGTTGACTAACCATGTGTATGATGATGGTGCCAGATAACGGGGGTCCGGGTGGGACTGCCGTTGCCTTCTATTTTAGAGATATGTGCGCAGCTGGTGGTGTTCCTTTTGGTAGAGGACTACCTCAACTATTGGATTCATCGGCTTCTGCACGCCAATTGGGCATACAGCAACATCCATCATGTCCACCACGAGGTCATGGCGCCCGCGGGATTCGCAGCATCGCACAGTCACTGGGTTGAGATAGTCATCCTTGGCCTTCCCACTTTCGTTGGTCCAGCCATTGTGCCCTGCCAAGTTACGGTGCACTGGATCTGGTTCTCAATTCGCGTCATGGAAGCCTTGAAACACATTGCGGGTAAGGTTTTTCAAATTTTTGCAGGATCTGTTAGGACGGCCAAGAATTTGGTCGTCTGTATTGTGGGAACATGACTAACTTCTTGCTAAAAACTACAGTTATAACTTCCCATTCAGCCCTGCCAAGTTTATCCCATTCTATGGAGGTGCTGAATACCACAACTATCATCACTATGTGGGAGCTCAAGGACATAGCAACTTTTCATCTATCTTCACGTATTGCGATTACATATATAGGACAGACAAAGTAAATATGTGGTTACTTTATCTACTCATGACCCTATATGCATTAATGACATATAAGTCCCTCGCAAAAAAAATGACATATAAGTCCTATAATTTTTCTTTGTAACCACCTTCTCTTTGTGTTTCATAGGGTTACAGGTACTACAAAGCAAGCCTTAGCAAGGTACGTCTACACTGTTCGATTCCCATTATTTTCCCTATCGTACCAAAAACCACCTAAAACTTGGGGGGGGGGGGGGGGGGGGGGTTATATACCCACCTACATAAAGTTGTGTGTCTAAATTTTTATACGCCTTCTGATAGCTTTGATCGGACGACGTGCCTCTTGTATGGCCTTCAACATGGTTTTTAATGGCCTATACTCTTTTATATTGTTTATAAATACCATACTTGTTGGAACATATAGGTTTTATTTTCTCCATTTTTGTCTCTTGGCGTTTTCATCTTGGTTTTAATGTCATATATGATGGTGTGGAAAATTTCGTTGTGCAACATGTGAGCATATGAAGACTATGTTGCGATAGCGCCTATGAAGTTATGGTACATAGAGGCTAGGCTAGAGCCACGTCGTCTGGTCAAAACTATCAGGGGATGTGAAAACTCATGAACACTTAATTATAGGGTGGAGACTGTGGCAAAATTTCTTGTATGAATATAACAAAACTCATGAAAATTAACTCATGCATATTGTTTGAATTCCATGCCGTACATTGGCATAGTTTGACCGTTCCGTTATTGATCTTATAGAAGAAGCTGGCAGAAAACAATGTGGAGAAACAAGGCAAATATGAATAGTAATCCAGTATGTAAGATCCACTAGAGAATCCATATCCACTTCACGTCATGTGGTGACAGTGATGACAGTGGGTGGCATATGATTTCATCTATAGAAAAAAGTGAAAATCAAGGTGTTTATCAAGGTTATAACCTTATTTTGTTGCATTGTAAGCTAGCAAAAGTCTTACAATACAATGCCTATTTTCATAATGGAGGTTTTGAACCTTCGCTCGTTTGGTTCAACATTCTAGAACTCGAGTGCTGGTAATCATGGACATCTATATGCATTATTATCGATGCAGAGGCTGAAATATATATACATATTTTTTCTAAAAAGTTACAAGATAATGCTTCTTTGTGCATTAGCTTGATACTTTTGTCATTTATACATATTTTTCTTCTATATAGTTGCTGCTTCATAAATCATCATTTAGAATAGCTGAAGTCTACTTAACTTCACTTAGTCGTTAAACTCGGAGAGACAGAGAGAGTCCTCTCTTATACTCCCTCCGGTTTTAAATGTTGACGTTTGACTTTTTTGAGTTACGTTTGACCGTCCGTTTTTATTCAAAATATTAGCTTAAATATGTAAACTTATAAGTTATATTTCAGTTTCCCTTAGTGATGAAATTAATCATAACAAAATCTATGATAATTTTTAAAATATTTTGAATAAGACGAATAGTCAAACGTAACTCAAAAATAGTCAAACGTCAATAATTTAAAACCGGAGGGAGTATTTGCCAATTCCCTTGTTGATCAGCAAGGGAATTGGCAGGAACCAACCTTAGTTGCCCCTCGGTAGAGTGAGTCTACTTAGCGAACAGGCAAGATACGGAGATCGATTGATCAATATGCATATCGATAGTTGATGGTTGACACCCCCCTCCCCCTTCTCTTGTCCTGTCCTGGAGGCTCCTCAGCCAGGGAGGCAAAGGGGATTGCTATCATCATCCTTTCTCCCGGTGGATGTGAAAGAGAAAACGTGACGAACTTTTTTTTCTTTTCAGTTGGTTGGTCCAAAGAACGATAGTCAGCTTCCTTAAGTCCATTCTTCCTGAGTAGCTAAGCGATAGAGTGGTCGGCTCTTAACTGACTGGTATTAGGTTCGAATCCTACTTGGGAAGATTTGATTCATTCAGAATTAGAATTGATAGTTACTCCCTTCGGTTTTAAATTGTTGATGTTTGACTATTTTTGAGTTACGTTTGACCGTTCGTCTATTCAAAATATTAGCTTAAATATGCAAAATTATAGCTTACATTTCAATTTTCTTTAGTGATGCAACTAATCATAACAAGATTTATGATAATTTTAAAAATATTTGAATAAAACGAATGGTCAAACGCAACTCAAAATGATCAAACGTCAACAATTTAAAACCGGAGGGAGTATAGCTTTTCTGATTGAAAAGATAATGAATATGAGTATAAAGGAGTATATATTCATTATTGTTCGTTCATCGAGGCTGCAAAAGTAGAGAAAAACTGATTGCAGATATGCAACAATTTTTGGCAAACTTTTGCACCTTGTTAAGCTTTCTTAAAGGAATAGAATTTTTTTTGCGAAGCTTAAAGGAATAGAATATCTATTGTATTAATAAAAGGAGATGACTCCTCTAAATTCTCTCAGAAAATCAAAACATCCGACCGTTAATTATCCATAGGTAATCTCATTCGACCCTTAATCTCCCTATAACGATTTTATCCCTCACTTCATCATGACCTAGCCGCCACAGCCAACTCACGATCTGCATGAGGTTTCTCCATGGTCACCACGCGGCGCTGCCTCCATCGTTCAGGAAGTACAGATTGGAAAAAACTGACCCTGAGGTTGTGCCATATATACGTGATGCAATTGAACTTCGATTTGTTGATGCCACGGATCAACGGATTCAGGAGATAAATACCTCGATCTGCCCGTATACCCAGCTAGCGGACTAATGCGTTTGCAGCATATGTGATGCCGTTGAACTGGGTAATGAAATTGCGGCGCTCTCGACGATGGTTCATCAAGCACGACGAAGCAGTATCATGGCCGAGGGGTTAATACTGAAAGCAGATGCGGCAGCTAGATGAGTTCGACAACGCCAAGACAGCCTCTTCAAACCCGCATGAATAATGCATCCGACGTCTCTGTTCTATGTCGTGCATGAACGAGCAGAATCACATCAAGGCAACGGCCAACGGGCAGGTTTTCCAGAGCTCATGACTGCCATGGGGTGATCGTCCAACAACACTTTCATATGCAGAATTGTGAGCGCGATCTCTTGCTCAAGACGAAACGACATGCAGGGGCTTCGGGAGCTCGTGGCCAGCAGGTTGTTCATTGCTGGCCCCAAGAAGCAGCGTGTTGTGGAGCTGTTGGTCATCACCGGTGGACGAATCTCCTCCATGCAGCATCAGTCTGGCTTGCCCGACTGTGCGAGTTATTCTTGTGCCGCTGTTGACAGGAGGCGACAGCAAAATAGCACGCACGCGCAGGTACCTGAAGACGACAAAAGCTGGCGAAGACTGGATGTTCAATTAAATAAGTAAGCCAAATCATCCTGCTTTCTATCCATACTACCTTTTAGACGCTAACAAAACCTTATTCAAAACGTACGTGAATGAAACGCACTGAACGATCAGAGTTAAAGGATGACTATCAAGGCTGCGAGATAAAGTATATATCAACAAAACATATTATTTCGAGACAGAGAGTTATTGTTTATGCTCCTCTTGTAAGTACAATGACACCATGAACAATCCAAATACTATTTGCATGCCTTCCAAGACCAGATAAATAGAGTTTTGTTTGATGCCTTGCAATTCTGAGGGTGCATATGTTCTTTAATACTACCTTGCTGCTTGATATACGATGCCAATATTCATTTATTTAATATACTCCTTTCATGATCTTTGTTATGTTAAAATATTTTTCTGTTTCATGAATTCATTCAGGAGGTTTCTGCATTTAGTAAGAAAAATTGTCAAAGATAGTAAAAGGACATGTTAAATGTAAGATCCATTTGAAAACCGAAATATCTGATGCATTCATGTTCCTAAATGTATATCTTGGAATTCCGTAACATATTTTGGAATTCCGTAAACCCCTATTGCTACCGAGTTTAATCAAATGAATTTACAATCCGGGCCATGAATTACATGGAACCCAACTAGATGTTAAGTATGATTTCAATAGCTAGGGAGACGCTAAGGTTGATACTTTGGATCCAGTTGATCTATTTGTGATGTAGGTAATCTTCTGGATACCATGGCCTGATCTGGATTTACTCAGTTCCCTTTCTTCTACTGAAACTTTGACATGTCAATCTTAGATTGAGAACAATATCACTTTGTGAGGGTCCAGACACAAAGTTGTAGTTTTCTGAAACTTTGACACAAATAATTGTAGTTTTGTGCAATTCTAAGTTGAGATATCAGGACCAGTGAAAGAAGTAATTGATAGTATATATAAATGTCTACTGAAAGTGAATTTACATAATCCTGAGTATAATAAAAACCATGTGGCATTCCGAACATGTGATTCTCCAAGCAAATCAAACACTTTCTATTGTTTTTTTTTTTCTGTGCTGCCACTCACAACCTCAGTACATGTGCGTTGATAAAAAGATAAATCAATAGTACAACACTTTCCATAGATCAGCAAACACTGGATGTACCAGAACCTTCGAATTCCCACTCAGCCGGCAGGTGGTGCTGCCCACGCTCCCAAGTCATCCAAGTGAAGCGCCGGCACCGTCTTGCCATGCCGATGCTTGTGCCTCCTGTCGTTGTGCTGCACGCCAAGCGCCAGGTGGTTGTGCCTGTGATGATCAGGTGCGTGTGGTGGCTCTGGAGGTGCTCGCCATGGAGGTGAGAGTGCCGGTGGTGGCCTCTCGTTTGCCTCATGTGCGCACGGTGGTGCGGCTGCCACCAGGCGTACAGGGGATTGAAGTAGCCTCTCCGATGCAAAAACCATGCCAGCATTGCAACTGCAAGTCACAAATGGAGAAATATTTTGGTTTCTGAGCATGTTGGTTCATGCAAGCTTTCTACAACAAGTATACATACCTGTGACTCTGTAGCAAAAACAGGCCAAACATTTTGACCCAGCCGATCCGTAAGTACTGAAAACGGCACTTGATGTCGAAAAAGCTCGAACATTTGCTCCTGCTCCGAGATGACAGAATATATAAGACATAATTGATTGGAGATAATAAACAACTTGTTATCTTAATGGGCAAAGTGAAAGGGACTCAAGACCTGCCAGTAAAGAAGCCAACAACACTGTCCCAGAGTCAGCGCCAAAAGGCTTTGATGGATTCAAAGAAACCCATAGTTTACCCTTCTTGTGCTCATCCGGTGGAACAATCTGCAGAGATTTGATAGACTGAATTGTTCAGAGAACTCTAAAGTATTTTGCAATTTGAACGGAAAAAGGAAAAAGGGGCTCAGTTTTTTCATTCATATTAAATAATTACTCAATACAAAATTTACGACCTCACACCAAGAAATCATTTGAAAATATGAAGCAAGATGTTTTTCTGGCAAATGATTGTAGAGATTGACATAAGACAGGCTACAAATATCAGAGCTTACATTAACTGTACCAAAGTGTATAAATGAAATGTATAGAAGAATGATTAATGAAACACAAACTTTTCAGAACCTGTGTTCCATTTTTCAGAACGGTTGCTGCTGTAGCAAATCGACATTCTGCTTTGTCGAGTTCACTAGAATCTGATGCCTTCAAAATAGCTGAAACGGAGCATAAATGGATGTTGGTTAAGTACGCAAATCAATGATGCAACTGATGCTAGTATCAAGCACAATTTCCAGCACACCTGTGCATCGATACTCTGCTGCTTCATCTGTTGAGACGTGCAACTTAAACAACCGTGCACTTGTTTCATTAGGTTTCATTGTAAAAGATTGTTCCTGAAAAAGACATTGAGCTAAGTTCAGGTGAACGAAATTAAACAAACAACAAGGCAAACAGAGCAGGGAATCTTGTCGCTACATAATTATCAGAAAATGGAGTATAAACTTGATACAGTAGGAATAAAATTTCCAGAATAGCCAGGTAACTTGATGATCTCTAATGTCATTCTACATTTACTTAATTTATAGAAGTGCATCGATTGATGAGTCTGGAAACCAAATATGCAGATGGAAGAAAATATTACCTCCAGACGATTGATGCCACTTGAGCAGTTGAACTACATATGAAACAAACCACTGATTAGTATTAAAAGAACAGATGCGTGAGTTCCACGGTTAGGATCTACCGTAAAGCTATATGAAGCCTCCAATTTTCCAGTATTCTTGGTTGTGACATTTGCAGTGCCAACTTGACTTAAGGCTTCAAATGGAGGAACATTTACCCTTAATATCTTCCCTGGACTCCTGAAAAGTGCAACATGTTAGACACGCTCCTAAATTTGAATAAAAATCATCAGTATTACCTGTATTACCCTAAGACAAGAGTAGCATTGTCTTATTTCCCTATATTTGTCAAGCACATTTATGTTAAGAGAGACACTCCATTTGGAATATATAATATCTGGTTCTTAAATTTGGGATGATTTCTAGCAATATAAACCCTAACTGTTGAATCAAAAGGCATAAGTATCACTACTACCTCTGATAGACGTATTCTATATCATCAGCACTTAGCTCAACAGCAAATTGGTATTAAGAACTTCTGTGACTCCCACAGAAAAAGAATGAACACCTGCATTCTGTAATGAATGTGTCACAAGCTTTATCCAACGTTGGCAAATGAGAGTAAGAAAAGGGAAGAAAATGATAGAAACATAACTGGATGTTGATTGATCCTTTGAAATTGCCCCTCCACAATAAATCGGGGCGGTTGGCTCTTATTATCCCGGTTTTGGTCATCCTGAAACAAAAAGAGACAATCTTTCAACAGTCTAATATAGAATGATTTAAAAATTAAGAAGATACTTCCCTCCGTTTTTGAATAATTGTCAGCGTTGACTTTTACTGTTCCAACTTTGACTATAATTTTTTTGTTAATGCATAATTAAACACTCATAAGCATATCATGTTGCTAAAGTACTATCTACAATACATCTATCAGTCATGTGATTGTCTTATGTGACTAAGTATTTTAAAGTTATTAAGCGGTCAAATTGTGAATAGTAAAGTTAACGCTGTCAATTATTTGAAAACGGAGGGAAGTATTTGACACTTATTCCCTTATGGTGATCTCACTGCACAAAATAAAAGGTGAGAAGGGTTACTCGGTATGAAAATAAAGCTAGAAAAAAATCAATTTTTAAAAATCATTTTGGGTTCTTTTTATTTAATGAAGCATAGAGCGGTTCATTTGCCAAAACAAGTCGCTGGCAGTTGATGCAAATTTTATTCTTTTTTACTATTCAATTTCCTATTTTTTAAATGAGAAACAAGAAAACAACCAGTCCTGCATTAATTAACCATTACCTCCAAAAAGTTCCAAAGCTGATTGTTTAAGCAGCTCTGAAATGGTGCTGAACAGAAGTTAGGTTGGTTTTGGAAAGCCTGATAACCAACACCGATCTTGTTGCATTCAAGGCCTTTCTCTGAAAAATGAGATATATCCAACAACATCCATCTGGAATAGTCATTCCCAATGTCTTTTCGCGGATCACTACTAGCGCCCTTCAGTATAAAATATTAAATTAATATTTGAAAGCCACAAAATAAAGCATTAATTGCAAATTTAAAAATTGTCAGTCTCAAGGCGCAAAATCTTAATTTGATGATGTACCTTCTGTGGAGTTACAAGATAGAAGCTCTCAAAAGATGGGGCGATTCTTTCATAAGGAGCAAAGTCACCAATAATCTTTACTCGTAGAAAATTGTCTCCAGAAAGGACAGTTGTATTATCGGGACCAACAACAACCTCCTGCAGTGCAAGTGGTCAAAATATAAACAGTCCTAAATTGGTCCCACATATCTCAATATCTAGCTTAAGATACATCATAAGAGTTGGAAAAATAGATTCTGGGTTAGTACATAAGTGTAAATGTTCGAAATTAAATCTTCGCCTCTAGAAAGCAAAACAATCCCAAGCATCAACAAAAGTATAGTGCATCTTAGTCCAGATCATGGGTACGTTAGCTTAAGGAAAAAATAATTTCATGAGCCTAATCCATACCGATATAGAGGCGCCTTTCTTCACCTGCACTCTGATGCTGAATCCAAGAGACCATTTCCCGACTTCAAAAACATGGAAGCTGTTCATGATAAAATAGAGACACATCAGGATACACTTATTTACTCGATTTGGACCTGAAAATATAATCAGGAAAATCATGGGAACATGTCAGGGTGTATGATCTAAAACTTAGAAAATATTCGCTTATTATAAGAAAAAGTAAAGTAGGTTTTTAATATGAAGGTTTTCTCTCCTGTTGACCGCATGAGGGAAAAATAAAGATCACCCCTGATGATTAACATATTATCGAAAGTGTAGTGAAGAATGTTGGCTCTAGCCAGGTTCAGATGATATACCGAAGAATAAATGAGTCCAAAGTATTTGCAAACACATGAGCGTTTAATTTTAGTTGGCATAGTTGTCGGGCTAAGAAATTATTGAGTTAATGGTTACAATATATAATGTAAACAAAAAAATTTGATAATAATAATGCCATACCATTCTCCTGGAAATCTTACACAATGAGCTGTATTATGTTTTCCGTGGACCATTTCATCAACTACAAAGTTGAAGATAGTGAAGCATGTGTCAGGTAGTGTGCAGAAAACATATGAACATACATAAAAATAATCGTTGAACTTACTGAAGTTTCCACAATCTGTGGTTACACGGTGAGGCCCACATGGACAGCAAACAGGCTGGCAAACCAAAGTAGAGGAAAAGGTGAGTTTCATGAAGATACTTTAAAACTGCATACAGATGTCGAAATAATACCACAAACTAGTCAAGATTATTGTCTATGCAGGTCAAACCACTAGAGAAGTGTGCAACCATATGCTCCATTGTTTTAGTTAATACAACAATATGGATGATCCTTGCATTAATATGGACAGCCAACTTACTATTAATCCGCAACGATAAACTAATAGCCTCGTAGGGTACCATATATTTGTTCCTATCATAATGATCACGAAAGCGTGTACATGTTTTTTATCTAATTTCTACCACTTCAAACAAAATATGGCTAACTAAAACCTCTTAATCATTACAATATGATTATTTACATATGATAATAGGATGCTAGTTTGAGAGGTGACAGTATGTATAGCTGCAAGTCAATTTTAAAGCAAAGAAGGGTGTGCTCAACTATGCAGAATAGGAGGTATAATATTTTTATATAGTATGCAAATATTGAGATATACTAAAAACTACAAGGTAAAATGCTTCCCACGTACCTCTGTGTACTCGATTATGGATCCATTCTCATATCGTAACCTGGCCACATTCATGTAAAAAGGCATTGTTGGTATATATATAGCCAAATAATGTGCTACACAACGCTCAGAATTCATATGCATGCTAATTAATCTACCACAGAGCGATATCCATATAGTATTATAGCCAACTCATTCCTTAAAACATTGTAGCTATACTGGAAAGCAAGTGTCAGGGATGATGTATCAACTGGAACAAGGAAATAATAGCTTGCCTTTCACAAGATTGCACAACATCAGCACCAGCATCTGGCTCACATTTTTGCGTCTCGACATACTGTTCCACTGGCCTGTAAGCAACATCCTGAAGAGACAAAAGAAAGAAAGGCTTGAATAACCGCGCATATATATTATGTGTTATACTGACAGACTTGACAAACTGTACAGACTTTAATTACAGCAGTTTGAACCGAAATACATGGAACAAATGCACATGAAATTTCACAATAAAGTTAGTGATCGATATAGCAACCCATCAAGGCGCAATTAATGAACATCCCAGGTTCCTGAAGCCAGGCCCCATGCATGGATTGGCGTCGAAGCATATTAAACGATATTGTAAAACTGGAAATTGGTAAAATTGACGTCGTGAAGAATTTAATTTGTATGTATGTACACAACAGGGAACTAAATAAAGACCTAGGAGTACTAGTATCTAAGACCGCGCATCCAAACCCCACGTTGCCGAGGATCAAAGGATGGAGTTAATTAGGGATGGAGGATAAAAGCGGTTGCCGCTTGGACACTACTGCACAGCAACGAACCAGAGGGTTAATTACAGAGAAGGATCGGAGTTGGGTTTGAGTGTTTGGTACCCTGGAGTAGATGAGGTCGTACACGGCGGACACGGCGGACTTGCTGATGTTGACGACGGGGGGATCCCGTATGTACTTGGTCTCCTGCGTGCCGGTGCCGTTGTTCTCCACGTTCGCGTCCGCGATGTTGGCCACAAACGACGCCTCCTCGCCGCTCTGCAACCACCATCGATCGGCCGGCCGTAAGTACGTCGTCAGTCAAAAATTAAGTATGATTCCAGTGCTGTGGAGGAGGGTGTAGATCGAGGCCCTTAATTACCGAGTCGCTGGGGACGGCCGCCTCGACGACGATCTTGAGGTCGCAGGAGAGGCTGTCGCCGGCGCCCGAGTCGCGGACGCAGCTCTGGACGCTGGACTTGGAGAGGATGTCGACGCCGCCGGCGGCGGACCCCAGGAGCGCGAGGAGGGTGAGGATCACGGCGGGGAGGCGAGGAGGAGACATGGCTTGCGGTTTTCGCTGGCGGGGGAGGGAGCGGAATGCGTGTGCGGCTTCCGCGACAACTGCCTGGTTTCTTTTGAACCCGCGCGTTGAGGAGTGCGTGTGGGTTCCGCCGACAACTGCCACAAGCCGAGTTGCCGCCGGCATCGTGCATCCTGCACGTGTTCTCGCCGAGGGACGCCAGCTCCAAAATGCCCTCACTAAACGAAGGAACTCCAAAACACCACCGGTTACCTTCCCCCACCAGTGTTCAGAATTTCGATATTAAAAAATTTTCGGAGCCAAGCGATAAGACCGAAATCCCCGAAATTCGTCGATTTTCGGAATTTTCGGGCCGAAATTTCTCAAACGAATTTTTAAATTTGGCCAAAAATTATCCGAAATTTGGTCCGAAAAATAACGAAAATTTTGAACGAAATTCGGGAAATTCGGCGAAATTTCGGTGATAGAAACAAACAGAGCAACTGAATGACCAAATCGCATGAATCGCAAATGAAATTAAGGACCAAATATTCAGCAAGCTTTGCTACCCAATACGGATAAACAAACCATTTCTAACAGGAACAAGCTTCTGTATTCCGTAACAGATCCGTGCCTTTGCGTTGGACTTGGAGCAGACCAGTTTAGGATCCAGTAGCGTCACCATGCGGCCTTCGCGTTGGAGTATATCAGTGCTATGTTGGAG
Organism: Eragrostis nindensis; assembly: GCA_012490785.1. Classification (NCBI taxonomy): domain Eukaryota; kingdom Viridiplantae; phylum Streptophyta; class Magnoliopsida; order Poales; family Poaceae; genus Eragrostis; species Eragrostis nindensis. Next base: position 1,117,088 of record JAAXCT010000055.1, read on the forward strand.
CAAACCGGTGTGGCGTTCGTATGGGCGGCCACGACCACAGCACCGCCCTCGGAGAGGCTCTAGGTGTGCGCGACGGCGGGTGGAAGGGGACGCGGCTGCTCGTGGACGATTTGGGCGCCGCCTTGCCGATGAGGCCGCACTTCAAGCACGCGCTCGCGGTTAGACCATTAGAGAGGCACGGGGCGCCATCCATCGCCGGATCTGCGCGGGAGGTGACAAGGAGGGAGTGACGCGGCGGCTGGACGGGAGAAAGGAGATGAGGAGAGAGAAATAAATTTGACGGCGGCTAGGGCTTCAGATGGACTTTATACGGATACAGAAGGAAGTATGGGCCATGTGGGCTGTGCTAAAACAGAAAAAAATTCAAACTGGGCCGAAATATTTGGCCCGGTACACAATTTTACCGGCCTCTAGCGATATAACGAAATTTCGCCGAATTTCGGCGAATTTCGGCCGAAATTTTTTTCACTGCCCCCCACTGCCCACCATAGCATTATCCAATTTCCTTTTTCTTTGTTGCTTAAAGTACTTGTGAACTGCCGATTATGCCCCTTTCTCTCAAGTCACCTCGTTCTGTGAGCTTCGAAGCCGGATCGAGATCAGACGCGCGCCCGTGAGCTTCTAATCCTAGTGGCGGCGGCATGTGTGGTAGTGGGCTGGCGCCCGGCGAGGCTGGCTTGTGAGCAGCAGCGCGCGCGCGACTAGGCGCCATGGTGGAAACAGCTGAGGGCCAGGCAGAAGCAGCTGATTTTCATTTTTCTCGGAATTTTAGTTCAAAAATAATCGATTTTTGATTTTTTATGATTTTTGGGGCACATATATTGCTAATAATAGGGCATGAGCCAAAGAGTCACTTCTTATGTCTGTTTGGGTCTAACAAAAGAATATGTGAGTTTTGGCGTTTTGGAGTGACTCCACTCTTCAGTAGTGCTATTTTGGAGTTCCTTCACTTGTTGAGAGCGTTTTGGAGCTGATGTCGCTTACGGATGCTATTTTGGCAATTGGCCCCTATCTATTCACTCTTCGCATCATCTTTTTGCTTTATTTTTACTTAGAGCGGTAAACAAACATTATACAACCTCATAATATCAAAAACTCTATTGTTTCCCAACTAGTTATCGTTAGTGAGGTTTTGTCAAATAATATGACCATAAGATGAAATGAGCTAATACCTTGAGTTTTGTTAGGCCAAGACCACAAAATGAGCCTTATTAAATTTACTGTTTATATATAATTCATCCCTTGACAATTACACTAACTTCATTTCTTAAAGCTTTGTACTATATTTCACGATATCATTGATACACAATAATACCAAGCAGTTAAACCACCCGTCGGTATTACAGATGAATATTTCGGACGTTACATGGGAATACGAAGCATAACGAATTAATCATGGCAATTTGTTTCTTAGGAAGGAATAAGAATAAATACCAAAATTCACGACTATTGGAATGAGCTAAGATATTCAGTGTAGCATAAAAGGCGATCCAGGTTGAGGAGAATGAGTATTGAGACGCGAGTTCATCAACTTGGGTTGAGCACAATTCGAGGTGGCAAACCTTCTTCCGCTTCAACATTGTTCTCTTCTGTTTCGGTTGAGCACGACAACTTTAGGCATTGGCCTCTTTTAGTCGCTCCCCTCAGTTCGCCATTAGCGCAGTCATACCGTACGGGTGAAAATGGTTACGGAAATTCCCGTCCGACCGAGTTCCGTTTCCGAAAAAATGGTTTCGTTTCCGACCGTTTCCCGATTCTACCCAAACATAAAACTTGGTATCTCTAATCATAACTACCTCTACATTGCATTTCTTTAATAATAATTGATTTAGAAAATATGGTAAATTCCCGACCGACCGAGCTTCGTTTCCGATAACGGAATTCCGTTTCCGATCGTTTCCGACCGTACCTCTATCATTAATTAGTGACAAAGCTTGCGAATCATTCGGATATTGCTGCAACTTAATTTGCTACAAAGTAACCAAACACGACGCATGTTCTAGTTATGTGCATTTCGACGCGGATGTTGCATCTCCTTCTTACATCACGACACCTGTCGATTCAGGCGCATCCCAGATAGCAGGATTGAATTTGTACAAAATAGATCAGCTAATCATATTTGTGTGTCTGAAGTATGAGTTTCCAAAATTTTGATTGTAAGGTTGTAGTCTGTACATCTATTCACTTTGTGTTCATGTCATTAAACTCTAAGTGTCAGAATCGTGTCCTATTTCTCCCAGGTCAATTTATACCCAGATCAATTCACAAGATACCATCTGTCCGAATAGCATCAATAAAGAGAGCCGTCCATAGAACACCATTACTAAAGCTGCTTGACAACACACAATAGCATAATGGGGTTTTTCTTTGTTTTAAAGGCAAAAAGGCACTTGGATGGACCATTTTGCCCCTGCACATCTAGCGCCTTGTCGCCGCCGATCGAGCCACCCCTGCTCCAACGCCGTCGATGCGTAGCCTGGCTCTGCCCCCATCGGCGTGCGCACCTGATCTATCCCCTTCCGCGCTCGGCTCGCCGGATCCTATGGCTATGCGGCGCGCTCGGGTAGGCTGCCAGCCGTCGCTCCCCAAGGCCCGGGAACTGTTGGTGCCGCCGCCGCCGCCGCCTGGAACCCAGTTTGGGAATGTCACGGCCTCACTGGTCGATGCAGACGAAAACAAATCCATTCCATGGAGCGCTCAGGTGAAAAGGGAACAAGGGCAAACTGGTCCATTCACAACTCAATCCAGGCCAAAAAGAAAAGGAAAATGGGAATATAAGGGGATCACGGTGTTTTGTGCTGGCGGGCCTGCTCATGGATAGGGTTTTGCGGAAGGGCTGTTTACTGATAGGGTTTGGTGGAAGGCGTCTTTTAGAGATGGTGTCCTGTGAATTATCCCGTTTCTCCCCCAAATGCACAAGCAATTCCACATACAAGCTACATATTTGACAAAAGCAAAGTTGCACCACGTACGTTGCTGGTACGATCGTGGACTTGAGGTGTATTTAGTAATTGAGAACGAATCACACCGCATCTTACATTAAGAATGTAAAAAGTAGGATAACCAATATGCAGCGAATCAACATCTTCTACTAACTAAACTGTATTTGAAGAAGATGAAGGCCTAATCCAAATCGGTGGAGGGAATTTTAGCCAGGAGTTAGGAGAAGCAGGCATGAAATCCCTGAAACTGCCATCCTGAAGGTTGAACACCACCACCTCCTGCAGAGTGGATTTGTGCTGATTCCTCGAGCTATCATGTGCAAGGTAGACACAATTAGGAGACAAACCGGGGAAGTCCTTGGCGGCAACAAAGAAAGACTCATTGAAACCAATGAACAATGCGTGTCCTTGCAGGTCCTTTGTTTCGTGGAGCTTTTCCTCCACCAAGTCCACCGTGTAGACTGTAAGCTGGTGAGTCCTGCGCCTACCGTCGGTGTACCGATGCTTTCTCCAAATCTGAAGGAGGTCACCCCACGGCGCTCGAGCGATGTACTTGATGCAGTCCACGGATTTCTTGCAGCTGATCGGTGGAAATATGGAATTCACCACAGGTGTTGGTGCGTTGAGAAAAAGAGCGTGAACCTCGCCGGAGCTCCGGACAGCGTAGAACAAGCCATCAGTCGCATCATACATGCAGTCGTGGTAAGTCTGGCAATCGGTGTCCTCCTGTATCATGGTCCAGCTGGGATCCCCGGGCCCGGCAAAGGAGAGGTAGTTCCCCGGCTCGTGAATGAGCAGCACGGTGCAGCTGCCGCTGCCGTCGCCGGGATCCGATGACAGGACGGCCCTGACGTATAGCGAACGGCGAACGTCGTCCATCGTCTTGGGCGACGACCAGTCAACCGAGGGTTTGAATACTACCAGGGTGGTGGCCGGCGGCATGGGGACGCGGCGGCGCGTGACCGGTTCTCGAGGTGGAGCTCGCACGAGAGGTCGGCGGCAACGAGCCAGCCGTGGGAGCAGCCGACGACGTGGCGCGGGCGGACGAACGATCCGGTGGCGTCGTCGGCCGGGGAGAGGGCGACGTGGTAGGGCGCGCTGCCAGTGGTGAGTCTGTGCAGGGTGGCCACGTCGGGGCCGCGGTCGATGGAGAAGTAGAGGAGGCAGGGGCTCTGCTGCCGCCGCGTGAAGAGGCCCCGGCGGCGGACGGCGAGGTATGCCACGTTCCAGGAGCGGCAGACGGCGCCGGAGGTGAAGATGTCGGGGATCTCCAGCAACGCCAGGACGCCGGCGAGGACGTCCACCGGGAGGGCAGCCCAGTCGCGAATAACAGGATCCTCCATTGGATTGGATTGGATTCGACTCCGGTCCGCCGCAGCCCAACACTGGAGGACTATATTTTGATGGACGAAGACGCGTAGAGCAAGTGTACGTATCGTTCTGAACTCGAGTCCTCGTAGAACAACGGAATCTGAATCGAACAAAACAATAACAAAAAAAAAAGCGTTTTCATGTACGAGTAGATGTCAACATAGAAAAATGTTTTCATGTTGGAGTTGAACATTAATTTTTTTTCGCGAAATAATCATTAATCTTCTAGTAGGAGTTTGCAAAGTGGCTTTCCGTATACAAAAAGTATTTCCGACTCAAACCACGACGCGTAGCGTCACCCAGGGTTTGCAATGTAGTCGGTGCCACTCCAAAAAAAAAAAAGTTAATGTTCAAGACTTTTGGGAAAAATATTCATGTACGAGTAGATGTCAACAAAGAAAAATGTTTTCATGTTGGAGTAGAATTTTGGGAAATATTCTCTACAATGTTTTCATGTACTACAATCATGGATGCTTTCGTTCGATGACCAAATTATATTGTTGAGAATATTTCCCAAAATTCTCGTAATCCTGGTATGCATGGTAGTTGTTATCATTGAATTCCGAGAAGTTTCACGGTGCCATACCACTAGTATTATACTAGTGTATTATGAAGGGTGTTATGGTTATTTTAGTATTATACTAGTTGTATTATGAAGGGTGTTATGATTATTTTAATTTTATCAGTGAACTTTACATCGCATTACCGCCCATCGAAATTCTCGCATCGCCGCCCCTTTCCCTACGATCTCACCATGCCGCCACCTACGATATTTCCGCCCCGAACTGCCACCGATTTGCCTTTTGCCGCCACCGATTTCACACCAGCACTTAAAATTTTTTCCTCCAATACCCTAGTATTATTAATACTACTGGATCATCTGATTTTAAATACAACTAGTATATACTGGTGGTATTGGGCAATACCACTAGTAGTGGTATGAGGCAATAACACTAATATATACTAGTGGTATAAGGTATCGTAAAACTCCTCTTATTTACACCATATATATGATTATTCACGCGTGTGTGATTCACTACATTGCAAACTACACGTGGTTTAATACAAATCTGAAAGCACTCCCCCAGAAAGTTTTCTAATACTATAGTATGATCCTATCCTCTTGAATCTCACTTGTAAAAGTAAAGTTATGACCATGAAAGAATACTTTAAAATAAAAACAAATAATGGTGGTAATTGTAGTTCTTCTTTGGCTAGCATTTTTTTTTTTGGGAATCTTCTTTGGCTATAGCCATTGATAACTGTTGTTAGACTGCTCATTGTCTCGCCAAGTGTGGGTTGCCTCATCCAGCTACCTCTCCTTTTTGGGATCAAGCCCAATAATCCATGAAAATAAATCCCTTTATTCGCCATTGGAAAATTTGCCTATCCTTATTTGCCATTGAAATTTTGTTGTTTCTTGATTTGTCATCTGATTAAATTCACATTCCTTATCAGCCACTCCAATCACTTTGGATATTTAAGTGTTAAGCTAAATTGACAAGATTGATATTTTAGTGTTAAGCCAGAAAATCAAGGTAATTTGAAGATTGGTTATCACACTTAACTAAAATATTAATTATCGCTTTTAGCCCAAAATTTCAAATCGAGTCACCTACTTCTATTGTTGGTTTAGTGAGTCCAAATCCCATTCAATTGTTTGTTGCATACCGAATTAATCATCACAATTTGCTCCTCAGGAAAGGAAAATGAATAAATAGCAAAAAGAAGGAAGATAACTCATGGAGACATGTACTGATAAAATATCTTATGTCGATCATTAGAGACTGCTAGTAGATTATTTTTAAGAAAGCAAAAGGTAAAATAGATACAAATAGATGAGGTGTAGTATCAATGTGAGGCCCACCATGTTGGGGCTCTAGTTTTTTGTTGGAGAGCATGGGAATAAATGGGATAATAACTCTTGAACAAAATATGACAAAAGAAATACATGACAAGATATAAAAATTAAAATGGAGACATCGATATTGAGAAGAAAAATAGAGATGAAGATAGAATGATGAAAGGTATATATAATGAATAGTGATAGATATAGAGAGAGAGTAGAGACAGGGAAGCAGGTATGCTAGATAGTGCAAGTATTGTAGCACGAAGCTACAAGGAGTTTCATATTGAAGATTTTATATTTTTTAGGTTGAGCGAGCAACTTAAAAATATTAAAGGTTGGTTATTAAAGAGAAGGCAATGAATCAGGATATAATCCTAGATCATTTAGGTAGATCGGATCTCATGCTATAGTCTGTTTGCATATGTATATCATCATGCGACTTGGTTCAAAAAAAAGTGAATAAGTAAGTTGTAGAAAAATATAAGATAACTCATCAAGTTGTTTATGGATAATACATTAGTTTGATCATAGGGTGCTAGTGAAAACTTTTGTTAGGGACGATAGCAGATTAAACTTGATGAGGAAGACCTGAATGCCGACTCCGCGGAGATTCACGCTGAGGAGGTTAGGGTGACCAATGTTTGGCTTCCTGATGGCCGTGCCGCAAACATTACCTACTAGTTACCTCGATACCCATAACTTGGGCGTGATGATTGTTACCCTGTTCTTACCTTAGTCGTTTCACTATTCGGCGAGACAATGTGAAGGTTCATTTTCTTTGTCTGTGAGTATATTTAGGTGCATATGACGTGGTAGGGAGTTTGATAATTTTGCTCCACTACTGTTTACCGAGTACTTGTCTTAGATGTTCTGATCCTCCGTGAGGATATTTAGCCGCCTTTGTCCTTTCTATAAATTTTGTTAATATTCTTGTTTCTCCGGGACTTGTGCAATCTGATCTCTATTGAGCTTAAAAAAATTAGATTTTTAATCATTTCTCTATAATGATACTATAATAGGATACACAATGATACACGATAATTGTGAAACACATTCAAAGCAGTATGGACTCTAGATTAGAATCTTGTAGTTTATGGACGGTGGGTAACCGTTTCATTTGGTAAATTCACTACGTCATCTTGTGATGGCAATTGTGGAGCGCATTCAAAGGCAGTATGGACTCCTAGATTAGGATCTTGTAATTCATGGAGGATGGATAACCATCTCATATGATGTGCGGAAGCAAGAGGATATTTAGCCACCTTTGTCCTTTTCTATAAATTTAATTTGTTAATATTCTTGTTTCTCTGGACTTGTGCAATTTGATCTGTATTGAGCTTTAAAAAAGTTGGATTTTTAATCATTTCGCCATAAGGATACTATAATAGGATTCAAAATGATACATGGGAATTGTGGAGCACATTCAAAGCAGTATGGACTCCTCCTTGTAATTCATGGACGATGGATAACCGTTTCTTTTGGCAAAGTAACCACGTCATCTTATGGTGGCGATTTTGGAGCACATTCAAAGGCAGTATTGACTCCTAGATTAGGATCTTGTAATTCATGGAGGATGGATAACCGCTTCATGTTGTCATATGCCTAATCGTTCTTGATTCCCTCCATGAATTGGGTGAGGTTCCTCTTGGCAACACACATCGCCTCACCGGTGATGGTTTCCCTTAATCGATTCACGTTCTCCTGCAAATGCCTTCCCTCTTCACCTTCCATGACTCTCTCAATACAATCTTTCACATCGTTCTCATCACTGCTGGGCAGCGCTATCCCAGCTTCCCACATGTTAACAACATACGCACAGTTGATGAAATGGTCTCCACAGATAGGGTAGCAGATCATGGGAACCCCGTGCCGCAAAGCTTCCAACACTGAGTTCCAGCCGCAGTGCATGACGTAGCAGCCCACGGCCTCATGCTTCAGCACGTCGTCTTGCGGTGCCCACGAGACGATCTTGCCACGACCGGCAACCTTCTCCGCGTACCCGTCGGGGAGGCCTGCTCGCCACGACGTGTGGTTCTTCAGAGCCCACAGGAATGGCCGGCCGGAGGCCTCCAGACCACACGCAAACCCGGCGATCTTGTCGGGTTCAATCGGCGCAGCCCAGCTGCCGAATGAAACATAGATAACTGAGCCAGGACTCTGCTTATCTAACCAATCGATGCATGTCTGGTCAGCCTGCCACATGGAGGTCGTCTTCTTCAGGTCCTCGTTGAGAAGCACTGGACCAACATGGAGGATCTGCTGGCCCCAAGGTGGATCGTACTGGTAGGAGTCACCGTCGTCTTCACCGGGGAAAGAGTTGACGATGATGGAGCGAAGGCTCTTGGCCCGATTTACTGTCTGAAGCCAGAAGGCATATCTTGCTTTCTGGGACACTGCGCCGCTAACAAGCCATGGAAGATCTCTGGCTCTCAATTTTAACTTTGGGGGAAATATGTAAGGATCTCCCAGGTCAAGGTGTTCGATATGATCTTCATTTACTCCGTTTGTCAACATTAGAGTACCTTCATATTCGCAAGAACAATCTGTTAGCACTTTTGTGTATATCAAACATCTTAGTCAAACAATACCTAAAATCTCAGACAGAGGCTGACGCCGTTGAACCCTATCTGCAACATTGTCGCCAAATTGTGGGCAGTGGAAGCACAAATAGTGAAAAGATCCTAAAATAAGAAGGTTGCTGGTACTTTTAAATTTCGAGTCTACTGAGTAAACAAAATGCGTGTCAGGTGTTAGTTTTTACACTTCTATAAAATCATGCATGGCAGCATCCACTGAATCAGGGATCTGGAATTGGATTGATGCCTGATGAGGTGCAACTGAAAATAAAATGGTTGACAGTTGGCCTGGCACCCATGGCAACCGATGGAAAATGGTAAACAGAATTTGATGCAAGAACTGACGTGCAGTACGTAGATGGACATACCTGATTCCGAGATTAAGCCCTTTCTGATAAGCTCCGGGATCACGGCCACAGAACGGTAGCTCGCCAGCATCCCCACCCAGAACCCGACGACCGGCAGGCCGCACCGCTCCGCCACGGGGATCGCCCACGACGCCAGGAGGTCCACGACGACGCACGAAACGACGCCCTGCAGCATCGTTGTCGTCAGCATGCCCTCCAGCTGCGACGGCATGTGGTGCTCCATGGCGTGTACGATGGTGGCGGCCCCCGGGGGCTCGTCGCCGCCGTCGTCCTGGACGCCGGTGGGTATGGGCGCGAGCGACACCCCGTCGCCGCCGCGATACTGCCCCATGCGGCGGTGGATGAAGTCCGGCACGGCGACCTTGACCGAGATGTCGCCGCGGTCCGCAACGAGGGCCCGCGCCAGTTGCAGCATCGGGGCGACGTGGCCCTGCGCGGCGAACGGCACGAAAACGATGGAGGCCATGCCGCCGTTTGTTAGAGGCTTATGACTTGTGAAGAAGAATGTGTGATTTCTCCAAACAGGTACATGGATTATATATAGAATGCAGCCGTGGACTGCTATAGCATTTCTATATATGAATGAACCTTGTTATAGTTGGTGGCATTTGAACTTTGCTTCCATGCATGACAATCAATGTCTTCTCATATCTGTAAGATTGTTTATATCTTTAAAATGGCCAGAGAAATTATTAGATTGATTCTACTATTAATGATTTAGTATCTTTTTAACAACGATAAAATATTTGGAATCAAAGGGTTTAATGCCCTCCTCTTTCAAGAATTTGCATTCTTATCCTGTAGTTAAAGAGAGAAAAGTCGGTGTACATTAGATGGCGATGCTAGCTAGCTAGGCACAAACATAGCATCACTGAGTTGCAGTTATGCAGTACTATATGAAAGAAATAGAAGGAAACCTTATTAACGTGTACGACTTCGAGAGAATGACATGTACTACTTAATTCCTGTGGCAAAGGTGGGTTGGTCAGCATGAAAATTACAGACTGGAAACAAATGTTGGGTATTGAGGATGGGCACAGTATGAGTGTGATATGGGCTGCACTGGATGTGACTGCAGCAGCCTATACATAGCAACCAAGTCTTGGAGCGATGGGCTGCAGTGGCTGTGGCTGCAGTAGCCAGCGCTAGGTCAGTGCACGAAATGTTGGATAACCTCTAATAATAGTTGAATCATTTAGTATTGCAAATATCTGCATTATCAAAGTAATTGCCTACTATACCTTCCAACAAAAATGGGCGATAAAAAGAATATGTGTTGGGATGCTTTTTTTTTCCTAATAAACTTGTGAAAGACATTTCCCACACATAAAAAATACAGTATTATTGAAGAAGAAGGAAGTCGGACCTCTCGTCGGCCTACGAACAAATCATAGGCCAACAAGTCCTTCACTTCGACAATCTTCTGATCCATCTTGATCTTGTACTCAACGAACTTGTACATACATGAACGTCCTCGTCATAATCATCATAGAAACTAACTTGCAGAATGTCACCCCAGGTGCACAAACAATGTACTTGTAGTCATTTCGTGGTGGGAAACAGCTCGTGAAGATCAATGGTACGGACCTCGTAGTTTGTTCGTATCGCATAGAGCAACAAGCCATCCTCTCACCATTGTAAAAGAAATCTTCGTAGTTCCAGCAGAACCCCTCCACGTGAAGCAAGCTCCACCTCGCGTCGCCGACTCTGGCGAAGGAGAGATGATGTTGTTGGGGGCATGCATGATCATGATGATGCAGTTTCCACTTGTTGGGTCGGATGACGAGACAACCTCCGCGCAGAAGGAGAAGCGGCCCTCATCTGGCTTAAAGCTTTGGAAGCGGTTCTTTCGGACATGGCGGCGGCGCATGGAGCCATAGAAATTGATGTTATGGACGCGGTAGCTTCTGTGGACTCCTCGTTTAACACTTTATTAATGATCTGACAAGAAATACATAACACATTTAAGGTGAATAATCAGGACAAGAATTTGCTTGTTATTTACGCATGCTAACAGATAAAGAATAGTCTATGTGTAAATTGTTATGAATTTTAGTTTGATGAATCTATAAAGATCAAGCAATAGAAAGATGAAAGAAGCGAACAATATTGGAACATATATTCAGTAAAGAACAAAAGGGGCCGTACACCCTCTATAAGAGCAAAAACTCCATCGTCATTGAGAAAATGTGGGCATAAGCCAAACTGGAGGTGGCCAGTTGCTCCACAAATTAGGACAAGGCCATAAGTCAATGACGCTTAGATTGACTTCGGCCACGTGTCGTGGAACATGTAGCTTGTGTTTATAACCATGATAAACGACAAGATCATCAGCACGGTAGACACGATTCTGTTTTATCATGGCGGAGTCATTGGTAGGAAGGAAGAAGAACGAGCTATTGAAGCCTATAAATAAAGCATATCCCCGCAAGTCCTTCACTTCAACAATATTCTGCTCAGTAAAATCCATCTTGTGCACGACGATCTCGGATAATTTCGCATCACTGTCCTCGTCGACATAAACATAGTACAAACTAACCTGAAGAATGTCGGTCCATGGGGCACGAACAATGTACTTGTAGTCTTCTACTGGTGACACGGTGGCACTGGCTTTGAAGATGACCTTCACCACGGGAAAAGGCTCATGAAGATCAATGGTATGGACCTCGTAGTTTGCTCGTATCGCATAGAGTAACTCGTCTTCACCATTGTAGAAGAAATCTTGATAGTCTTGGCAGGACCTATCCGCGTGAAGCAGACTCCACCTCGTGTCGCCAACCCTAGCAAAGGAGAGGATGTTGTCGTGCTCGTGGATGATCATGACGATGCAGTTTCCACTGGTGGGGTCGGAGGACAAGGCCACCTTCAAGTAGAAGTATAAGCGTCCCTCATCTGGCTTTAAGCTTTGGCAGCGGTTCTTCCGGATATGGCGACGGCGCACGGAGCCGCCCAAGTCAATGTGATGGACGCGGTAGCTTCGGAGGACTCCTCGTTTGACACGGCACGTGACGTTCCTCAAGGTGCCGATTGGCGGGAGCCTGACCTGGGCGCGCGTGACCGGGTTGACGAGCAGCAGGTCGGACCTCTCGTCGGCGGTGGCGATCCAGCCGTGGGAGGAGCCGGCGACGTAGCGCGTCGGGGGAGGCTGACGCTGTAGTGGACTTGCCTGCCGCCGCCGCCGTCGGCGAGGCTGCGCAGCATGGCCGTCTGGCTCGCGGGGTCGTCGCCGGCGTGGAAGACCAGGCAGGGGGCGCGGAAGAGCGGCGCGGCGTCGATCAGGGGATCGGCCTTGTAGGCGGCGCGCCAGGCCCGGCAGACGGCGGCCGCGGCGAGCAGCTCCGGGATCTCCAGCGTGGTGAGGATGAGCGCGACCAGGTCGGGCGGAAGGAGGGACCAGTCGCGGGGGCGGCCTGGATATTGTTGCTGCTCCATGATATGTGATGTGCCTGGCAAGCCCTCCGTACGTATATAGCGTGGTGTGTTTGCAGGTCCTGATCGACGATCGATCTGGGTTCCCAAGAATATGCAAACCTTTGCATCTATCTATACTGCACTCTCCGTCTCCGACTCGATCCTGTAATCCAATCCGGCGACGGTGTCTCCGTTCCGCGTTGCAACCTTGCAGGCAGGCCCGCTTGATCCTCCTCGATCATCTTTTCTCCACATCCACCACCACGGTGCTGGACTTAAAGATTGTATCGAGCAAAAGCTCCATCGTCATTGAGACAATGTGGGCGTAAGCCAAACTGGAGGTGGCAAATCGCTCCAAAAATTGGGACAAGGCCATACGTCTCTGACGCTTCCATCTTTCAGATTGACCTGAACATGCGACGCGGTCGCGGACCATATCTCTTGCATGTATAAACATCATGGACAAGGTCGTCAGCGTGGTACAGACAATTCTGTTTTATCATAGAGGATTCATCGGTAGGAAGGAAGAAGAACGAGTTATTGAAGCCCATGAACAAAGCATGGCCCCGCAAGTCCTTTACTTTGACAACTCTCCGCAGAGTGCAATCTATCTTGTACACGACGAACTTGTATACCCTCGCATAACCGTTCTTGTCGTAATAATCATTGCACCAACTGACTCGAAGAATGTCGCCCCATGGTGCGCGGACAATGTACTTGTAGTCCTCTACTTGTGGCGCGGTTTGTTTAGGTTTGAAGATGAGCTTCGCCGTGGGGAACGGCGCATGAAGATCGATGGTATGGACCTCGTTGTTTGGTCGTATCGCGTAAAGCAGGCCGTCTTCGCGGCTGTAGAAGAGATCATCGTAGTCCCGGCATAAACTCCTCCTCCTGAAGCGGACTCCACCTCGCGTCGCCAACCGTGGCGAAGGAGATGGTGTTGTCGGGGGCGTGGATGGTCATGACGATGCAGTTTCCCACTGGTTGGGTCGGATGACCAGACAACCTTGTGGTACAAGGAGGAGCGGCGCTCGTCCGGCGTAAAGCTTCGGAACAACGGGAAGTGGTTCTCATCTGGATCAATGTGATCATTACCGATCGGCGGGAGCCTGACCTGGGCGCGCGTGACGGGGTTGACGAGGAGCAGGTCGTCTGAGCTCCCGTCGGCGGTGGCGAGCCAGCCGTGGGCGGAGCCGACGACGTGGCGCGTGGCGAAGGGCGGGTCCGGGAGGACGACGCGGTAGTGGACCCGCCTGCCGCCGCCGTCGTCGGCGAGGGTGCGCAGGGTTGCAGTAGTCTGGCTCGCGGCCGGGTCGTCGCCCGCGTGGAAGACGAGGCAGGGGGCGCGGAAGAGCGGCGTGGCGTCGAGCTGGGGGTCTGCTTTGTAGGCGGCGCGCCAGCCCCGGCAGACGGCGGCCGCGGCGAGCTGGTCCCGGAGCTCCAGCGTGGTGAGGATGAACACGGTCAGGTCCGGCGGGAGGAGAGACCAGTCGCCGTGGCAGTCTGCTGGGTCGCCTTGCTCCATGATCTGTGCCATGAGAGGCCGTTCCTGACCGTCAGGTTCCCAAGAATATGTTGTAGAGCCCACTAGACGTTCCGTTAAAAGAACACTGCGCGCTCTCCGTCTTCGTCTCGGTCGAGTAATCCAATCCGAATCCTGCTTGCGCCGGAAGCGGAGGCAGCCCGCGCGCGCTCTTGTTAAGAATTTAGGTACACAACTTGGTAGCAAATATATGGAGATTCGGCACACAAGTTTTACGCACTTCTGAGGGTTCAGCTTTACAGAGCAACGCCAGAATTAGTTACCTGAACGGCTGAACCTGTGCTGTATCGTTTCCTGCGCAAGGGCTCATCGAATTCCCTATGTGGAAAGCTACCTCTATTCTTTTTAATCGTGCAACAGCATAACAGAGCACTACTTGCAAAAGAAGCAAGAGAGTGGAATAAGACACCGATTCTTCTCAGTGAGAGTGCAATGTGGCCTCGGCTGGGCAGCAAATCTCATTGAAAGTTAATAGTCTAATAGTGCAATCTGCAACACATTACTGTTCAGCCGAAGTTCCAACAGAAAATACACCATCGCTCTTGCAGAAATACGCAATAATTAACAAGATACCTCACCACATCTATTTTGTTAACTGCCGACTCATGGCCGATTGATCAAAATTTAGTTTGTCTGTTTGTGTAATGGGATACTCACTGATGAGTTCGTGTCGTCTGAAGAAGTACAATGGGGGTGTTCGTTGAACTGCCGCTAAAGTTTAGACCCCTCTAAAAAAAGAGAATCTTACTATTTAAATTTTTTTATTTATTTAATGACAAAACCTATGTCACGACCCCCCCTCTAAATCGCGAGACGAATCTAATGAGCCTAATTAATCTATGTTTTGCTACAGTGATGCTACAGTAACTATCTTCTAATCACGCCTTAATTACCCTCATTAGATTCGTCTCGCGAATTCGAGCGGAGTCCTGAAATTAGTTTACGTAATTAAACTTTATTTGTAATCACAATATTCGTTGGAAAACCCTCTAAAGTTTAGACCCCCTGCGCCGAACACCCCCAATATTAGGGATACCAAGGTAGCGTTCGGTTCCCCCCTCTAAAGTGCCCTCTAAATTTATAGCCCTCTAAAAAAAAGAATCTTACTATGTTGGGGTATTAAATAAATTTAATTACAAAACCTTTCTGCAGATGGGCGTTATTTTTCGAGACGAATCTAACGAGCCTAATTAATCAATGTTTTGACACAGTGATGCTACAGTAACCATCGTCTAATCGCCGCTTAATTACCCTCATTACGTTCGTCTCGCGAAGTAGAGGGGGGGTCCTGGACTTAGTTTTGTAATTTGACTTTGTTTAGTACACATAAATCGCGCCGGCATTATTAATGTGACAGGTACAGTAACTTTAGAGAGCTCTAAAGTGCATCCGAACGCTACCCAAGTTTCTGAAACTGCCCGTGATGCTCACCTACAAAAGTTTCAGAAACAGATAGCGGACTAGCTCTGTGAGCGCTGCTGGCTGGCAGTACTCTGAGAGGACAAAACCGTTTCCTTCTGTGGCACGCAGGATTGCTCATCGGCAGTTTTGGGCTTGCTGACTATTTGAGTTTTTCTTTTTATTTTATTTTTTTGTCCTGTTTTACTATGGTTCATCGAAGAATTGTTGATCCATCATGGAGGATTTGAGCTGGTGTTAAGGTGTATGCCATCTTACATTGTGAACTGTGATGGGTGCCTATGTAACCATGGTAAGCTGTGCCTGCATGTCGTCATAGAGAGAGCCCGTACGTGCGCAACCCCAACCCATGTCCATGTATGCACAACACATGAACACGAAATACGTGTCACTTGTGTTCTGCTAATTAGCATGTCGTGGACGGCCAAAAAAAGGGTGGAGCGGTGGAGGCCCAAAAGCCAATGCATGCACGTGACGTGTGATGTGTGGCTGAGAGGGTGAGAGTACGTATAGCCGGTGGCCGCACTGCACTGCTGGACTGACCTCTTAAAGTGGGTCGGATTGCTCCGTGTCCTGAACTTCTGATTAGCGATCAGATAACACGCTATGAGCTAGCTTTACTTTGTTGTCGGTCACTCATTCTCATCTTCCTCTTTTTTTGACACACTCGTTCTGATCTTCAGTTAGTGACTTTGTGATGAACCGAGAGGCCGCTAATAATCTGTTGTGTCCCCTTGCATCTGCACCAAAGCCAAAGACCACATCCACATGACACCAGGTTGTTTATATCTGCCCAATTTGTTACCGTGAGTGTAGACTCTCTCTTTTTCATTTTGACGTAGTACGTAGGAGAAGTGTATAGTACTACTGGTGCTTGATGCGTCCAAAGCGTCCAAACATGTTGACGGCACAAAGGAACTTTTTTAACGCTGAATGACACGGTAAATGCCAAAGTTGTTCCATAGTGTCGTACAATCGCATTTTCTTTATGATGGCTTACTCTTTCCAAAGGGAGGAACACAATGGCATGTGGAACAGCAGTTCTCTACAGTCTACACCACTCACATTTACCCTGACTTATTCTTCCAGTGGTACACGACGTACTTTTTGTCAATCCTTTCTCATGGTTTACATAGGAATAAAAGCATGCATATACTTAGGCCCCGTTCGGCCAGCCTCCCAGCTGCTCCGGCTCCACCTGACACAATCACTATTCATGCACTGCAGCAAGAGCTGAAGCCGTTTTGAGTGGGGTTGCTGTTGACTGTAGCTAAGAGCCATAGGAGCTGGTTTTCCTTGGCTCCCCTGCTCCTAGTTCATTCCGCGCGAAAAAGTGATCCGGCTCCGTGCTACAGTGGACAAATAGTGAATGCACAGTACAAAATGGCAGGCGGAGCGGAGCGGGAGCCCGGCCAAACCGGGCCTTAAACGTCTGCTTGTCAGTGACGGAGCTTCCTTATGGCCAGAGGGCAGGGCGAAGCCAGAAAAATTGGCGCCGGTGTCAGCCAGGTCACTACATATAGCCCTCTTTTTTTTTTTTGCAAAGGGGTCGCTACATATAGTATATATTATTGTCTAACGAAAAACATCATGTATAGAGTATATATAATTTTTTTGCAAAAAAATAGTATATATAAAATATAAGGAAATGTGTACAATAAAAGGAAACAGACAATTAAAAACCTTGAGAAAGTACACTTCTGCAATAGCGATTACCTATTACAATTTCTCTCTATGGTTGCGATCTTCCATCCTGTGAAAACGAACTATCACTTCATTAATCGGAATTGTTGCTAGAAGTTCTGGTTCAGTGAAGCATACAATGCAGTCATTCATAAATCCATCACCAATGCGATTTCGCAGTGTTGTCTTCACAATTTTCATTGCTGAAAAGCACCTCTCCACGGTTGCAGTGGCAATGGGAAGAACTAATACTAATTTGAGAAGCCGATAGACCATAGGAAAAGCACGGTCCTTTCCTGTATCCACCATCATCCTATTAAGCTCAGAAATACTTTTCAACTTGGCAAATCTCAAGTCAGCTCTCACATTATCAATGTAGATAGGCAGCTCATGAACAAGTTCCTTCAATTGGTCTGAGTCAAAATCATCGGGTACAACTTGGCCAACTCCATCAAACTCTCAGACTTGAAAGCATCAAAAGAATTCTTGGGACTCAATGCAGCGGCATGTGTGAGAAGATTAGAATTCACCTCATTGAAATGATCATTGAACTCTGTAATGCAGAGGGCATGCCCGCCCCCCCCCCCCCCCCCCCCCCCCCCCCCCCAAACAATTTCAGTGGAGCTCCGTCACTGCTGGTTATGCTGTATCTTAAAGTAATAAAGTACAGGTTAGCCAATACCCATCGCCATAGCGATGTCCGGTTCACGGGTCACCTTTTGTCATCATCATCTAAGTAGATGATATTCCTCGCAAAAAAAAAAATCTAAGTAGATGATGAATAGATTACGCTGTTCAAATTAAACTAATGGCCATGCATGGTCTGTATGCTGTCTAATATTACAGAGACAGCGGAGTGGCCAGGAAGTACGTCGGTGTGTGTGTGCAAGTGAAATATTCTCTTGCTTTCAGGCGAGCGGACTGTCTCGTGTCGCATTGTGGAGCTGTTGATGGACGGCACCGGCTACGATCGTCACATGCATGCATGTAAGCTTCACAGCCTTTTTATGTTCCCTTTTGAATTTTTGCTCTGAGAAAAGGGGACAATAGCATTTTCTGCGTTCTGACCAAAATGGAACTCCAAGGCTCAATCTGTCTGCAGGTATTTGCAAGCCAGTGGCACTTAGGAGAAGTAAGAGGGATACAGAAATGATGATGTATTGGTAACTAGACATTTTATCATTGTAGCAGAGTTATAATGCAGTGCAATTCATTGGAATTGCAACCTGCACGTGGTACTGAAACTGAAACCGCATATTTGCCGTCGCCGTGAGGAGACTCGTGAAGTACTAGAAGTTTCCATTTAGACTACCGTGCACTGGATTTCTTGGCAGAGTAATCTAGTCCAAAAGCTTGTTAAACTACAATGTCATTCGTTTTCATGTGACAGTCCCACTGAGTCAAAGAATTGAGTGACAAGATGCCTTGAGATCCTACACTCATGTGAACTATAGCTACCCGTGATATATATAAGACCCTATGGTGTTCATATACGGACGAAGTTAACCATCAGCCGGAGGCCTGTTAACGGTAGATTAATACCATTACCAGTTTGGCAAGAACAAAAAGCTGCGCAGTAGCCTTTAGCAGTTTGTCTTTCATCCGCTGCATACTAGGTTTAGCGCGCTAGCGACCCACTTGCGCGGTGATGAAGCAACTGCAGTAGAAAACAACAGAGCTTTTTAGCTAACCCTGAACCTTCCTACCAACTCCATCCGCCAGTTCACTACCTAACACAATCTTTTCCCATCACCTCATGCCTTTGCGCCACCAAGTGCTAGCGGGAGCCAGTGTCTCTCAGATTGATGGAACATTAATTTGTTTGCATCACTGCTAGCTGAAGCTCACATATACCGGCATACGAAAGATGTACCTACGTGCGCTACGCTCATATATGGACTCCCGACTATACAACGCAAGCATATATATCACCTTGCTTTCCCTCCATTTCAGCTCGATCGAATCACTACAGCTAGCAAGAACTCCAAGCTGACACACAAACACCGGCATTCTCGTCATCGTAGATGAGGGCTTCGTCCAGCTTGCGGCAGCCACGGCTGCGCCGTCGCACTGTGCCATTGGCAACGGCGGTCGTCGTTTCCATGGCGCTCCTCTCGTCGCTGTGCCTTCCTACCGCCGCGGACGCAAGAACGTGGCAGTGGCACTACCACCGGAAGCACTGGCGGCACCACTGGCACTGGCGCCACCACCGCGCGGCGAACAACGGGCACATCGCGCTGCCCCCCGCCGCGCCGCCTCCCGACGTCGACGGCTATTCTCCGGCCGAGCCGCCGGACGATGAAGACGCGCCGGCGCCTGGCTCTCGCGACGGCAAGCCATGCCCAGAGTCGCGCGCTCCTTCGAAGGCGCCGGCGCCGGCTCCGACCACGCCACCACCGGCTTTCTCCTTGCCCAAGCCGCCGTCGCCCGCGCCGGCCACGCCACCTGCTTTCCCCTTGTCGCCTGCAGCTCCGGCCAAGGCACCATCGTATTCTCGTGCCAAGTCGCCGTCCCACCCGCCGGCTTTGCCGCCCGCGGTTCCTCACGCCAGGGCGCCTTCGTTGTCTCCGGCCAAGCCACCACCAGCTTTCTCTGCGCCCAAGCCACCTTCCCTCGCGTCCCTCGCTCCGGCGAGTACACCAGCTCATTCTCCTAGAAATGAACCGGCACCTTCGTTCTCTCCCTCCAAGCCACCTTCGTCGTTGCCGCCTTCGCATGCCACCCCGCCACCATGCACTCCGGCCCAGCCACCGAGACTCGCATCCGCCAAGCCACCAATGCCACGCCAGCACCGGCACAGCTTTTGTCCCCAGCGAGTCCACCGGTGGCACACCCTCCGGCCAAGCCACCGAAGACGACAGCTCCTGCTCAGCCACCGCAGCTCTCCCCTGCCAAGCCACAGCCACCAGTGCCTTCGACGGCCGAGCCACCGCAACTCGCCCCGGCCACGCCGCCAACCGAGCCACCGCGGCGGCTCGCCCCGGCAGTTCCTCCTGTGTCAGCACAACCACCGGCGCTCCCTCCGGCCACACCAAAGGCAATGCCGGCGCCAGCGGCATCTCCGGTCGCCACGAACGGCTCGTCGGCCTGCGGCGGCGTGTTCGACGTGAGGGCGTTCGGGGCGTCGGGCAACAACTCGAGCAACGACACGCGCGCGTTCCGGGCGGCGTGGAAGGCGGCGTGCGCGTCCGACGCCGCCACGCTGCTGGTGCCGTCGGACGGCGTCTTCACCATCACCTCCACCATCTTCGCCGGGCCCTGCAAACCCGGGCTCACATTCCAGGTATACAATTGTGTTTGTTGCTGAGACAGCATGAATCCGATCGTCGTGTCAGCGTTAACCGTGTGGATACAGATCGAGGGCGTGCTGATGCCGCCGGACGGGCCGTCGAGCTGGCCGGCGACGGACAGCCGGCGGCAGTGGCTCGTCTTCTACAGGGCCGACGGGATGACGCTGGCGGGGCGAGGCACCGTCGAAGGCAACGGGGAGGAGTGGTGGGACCTCCCGTGCAAGCCTCACAGGGTACGTATTATGTGCCTGGTGCTGACACCTCGTCACGGAGTTACCTCGAACCACATGTTGTGACCCTCGTGGTGTCCTTGTTGTGCGTACTGTTGATCAGGGACCGAACGGATCGACGCTGCCCGGGCCATGTGACAGCCCTGCTGTAAGCGCGCCGACCTCACTCTGTTTTACTATGTTTTTCTCGGATCGACCCTATCAGCAGCACCACCTGATCTGATGGACTCTGTTTTCGGGTCAGCTGATCCGGTTCTTGGCGAGCAACGACGTGACGGTGCGCGGCCTGCGCATCGAGAACAGCCCGCAGTTCCACCTCAAGTTCGACGCCTGCCAGCGCGTGCGCGTCGACGGCCTCGACGTCAGCTCGCCGGCATTCAGCCCCAACACCGACGGCATCCACGTCGAGAACACCACCTCCGTCCAGATCGTCAACTCCAGGATCTACAACGGTAACGGCCGTATAGCCAGTAGTAGTTCACTCCCAGCAAGAATCCGGATCCCATAAGCCAAGCATTGACATCCCGGGCTCTGTTGCTGCATGCAGGGGACGACTGCGTCTCCATCGGCGCCGGCTGCTCCGGCGTCCACATCGAGAACGTCACATGCGGCCACGGCCACGGCATAAGGTGCTTACTTCTATGTTTCAACTGCCGTAGTAGCACTCGTAATTTGGCTGACGCGGCGAGCTCACTCCTCGATGGGGTCCTGCAGCATCGGCAGCCTGGGCGCGCGCAACACGCGCGCCTGCGTGTCCAACGTCACGATCCGGAACGCGCGCATCCTCGACTCCGACAACGGCGTCCGGATCAAGACGTGGCAGGGCGGGGCCGGCGCCGTGTCGGCCGTCGAGTTCGCCGGCGTCCGGATGCAGAACGTCAGGAACTGCATCGTCATCGACCAGTACTACTGCCTCGGCGGCCTCGGCTGCGCCAACCAGACCTCCGCGGTGCGCGTCGCCGGCGTCGCGTACCGGGACGTCCGCGGCACGTACAACCCGCGGGGCGGCGGCGCGCCCATCCGCCTCGCCTGCAGCGATGCCGTCGCGTGCACGGACATCACCATGTCCGGCGTCGAGCTGCTGCCGGCCAGCGACGGCGGCGGCGCAGAGGCGCGGCTCGCGGACCCGTTCTGCTGGAACGCGTACGGGCTGATGGAGACGCAAACGCAGCCGCCGGTATACTGCTTGCAGGAAGGTCGCCCGGAGTCATTGCAAGATCAGCTCACGGGCTGCTGACCGGCCATTATTTTCTCTTTGTTTTCTTTCTTTTCTGTAACCAAAGGTTTTCTTTCAACGGTGCACGTGGTTCAGTTGGAATCGTTCAAAGAAAGAAAAAAAATGACTTCTTATAGAGGACAGATGCGAATGAACACAAGTATGCAACACTCGACATTCTCGACTGTCTGCCCTCTGAATTCTTGGGTCTGGGAGCAAGAAACTAGTATATTCGGTTTTGCCGTCACCCGTATCAAGATGTTGAGTACACAAACGCTGGTAGATGATACAATGATAATAACAACCAACTGAACTGATGTTATGAGAAACACTTACAATAATCTTTCCAAAGAGTGGGAAGGCATAACTCCGACAACTAGAGATCTCATTCGATAGAAAAGATAAAAAAAATTAGTTGCCAAAATTTTGCTGAACCACATACATGTAAAATTAAGGTGTCTCATTTCGCACAAGCAGCCTCTGGGGCTACAGCTATTACATCCTGCAAGAGGCGTACTACTACATTAACTGAAAAGGACCTTCAGCAGAGCTATATACAAAAACTTCACGTGGAGACATGTTATGCAACTAAACAAGGAGTTTGCGCCACTCAGGTATAATGCTATATTATATAACACTTCTCCTGAAGGGAACGCAGTATAGGTTACCATTTCAAATAAGGATGGATAGTCTTCAAGATTCAACCACCTAGTTCGAGCAGAAGCTAAGACTATCACTCTGGCTTCACAGATAGCCTCTCTGCAGATTTGAAAGACAATAAAGTTCATAAACCTGAGAGTAACCAAGGCCACATGCAAAATGATTTCTGAAGCAGGACTTACTTATGAGCTCGTATGTCACAATCATAGATGTACCCCAGAGAGACATGTTGAGAAACCTCGGTCCAAACCCTCTATAAAAGCCCCTCCACCCATCTTCATCTAGGAGAAGCCTGGTAGTTTTCATGACAGATGGCCTTCCACTGCCATAGTTGTCCATGACCTGAAATCGCACAAGGAAATTAGCACCTGAAATGGAATTCTGACAAGTAATCCGCATGATTATGATCCCTTGTATTGATAGTACTTAGCTACGACAATATCACGCTTCACGGTATTTATCATATTCACAGCAAAGATGATACTTCAAACTCCTGCTTTAAGAATAATCTGCATACCTAAGGTATGATATGATCATCTCAGTACTGTTGACATCATCCGCTAGCACAGGCAACAATGAGAAAAGTTGCAGTGCCAGCCAAGAAATGTCATTATGTTGAGTATGGCTGCAAAACTGGGATGGCAATGGCCTGGGCACAGAGGAACAACAAGCTGAAACCAGAAAGCTGGAGCTAAACAAATGACATCACAAGCCACGTCTGGTTGCAGTCTTGGACAGTAAAGGCACATATTTTCACAAGGCTTACAGTATAGCACTTTTAAACATGTTCATGAATGTTTTGCTTTCAAGGCACAAGGTCCACAAAACCCTGCAGTTTTTATACCACGCCCCGCGACTACAACTCATAGTTGATCCTAGCCCTTTAGAGTTATGCCAACTGAAAATCTATCAGGAAGCATCAACAAGAAACCCCGGTGAACGCACAACACTTATAAATTGAATCAATTTATAAAAACATGATCAAGTCAAATTAAGATCTTGACACTTTGGAATACCACAAAAGAAAGTGTGTCATAGTGATGATGGTGAATGATAAAGAAAGGCATATTCTGCTAACATTCAAAACTACATGTTCAGGAAAGACAAGTATTTGACTCACCTGAAGACGTGTCTTAATAGTATCGATTGGCGTTGTGATAATTGATGAGCAAGCACCAGCAATTGTTCCTGCTGTTGCTTGGACAGCAACAAGTTCTGACTGCGATGGTTTTGTTTGTGAATCATTTCCATAACCCAGGCTCCTATATTAGTTTAGCAAGAATATCAATCAAGCATGGCACTACAACCTTTGGATGTTCAAGGAATAAAAATGCTTGTAAAGTTAACAAACCTCCAGATAGCATGTTGAGCACCACCATAGGAACTCCACCATAGGGCAGAAGCTGGGGATTGGGTCAACATGGTAATTCCAAAACCTCGGTAAAGTCCACGGATCCCTTCAGTTCTGACAACCTTCTTTATCACATCAAATGGGCCTCTGTATGTTGGCATCCCTGGCAATCCTTGGACCATGAGCCTTTGGCAAATCTGCAAGCGCAACATTAAGTAAGCATACCATGTCAACCAGATCATAATTTGAACACACTAAGAACCACCCAGGAACATATTGCTATCTGTTCTTGTGAACTTATTGTATATTAATCTAAATGTTTAATTACACCAGAAGAGCATCATGAAACCGCACAGTGTTTTGTGTGTAACAAGCTTATGCATCATAACAACAACAAGGCACTTAAAGCAACGAAAGAGAAAACATTAACAGCTGATAGGGCTTCAATGAATGGCAATATGCACAGCTTTGTTAAGGAAACTCCATCATCCAAAAGGTATAATTCAATCAAACCAATTAAGTGCTCAATTGATACATAGATCAGAGCAGTGATGTTATCATGTGCCTCCTTGAACAGAAAAATATCAGCATAAAAATAACTTGTTGACCATGTTTATTGGTGATTGGGCATTAAGATACCAAGTACAAAATGCAAGATTACGAAAGTATGGAACAATTATGAAAGAATTCTCACCACATCGAGAGGCACAAAATACGAGCTCGAAAAGACACTCGACACTAAGCCTGCCACACCATTGGCTACAGCAATCCTTGACGCCTCTGACATATCAAAACGTTCAGAGTATTTAAACGCCATTTCTTTTGAGACCTCCAGTGAAGTCAGAGCCAAGACACGCCCTGGTAGAGCTCCAACTGCAGTGGTGCCAAAGCCTCTGAAGATGCCAGGTATGCCATCGCTTCTTAATATCCTCCTAAATACAGAAAACCCAGACATGTGTGCAAGCCCTCCTTGGGCGACCTGCATCCTTGTCTTAACAACAGCTGTTGGGTGCAGAGTTCCTTGCTGCACCGTAAACAGGATAGCTCCGATCAAATGAAACCTTGTCTTGTCCAACCTGCAGTGTGGGGGAAAAAAAATGAAAAAACAGGTCAGCACAAATCACTATAGCGCAAACTCTGGACCTTGAAAATGCTTAAAAACTGAAATTCATGATTGTAAAATAACATTTCATGGGTACTAGGAGCTCAGAAATTGGTTTTTCGCTGCGTGAGTACATACTCAACTAGCCTGGTGCCAAGCTTGTATGCAAGTGGCCCATCTCTACCAATAAAGTTCACGATTTTCATGCAGAAAAGGTGTAAGGTAATGCTAGCCTAAACGCGGCGTCCAAGAGCGCGAAATACTTTCCATCTCTAATTGCGAAGCGCGACGAAAATCTACAGATTTGTGTTCCGGAATTGTATAACTCGCCTCCACTAACCATGTGTTGGTAACAAAATTTGCAGCATAAAGGAGGGACTAATTTCAGCTCCGCGTCAGAAATCGACAGCGGCAACCTCGTGATCCTCCTCCGCACCCCGTCCAAAAGCAGTCCAACAAAGTTGGGGGAAAAGAACACCCAATGCATATGCGCCCGTGAATCGACCTCCTTCAGCCAATCCCCCGCCCTCCCATTTTCTTCCCCCACCCCCGGTCCGCGCACCGCCCCACGCGGGACTCGACGACGGCCAAACCAGAGGTGAACTTAAGCCGCCATCTCAGAGACAAACCGAACCGAGAACCGTGATGCCGCAAACAAAGCGCATGGCGCGCGGGAGAAGATGCTTGTGATCTTGATTTATACTCGAAAAAAAAAAAGAAGGAAAGGCGGAGCCGGCGCGCGTCATGTACCTCTCCCAGTTGATGTTGGCCTCCGCGAGCGCGAGCCCGGCCGCGGACGCGTCCGAGGTCTCCGCCGCCGCCGCCGCCGCCGCCATGGACTCCTACACCGAAGGGAAGCGGCTCCGCGGGAAGAACAAATAGGCCCTCCAACGACTTGGTTGGTCGTAGGGGCTGCCCGCGCCCGCTTCTCCCCTGCCTCCCTCGCCGCAGTGCGCGCGTCTGGAGCGGTGGATGTCGGCGGCGATGCGAGCGAATATGCGCACGGGGGAAAAGAGGGGAGCAGGCAGGGTGGCAGCCGCGGCGGGGGAGAGGAAGGAGGTTCCCGTTTTGTTTGGGTGGGTCGAGGTCCCAGTCATTAGGGGTTTGGAAGTTTCCAGCGCGGTCGGCACCGCGCGGAAGGGCGCTGCCTACCTTGCCATTCCGCCACGCTCGCCTCGCTGCCGCGTGGGGGCGCGTCTAGGCCGCAGTGGGGCCGGGGAGTCGGTCGTAACACGGTGCTTGTGGTGCGCGTTGTTGCACCGTTTTCTATTGCAGGGAGGTGGAGACGTGGCCCCGGAGCCGAGGAGGCTGTGCCAGCGAGGCGGACCATCGGACACGTGTCCCGCTGCGATTCAGCCTTGCTGTCAGCCTCGCCTCGTGGGTAAAAAAGGCTGGTGGCGACGTGTATTTTTTTGTCGTGTCAGCGATGTGCGCGGCTCTTTCAACGTCAAACCTCTTAACCGAACATGTGTCTGGTACGTTTCAATGTCACAAACCTCTGTTTATCAAAAGACAAAAGAATCTCTACCCGGGATAACAGGAGCTGGCACGTGAATCTCTACTTCTCTGCCCGTAACAACTATAGACTCAAATTTTTGGGACTACCTTTAGTTTTGAGAGATGATAATAGATTGAACATCTTTATTCTGGAGAGTGTAAATTGAGTGTGGCAAAGTTATGAGCCAACATCTTTATCCTTCGCTCTTCGAAGATTTGAGTTTGTAGAGCTAGCTACTAGATTTGTCTAGTTTTCTGATTCTCGAGCGACCTTGTTGGTCTATATAGCACTTGTTGTTTCTCGTAATCTATGATGCCACTTTCTTAGTTTGTTCTTGGTAATGTGTGTAAGAAAAGTTCGAAGAGCTTTTTATGGTAGTGTTTCTTCCTTCCTCATTTTTAGTGGTTTATCAAGTTTGACATTGCTTTCCCACTAGGTTTCAAATCAAAGGGGCTAGAGAATAAAGTATGTCACTTCTTGTGAAAAATTATTAGTGTTCACGGTGCTCTTTTCATTTTATTTTGATGTGATGTTATTCTAGGAAATCGTTCGTATAGCTAGTTAGTGTGAACAGAGAATAAAACTCTTCTGATATCAGCAATACATGTTGATACATATTGTTCAGTGCATCGACGTTGAATTGAAATCCAGTTTATCACCTCACAAAAAATCATTACAACCTTTGTCAATTTAACCGCTCGCGCAAAAAAAAAAACCACTTCACCCTCTTACCATAATTGCACGTAATACGCACGACACAACATCAAATCAAAAGTGGTTTCGAGGTCAATCAGGACTGGTCAGGGTCGGCAAGGAATTGATTAGTTGACAAATTTATCCAGGTGCACAAAAAGGGAAGCCATAATTCTAGCTATCTCATTCTGGCATATTTGGGAAGCAAGAAATGCAGTTCGAAATGGGGAAGCTAAGAACATCCTTGATGTGTTGTGGAGAAAATTATTGCATATGTGAAAATAGTAATGCTGCACTGGGGATGGGTAATGGTCAATGTGGATGCAACAATCTTTGAAGGAGCAAGCCGTATGGGCCTGTGCTTGGTGATCTGAGATCATAGAGGAGACTTCTTGACGGCGGTCAGACGGAGGATTGACAAGATCACAAATTCAGAATTGGTGGAGACGATATTGCTTTCATGCATGCAATCCACCTCGCCATGCAGCTTCCGTACAACCATGAGGTTGAGGTAGTGGCTTCCGATTATCTCTCCCTTCTTATAACAAACTACGCTTAAGAATGGATCGCTCTCGTTGGCGATTTCTAGCATACCATTTTATATGCCAACTGCGCCTTATTTAGAGCATAAATGTCATCATTATAGGCCATTAACCCTTGATAATAGCACCATATTTGTATATATGTCGTTCTGGAGTTTTATTGCAGAAACAGATGAAAAGGACGACATTCTGGACATTGAGGCTGATCTGGACCTGAAGAGAAGAGAACCAGCAGAAAAGGCCCACTGTGCCGATCGGCACAGCCATGTGCCGACCGGCACATGGGACTCCAAGGCCACCGAAGCTGGCCCACCATTCAGTTTATTCTAGAAGGAAGTTATCAGAACCAATCTTGGGAGATATTCATCACGAAGAGATAAAAGGTACTCGAAGATTTGAAAGAGCAACACAAGACTTGATCTCGAAGAAAACTGATTGGAAGGTCCACATGGAAGCAACCTAGGACTTCGGAACCGACTTAGGGAGGAACCCGAGCTGGACACGAGGTGTGCCGATCGGCACAGCCCGGTGCCGATCGGCACAAGGACTCTTTTCTCGAGAATCCTTTCCTTTCTGATGTACAGCCCTATATAAACTTGTAAAAGCCCTAGGGTTTCGGGATCCGCCGCCAGAGGGACAACACAGCTAGTAAGTTTAGAGCCACCGGGGCTTTGCCCCGTTCTTCATGTTCTCTAGTTGTTGATCAAGAACCATTGGTGCTAAAGAGGTGATCCATCGAGGTAGGCCTACTAGATGGTGATGTATCTTGCACTATGTAATATTGAAGTATGGTTGAATATGTGGATGAATGGTTTTGATTATTGATTGCCTGGATTTTATGGTCTTTACATGCACTTGTTCCTACGCTTAGTGACGACTAAGTATTAGATATTATCTTAATTGTGGTGGCAATAAGAGGTGAGGGATTCAATCTCTCACTATCTCCATTGTGGTTAAGGTAGTGTTGGGATCTTGTAATACGCCATAATTGCACGTTGTCTCTGTACCCCCACAGCCGCTAATGCATACGCGATGATCCTTGAGATGATGTGTAGAGTAGGAAGAGGTCAGCGACTAAGGCGATTGGTCGTGACAGGGCTCGTCGGAAAGGGGTCTTGACCTACCGATCTTCGGTTATCAATAATTGAGTAATCCCGTTTATGATGCTATTTGATTAAGCTTCTTGGTTACGATCTCAACTAGCAGACTTGGCTAACTTACCCCATGATCTAATCAGGTTCCTAGGCTGTTCGGACAACCTTCGGTCAACTTAACAATCGTGCCGACCGGCACAACCCCTGTGCCGATCGGCACGGCCCCTGTTTTCCTGAAACTCACGCTCACGCTCACTAGAAAGCTTGGCTAACTCTTTTACTGATGATTTTGCTTAATTCCCATTGGTCCTTGTGGTTCGATTAAACCTTGGAATACTCTTCTAGGGGAAAAAGACTACAACTGTATACCGTGCTCTTGCGGTATATAAGTGGGTGCGTAGATACGACCAACAAGCTGTCTTTTTCTGGCGCCGTTGCCGGGGACCTTTGTTCGAATTAGGCATTGTTTGAAGTTTCAGAAATTGGTCACTGTGCCGACCGGCACACCTGTGTGCCGACCGGCACAGAGCTTTCTTTCGTTGATTTCTCTGTCTTTTCCAGTATATATGTCCTGTTTTATTTAACAGACAGGTATGGACGGCGCTAAGTCGAATAAACAATTTAATTACCTCGATGATCCAGAGATTCTCTTTCGCAAGCGTAAGGCGGAAAAGAAAAGCAAGTCAGTGGGAGACATAGAAGACAACCGCGAGCCACTCAGCCCGAAGGCATTGTTTGCAGCTTTAGAAGAAGACAAGGTAGAGGAAGTTCCTGAAGAAGAAGACATGGGAGACGCAACACCAATTGCTAATCGTCTCAAGCCTGCCTTGGACAATGTTACCAAGACTGAATTCACTGCACAAGCTCGACCCTTTCGGCTGGAGCGCTACATGTCTTTGGTTGGTCAGCAACCGTTCACAGGTTCTGAAGATCCTAATATGCATTTGCAACACTTTCATGAAATCTGCGGTACCTTTCAATTGGAACATA
Organism: Eragrostis nindensis; assembly: GCA_012490785.1. Lineage (NCBI taxonomy): Eukaryota > Viridiplantae > Streptophyta > Magnoliopsida > Poales > Poaceae > Eragrostis > Eragrostis nindensis. The sequence continues at coordinate 1,146,916 of JAAXCT010000055.1, forward strand.
TGAATGACAATGAAGCCAAGGTGCGATTGTTCCCTCTATCTCTTATTGGGCGTCCTAAGCAGTGGTACCATGGGCTACCTACTGCGACCAAGATTAGTTGGGATCAACTTTCTGCAGAATTTTTGGCAAAGTACTTCCCTCCAGGCAAGACTCAAGCTTTGAAGAACAAGATCCTTGGATTCACTCAACTTGCTGATGAGAGCGTTGGAGAAGCATGGAATCGATTCAATGAGTACAAGGATGCTTGTCCGCACAATGGTCTTGCTGAATGGGAGCTAGTAGAGAGGTTCTACACGGGTTTGAATCTTTTGTCCCGACAACACTTAGATGCTTCGGCTGGAGGATCGTTTTTGGACAAGACACCCGCTCAAGCCACGGCCTTGATCAAGAAGATAGAGCAAAATCAATCATGGGTTGGTGAGAGAGAAAGTAGAAGCCTTCAACCTTCCACGGAAAAAATGAAAAGTGTGGTAGAAAGAGCTTATGATGAATTGCTTATGGACAAGCTTGACACCATACAAAGGAGATTGGACAAGATTGATCATATTCCCAAGGGAGAGACCGTAAAGCTAGCGGAAGCCCGTTCCACATGTGAAGAATGTGGAGAACTTGGTCATGTGAGCAAGGATTGCCCCGAAGATGTGAAAATGCTCAATTATGTCAAGAGTCAAGGATGGAAGACTCCATATCAGCAACAAAGGAGTAGCTTCACCCCGTCATCGTCTATGCAAAATGCCATCCCTCTTCGTATTCAATGCCAAGAGTTCTTTCAAGCTCAAGAGAAGGTCAACAAGGACACTCAAGCCAAATTCAAGGAAGTTGATCGTGTGCTTGAGACAATCAATGACAAGGTCATCGAAGTGGGGAGTTCTAATCAGCAAATCCTCCAATTCATGAAGATGATGGAGAAACAAATGGCCCAATTAGCGGAGTCGGTAAAAAGCGAGAAAGGAGCTCTTCCTGGTAATACCCGCTCTGCAGAACAGTTGAAATCCATCGAGACGAGGTCTGGGAAGCAAACTGAAGATCCGAAGTTTGCAGCTGGAGCAAGACGACCCCGTGCCGACCGGCACGACGCTGGTGCCGATCGGCACGCTGCAGTTGACGGTGCCGACCAGCACACAGAGGGTGCCGATCGGCACAGTGAAGAAGTTGACCTCTCGGGTCTGAAAAAGGGAACTGAGAACAAGGAACACGGTCCTGCTACCTTTCTGGATACGCAGCTGTTGACCAAGACAGAAAGGATTCGACATCATGATGAGCAATTCTCCAGGTTTGTCGATATTATGAAGAAGTTATATATCAATGTCCCATTCCTTGATGCTCTTCAAGTACCCACCTATGCTAAGTACATAAAGGATATTATGCAAAGCAAGAAGTCCTTAGCATCGGAAGAAGTAGTGAAGATGACAAGGGAGTGCACTGCAGCTATTAATGACATTACACCAGAAAAGAAGCCCGACCCCGGATCTCCTAGTATCCGGTGTTTGATTGGAGCTCAAATCTTTGAAGGGGCTTTATGCGATCTTGGAGCAAGTGTAAGTGTCATGCCTCGCTATGTCTTTGCAAGTTTGAATTTGCCAGAGTTGGAGCCTACGGCTATGTGTTTAGAGTTGGCCGATCAATCGGTTCGCTATCCCGATGGAATTGCTGAAGATGTGCCTGTCCAAATTGGTGATCATATAGTTCCTGTGGATTTTATTGTGCTTGATATGGATAGAAGGACAAAGACTTCATTGATTTTGGGCCGGCCATTCTTGAGGACAGCGAAGGCAAACATTGATGTGGGGAGTGGAAAGATAAGCTTTGACATAAGTGGAGCCTCCTACACATTCAATTTTCGCCCCAAGGGAGAAGAAGGCCGTACGGTGTCCAAGTGGGTTGAGAAATACAAGTCTCCACACCATAAAGCAATCGAGGTTAATTGGAGGAAGGACATGTCCTATCATTAAAGGAGAAGAGACAAGAGAACCGTGTAGTGTCGCAACTTTTTCCCGTAAAGCGACGCTAAGGAAGTGATTTATGCGGGGAGGTCAAGCTCTACGACCTTTTTAAAACTAAGAGCGCTTTTTGGGAGGCAACCCAAATTTCGGGAGCGAGTCATAGGATGAGTCTTTGTGTGTTAGTGCTTTCGGGAGGGCAACCCGTGAATTAGAAATTTAGTGCTAACCGGGAGGGCAACCAGGCCTTTAAATTGTTTGCTTGTAATACACAATAATGCTCCCGAAATAAAATTTGTTAGTCCAAGTGTTTGTTTTAACTTTTGTGTGAACACCTGCGCTGTCTGTTTACTTTCTGCAGTTTTTGTTTTTGTATTTTGCTTGTTCGCTAACAGCGAGGAAGAAAAGAAACAAAAAGAGGAAATTCTGGAAGGTGCCGACCGGCACAAACTGTGCCGTCGGCACAGGTGCAAGCATGCCAGATCATGCTCTGTAAGTAACCCCGAACTGGAGATGAAAATTAATATGGGGTAAAGTGAAGAAAATATGCGAAATATTCGAGGAAGGAAGAATCGGAAAGGTAAGTGCAACAATTGTCCCGAGAATATTTCCGTCTTTTTCGTATTTTTCTGCAGGAGTATGTTGGATAATCCTTGCGGAAGAAGGAGGTACCGGCGGAAATTTGGCACAGTTGCCGACCGGCACAGCACAGTGCCGATCGGCACAGCATGGAAACGCCGCCTCCAAAGAATCTCGATGCTACAGGAAGTCTGACATCCGTAAGAAAAGTTGAAATTTTGGCGACGCAAAGCAACGAAGTTTGAATCGGGCGCGGACTACACAGTGCCGACCGGCACGGTCCTGTGCCGACCGGCACACTGACCAAGAATTCGAATCAGATCATCAAAGTCTGCGCACATTGGAAGGAGGAAAAATCGCTGACACCCATGCAGCTGCCGAGCACAGGGAAGACACAGAGCACCCAGCCTCGGGATGGAGCAACGGTGCCGGCCGGCACGGTGCCCTACGCCGATCGGCACCACCTGAAAAATTCGAATTTCGAATGTGCTCCCCTGTCTCCCGACATGCGACACTGTATCTAGCATGGGGAAGAGGAAAAGAAGTTGCTGAAGCCAAGGTACGTGCGAATCTGTGCAAAATTTGAATCGTGCCGACCGGCACGGGCTCCGTGCCGCTCGGCACAACATGGGAAAGCCAATCTTTTGCAGGTGCGCCCCTGTCCCCCGACATCCGACACTGTACAAGTCATGGAGAAGAGGAAAAGGAGGCGTGGCAGCCGAGGTACGACGGAATCCGCGAAATTTTGAAATGTGCCGGTCGGCACGGCCCTGTGCCGACCGGCGCGCGCAGAGAATTTGAACCGGCGCGGGTTCCTTCCCTTGGACGCCATGGAGAGCTATAAGAAGGGGCATTACCTCCTCCATTTTCGCCACAACTTCCTGGTAACCCTCTCCACTCCTCCACTTCCTCCATTTGCGCGATTCGTTTCCATTCTTTCGCAGGAAATGAAGGGGTTTAGTTCCACGCTCAAGAGCGCCGGCAAGAAGATTCGCCGGGGGTTCAGCTCCGGCGGATCGCACCACTCCGGTGGATCGCACCACGTCGGTGGATCACACCACTCTGGAGGGTCGCACCAAGTCGGCGACAACAACTCCGGCAGCGACTCCGGCTCCTTCACCTCGGCGCGGAGGGCAAGCTCGGCGGGCTATGATAGCCCCGAGCTCTCCGTCGAGATGACACCGCCACGAGGGCGGGATGACTTCTTCATCGGCCACCGCGACATCGGCATCCCCCGAGGACCGAGGCCGCGCACGAGGAGCGCGACCGCCGCCGCCGCCGCCGCCGCCGCGGCGGGCGGACTGCCGATGGAGGCCGAGCCGAGCGAGCCGGCATATGTACCGCGCGCGGTTCGGGAGGGGTTCACCCTCACGAGCCGTGAGGAGGAGTTCTACTACACCAACATCCGCGGCCGCATCTTCCCCAACATCGACATGAATGAGGAGTTCCTCTCCAAGGTCGGGGTATGGCCGGACCTACAACAATGCCTCCTCAACCTTGGGTGGGAGACCCTCCACGATCAAGCGAGCAGCTTCGACATCGAGCTCATCACCGAGTTCATCGCCACCATGAGCCGCGAGGTGGACGAGCAAGGAGACGACAAGATCAAGTTCCGTGTGCGGGACGAGCCTTACTCCATCACGATCGAGGGCATCTCCGATGCTCTCGGTTTTGATAGGGAGGCCCCCGTATACGGTGCGGCGACTACGGAGATGCTCGACACATTTTGGCGCCGCATCGCCGACGCGGACAAGCGCAAGAGGGGGCACATCAAGAACCCCACGATCCAAATCCTCCACCGGTGGATGGCCGCACGCACCACCGGCCGCCTCGACACCACCAACATCTCCGACCCGGACTTGCATTGGCTCTACAACGCCATTGCGAGTCCGTGCAAGTGCAATCCCATCATGACAATGGTGGGGAGTTGGTTTAGCCAAAGGGCCAACCCTAAGGCGAGACTAGCTTTTGGAGGCTACCTCCAAACAATCATCTTCCAAGTCACCGAAGGTAACCTCATGATGAAGGATGATTGTTGGATAAGGTCCACACTCATCGACGAGTCCATGGTGCGCGGGAAGACCATCACGGGGAGCGCCAAGCTCGGCTACTACGTGTGCGGCACCGGCATCAAGCTTTCCTGCCCCGAGCTCGCCCTCTTCCTCCCAAACAAGATCGACGGAGGGAATTGGCTTGAGGCCGACCTCCGTGAGCGGCACAAGGTAACGAAGACCAAGCGCGGAAGGAAGGAGGTCGTCGGCCAGTCTTCGGCGAGCGCAGCGGCGGACTGGGACAGCTGGGACGCGGCAGCAGCCGCGCAGAACCAACCGGCGCAGCAAGCACCCGTGCCGATCGGCACGGGCTTTGTGCCGACCGGCACAGGACAGGTGCCGACCGGCACCGACCCCAGGTACTTCGGTATGCCCCCTGTCTACCCTCAGCACTTCCAGGGGGCACCCTACTATGCTCCTGCAGGACCTCCGGGGGCGAACTTTGCCCCTATGCATCGGTACATCGACAACAACGTTCAATACGTTGAACGCATCGACAACTTGGCGGGCGAGATGCTGAAAGGATCAAGGGCACCGAGAGGGGGGGGGGGTGAATCGGTGTGTCAACAATTTCTCCCAAACGTACTTTGGGCGTGAAGCTAGCAAGACTAGATATGGTGATAACAAAAGCAAGCGATGCGCGCACACAATCTAGTCTCTGCAACAAGCAACACCCTAACAAGCAATTCTACCAAGTAGTAAAGAGACAACCTATCATGCAATTCTACTAGCACACAAGGTAAATGCGGAAACGTAAATGCTAGTAAGTAAAGGAGATAAGGATAAGAATGCTCATGATTTTTCCCGTGGTCTCGGAAGGATGGCGCCCTCCCCTACTCCACGTTGGGTCACTCCCGTCGGAGTCTCGACCCCGTCCCTCCGCTCGATGGCGATCCCTCCTAGAGCACACTTCACCCTCCGAGTGAAGTCGCGGGCACGTCCCGCCGGGCTCGATCCCGAGTACTCTTCCGGAGGTAAGGCTCCGCACGTGATGCGTGCCAAAGGGCGCTCCACTAGTGATGCTTCTTTCGCACGGGAAGCTCCAAGACCGTGTACAAACTTGTGTTAGCTTCCACAATCTCCTTGGACAGCTCAACACCGACGCCTAACCGGTCTAGGCCTTGCCATAGACCAAGAGTAACAAACCGAAGTGACTCTCTCAAGCTCACACTAGCCTAGAGATCAAGTGGATGCAATTGCTACTCTCTCAAGCACTAGGATCACTCCAAATCCTTCACAAGTGCTTCTCTCTCTTGCTCTTGGCTTCCTCTGAGTTTCCTGCACTCCAACAATGGCCAAGAGACCCCTCAAGGGGCGGGCAACCAACTATATATAGGCTACCAACCCAAAACTAGCCGTTGCCCAAAAGTGCCCTGCGAAACTAGAGACCGTACAATGGGACCGTACTGTCCGGTCTCTTCCAGACCGTACTGTCCGGTCTCTATTTCCAGGCGCATCTCCATCTTCTTCTTCATCTCCAATGAAGACCGTACTGTCCGGTCCCTAGGACCGTACCATCCGGTCGATTGTCCGGTCTTCATTTCTTCCACTTCCAGAAACTTCAACTTCTCTGTCTGGAAATCCTCTGATGACCGTACTGTCCGGTCTCCTTGACCGTACCATACGATCCCATTGTCCGGTCTTCATTTTCTCAGCATCCCGAGACTTCACTTCTCTGTCTGGATCTTCAATGAAGACCGTACCATACGGTCCCTAGGACCGTACTGTCCGGTCTCTACCGGATAAGCTGAAAACTTGATCCACTCTTGATCCTTGCTTCCAACTTCTTCATTCTTGGTTCCTCCTCTTCTCTTCAGCCACCCTAGCCCTCGAGAGACTCACTATGCATCCATATGATCTCTAACCTAGTGTGCGCTAAGAGAACCAATTCGATCCCTCTTGATAGTCCGGTTTTCCTATGAACTCAAGCTAACATCTACCAAGCCAACACTTGCTTGGTCTATCATGTCCTTAGCCTTGATCCATCTTCAACCTTGACTCCATCAAGTTCTCGATCCGAATTGTCGAGGCAACCAATCACCAAGTCGTCGATAGATAGAGTATGTGAGACGACGCTTCATTGACATGACTATTTGAATATCCTACATGGAAATGTTAGTCACATCAATACGGTCACCCAATCACCAAAACATTCATACCTTTGGGGTTTCCGAACTCCAATGGTCATGAAGCTTACAATCTCCCCCTTTTTGGTGATTGGTGACAACATATATCAAAAGATATCAAAAGATAGAGAATGTAAAGCGCAAGAGTGATCGAGAAGATTTAGGTATGCATGAAGAACAAGTAAAACGGAGAACAAGGTAGTCATAGCTCAAAAGGTATCACCTGCAAAATAGAGTTAGAGCACATTGGTGATATATATGGAATAACAGCATGAGCTATGACCACAACTCTGTGATGATAAGATTATAAGATATTCCTGCAAAAGCAAGTGAGTGCTCATATCATCACAGAAAGAGGAAACCTGGCAAGATAGATATAAATAAGCGCATCCAGGTAAACATACACAAACTCAGAGCAATATGCCAGAGCAATATACAAGATATATAGATAACGAGCAAGTGTATGAAGCGAAACCAAGTGTATTCTTGATGAGCTAAACACCAGCAAAAGCAAATCAAGCTCAACAAGAACCACAAAGTACCAAAAGAATATACAAATGAAGTCACAAAAGGTCACAAAAGGTCTCCCCCTGGACAAAAACTGTCTCACACTCCCCCTGGACACAAGATCACTCTGCTACTCCCCCTAGACCTATACAGGATCCCTCTAACTCTCTCCCCCTTTGGCACCAATGACCAAAAAGAGAAAGAAGGAAAAGAGAAAAACAGCTGTCCTACGCGTCGGAGGCTGGAGGAGGTGCAGTGGCAGCAGGTGCTGAAGAGCTGGTCGGCTGAGCACTGTCCTGCTGCTGCTGAGAAGGCGGCACTGGAGGTGTCCAAGTCCAAGTCCGCGGCATCCCCAAAGACTCCTGCTGCTGGAAGAGTGGAGTGTACGGCACAAGCTGTCTGTAGGCAAACCCAGGAGAGTCTGTCTGTAGAAGAGTCTGCTCAAGCTGCGTCGCGTACTCAACTGCCTCTGAGTCTGACGCTGAGTGGACTGAAGGAGTGGGTGAGCGACTGGGGGTCCAGGAGAAACTGCCAGTAGGTGAGGCTGCCCTGGAAGGTGAGTCCTGTGCTGTAGCGAGAGCCTCATCTACCTCCTCACGGGTGTACCCGAAGTCTGTGAGATCCACTGCTGCTGTCTCAGGTGTAGTAGTCACGACCTCTGCCTGTGAAGCTGTAAGCACTGAGTCTGTCTGTACTGAGGCGGTCTGTGCTACTGTGTCAAAGTCAAGTGTGCGAGCAGGCAATGGTGACACGAAGAAAGGACTCATCAGCTGAAGCGGTGAGAAGCTCGGAGCTGTAGAAGCTAGAAGGGCTGACGGAGTCATGGAGAGGCCTGGTGAAGAACGGTACTGGTGTGAAGGTCCTGCCTCTCCTGCCAAACCAGCAAACGTGGACGACGACGGCCCCACCGTAGGTGCACCAGAAGGTGAGATGGGGGCCGTGAGTAAGGAACTGAAGTACTGTCCCTGGCTGGCTGACTGTCCTGCCTGTGCCTGGGCAAACTGGTGCTGCTGCTGCTGTAGCTGCTGAAACTGTACTGTATCTGGTGGCAGCACACCTGGGAAAGTGATAGGAGCGAACGACGGGAGGCCTGGCAATGCCTGTCCAAAGAGGCGAAGAGTCTGAGCAATCGCATCAAAGCCTGTGAACAGCGAAGACATGCCAGAAGCCATCTCCCTCTGAGTGAGTACGACACTGTCCAACATCTGTCGATCCCTCTCCCTATCCTCTCTCTGACTCTGGAGCTCTCTACGGATAGCTGCAAGCTCTGCACGTAGTACTGAATCTGTCTGAGCTGGAGCTGTAGCTGAGCCTGAAGGTCCTGCTCTAGAGTCCGGAGTCACATCCTCAGGAATGGACTCCATCTGGCTACCAGTCTGTATGTGCTGCTCTGTCTCGGTAGCTGTGTCACCTAGGCCCTGTGAAGAACTCTCCTGTGAAGCTGACTCCCGGGTAGCAACCCGTCTGTCGGAGGCAGGTAAAGGAGTGTACGCTGTAGTCTTCTTGGGCAACTCATCATAGTCCTCCTGAGACAACAACTGTAGCCTCCTCAGAATATAGCAAATCAGTGGAGCGAAGGCTAAGTGTCTAGCAGCTATGCTCTCTGCAATAACGTCCTCCATCTGGCTCAGAATAAGATCCACCAGGTCAGAACCTCTGTGCCTCAGTATCAGCATGACGACCCACTGTGGGAGTATAGAAAACTGATCCCTGTATCCACTCCTCGGCACAATGGTCTTGCTAAGAATGCTCCTGAGAACTCTGCCCTCGTGAGTAAGTCTGGTGTGAGCTCGGCTGTAGTTCTCCGGGTGAGGTGGAGGGAAAGCAATACTCATATCCTCATCAGACGGTAGGTGTCCCCCAAGAGGTCTGCGGGGAGGCTCCATCCCTGGGTGAGCAAGTGGGAACACCCTAGTCTCGTGCTGAACTGTCTCAAGGGCCGCTACGAGGTCCTCCCTAGTCACTCTGTGGGGCTGCCCTCTGAGCATGAACCATATGGCAGACCGATCTAGGGCAATCCACAGAGAAGCATAGAAATCCATCACTATGTCAGGGTCCCAACGCATCTGTGTGGTGATGATCTCCTCGAGGCCCGGGATATAGGACAAGTGCTGTGTGAAGTCTGTCCCGGCACCTCTGCTAGCAGCCTGTATGCTGCAGTGCTGGTGAGTGACAAAGAGCTTATCAGCTCCACCAGTACGCAGTCTGCTCCTCAGTCCAGCTGCTATCCTCTGCTGAAGCAAAGTCCAGAACCGACCTCCTGCCTGTGGGTCTCTCCTGGCAGGTACCCAGGTCTCCTCGGAGACTCTCCTGAACTTCTTGAGGACGGGGCCTGGAAGCCTGAGAGCGTCCTCAGCAAGCACGTCTCTGAGTGAAGCAGTCCTGTCGAGAGCACAGAACTTGGCAGCCATCCTCTGCCTGTCACCCTCTGTGACCTCGTCACGGGAGCTGGAAGAGCTCTCCTCCTCCTCTGACTGCACCTGCTGCTCCTGCGCGGTCCTCGACGTACCAACCTCACGGGTGGACGGAGTCCGCTGCACTGTGGCTCTAGCTCTGGAAGACCTCCTCGGAGTCTCCCCCTGTCCTCCAGCAGGTGGGTCTCTGATCCGGAACCCTGTGTCTCTGCCAGAAGGAAGGTCAACCTCAGCTGCCCTGAGAACCCGATCCAACTCTGGATCACCTGTCCTCTGCTTCTTCCTCTTGGGCTGTGGATCTGGAGCCTTGGCCTTGCCCTTATCACGGTCACCTCTGCCTCTGCCTCTGCCTCTGCCAGAACCTGCCATAGCTGCTGACTGGGCTGCAGACAAGATAGGGCGAGTGAGCTTGGCTCACCAACCCGTCCACTGACGGCTGACTGCCAAAGATAGGACTAAGGGCTTGGCCCTCAATCCGTCCACTGTCTCTGCTCTGCTGTCAACTGCCCACTGCCTGCTGACAACTGCCACTGCACGATAGGAATAGACAGGGTATATGAGTATAGAATAACCTACTATAATCTACAAGCAAGAATCGCAGGTAAGCGCGTAAATCTAGATGAAGTCCTAGCGCAGAGGTAAAGGACACAATGCCGGCAAATATGCAAGGGGGAACTACGGCATTGTCGATTATGGGTGGAGATCAACTAGTGTACATAGATCATATGCAATAGACTCAATGTACCACTAATCGAGGATAGTACTAAGTGTCGAGCTAGTGTATGGTATGGAATAAAAAATCGACACAATAGTGAACGACTACCAACATGTCATAGAGAAGTGCAATACTCGAACACTATGACAATGGTAGGTAAACGACCTAAATTGCGAAGCAATAGTCAGCAATGCATATCGATTTCGCAATAAAGGTTCGATTTTGGATGATTTTCTAGGGATTTTAATCGATGAAGGTGAGATAGGCTCAAACCCTAGAGATGGAATCGAACACGAGCTACTGTGCAAACTCAAAACACTAGAAGCTCACCGGAGCAATCCGATCGACGACGATCGACAGAGTGAAGGTGCTCAGGTTCGGTGAGGCCGCCAGGGAAGAGAAGCTCCACGCGCGTGATTGGGATGAGCAAAAACTCGGTGGCACACGCGGGTGGTGCAGCTCCCTTTGGGTGCTTTGTCGACGGCGAGGTTGACGACCTCGTCTCCGGCGACGGCGACGCGCGGACAGGCGAAGGAGCGGCGACGGCTTGGCGTGGAGGTGCGGCGCGGCGCTAGGGTTAGCAGTGGGGCGCGAGCGCGGTGGAGTGGAGCAGGTGGCGGCGCGAGGCTGCGGTGGAGGCGCTGGAGCTCGTCGGCGAGATCGACGGCGTACGGGCGCGCGCGGGAGGCGTTGCGGTGGCGGGAGCGCGAACGGCGAAACGGCGGCGGTGATTTGAGGATGAAGATGCACAGTAACTCATCGAAATCCCGTTAGGATAGGTTAATTTTGAATCAACGGTCAGGATCGATCCAACACTGAATCAACGGATTGGATTGAAAGTGATCTCCTGATGAGCATAACCAGACCGTATTGTACGGTCTTCAGGATCGTATTGTACGGTCTCCTTTAACCCTGACAGTTGCTCTATAGAGACCGTATTGTACGGTCTTCAGGACCGTATTGTCCGGTCTCCATTCTGCCTCAGGTTTTAAGGATCTCGTGCAAAAGCACACCGTATTGTACGGTCCCTATGACCGTATTGTACGGTCCAGTCCAGAAAAGCTGATTTTCAAGGAATTTCCTTCTAAGTCCAAGTTTCTCGCACAAAAACCAAATAAACACCAAACATGGACTAGAAGGGGAACTCTCAAACACTCCTTTGAAAATAGACCAATATAGGTTGCGCATAGGCTTATAGTAATTTTTCAATCGGCAAATAAGAAGCAACCAATAAGAACCAAAAGAGATAAAACCAAAAGAGGGGTATGTATGAGCCCTTTGCCTATGATCCGTGCAAGTAGATTTAACCTTGAGGATCATTTAGCAAGACTCAATGGGCATGAAGCACAATTCTTTTCTTTAGTCACACTTCTATGAGATGTGAGTTCATATTGCGAATGAAGCACTTCCTCATAGTGTGACCACTCCTTGGTGATTTCCTATATGCAATGCATGAGACAAGCATATCATACAAATGCAAGGGGAATTTAAACATGCCATGTGATATGCAAGCAAAGTTAAGACAACGCATAAAGGAAACCTACTCAAGGTCAAGTTTGAGCCTCTCTCAAGCTTACTCACTATGAGCCAAACCTTGCCTTGAGCCCGTCGGTCCACCAACTCAAGCATCCCCCATACTCATAGCTATCTTGAGAAAGTTAGACCTTGAACTAATTTTTTTGTTCTTTTCTTTTAGTTATTTACATATGCATGAATGCAAACATACTAGTTCACAAAGGAGCACCTAGCTACCACGCAAGCAATGCAAGAAAAGAAACTACTATGATACAAGTTACCTCCTTGAAGAGTAGATTTGTCGATGAAGCACTCGAAGCTTGTGGTGGACGTTCATGAGTTGACATTTCGGCGCACGGTCCACCACCATCACCCTTCTAGGTCTTGGTCTTGGGAGCCCACTCGCACTTGGTTGGCCTCTCAAGGTCAACTATGCATTTGGGCACCCAAATCTTCCTCATCATCCTCCTCTTGTCGGGTGATCCAAGAGCCTTTGCCTTCACCCTTCCTTTCTTGTCTCTAAAGAGCTTGTAGTGTGTATTCTCATGGAACAAGTTAGCGTTGGGCAAAACTTTGGAACTTCTCACCTTGGGACAATTCTTGCTAGTGTGCCCGTCACGGCAACACTTCTCACAATAGTAGTCGTCCGCCATGAGGGGAACTACCCAAGGTGGAATGTCCTCGTCCTTGCCGATGAGGTTGATGGCGGAGGGGTAGGAGCCGAGTCCCTTATGCCCGGGGTTGTTCACAAGGTTCCGACCAAGTATCTCCTTATGAATGGTCCTTCCCCTTGTGAGCCTCTCGAAGCCGTCCATCACCGAAGCTCTCTCCTCCTTGAGTTGATGATATTCCTTCAAGATTTTCTCATCAAGAGAGATGCTCTCAAGAGAGAGAGTTAGTTCATCACAAGTAATATATGAAGAATCGGAAATAGATGAATTAGAAGAAGAAGTGTTACACTTTTCGAGGATGGATTGATGTTCTCCCTCAAGAACCTTGAACTTGTCGTTGAGCCTCTTGTGATCAACCTTGAGCTTGTCATAGCTTTCATCCAAGGTCATGAGCGAAGTGGAAAGGTGCTTGATCTCATCCTCTAGTAACTTGGACTTCTCCTTGAGCTTCATGTGGTCTTCCTCAAGCTTGTCATAGTCCTCATCAAGAGCCTTGTGGGAGATGGATAAGTCCCTAAGTTCACCCTCAAGTTGACGAACTCGGAAAGCGGCCACTTCATGTTCCTTCTCCAACCGAGCAATGGTCTTGTCCCTCTTCTTGATCATCTTGCCGGTTAGGAGAATGCTATCCAAGAGTTCCTCATATGTGGGCTTATCCTCCTCACCAAACTCTTCATCGGACTCGCTCTTCTCATCTTCACTACTATCATCATCTTTGGCCATCAAGCAAGTAGGTGGTGGAGGTAGGGTCTCGGAGATGTTGGTGAGAGCAATGCCGGCCATCTTCTTTCCTTTGGAGGATGAGTCATCACTTTCTTCTTCTTCACTATCATCATCCGTGACCCACTCTCCAACAAAGAGACCCTTGCGAGATGATCTTCTCTTGTCTTTGCCTCTAGAGCTTTCCTTCTTGACAAACCTCTTCTTTGCCTTGTACTTGCTTCTAGGGTCTTCTTCTTCATCATCGCTCGACTCTTGAGTCTTCTTCTTGTTCTTCTTGATTGGCTTCGGGCATTCCTTGGCAAAGTGACCCTTCTCCCCACAATTGTAGCACTCGGCATCTTTCTTGTTGATGAACCTTCTCTTGAAGAAGTTGCTTCTCTTCATGAGGAGTGCTAGATCATTGGGATGAAGTTGCAACAAGTCTTCAACGTCTTCTTCAAGCTCTTCATCACTTGAATCTTGAGTCACCACCTTCTTCATCTTCTTGCTTGACCCCTCGGATGCAAAAGCAAGATTCTTGGAGGGCTTCTCATCAAGCTTCTTGTCGAGGTTGTAGCTCTCGAAGGCGGTGATCTTCCCAAGTAGCTTGTGGGTGGTGAGGTCTCGCATGTCGGTGTTGAAGAGACATGTGATGAGTGCTCCATATTTCTCCCTTGGGAGAATCCTCAAGATCTTCCGCACAAGGTCGCCTTCATCAATCTTCTCCTTCACACCGAGCGAGTTGATATCCTCTACAAGCACATTCAAGCGAGAGTAAGCATCATTGATTAGCTCATTTGAAGACATGGCAAAGTCATCATATTTGTTCTTTAGCACATAGTATCTTTCCTCTTTCACGTCCGTGGAACCCTCATGAATTTGTTGAATTTGTGTCCATACTTCATGAGCGGTGCCCGCGGACTTGACTCGAGCAAAGACCTCTTTAGTGATAGCTTCAAACAAGGCATTTTTAGCTTTAGCATTTGCCTTTGCGAGATTCACATCAAGAGTACCAATGGGAGTCCTTAGAGAGACACCGGAACTTGTCACCTCCCATGCGATAGGGTCGAGAGCCTCGAGGTAAGCTTGTATGCGAGCTTTCCAATAGGCATAGTCGGTCCCATCGAACGGGGGCGGCCCATGATCTCTCGGCATCCTTACTCAAGGCGGTTAAGCCCTATTTGAGCAACGAGGCTCTGATACCACTTGAAAGGATCAAGGGCACCGAGAGGGGGGGTGAATCGGTGTGTCAACAATTTCTCCCAAACGTACTTTAGGCGTGAAGCTAGCAAGACTAGATATGGTGATAACAAAAGCAAGCGATGCGCGCACACAATCTAGTCTGTGCAACAAGCAACACCCTAACAAGCAATTCTACCAAGTAGTAAAGAGACAACCTATCATGCAATTCTACTAGCACACAAGGTAAATGCGGAAACGTAAATGCTAGTAAGTAAAGGAGATAAGGATAGGAATGCTCATGATTTTTCCCGTGGTCTCGGAAGGATGGCGCCTTCCCCTACTCCACGTTGGGTCACTCCCGTCGGAGTCTCGACCCCGTCCCTCCGCTCGATGGCGATCCCTCCTAGAGCACACTTCACCCTCCGAGTGAAGTCGCGGGCACGTCCCGCCGGGCTCGATCCCGGGTACTCTTCCGGAGGTAAGGCTCCGCACGTGATGCGTGCCAAAGGGCGCTTCACTAGTGATGCTTCTTTCGCACGGGAAGCTCCAAGACCGTGTACAAACTTGTGTTAGCTTCCACAATCTCCTTGGACAGCTCAACACCGACGCCTAACCGGTCTAAGCCTTGCCATAGACCAAGAGTAACAAACCGAAGTGACTCTCTCAAGCTCACACTAGCCTAGAGATCAAGTGGATGCAATTGCTACTCTCTCAAGCACTAGGATCACTCCAAATCCTTCACAAGTGCTTCTCTCTCTTGCTCTTGGCTTCCTCTGAGTTTCCTGCACTCCAACAATGGCCAAGAGACCCCTCAAGGGGCGGGCAACCAACTATATATAGGCTACCAACCCAAAACTAGCCGTTGCCCAAAAGTGCCCTGCGAAACTAGAGACCGTACAATGGGACCGTACTGTCCGGTCTCTTCCAGACCGTACTGTCCGGTCTCTATTTCCAGGCGCATCTCCATCTTCTTCTTCATCTCCAATGAAGACCGTACTGTCCGGTCCCTAGGACCGTACCATCCGGTCGATTGTCCGGTCTTCATTTCTTCCACTTCCAGAAACTTCAACTTCTCTGTCTGGAAATCCTCTGATGACCGTACTGTCCGGTCTCCTTGACCGTACCATACGATCCCATTGTCCGGTCTTCATTTTCTCAGCATCCCGAGACTTCACTTCTCTGTCTGGATCTTCAATGAAGACCGTACTATACGGTCCCTAGGACCGTACTGTCCGGTCTCTACCGGATAAGCTGAAAACTTGATCCACTCTTGATCCTTGCTTCCAACTTCTTCATTCTTGGTTCCTCCTCTTCTCTTCAGCCACCCTAGCCCTCGAGAGACTCACTATGCATCCATATGATCTCTAACCTAGTGTGCGCTAAGAGAACCAATTCGATCCCTCTTGATAGTCCGATTTTCCTATGAACTCAAGCTAACATCTACCAAGCCAACACTTGCTTGGTCTATCATGTCCTTAGCCTTGATCCATCTTCAACCTTGACTCCATCAAGTTCTCGATCCGAATTGTCGAGGCAACCAATCACCAAGTCGTCGATAGATAGAGTATGTGAGACGACGCTTCATTGACATGACCATTTGAATATCCTACATGGAAATGTTAGTCACATCAATACGGTCACCCAATCACCAAAACATTCATACCTTTGGGGTTTCCGAACTCCAATGGTCATGAAGCTTACAGATGCGGAGCAACACCGACGCGATGATCGATGAGTTCGCAAGATTGGAGGCGGCATACTACGGCTTCGACTACACGCAGCCACCTCCATTCGATGGGTAGAGTGTTGTGTACGGCACAACTTGTATCGGTTTCCCGGTTTGCGTTTTTCTTTCCCTTTCGCATTCTCTTCTTATTTATTTACTTATGTGTGTGTGTGAGCGGGTTGGGAAACCATGTATCGGGGTGTGTTTAGTTTGTTCGTGTGCTTTTATTTATGCATGTGTGCTGTAGTCTAGTTTTATTTATGCAAGTGTGCTAGTAGTATGTTTAGAATGATACATCACCATGTAGCCCGCGCTTTCAAATCCAATATGATGATGATCTTTATGCTTTATTTGAAAAATGATACGAGTATGTATGTCTATCTTGAGAAGTGTTAATGATAATCGAGCGATGTTAAGCATAAATAAAATCTCGAACTTCCACTATAATGTATTCGGCAAATACTTCATATGTGGCGTAGTTCATTTCAAAATTCCCATGCAAGGTCTAACAAAAAGATCAATTTTGGATGACATGACTTGGTACCTATTTCTTTATAAAATTCAAATGTTCTTATTGTGAGCTTTAGAGTTACTCCGTATCATTCGGTTGTGCCTACCAATGCCAAATATATGAGACTCAATTTAAGCCTTCGCTAAGTAGAGACTATGATTGATGATTGAGCTCGGTTAAGATTTAATTCTTAGGGTATGAGACTTGAAAAATTGGCCACATCTTTCGCGTATCGTGTTGATTTTCTAGCCTTATTTCCACTCGAGCTATGCAAATTACCGCATTGGAATTATGCATAATTCGCCGAGTATCCGATACTTGAGAACCAAAATCCTTGATTCACATATCAATCCTTGACCACATCCTACTGTATTCTTGGCTATACATCTGACACAGCAGTTCTAACGAAAAATCCAGAGCGAAATTGGCAAGTACAGACAGTGTGCCGACCGGCACACAGTTGTGCCGACCGGCACACACAGAGAGAAAAAAAAAAAGGTCTGTACCTTGTGCTGTTTTGCTCGGGACTAGCAAAAATTTGAGTGTGGGGGGAAGAGTGAATTCCCTTGAATTCTCATTATCTATTAGTAGCCAAGAATTTCTTTTTCCAATCATGCATTCGATATCCTTCGAAAATGCCAGGAAGTTTCTGATAGATATGCAAAGAAGAAGGGACAGCTTTGTCACCTGTTTAAAAAGATTACGTTCTCTACTTGTGATTGTTCATTCACACAAGTATATGTCCAGTTTCTTTCTCAATTCAATTCTTAATGGCCTCTTGACAAGTCTCAGTAAAACCAATTAGAGTTGTTTCTTAGCTTTGCAATATGTTGTTGATTTATGTCTATTTTCCTTGAAATTCCTCACCAAGCTACTCATATGGCCTTACACATACATATATCGATAAAGTAGGCTAGGCTTTTGAGTGATTTTAGGTGAGTGATTGAAGTTGAGTTGTTGACTTGATCGTTTGAGAAGGATAGTTCTTTTGCTCACAATACCTTTTTGGTGATTCACATAAGCGGAAAAGTCATGTGCATCAAAGTTGAATATTTTCAAGGTTTGCTTGGGGAAGTACTCTTTCATACTCGATACCCATATTGTGAACTTGTTTGCTGAATACTAAATTGATTTAATCTCACGATGACTAAATGCTCAGCTCGTGTAGATTTGAAATACTTTCATGATTGATGTGACTATATGCGAGTTGATTTTCATTCTTGACTTTCCTCGGGACGAGTAAAGGTTTAAGTGTGGGGGAGCTGTTGGCGATTTCTAGCATACCATTTTATATGCCAACTGCGCCTTATTTAGAGCATAAATGTCATCATTATAGGCCATTAACCCTTGATAATAGCACCATATTTGTATATATGTCGTTCTGGAGCTTTATTGCAGAAACAGATGAAAAGGACGACATTCTGGACATTGAGGCTGATCTGAACCTGAAGAGAAGAGAACCAGCAGAAAAGGCCCACTGTGCCGATCGGCACAGCCATGTGCCGACCGGCACATGGGACTCCAAGGCCACCGAAGCTGGCCCACCATTCAGTTTATTCTAGAAGGAAGTTATCAGAACCAATCTTGGGAGATATTCATCACGAAGAGATAAAAGGTACTCGAGTTGAAAGAGCAACACAAGACTTGATCTCGAAGAAAACTGATAGGAAGGTCCACATGGAAGCTACCTAGGACTTCGGAACCGACTTAGGGAGGAACCCGAGCTGGACACGAGGTGTGCCGATCGGCACAGCCCGGTGCCGATCGGCACAAGGACTCTTTTCCCGAGAATCCTTTCCTTTCTGATGTACAGCCCTATATAAACTTGTAAAAGCCCTAGAGTTTCGGGATCCGTCGCCAGAGGGACAACACAGCTAGTAAGTTTAGAGCCACCGGGGCTTTGCCCCGTTCTTCATGTTCTCTAGTTGTTGATCAAGAACCATTGGTGCTAAAGAGGTGATCCATCGAGGTAGGCCTACTAGATGGTGATGTATCTTGCACTATGTAATATCGAAGTATGGTTGAATATGTGGATGAATGGTTTTGATTATTGATTGCCTGGATTTTATGGTCTTTACATGCACTTGTTCCTACGCTTAGTGACGACTAAGTATTAGATATTATCTTAATTGTGGTGGCAATAAGAGGTGAGGGATTCAATCTCTCACTATCTCCATTGTGGTTAAGGTAGTGTTGGGATCTTGTAATGCGCCATAATTGCACGTTGTCTCTGTACCCCCACAGCCGCTAATGCATACGCGATGATCCTTGAGATGATGTGTAGAGTAGGAAGAGGTCAGCGACTAAGGCGATTGGTCGTGACAGGGCTCGTCGGAAAGGGGTCTTGACCTACCGATCTTCGGTTATCAATAATTGAGTAATCCCGTTTATGATGCTATTTGATTAAGCTTCTTGGTTACGATCTCAACTAGCAGACTTGGCTAACTTACCCCATAATCTAATCAGGTTCCTAGGCTGTTCGGACAACCTTCGGTCAACTTAGCCATCGTGCCGACCGGCACAACCCCTGTGCCGATCGGCACGGCCACCTGTTTTCCTGAAACTCACGCTCACGCTCACTAGAAAGCTTGGCTAACTCTTTTACTGATGATTTTGCTTAATTCCCATTGGTCCTTGTGGTTCGATTAAACCTTAGAATACTCTTCTAGGGGAAAAAGACTACAACTGTACACCGTGCCCTTGCGGTATATAAGTGGGTGCGTAGATACGACCAACACACTCTCATATGAGGATTATCAACGAAGATATTAAACTGGCAAAGAGAGTTTCCTCTGTTGTTGCGATGTCCCGGATATTTATATACCCGAAACTACGTGTTTTCATCGTGCTTGTCCCAGAATCAATCGCAAGCACACACGTAAGCAATTGATACCAACATACACATACAACAAAAACCTTATTTATTTTACATCTCAAGTTCAAACAATACAACTTAATTATACATACGTCTAGCCGACCGGCTAAATAAAAGTATGAAGAAGCAAATAAAGTCCAAAAGAAACTCGCAGCGCATCTATTGGTTATTGCCCAAGACTCCACAGGCGAACAACCTAGATGAACCTAGACCGAACCACCGGAATATTCGTCAAAGCTCGATGCATAAAAACCCATGTCCGGCGGATTTTCATACGAATCATCTTCTTCTTCTGATCAACATATTTAGCAAGGGTGAGTACATTGGTACTCAGCAAGACTTATGTGTATGACAAAGTGATTAAATGCAAGTATTACCAAAAGGAAGGAAATGGGGTTTCTACGTAAATACAATAAATAAATTTAAATGAAAGTTACTAAAGTGAAGGTAACATAATAATATAAGATCGCATAAATGAATAAGCACATACATATTCCATATAAATGAGATATCATTAACATGCAAAAGCTTAAGCAATTAAACAATTATCAATAGGCATAAACAATATTCATATCATTAAACAGAATTTCCATCATTAAGGAGCTTGAGACCGCAAGCACGGCTATTCGAATAGATTTGATTACTCTGCAGAGTTTGTACGCTGTACCCATAGGTTGTGAGTGACCGTCTAAGGTGTAGCTAGCACCATGCACTCACGAAGTGTGCATATCGGTATCACACATGACGTTTTCAATAATTGATTGCTAATCTTGCCTTCCCTAAATTGTAAAAATCCCTCCGTACCTACCAGCTAACTTCCCAGAGGTACAATTTTCCCCTCCTTCAAATATGGATAGTTAGGCAGGAATTAAAAGGGTACAATTCATTGTATTGGTAAACCTTGAGCCCAAGACCGTAGTAATGGAGGTCCCTCTGAATAAATACCAGATCGGGTAAAATATCCATACATTCCCTACTTCTAGAAGGCAAGGTAACATTCAATTAAATACTTAGCCATGACCGTCCCATACCAGCACCTATGGTCGCACGAAAATTCCTTAAATCAAGTCATAGAGTACCGGTCCTTATATGATGTGGCGGGTCTCCAATAATTTCAACAATATTATCAAAATACCATAACATAACCCGCCATCATCTACAGATATTCAAAATTCATAATTAAACTTATCTAATAATATGATTCTCAAGTTTTAGGATTTTGCATGTGCTTAAACCAATATACAATTTTGGGGAGGAATTACTAAATCAATATTTTAATAGCCATAGCGTATAGTGTGATCCTATAAAAATATTCACCATGTCAATTCCCAGCCTAGGATATATTACAAAGATCAATTTAAGGGTCACAGGGTTCTTAATCAAAAGCTACCATATTTTCCCGGGATTAATTTCATTAAAACTATCAATGCACATTAAATTCCTAGTCATTATGCAAAACATTTCATCACAGTCATGGGGTCAAGATGATCAAGGGGGTGCTTGCCTTGCTGCTGTTCTAGTTCCAACTCTTGATCTTCGTAGTTAGGATCCTCAGATTCTTGTTCTTCTACATAATCTCCATCGTTCGAATCGTCTATACGTTAAAATAAATAATATCCAAATAAATACCAATAAATCCAGATTTAAAACCAACTGAAAATGATGCATATTTTTGCATGTATGCATGAGACATGAATCTAGATGAATGATGCAATTCGAGTCATTCGATTCGGAGGTCATAAGACGATTCTACGCGTATCCAAAGTTATATCGGGAGATAAACCAAAATCGTTTATATTTAGTCCAAAATGGTCAAACCTTTTCCTAACTAGATCGTGGGGTTAACTTATCGATCTTTTCAACCTAACATGTCTCTAGGGCTGATGAAGCCATATTCACCTAGACAACAAATTTATTTTTCTTAATTTCCTAAAGAAAGTACTTATGGTGTTTATGACAAGCAAAACTATTTTAGTGAATGAAACCTTACATTTTTATTTCCACCAGGACAGTTCCATCAGTGGCTTGCAAAGCGGAAAACTAAACATTTTATCTACAGTGATTGCATGCATATCTATTAAGTAAACATCATTTATTTTCTTATAAAGAAACATGTGATTTTCTATGAAATAAAGCAATTCTATGTTTATTTCTTTTCAAATTTTTCCTAAGTTCAATTATGTGTCTACAGTGGGGATAGATTCTGAAAAGTTCAAAAAGTAACCTAATCCTATTTATTTTCTATATGCAACTTTCCCTGAATTCTTATTTTTAAACTAAGCACAAAACTAGCTTATTTTCTACTATGAATTTTTCCCAAGTACATATATCATATTTTTACATGAAAATGAGCCTAAAAACATAAGGAATTTTTCTAGATATTTTCCTAAATTTTTCCTCATTATTTTTCTATCTATTTCATGCTAAAAACGCTTAAACCCAAACTGGCCAATCGCAGCGCGACAAGTGGCGGCTTAGGATTGAACTAATTCAAATTAACGCGCGTACAGTAAACCCGGCGGCTGGACGACTCGCCGGCGGCGATTTCGTGAACGAACCTCGACGAGGTCTAGCCCAATCGATGCGCACGGTCAAGGTCTACACTCCGGTGGTGATCTCGTCGCCGTTGGTGGACTGTAGCGGCGGCGCGATGGTGACCTAGGCAGCGCGGCGGCGAGCTACGGCGAGATGTGCGAAGCAAAGCAAGGCGACGTGTTTGTGCTATGCACCTAGCATCTACGGGTTGCCAAGAGGCTCACCGAGCGGCTGTCGAGGACGGAGATGGCCGGAGATGATGTCGTCGTCGACGGCGGCGGCGGAACAGGGGAGGGTTCGACGAGATGATCCTTCCGCCTAGAAAGGGAGAAAAAGGTCAAAGGGTTAAGCATCAGCATCACACCGAGGTTCCAAAAGCACTTGAACTCGACGTGAAGCTCACCGGAGTAGCTTGAATTCCGGCGATGGCGGCGGCGGCGGATTTTTGGGGAAAAGCAAAATTCGACTGGCTCGCTCTGCTTCTCTCGTCGAGGGCAGTCCGGGAAGGTAGTAGAGGACCAAAGAGACGGCGCAGAGGAGTGGCTCGGGTTTTTATAGCGATTTGAGGCGGTTTGCCGTGGGAACGCGTTGACGCGCTCTGGCGCAGCGGTGGCGAAAGGAGAATGGAGGAAGAGGAGGGGCTCCGGATCGTGGGCGAGGAGACTGGAAGATGTGCGACGATCCGTGGCGCGCGTGGCATCAATCGGTAGCTTGTGTCAGAGGAAGAAGAGGGGAGAACAGGGAGGCGGTGCCGCGGCGCGGCGTGGAAGGTGCGCGACGGCGAGTTGTTTACGTTGTCCGAGGCCGGCGCGAGGTCAGGGTGAGGCAGAGGCGCGCAGGAGAGGGCAGCGACGCGCAGGAGCGGCACGGGGCGCGCGGAACGCCGTCCGCGTCGTCGGCGGCGCGGATCGCGGCGCGCACGTCGCGCCGAGCATGAACAGAGGAGGAAGAAAAGGTAAGCGCGGGCCGACGTGGGCTGGTGCGGGCTGGACTGGGCCGAGGCTGGCTGGCGCGCTGGTGTGACTAGTTGGGCCAAGCCCATTTTCCTATAAACTGTTTTTCGAATAAACCAAACAAGCTGAACGTTTGACGAATTTTCTACCTAAGCTAAAGGTCTTCAAAAATTATGAAAAATTCACAGAAAATACTTCTCTGTGAACTCCATCTATGGTGAATTTTTGGGAATTTTTGGTCGAACCAATTTCCCACGAAAATTCGGAGAAATTCCTGGATGCATATGAATGACATGTATGCATGAATTTAAAATTCAAAAGAGCTTAAATTTAAAATTCAAACTTAACCCAACTTTATTTAGGGTTTAATTACATAATTTGTGGGCCTCTAATTTCTGGGATGTGACAGTTGTGTTGTCCTTTATTCATGTCATTAGAAACTGTAATGAGGTAGCTCATGCTTTGGCTAAGTCAGCCGATCACTTGTATGAGTCTGTTTGATCTGATGTACCACCTGAATGTATTTTGTTAAAGCTCTGCAACAAAGCCAGGCCTTACAAGAGAACACCACGGGCATCACTGGTGAAGCACCTTGGCTAGACCTGGTGCACCGACAACAGGATAAATTGGAAAGTTAGCGTTAATCCTCTTGATTTTAACCATCCGTGCGTCCGTTTCAATTCATAATTGTTATGATGGCATCACCATCCTACTGGTTTTAGCTTCGTCACTGTCTGGCACCATGTAGTTAGTGAGTTTTTTTTTGGAAAAGTTAGTGAGGTATTGTACAGACCCAACTTGACCCATCACAATTTGGCACGTATCAACGACAACGGGCCCGGCCTAGGAAGCAATACCAGGACATGGTCACACAAATGGCCTCGGACGATCCAAAACGAAAAAGGCCCAGGGTCATTTTGCCATGATGCACTGTTCAAAAAGCCAAAAAAAAGGAAAAAGAATGAGCTACCATGGGATCTCAGAGACTCAGATGCAGCACACATGACCATGATTTTGAGTTTGAAGCATATATGACACTGATCCCTCAAATTAAAGTAGATGGGCGTCACACGCACATAAAGAAGTGATTCGCAAAAAAAAAAAAGTGATACGCTGGCACGTCTGCTAGACACAAAGGGGGTGATTGGTTCCCTGCAAATGAGAGAACCAGGCCCGTCACATGCAGTTCGGCCATGATTGGATGCCTGGAGTGGGTAGCGAGCTTGGTTCACGCGGTGCAAATACTGCTCTTGAGCCTGGCTCCCGAGATGCGATCTTTTTGCTCGTTTCCAGCGAGCACGTTGGAGAACGTGCGTGAGGTGAAAACGTGATTCCACATCAGCCGAACAGGTAACCAATCGAGTGCTCTACTCAGTCTGGCTAAGTCCATACGGCAACCAAACAGAAACAGGGGCGGATCTACAGGGTATGCCGGGTGGGCCACGGCATACCCTGCGGATTTGGCCCAGCCCAACCCTGAACCCAATAGGGAAGTAACGAAAACAATTGATCCCGATCGGAAAAACAAAAACTATCACGCCGCCGCTAAATTGTTAAGTTTCCCGACGAGATCGACATATCCCGGCAATTGGCGACGCAGCTGCCGCATCCCGAGTCCCGATCCTGCAATCCCTACGCGAGAGAAGACTCCGGGCTCGGCGCTGCCGCGCTGGCCGTATTGCCGCCTATTGGCCCTGCGCCCCTGCCTAGCGGCAAGGGACAATTGTTAATCTAGCGCAGCAGCAGCAGCACAGGTACATGACTTCGCAATTAGATCAATTGTTAAACGTGTGAGACTATTACATTGTTAATTGACTAATCTTTCCGTGATCAAAGCAAAATTTCAATTGATTCTTTCTCTTCTTTTATTTTTACCATGGAAAGCAGCATAGATTTGGAAGAGGAACCACATTGAGCTTCTTCTGAGCTTAATATAGTGATTTGGACTGGAAATCCATGAGAAAATTAAGAGGGCAAAAATGGACTTTCAGTACCTATTCTTCATGGACATTTTTTCTATAGCAGCTTGGAATATTTGGAAGCAAAGAAATGCAAAGATTTTTGATAACAAGCAGCCTAGTGTTGCTAGTTGGAAGCGAGCTTTCAAAGAAGAAGTTTTCCTTCACCTCTACAGGATCAAGGATATTCATCATCAAGCTATCCGTACCTGGCTAGATTTAATCTAGCTTGTTATCTTGCCCTTTCGGGGGCTGCACCTTTGCAAGGTGCTGTATGTATGTTTTCTTTTCCAGTTTTTGTTGTATCTCCAATAGAGTAGATCCTAACCCAGGTAAGTAGATTAGTTCTAACCCAGTTTAGTGTAGATTAGTCTAGCTTCACCCCTGCCCCTTTCTCTTTCTGGCTGCTTGTACATATACTCTTTTAAATATAAAATGGCCTGCACTGTGGGGAACTCCCCTACAGTTTTTCGTCAAAAAATATAGTGATTTGGAAATATATTATCATGCTGATTAATATGTTATGATGTGATCTCTTAAATATTTTATACAATTTTAGTTACTTTATACTTGTCTACCGAGTTGCTCAGGCAAATTTATACTAGTTTTTTTTTTCAGACGGTGGGCCAACAGAGGGGCCCACCGGATGCCAGCGCCACCCTGGGACACCGGCGGCAGCGGGAGCTGGCGCTAGGGACGCACAGGTCCGGGCCAAACTCCCCTGCGAGTGCCGCGACTCGATCCCGGGCCGGCTCAGTGCAACCATGTGCCACTGGCCGTTCGCCCGGGCGAGCGTTGGCCAAATTTATACTAGTTGTTTACCGAATTATTCGTTGGAGCTTTGGCTCGGCATACCCTGGAGTAAAATCCTATATACGCCACTGAACAAAAACGTCGTGCACCTAACGAGCCTGGCCGGCGAGGGCCTGTATCTGGCATGCGAGCCAGACTCTGCTGCTACGGAAACCAATCACGCCCAAAAAGATTTCTTCGAGCAGCTACCGTGACCCCCGCAGCTCCCTCCCTGCATCGAGTCGTCCGGGTGAGAGAAAAAAAAAGTTCAAACGCGCGTCCCACTCACACGTAAACTGTTCCTGCCATGGGACCCCACCGTAGGCCAGAGGACCCATTCCATGCACCAGTCAAACCGCCGCGGGCCCACGCCGTTCCGTTTGTCCGCAGCTTGCCCAAATTTCAAACAGCGACAAGGGCAGCTTCGTCAGACCACAAAAGCCAGAACGGACGTTTTCTGTTTCCTTCACACGACGCGGCCGGTGGATATCATGAGATCTCCTCCACTACCGCGTGGGCCCCACAAAGGCCGCCCCACGCGTCAGTTACACTGGTCATTCCGTTCCGTCTGAATTTCGGGGCCCCCTCGTGGAAACCGGCAGGGAATTGCGAGAAAAATATTTTCTGAAGCAAACTTCACGCAGAAGCAATGCTTCTCCGATCTCCAACAATCTTCCGAGGATAACCAACATATGGGGTCCACACGTCATTGACCGTATACCGTATGCACGCCTTTCACTGCCGGCCCCGCCCACAAGAAAGGGTCTTTTCGACAAAAAGAAGGAAAATGCAAATTATTTTACAATATGTTATTACCATACCAAATAAAGATACCTTTTTCTTCGCGGAAACAGCCCTCAACATCACGTGGGCCCTAAGATTCCGGGCCCCACATCCAGCGACAGAAACCGATTCCCCCGCTTCCGGACCTCCTACGATTCCCTGTTTCCCACCGGAAAAAGGACTTCTGCAGGATTTCCAACGCAGTTCCGGCCGGATCCGGCGGCGGGCCCCGCGTGTCAGCGGGACAGGCCGGCGCAGTCCCGAACCGCCTTATATGAAGAGGGCAGAAACGTCCATCAACAAAAGGGGTCCCGAAATAAAAACGAAGCAAGCGAGAGGGGCGGCCGCGAGAAAAAAAGATTTGTTTTTTTTCGCCTATCGTCTCCGACTCCGCTCGCATTTCCCGCTTCGTTTCCCCCCCTCGCCCCCTCTCGCCGCCTCCCGCCTTCTCGTCTCTCTCCTAGGGTTAGGGTTTCTGCCGCCGGCGACCGGAGGTCACGTTGGGATCGCGTCCTCGTCGGTGAGTCCCTGCCTGCCTGTCTCTCTACTCTACCTCCCTGTGATCTGTTCCGGGTCGTTGGCCCCTCGCGGTGGCTTGCTGTTCGCGTTTTTGGGGTCGTCGAAAACGAGATCTTGTAGGCTGGGTTGAGGCTCGGTGTTTGGATATGCGTGGTACGGGATCTCAGAGGGTTTCGGGTTGGTGCTCTTGGTTCTCGGATCTAGGGTTCAGGAGCCGTCACAGCGTGTGAATTGGAGATCTGTTGCTTAATTCGGAGTCTGTTTTAGGCTATCCTGGGGACGGATGCGGGTGATTTAGCATCCTTTCTATTGATTTTGAGTTGTTGTTGGTTGACTTTTATTGGTTTGGCTGGCTTTATTGGTTCGCTTCATGGAGAGTTTAATCACCTGAAATGTGAATGTTTTGGTAGAAGGTCACCAGACAGTAACACATACTTGTGTAATGTTACAAATCGAATCAACTAGAGTTACTAGACTATTGAGTTTGCATTATTTCATCTTTGTTAATGCTGTCATTACAAGTGATGCAATTCCATGCTAATTTGCAATGCCGATCAAATTGAGTGGACATGCGAAAAAAGATAGCATGTTAAATGTATTGTGCAACTGGTGCAATCATGCAAAATTCATCGCCAACCCATATTTTCCTGGTTTAGAATCATTTTCCATGAGTTAAGGAATTGATACGTCTTGCTATTTGTGCCGCTGCTGCTCTGTTATTGGTATCTGTTAGGTACTGCCATGTTGATTATTTTCCTTAAGGAATTCTAATTCGTCATGCGCTCAAAACTAACAAAGAATACAGCTATTTCTTCGCTCTTTCCTTAACTCTGAGCATGTGTGTGTGCTTTCTATTCAATTCGACAAAAGAATGCAGCTATTTCTTCTCTTTTTCAGTACCCCTAATCATGCGCGTGCACGCACGCTTTCTGATTCTTTTGTTTTCACTGATCGCAACAATAGTACATTATTTACTGATTACAGATGCATATTAAACATTATGGATTGCACCGTGCTATGTCGTGTGTCATCAACATCTATAGATCAACATGTGTTTGCTTTCTAGTGACACATTTATTACACGTGCATGCTTGCTGATTATCGTGTTTGTAAATACATCTATTTGTTGAAATGTCAATAACAGTCATAATGTTGTTTGTTCCAGCGGAGTTGACCATTGGTGTAGGAAAAGGCACTTGTTCCGAAGTGTCAATTGTATGGAGATGGGAATGGCCCCTGAACTAATGTATGGACAAAATGTCTTTGTTCCTGCTACTGCAAATCCCTACCAATATGGCTATGCAGGTAAAGTCAGCTATGCTTGCCACGTTACAGCACTGTTGTTGGTGCAGTTTTTTATTTGTTTCTAACTGATTTCTCAAATTCAGAAGTTGGGTCACCTATGGAATGGTATAACCAACCAAGCTCTGTTGGCTACGACAGCCAAGATATCTATTACCCGGTTAGTATACATTATGAAAGTCTTATTTGATACTTTGTAGTTGCACCTTCTGAAAATATGTTCTAACGGGGCACTTTTTAATATTTTGCAGGCAGAAGGCATGCAGTGCGTGTATTATGCGGCACCTGATAATGGTTCTATGCAACCTTCCTATAGCCCATACCCTGTGGATCCTTCTTTCATATCCGATGGCTCGTTTATGACCCAAGAATATGTTGTTGACACCACTAACTCAACATGTCAAATAGTTCCCCCATCCTATCCCCCATCTTATTACATTCCAGCTGGTCTTCCTTATGCCCAAGATAGTGTCCCTGGGAGCACAGCTACACTACATCATCCCCCGAACATTGCATATCTTCCTAGTTTGCCAGGTTATGCTGCAACACCTGTCACAAATGGAGCATTACCGTTAATTGCTCCTGTTACCACAAAGGGTGATGTTGTTGTGAATCCACCAGTACAGTCTACTATTGTCTCTTCAAAGCAATTTGAGGGCCATACAAAACTGAAGGTTCAATCAGTTCCATCGAAGCAAGACCGGCCTGATGGGTCCATGGTTCCTGTCAAACTTCCTCATGCTTCACAGGTAGACAAGCTCACAAGTCATCTTAGCTTCTCTTTTGTCTAATATTGTCATAGACACTTGCCTTTCCTTCAAAATTGGTAGACTAAATCCCATCATAATAATGATAAGACTCCAAATCAAAATAGGAAACTCCTAATTGATAGCATCATGTGTAAATTTTCGACGGAGTCTCTTTTGGCTGGCTATGGATGTTTCCATCAAAACGTCTTTTGCAGGAGCCATTCTTTCTTGTATTAGTTTGGTAGAATCTTTTTAAGTAATATAAGGTTCACTTTATGTTCCTATAGCTATTTTTCTGTATTTACTTTTTACATTGAGGGATCTGCGGAACATCATATTTTGTGTAGTTTTGTTTCTTTACATAGTCTAATCATTCTTTGTACCAAGCTATAGTTTTCTTCCCATAGTGGCTAGCCATTTTCTACGTCTATACATCTTGTTTTGGATGTATCTTTTCCATAGTAATTAGCTAGATATTATTGTTTATTGTTGGAAAACATGAAAATGTTTATGATTTTTGTTGCTTCCTTAACATAACGGCTCTGCTTTCAACCAAATAAGTCTCGTATATAAACTGACATCTATGTTTTTTTAAATGTTTTAGGCATCGATGCATTTGCTTGAAGGGCCAAAATCTACTGCCAAGCATTCACCAAAAGAAAATTTGTCTCCAAATAATTTCTTCGGGTATGTGGGGGCTGATCCTCAGAAGTGGGCTTCTGCTGAGAAATTCCAGCCTTCTTCGAAATCAAGTAACAATCTGAATGGCCCTGGCCAAAAGTTGTTGAATGAAAATGGCTTAGGTGACTTGGAGAAACCAAGCAATCAAAAGACCTCTGCTATAATTGGTAAATCTTACACGTCAAGGCTCCCTGTCGGTAATCCAGAGGGGACTATCCATATCAGAACCGATGAATACAACAGAAATGATCTCAGAGTGGACTATACATATGCAAAGTTCTTTGTCATCAAGTCAATTGGAGAAGCAGATGTCCACAAGTCAATCAAATATGGTGTATGGTCTAGTTCCTCCAGTGGAAACATGAAGCTTGATAATGCATTCAGGGATGCTGACAGGATATCTAAGAGGAACAACACCAAGTGTCCTGTTTTCTTGTTCTTCTCTGTGAGTGTTTATTTATTGAATCGTCCGTAATTTCAGTTTTATTTCGTGCTTAAAGTTCATTATTTAATATACATATATCATTGTAATTGTCAGGTGAATGGCAGTGGACACTTCTGTGGCATGGCGGAGATGGTTGGTCCTGTTGATTTTCAGAGGGATATGGACTTCTGGTGTCAGGATAAATGGAGCGGTTGCTTTCCTGTGAGATGGCACATCGTTAAAGATATACCGAATTACTCCTTGCAGCAAATCACGTTGCAGAATAATGAAAACAAGCCTGTTACACATAGCAGAGATACACAAGAAGTAAGTGGAACACATAATTTTATGTTTTCCGCTGTGAATTGTATCATTCCATCGAATCATTCGTGCATTATTATTTTTATGCTGATGTCATGATTTTTTTTTTATGACGACTCATCTGCAGATTCCTTACATCCCTGGGGTAACTTTGCTCAAGATATTTAAGGATATCAAAGTGAAGGAGTGCCTGTTTGATGATTTCATGAGATATGAAGAGGAGGAGGCAAGAATCAAACAGTACAGAAGGTGCAGCAAGTTGAGTCATAATGCTCCTGATTTTGTACCTGTCTCACAGCGCAGAGAGGATGCATCCGACTCCCAGCAGATGAAAGTTGGTAGCGTGCTGATAGACAGAACATCAGAGATACAAAATGTGTCAGAGAAACCGCACAATCGTAATGTGATCAAACACCAAGATCCATGTGTAGAACCAGTTGAGAAACAAGCCAGTGAGGCTGGAAAAGAAAATGGACAGCATGAAAACCCATACAAGCAGAGTCAGCAGGATGCAGCAAAGGCTAACCAGCCACCAGTTTCAAGCTTGAGGACAGGTGCGGATGGGAAACAGCAATACTGGAAGAAGGTTGAAACTCCACGATCGCAGGCAGACAATACTGCCCAAGTCTCGTCGAAAGCCCCAGAAAAGCGTCAAAATGGTGTGTGTGGCCCTGCAACTGTTGTTTCGGAGACGAGCGAAGAACAAAAGATCATTGCCAAGGTTGCTTCTCTGAAAATCAGTAAAAAGGGGGGTGAGGCTGATGATAAGAGTTGCCCAGTTGGTGTGGTAACAATTGGCTCGATGCCAGTCCGGGTTAGTGAGGTGTAGTTGGGAGGTTTCTGTTTTGGCTCACAGTTTGTCTATCGGTGGTTTCTTTTGGGTCCCAGCAAGCAGGGGCTGCTTCAGGTTTGAAATTTCTTTTTTGGTAGAACAAATGCCTGTTTTTGGTTTGGTTTGCCCTGCTTGGATATGGCAACAAAAAGGAATGGTGGAAAGGGATAGGTAGATTTTTGTTTTCTGGTGGAGAAATACATACTCTACCACCATTTTGCTAATGGTTTCTTCTGGAAAGGAAGGAAGACTATGTTATTTTAACAGTAAGAGAAAAAAAGGGAAGGAAAAAAAAAGATTGGCTTTTGGGTGGCTCTTGTGTGATTGCATCTGAATTCTCTTTTTAAAGTTACCTTATAATCCTAACAGTTTACCGGTGATGATCTGCCAATACTAGTGGGAGTGCATCTTCTAAAACTGAGACCTGTTACAAATATGTGGGTATGGTGAAGCCCTATTGTGTTGTCCAGAAATGAGATGAAGCTAGCAACTAGCTTGTTTAGTGGTGCTTTGTACAATCAAATCATTGAGTTATTCAGTTTGCTGTGCAAGATTATGTGACTTGTTAACATTTGTCGGTCTTTGATGGGATTGAACAGAAAGATTGATTGGTAGGGCGTTTGCTATGTTTCCTCATTCACGGATGCCGGTCTTTCCGGATTTTAGACACGTCCAAAGGACTCCGATGCTTGCTGCACATGTCCTGGTGGCGCTGTTCGTACTATAGCTGTTATTACCTGCCACCCTACGCGACGTTGATACGCCGGGGCGCATCGCAACTTCACGCTGGGGGCCCCTCTCTACCCGACGGTTGAAATCTTAAAACCAGTGGATTGTCGGCGTACCTTTCCACCTTGCAGCCGGCGAACTACGCCCGAACTTGACCGCGCACCCGCCGCCGAGATCGAGTGCTCGTCGCGAGCATCATCTGCGGCCACCACCGCTCGCCGTGCGGCTCACATCTGTGCGTGCGGTCGCCGTTCTCGCATCGAAGAGGCAGTTCATGTAGTATCCATTACTCTGCTTCTATTTTCCATAATAATTCCGTATGGACCATCGTATGCATGGATTATGTAGGAGACACAGGTCGAAACTTATAGACTGCGCTGACATTCCTTCGAGCTCCCGCTACAGGCTACGGGCTACAGGCTACACGACCTCGACAGATCGTAGTAGGCAATGCCGGGAATGGCGTCGTGTTCGTACGTACATGGGGGGCACTGACTGATCAATGGCCGCCGGGGCCCTGCTGCGCCGTGGGCGCGCTGCCTTTTCCTGATGAAGTGAGTGGCCGTGGTCCTGGCGTTGGCGCGGCCGCGGCCGCGGCCCGCCACCTAATTGATGCCGCCCCGCGGCGCGTCGGTCTCTCTGATCAACCAAACCGATGCGGCGTCGCCCTCGCCTCACCTCATCCCACCAAACACGCCCTTGACTCCCGCGCAAAAAAAATTCACAAAAACGCGCGTTAGTGAGCCATCACCTTTGCCTTTTCCCTGACTGGTCGCGACAAAGCCATGCATCGCGTCGTGCCATCTCATCATCACCGAGACTCCTCCTCCCATCGGCGA
The DNA here is from genome assembly GCA_012490785.1 of Eragrostis nindensis. Taxonomy (NCBI): domain Eukaryota; kingdom Viridiplantae; phylum Streptophyta; class Magnoliopsida; order Poales; family Poaceae; genus Eragrostis; species Eragrostis nindensis. The sequence goes on from JAAXCT010000055.1 coordinate 1,179,847, forward strand.
GGAGGCCGAGCTACTGCCTACTAGAGTACAAGCTGTTGTGCTGTGCGTGGCACCTCCTACCTAAAAAGCTTGGCCCGGCTTGCTTGTCATTATGGAATGAATTGTATATATAACACGCGCAAGTACACGAACCGCGCGCATAGACTTGTGTTGCTGAACGCCGCGACTGTCGCAGAGGCGTCTCTGCTTGTCGGGCGTGAGGAACGCGGGAGAGAGAGGAGTACTGGAGTAGATCGTGAAGCTAGAGAGAGAAAGGGAGGATGACCACCGGCGGCGCGTCCAAGGCCGGCAGCCTCAGGCTGCAGCACTACCTCGTGATGGCCGGGGTGGGCGCCGTCGTCCTCGTCGCCTGCCTCAGGTACATGCCGCCCGCCGCCGCCGCGGGGTACGGCTTCTCGGTCGCCCGAGCCGCGGCGGAGGCGCGCGTCGGCGCCGTCGATGTCGCCACCGCCGTCACCAACGGCGGGGGTCGCCGTGCCGGCGCCGGAGGGGCTCCTCCGGCCGAGCCGCCGTCGCGGTCGGTGGTGATCTTCAACTTCGGCGACTCCAACTCCGACACGGGCGGCATGGCGGCGGTGAACGGGATGAACATCGAGCTGCCCCAGGGCCGCACCTTCTTCCGCCGCCCCACCGGCAGGCTCACCGACGGCCGCCTCGTCATCGACTTCATATGTGAGTCACTCATGCACCACCGTCTTCTTAATTAGCTCAACACACTTACTTTTTATTCTTCGCTCCATTTCTACACACACACTTCAAATTACTGAAACATGTTAACAAGAAATAAAGTAGGCAAAAGTATCAAGCACTGTACTTCCTTTTGGTGCTTTGGTGATTGCGCATATCGGAAAAAGTGTCCAAGTGTCATCGGATAAAAAGAGTTCAAAGTTGAAACCACTAGGAAAAAAAAAGGAACTTATTTATAGGATTGAAGTGGAGGAAACGCGATTGGGATATCGACACCTCAGGCATCGCCATAATGGACAAACAGATTTTTGTGGGTACATGTACATCTATCTCTTCACCAAACAACTGTCCCCAACAGTTGTGGGGGCAAAATCCAGCGCAAATATCAAGCAGTGGCCTTAGGAGCAGGCAGCAGCTATCATCTGCACGGCAAAACGTTGATGTATTTTTTCTTTTTGGTTTGCGAAGGGGCAAAGCGTTGATGCATCATCAAACCTTTGCGCAATTAATTGTTCTACTAGCAGAATACTCCTTTCGTTTCTAAATTGTTGTTGCCGTTGATTTTTTTTATTTACGTTTGATCATTCGTCTTATTTAAAAAATAAAAAATTTATATATTTTTTTATGAAACTGTCATATATTTTGTTATGATTTGTTTTATCATTAAAAAAACTTAAAATGGAGTACTATAAAGTGCTACTGTATGTATGTTGGTAGAAAGGACACTAGCAGCTGTCGCCTGCTGGCACGCTATTAGGACCAGCGCGGCGTCTTACCCATTTGGACAGATGGTCGAGCCTGCCCCATGACCGTGCGGCACATAATTGTTCCGTGTGAGACTACTGATAGTCTGATGGTTGTACGTATATGTTTGGTGGCAGTAGGAGTATGTTCAGCCTGTTCGGCTGGCTACAGTGTTTCAGTTATTTCTTCAGCGGCCGCTACAGTATTTGCAGTTATTTCTTCAGCAGCTGCTACAGTAAAACAGCTGCAAAACAGCCTGCCGAACAGGCTGGTTATTATGTTTTGGCTTTTGCAGGTGAGAGCCTGCACACGCCGTACCTGAGCCCCTACCTCAAGTCGCTGGGCGCGGACTTCCGCAACGGCGTCAACTTCGCCATCGGCGGCTCCACGGCGACGCCGGGCGGATCACCCTTCTCCCTGGACGTGCAGTTCCACCAGTTCCTCTACTTCAGGGCGCGGTCACTGGAGCTCATCAACCTAGGTCTGTTTGTAATTTTAATTTGAGCAGTCATAAAGCAATTTCACCTTGGTTCTTACTACTAGTACATCTTGACAAGATCATTTGAAATTTGGTGTGGCTTGACGTATGTAGGTCAGAAGGTCCCGATTGACCGCGAAGGGTTCAGGAGGGCAGTGTACACCATCGACATCGGGCAGAACGATCTGTCCGCTTCGATGCACTTGCCCTACGACCAAGTGCTCGCTAGGATCCCCGGCGTCGTCGGTCAGATCAAGTACACCATCGAGGCTCTGTACTCGCACGGCGCCCGCAAGTTCTGGATCCACGGCACGGGCGCGCTGGGGTGCCTGCCGCAGAAGCTGGCCATCCCGCGGGACGACGACGCCGACCTCGACGCCCACGGCTGCCTCAGCACCTACAACGACGCCGCGCGCCGCTTCAACGCGCAGCTCGCCGAGGCGTGCGACCAGCTCCGGCAGCGCATGGTGGACGCCACGCTCGTCTTCGTCGACATGTTCGCCATCAAGTACGACCTCGTCGCCAACCACACCGCGCACGGTACTGTTTCTCTTTCACCGGCCATCTCTCGTTCGCTCGCTCATCTTCCAGTAATGGACCCAAATTAAATGATTTCTTGTTCAGTTACTGATTCAAAATTGCACTGCAATAATGCTCTCGATCGGTGCAGGGATCGAGAAGCCGCTCATGGCGTGCTGCGGCCACGGCGGCCCGCCCTACAACTACAACCACTTCAAGGCGTGCATGTCGGCGGAGATGCAGCTCTGCGACGTCGGCGCGCGCTTCATCAGCTGGGACGGCGTGCACCTCACCGAGGCGGCCAACGCCATCGTCGCAGCCAAGGTGCTCACCGGCGACTACTCCACGCCCCGGATCACCATCGCCAGCCTCGTCAACTCCACGCAAGCCAACGACGGTTAGCTGGCTAGCTGGTCCAGCTGACATGTACACAAAGCTAGCGAGCTTGATCGACATAATGTCCAATTATTGATTGGTGGCCGATCTGCGGCCGGTAGTCCATCATGAAGAGCTGGCTCATTCCTCACCGGGATCGATCGAAATTAACGAGCAAAATTAAAGTTAGCGAGTGACACAATTGATTATTGACAGGCAAAAGTATGGCAGGAGTAACCAAGTGGTTTTGTGGGGTTAAGAATGTGGTGGCGTTACAGTACATCTCTGTGTATAAGGTGGACAATCTTTTTCTTAAGCTTTAATGAAAAAGCATTATCAAGCCGACTGTAGTCAGTGACCACACACTTCGATACAGTTGAAAATGATAATACTACTCCTACCTAAGAGCAAGGATAATAAAATCGCCAGCTGCTGGCTGAATACCGGCGTTTTCTCCTTCCACACCATTCTAAACGTCCGCTCATATTATAATCTGGATGTTTCGTTGTCAGGTAATTAATCATCTAAGCATTTAATGTTTGCATGTATGCTTCAGTTATTGGACAAGAGAAATCAGCGACCATTATACAAACACCAGGCTGCATGCGGGCGATTTGTCCTCGGGCCTTGCCAATCACGCGGGCGACCGACGAAACGGCAACATCATTTCTCTCTCTTGCGTCCTCTCTCTTCCAGCTAGGATTTTGATGATGTGGAGCTTGTTTTAGCCTGCTGACTAAACTTTATAATACTTGCTCTAACACAACAGCTGGACACATTGCGGCTTATAATTTACCACACTGGCATACATATAGCCGAGCAAGCTCAAGCCTTGATTTATCATCATCAGCCAACATTGCACCCCTAAGACCCGCCATCTCTTCGTACTCTTGTGTGTGGATCAGAAAAATCAACTTCAGCTCCAGTTGGGACCGGAAGATGCAGCGTCCTGTGGAACTAACGAGATCTGACGACAGGAAATGAACGAATCATATTCACCAGTACAGAGCCAAGCTAAACTTAGTTTTGATTTCATTTCTTTCTTTCTTTCTTTCTTGTTTTTTTTGCGAACCGATTTCACTTCTGACAGCATGGCATTTGGTAGAGGTGACTGGTTGAACTAACGAGAACGAGGTGAAACCACCATAAATAGATTTACAGATGTTGTAATTTGTTGTGACGGATTTATATAGTGAATGATAAACACGTTACCGTTAGTTCATATAGGAGTTGACAAAGTTGGTCGTCGAGGCTTTTGAGGTACAATATGACTATGAGTATCAATACCATGATGCCAACCGTCAAATTTTCCTTTTTTTTTTTGGGGGAAACCGTCAAATTTTCCTTGGGAGAGAATCGTCAGTAGTGACATGCTAACCCTCGCTCCAAGTTGTCAGACCACTACTCATGTACGTTTGCGAAACAAAAGTATTACCTTGAAATATGATAACCCAGTCTACTGGTAAAGACATTGTTAGGACTGGAATAGACTACCGAAAAGTTTTACAGCTAAAACCTGGAATAAATTTACATATGTAAATTTAAATTGCTTTTCATGTGATTGCTATATTATGAGGCAAGCGTACATCTAGTTTTCTCTTTATTTCCACTGTTCACCTCATTCATAATAATCTAACTTTGAAGGATATATATATATGCGATTCAGATTTCAAAATTTGTATTCAAAAAATTATTTGAGTTTGACATTCATATTTGGATTGTAAAGTTTGGTTTCTTGAATTTGTTTTAAATAGAAATAGAATTCCTCTAGTGGTGGTCATGAGTTTCGGCCAATCAAAAGCACAAACAAATTAAGGGTTTGAACGACCCTTGAGTGAATGTGCATCTTTGTTTTCTGTTTGAACTGTAATAATGTTACATGTTGATGCAAAATGCTAGTGCACTTCGTACCAAATTCACAACTATTGAGAATGGGCCTTATCTATAACCAAAGAACGGGCCAAGATACATATTCAACTATGGCGCTAGAGATGACTACTAAACCACGCGCGAATAAGAACAGGCTGGTCAGACTGTGATCCCTCAATGGATTTCCCCTCCATTGGGTTTCATAAAAATCTATGTTGACGCACTAGCTTGTATCAAAGAACTCGAGCATTGCGAAGCTTGCCACAGTGGCTGGGAACAAATGATTTTGTGGTTGGGTTGACTATAGCAGAAGCAAGCGATATTTGCTGCTGATATCTCAATGTTGAAGTTCTAGGTTGCTAATGATTGTAGTAACGTTGTAAAGATTATCTGTTGACTGACATGGATGGTTATGGGCCCTTAAGGCTAGATTATAAAGGAGGTTGACAGGGGCCATGCCCCCCCCCCCCCCCCCCCCCCCCCCCCCCCCCCACCCTAACAATTTTCCTTTGTTTTCATTTCTACACAAAATTTCACCATAAAAATTATCCTAAAAACTATATTTAGTTCTCTTGATGAATATTTGCTGCTGTTTGATCCCTTCAAATTTCATCTCCAGCTCTATCATTGAATGCTGACACATGTACATAGGCTACCAAAGAGCTTGATTTTGCAGCTCTGAATCGGATGCTGAACATCTTTGATGACAGCAACACCGTCAGATGCGAACGACTTCCCATTCAAAGCGCTGTTACATTTGATTTGGCCTATCAAACGCAATCACTGAACCAGTCCAGAAAACGTAGCCTACCAAAAATTCAACCCCCTACTTCACGCTGGTCCAACGGGCCTGGCCCAGCTCAACGATGCATCCGGAGGCTACGCATGTTCGTTTCCAAGAACTAAAGATCTAAAACTAAACTTTTAGACCTAATTTTAGACCATAAAGCAACAAACGGGTAGGCTAAAGTTTAGGCTTAAAGGGGACTTTGGGCTAAAAAGAGGGGCAAAACTTTAGCCCCCAAAGAGGTGCTACAGAGGGCTAAAAGGGGCCGTGGACACCTGCTACCCCTCCCCCTCGCGCTCTTTCACTTTCTTCTTCTCGCACAAGGCCCAGCCGCCATGGTCGCCGAGAAAGAGCTCAAGCCGAGCCGCCGCCTTTAGTTGCTCCCCGCCCAAACTGACGCCTCCAAACAACACGCAATGATGCAATACAGCAAATCCCCATCCCATTTTCCCTCCTCCCGCGATGAGCCGCTCGGATCTAGCCGTTCTTCTTCGTCAACAGTGAACGGAGCCGCCTCGACGCCGTTGTCAATTACATCCTCCACGGTGACCGACTCCAACAAGAAATAGGCAATGTGAAGAGGCAAATGGACATTTGCCTCATGTGCACAGTGCAAGAAGATTGATGTTTTCTTTCGTGTCTCCAACAGAAAAGGCTGAGGCAGATGCATTTTTGGCTGGTCGCCCCGCGCGCCGCGCCGCTGCTCGCCCTGCGAGCCGCGCCGTTGTTCGTCCCGGGCGACGCTTGTCAGCTCTGGAAGCTTGAACAGCGAGATGAATGGAGTCCTATTCTCCTGGACTGCACAATCCATTAACACGGCCTCAGAGATTTGGGATCAGAAGCGACTCAATCACCGATAAGAACGGGTAGCGGTGGATTTGGAGGATTGCTTATCTGCGTTGGGTGCGAAGGTGCGCTGGCTCAGGATGAGAATGGAGAGGATTCGCTAGAGAAAGAAGATGCGATGTGCTGCACTTCGGGCTCGATTGATTTGTGCCCTCGCAAAGCTGCCTGGCGGCGCGCGAGGCCGAGCTCCTCAGCGGCCGGGAGGAGGAGGGGTCCCTCGTAGGAGCACAGCGTGCGGAGCCCGGCCTGCGCCAGGAACTCGTCGACGCGCCGCGCCAGGTCCGCCAGGTCGAGGAAGGCGGCGACGCAGCGGAGCGCGGCAGCGTTGCGGGGCGTGATCTCGAAGTTGGCGCCGTTGCAGTAGCGCGCCGCCTTCTCGCACGCGTCCGCGCCATCCAGCACCGCCGACAGGTCCAGCTCCACCACGGTGGCCTCGTGGCGCTCATCATCATCTTTGCTGGATGCCATAGCGACAACGGCACGGTGAATGTAGCCGCACTTGGGCACCATCACCGCTCAGCGCGCGCCGCCGCCTCCATCCTGCCGCCCCGCCCCGCGCGCTTCCGGGCAGTGTGCCCGTCATGGCGCTTGACCTCACGCGCTTCCGGGGCTATGCCCATCAAGCCGCGCACCTCCCAATCGACCGGCTCCGGGAGATGCCCGTCCCTAGCGCGCGCGGCCACGCCCGCTGCGGTGTCGGCGGCGAACGAGCGCGCAGACGAAGTGGAGCAGGGGATGTGGCGCGGCGGCGAGAGAATCTCTGCCACAGCGGGCCCGACGCCTCCTCGACCCGGCCTTCCCCGCCGACGCGCGCCCCCGGCCGAGCCCCCGTGCCCTCGCGGCCACACACCGCCACGGCCACGCGCGTAGGCGACCTCATCGATACCATGCAGAAGCTGGACGCCGCTGTAGATCTCGAGCACGTGCGGCCACGGCGGCCTCCGCTGCGCCGCTCCCTTCCCAGCACCGCGCGGCCGATGCACTTCGAGGAGAGAGGCGATGTATTTTTGCATCTCCTTTCTCCTCAAAGGCAAAATACCTCACGTTTTGCCTCTGCTGTTGGAGAGGGTTCTAGCGTGTACAGTGTATAGCGGAGAGGCACTTTTGCCCTTGCATATCCGTTTGCAGCTGCTGTTGGAGTCAGTCTGAGCTGCGTCTCGATTCCTTGCGATTGAAGCTTCCTCACATCCCTAAGCATCCATTTGTGTCATCCCCCGTGCAATTCCACCACCCAAATTGACGGATTTCGAGGATTTTTTACCACCGGTTTTTGCTTCCCCTGATTTTTACTGTTCATGATTAAATTCCACGAATTGTCAGAAACCGGTGGGATTTGTAAAATCCATATAAAATATATTATAGCTCGGAAAAAATGTCAAACACATTTCGTTCGAATCCTTGTGAGTATGTCTATCGAATGGTACAACAAACACTCTATGGTTCTCAGTAAATTTTTGTACACATTTCAGAGAATAAAGACAAAGGTAAATTCATATAAATTTTTGTACACATTTCAGAGAAGAAAGACAAAGGTAATTTCATATATGCTTGGATGGTTTGTGTGATATCTAGGGGTAATTGAGTCATTTTGAGGGGCAAAACTAAACTTTAGCCTATGAAAATGAACACCTCAAGGACTAAAGTTTAAGGCTAAAGTTTAGCCGCTAAATTTTAGAAGCTAAACTTTAGCTCCTAATGGAAACGAACAGGCCCTACATTTGGCCTATCAAATGCAATCACTGAACCAAGTCCAGAAAACGTAGCCTACCAAAATTCAACCCCCTACTTCATGCTGGCCCGACAGGCCTAGCCTAGCTCAACGATGCATCCGAAGGCTATGTTCAGATTACCGAACGCGCTAACTTCAACTTTCAATCTAGAAATATAAAAAATAGGAGCATTTGCATAGTTACTCCTGTTTCAGTGTGAACTATGCGTTTGCCCTCATTTTTATTAACTTTGCAGCATTGCCCTTGTCATCCAAGTTGTCGCATCGTTGCCCCTATTTTGATGAGAAAAAAATTACGGTTTTGCCATGAAAGTAGAGGTAATGGTGCAACTTGGTCAAAATATGAGCAATGGTGCATATTTTTTCTATTGTATGTTTTTTACTGGGAATCGAAATCTTAGGTTGATCTAAAGCATTAAAAATTCGTTCGAGAGTAGCTCCACGGACCGCCTTCCCCTTTCTCCGAACTACATCGACCTAAGGCTCTTAATTGAAAATGTATGTATATTTAAATCGCACATAAAAAAATCTGATCAAATTTACATTGTTAATATGGACTTCTCTTTTTCCTCCGTTCAATATATAACGACAGAGGCCAACTTTGGTTGGTTAATCCGATCAGCTTTTGAAAAAACAAGGGTAAATTCATAATTCAGGTATAAAGTAGGGGCACTCATGCAATTACATCTAAAAAGTACCGTCAACTCTCAAATTAGTTTGGCTGCCCGCGTATTTACGCGGCTAGACTTATTGTATTATTTAAAAAATTTATATTATTGCATTATTTATTTTACTTTATATTATAGATTAGAGAATTTCTCACCGTCCCTCAATTTGAGTGTGAGATGAGTTATCATTTATTGTTTTATCTAATAATATATCTGATTTTATTATAAGTGAGGTCGGTTCACGTGACATGCTAAACAACTAACATATGTCATGGTTGCTAAAAATAAATCTTTTGAAGGAATGTGTCATGCTAAAAATAAGATAATGTGCCATGCTAGCTAGAATGTCATGATGTATTTTTATAATGGTGTATTTAGAAAGCGGGATGAAGTGTTTATTGGATATTTATATTATTCCAACATTTAGCTATTTTGGTCTCATAATGGTATGTTTGGTAAATTAAAATAAGAATTAGAGATATTTTTAGCTATTATGTATAATCCGAATTTATTTTTTACTCATAATGGCATGGTGGGTAATTTAGAAATATATGCGAGGGGTATTTTTGGCTATTTTTTTATTATTCCTAATTTAGCTATTTTAGAATATTTTAGGGGTTTTTTGACTAATTGTTTCATAATGGCAGTGGTAGGTAATTTTCTCTTCTTATTTTCTCAGATTAACGTGGGAATTTCTAACATTTTAGAGCGAACGTGGTGGCTCATTTTCCTCGTCAAATACATATTTAACTAGTATGACTGCCCACCCATTTACGCGGCTAGACTTACGGTACTATTAAAAAATATATATTATTTCATTATTTTAATATAGTTTATTACTTATTTTATACTTTATATTTATAATATAGTAGAAAATAGATTCGAGAATTTTTCACGTCCCTCAATTTGAGTGTGAGATGAGTTATTATTTATTTTCTTATCTAACAATGCATCTGATTTTATTTTATAAGTGAGGTCGGTTCAAACGTGGCATGCTAAACAACTAACATATGTTATGGTTGCTAAAAATAAATATTTCGAAGGAAATGTGTCATGCGAAAAATAAGATAATGTGCCATGCTAGCTAGAATGTCACGATGTATTTTTATAATAGTGTATTTAGAAAGCGGGATGAAGTGTTTATTGGATATATATATTATTCCAAAATTTAGCTATTTTGGTCTCATAATGGTATGTTTGGTAAATTAAAAATGAGAATTAGAGATATTTTTAGCTATTTTGTATAATCTGAATTTATTTTTTTACTCATAGTGGCATGGTAGGTAATTTGGAAATAGATGCGAGGGGTATTTTTAGCTATTTTTTATTATTCCTAATTTAGCTATTTTAGAATATTTTAGGGGTTTTTTGACTAATTGTTTCATAATGGCACTGGTAGGTAATTTTCTCTTCTTATTTTCTCTGATTAACGTGGGAATTTCTAACATTTTAGAGCGTAACGTGGTGGCTCCTTTTCGTCGTCAAATCTTATATTTACTAATTGGAGGCTCCTTTCGGTGCCTCCGCGTTAATCGAACGAAAATCCAAGAAATTACCCAAAAAAAAGCAAAACATCTAGCCATCAATTTGGTGGATTCTAAACAGCGCTTATAACAATAACCATTGGATCAAACTTCTTTTAAAATTATCCATTGTGCCATTATAAAATAAGTAGCCAAAAATATCCCTAATATACTAAATTATCCACCGTGCCATTATAAAAGCAAACTAAATCTAACGTGGTTAGGCATATCCCACGGGCAGCATATGGTATTTGTCTTCCATGTCAAGTCAACGGACTCCCTGCCATGTTGCATTCTCCCCGTATATATCTGGTATACCTACGACTGCAATACAAATTAATTATATCATCTTGGCTGACACTGAATTACGGTGATCCACGATGAGATGTACCAAGGCGGCGAACACATCTGTGTGGCGAAAGAGAGGAACGATTGCCCGTGGCCCGCCGGCGGCGCGTCCTGGTGACGCTCAGTTGCATATGGGTATAGCACAGGGTGACAACATGGCTGTTGATGAAATAGGAGCTATTGTCATCGTTTTGGCGAATTTTGTGATGTAAGGAAGAAGAAAGATTTGAATGCCAACTTCTGGGAAGGATTCTGGATGAAGATGTCTTTGGTTTAGCGGTGGCTAATGAAAGGAGGTGCCTCAACACATGGACTAAATTGGAGACTAAGAACACAAGATGAGAAAAGGCAACATCTTAAGCCAAGAATCAAATCGTCGTAGTAATGCCAGCATACAAGAAGGATTGGCAAACTTTCAAGCCTCTTATGATGGAGAGCGCATCTGCCGTAAGTGGGATATGAATATCTTGAAGATAGCAAACAGATGGTATGGAGGTGCCACTGATGAAAGAGCTTATATAGTAGATAAGGATAGAAATCTACGGACAGAAGTCTAACCTATCTATTGTCTACTACTATATGGATCCAAAAATATTAAATTTTACATTCAAATGTTTGATAAAAAAATTTGGATTCTGTTTTTAAAATAGTCTTTATTTTGGAATTAGATTGGTGCATACACAACCTAGAATAATTAATCTTCATGGTAAAATATAGAATCTTTTTACTGATGGTGGTATAATGAAATCAAATAATAAGTTAGATGCATCAAACATTCAGATATGAAAGTGGTGAACACCAAAGTTGTATCAAGAATCCTCGCAAAAAAAAAAGTTGTATCAAGAATAGAGTAGAGAAATCAAGACACTATTGTGATCTGATCCAATAGTGAAAGATGTTAATGGGAATTAATGAAAGTCGAGTTTGAGTTTTGGTGTTGATTGCAAATTATAAATATACGACTGAGATCAAATTGTGTTCTTTATCATTGATGAAATCTATTGCATCATACGTCCATAACTTTTTGGAGACAAAATTTCTATACATTTTAATGTACCATTAATTTATCAAACAAAATTATCTGGATATTAATTAATCTTTAAATAGTCAAATAAGAATAGTACAAATTGCTCGCCCATGCATCTGCACGGATTGAAGGGCTAGTATATATATAATAGATAAATTTCTTATATCGTGATACAAAACTCAAACCCTTGCTAGTAAATCCCTATCTTAGGTTATTTCCACCAGCTCACGTGTAAGCATACGACAACGGTCCAACGTGGCCAGTAGATCCCATGGCACGCAGATGCATGGAACGAGAAGCGAATCACGTGCCCTCGAATCAGGAGAAGGAAACAAGCTCCTTGGGTTCGCCACCGACAGAGACTTGTTTGTTTGTTCGTCGCGCGGGGCCTTAAATCTGCTCGGCTCTCCGTCGCGTTCCAAGTTGAAGTTCAAACCCGGATTTCTCAGGACTAGTTAAGCACTAGCTTCGCAGTTAAGGCTATGAAGTACTCCTACTACGTTAAACTGAACACAGTTAGGAGTAACACAGGGACAACGGAGCAGAGATTCTTTCTGGGCGTTGCTCATCGCAATCTCCATGAACATGATGAACATCTCCTTTTCATGCACAGTATGGTCGAGCGAGGCTGTGCGTGAGCTGTACCCCGCAACAACACAGTGTCATAAATGGGAAGCGCGCTCACCTCATCCGTCCCTTCCCCACCACACTCCACCGCCGTATATATCTTCCCAGGACCTCACAGAATCCGGTACCAGACTCTCTCTCATCAGGGGTGTCCCCATCTATCTATCCATCGGCTCAATCCCAGCTGCAGCGTCACGTGCTGCGGTGGACAGGACAGGGGTCAAGCGCCCACACGACGCCGAGGTCCGCAATGTCGGCAACTCGGGCGGCGCTCCTCGCGCTGGCGCTGGCAGCGACGGTGCTGGCGCTGCCGACGGCGGCGACCGCCGCGGCCAATGGGTTCAGCTGCCGGGCCGGCGCAAGGCCGGTGGTGTTCGCGTTCGGGGACTCGAACACGGACACCGGTGGCATGGCGGCGGCCGCGGGGTGGCCCCTCATGCGGCCGGAGGGCCGCGCCTTCTTCCCCCGCCCCACCGGACGCTTCTGCGATGGCCGCCTCACCATCGACTTCCTCTGTGAGTCCCACTCCTTCACCCGCCATTTCTTCTCCTCTGCTCTCTCTGTCTTATCCTTCAAACAACAAACGAGCACTCTGCAAGAGTGCAAGATCCTATCTCAGCAACGCTCTTCTACCTAACCTTCCCCATGTATGTAGAACTCGTAAGCATTCCGGTGAAGGGTCGACATATATGTTTCGGACATTATTTTCGGGGAGACAACAGTTTTTACGAACTCACTTAGAACTTAGAAGTTGAACACTCACTGACACACGAGCCCCACCTCTTGTTATTAATATGCCCGTGATAGTTGTTAGCACGGGCCAGCCATTGCTGTCCTCAGAAATTGCAGATTCAGTAAGGATATTTCCCCTCGTGTCTACAACGCCAGTGATTGGGTCACATACAAGCTGAAATTAGTTACATGTACCAGTAGAGTAGTAGGAGTACACCTTAGCTGAGCAACAATTAAGATCACCGAGCCTTGACATGTGTACTGCCGTGGAGAACTCCTTTCGCACCCTTCATTTTTAGTCCCCTGTCCTGAAATCTGAACAGATGGGTATTCATGGTCCCAACAGCCTCTGCCCCAGCTGTTGGTGTTTGCGTTAATGGTGGCCGCCGGGAGAATCAATCTTCTGACCTCTCTTGTAATTGATCAAAATTACCAATTATTAATGGTGGTCGTTGCTCTTGCCGGAAGAGTGCGTGTTGAGAGTCTGTCCATGATGTGAGCATTCAGGACTTGGGCTTTCCTTTCGAACAGGGCAGCCTATAGTCCATGAACTGGTGGCATGAATGGCATTCATTGATTCATTCATGCCATCAATGCTACTATTGTGAAGCGATGTATCTCTGTATATATTTGACATGTGAGAATGGTTTGTATCTTGACAATGTTTCATAACATTATGCCTCAAGATATCCTTGATTTCCCCAAACAAGAACGAAAACAATTATTTTCTTTTTTTATGAAAAATTAAATAGAACTGTTGGTTTCTGGGAGTCGGTAAATGAATCCTTGCCGATATAGATGGTGGTTTATCGAGGTCAAGTTGTCTCCGATAAACTGCACATCGATAAACTGCAGAGTCATATTAAAAAGTTTATATGTGTTGTATCGATAAATGTTCATGAGAGTTGAGAGGCTTGTGGGAGATATTAAGGTTTCAGAATAATCGGGAACAGGCTGCATGCTGTTCCAGATTCTCCTGAGAGCATTTTTAGAATTTAGAGGTACGAAAGTTTCTGTTAAACTGCTATAACTTGAGAAGCTTAGTAGTCTAGTAGACTTGTTGGATAAAAACCCGTCAGTCATATTACACAATACTCCGTATCATTTAACAAGTTATTTCCTATGTATTTGCCTCTGTGGTATGCATTTATACTCTTAGACAACTCAATCCATTGCTGTTTTGGATTTTTACATGCATCCCGTCCATGTATATGTTCATGACAGACACTAACGTTGTGTTCATCCAATTTCCTTCCAGGTGAAAGCTTGAACATCAGCTATTTGAGCCCATACCTTAAGGCATTGGGTTCCAATTACAGCAACGGTGCAAATTTTGCCATTGCCGGTGCAGCTACACTACCACGTGATGTTCGTTTTGCGTTGCACATACAAGTACAACAATTCCTGTACTTCAGAGATAGATCATTGGAACTCATTAGTCAAGGTCTTGGAATGGACTATTTCCAACAGAACAATGATGAAATAACACTTCATATATACAGAGCATAATGTCCTGAACAACTCACTGTAAATTTACTGGTTTCTCTTTTTGTTAAATTCAGGTCTGAATGGTCCAATTGATGCGCAGGGGTTCCAAAATGCCCTCTATATAATAGACATAGGACAGAATGATGTAAACGCTCTTATGGACAACTACCCATATGATCAAGCTGTTGCAAAGTTTCCACCGGTACTTGCGGAGATCAAGGATGCTGTTCAGGTAGAGTTTCTTCAATCTCTCATATACAACCCTAGTTACATATTTTTATAAAGAGTAAATTCATTTTACGTCATATGAAATAGATGATTTCTTCATCAATAATTTCCTTTACCTGTTAATCGTTCAAGTTATAAGCTAAGTCACACCACTAATCATTATTTCTGTCAAAATTCAGACTCTGTATAGCAATGGAAGCCGAAATTTTTGGATACACGGAACAGGGGCACTCGGTTGCCTGCCTCAGAAGCTTGCCATGCCAAGGAAAAATGACAGTGACCTTGATCAATATGGCTGTCTCAAGAGCTACAACAGAGCAGCAGTTACATTCAACGCAGCTCTGGGCAGCCTCTGTGATCAGTTGAGATTGCAGATGAAAGACGCGACGATAGTCTACACCGATTTGTTTCCCATCAAGTATGATCTTGTTGCCAACCACGCTAAATATGGTGAGTAACAAGAACACATTACGTTTTCAGTGATACTAACATGCAATCCGGTCATTCAGAAAGCTCTAATCACTCAGCTTAACATTTTGCCCTTTAGGTTTCGACAAGCCGCTGATGACGTGTTGTGGGAACGGAGGGCCTCCCTACAACTATGATTTCAAAAAGGGCTGCCAGTCTCCGGGTGCGTCACTGGCAGCCTGCGACGACGGCTCAAAGTTTGTCAGCTGGGATGGCGTGCACCTGACCGAAGCTGCTAATGCCGCTGTGGCAGCAGGGATACTGAGCTCTCAATACTCCAAACCGCAGATCAAGTTTGATCAGTTCTGCAGAATCTGATATTCGTCCATACTGCATACCTGATACTGTACCTTTTAGTTTAGGTAGGGAGAGCAGGCTCTTCAGATCAGAGTCCAAACGATGGTTGCTTGGTTTATATGCACGGGAATGTGAAGTTAGCACAATATTCATTTGTTTCTCGGCGAAGCATACCAAATGAGTTTCCTGTTTAATCCACGATTGAACCATCAGCAATTATTTTCTCTGCTTCACAAATTACAGGAGAATTTCCAATGTTGGTGGGCTAAATGTCCTAGGAAACTACGAACCCTTTTGGACATTTTGATCAAAAGTAGTACTCCTTCCGTTCAGAATCCATTTAGTTTTGTTTTAAGTCAAACTTTTCAAAATTTGATTAACAATTTCAAAAAATCTATAATTATTGACAACACAAAAATAATGTCATTAGATTCATCATGAAATGGACTATCATAATATGTAACTTCTGGACGAAGGGAGTACGACTTAACTGCACACATTTTAGTTCACCATTTTTCTTTATTTTGAAATCAATTAAACTACCATATTCTGGCAAAAAAAATATACTACTTTATGAACAGAGAACTTGGATCCATACTTTCCAGCAGATAAGCAAAAGGTGATAATATGCATATTCTGCCTGTAGACTATAAGAACAATTTCAAATTAGCACAACGAATGTGATTGCTTCAGCATCATCAACGTAAAAAAATAAAAAAATAAAAAAAATAAGAAAATAAATCAACATACAATGAAAAAAATCGACTCAGGGGAGATATAAGGGAACAGGTTAGCTATGCTAGCGCAAAAACAATTTTATCTATCGCGTATCAGTATCATGGATCGTTACAACTAGACGCGTTGACGCAATGGAAGAATAATTAGAGCAACTGGTGTTGAGTAAGTAGTTGTTGTATGATTAGAACGCCGCCTCTTTGTGTGTGTGTGTGTGTTTAATTTATATGTTGCATTTATGGAGTTCTTAGCTAAGTGCCTCAAATTCTTAGGCTAATCCCAATGGAGAGTTTCATATCATTGTTTCCAAGATGCCACATCACCTAAAGTGCTTTTGAAACCATTCATGAAATAGCTCTCTCAATGCAGAGTTTCTTTTTTGTGATTTCATAGGCAAACATAGTATTTAATTCATACATGATGTTGTGATCAAATATACCATCTGAACTATGTAGCCACTTGCAATAATCTCCAACCAAGTACTCACAAAAAATGCAAACGAATATGTAGCCACACTGAAAATACGTAGCAGCATTCTCACTCAAATATACCATCGGAATCATTATTTACATTTAAACAACTAGTATGGTAGCACGCACAAGTTGCTTATGTCAGTTTCATCACAACAAAAAAGAGTATACAAAGATCTGACTGTGAATCTCTCCCAGATTTTTCAAGGGTCCATTGGTTTGTCTTTCTCATCTCTTACCGTAAGAGCTATCAGTAAATCTCTTAGTTGTCTTGAGCCGTTGAGTAATTGCCGGCTGCCGCACAACCTGACAAAAAACAAAGCTGAAGCAGAAGTCCATCTAATGATTCCTGGTATTCTGGCATCTCAACTGCTCCGCTGGATTTTGGTACTAGAATGCATGAATCTACAGCTTCTCGGTCTACTCCTGTTCTCATAAAGAACTCAATCTGATCACCCACTGGTTGACCTAAATTATTCGTTCGATTTTTTTAGTTGAATTAAACATTCGAATAGTAGTACATGAGACAAAAACATAACAACGTCACAGTGTAATAAATCTCCAGGAGTTGACATCTTGCGCTTTTAATTGTTTGTTTAGTACATCTTTAAATCAATTGTCTTGACTCTTTTTTTTTTTTAATCTCAGTCTGTAGCCACGACATGCAGTTTGATCGTACCTGAGAGTTCAAACTTTATCCCAAAATGCAAGAAATTCTAAAAAACTCGACCTGCCGGGGGAAGAACCGCCCCCAACGGCATTTTTTAAGGAGAAGAGCCTTCTCACGCAGGCCGAGAAAACCCCCGAACCCCCTCCCCATCCATACACAGGGACTCAGCTGGCCGTTGTGAGCTGCGGCGCGAGTCTTTACCTATGCTTTGGCCTGGGGAGGACCAGGGGATTTTTTTTACTCCAGAGAGAGGTGCTCGGTAGGCTAAGGTAAAAAGAAGGGTAAACTAGTATTTTTCCTCCTCACAATTCTTGTTTTGGGATGGTAGAAAACCCCCTTTTTTTGGAAATGGAGGGAGTAACAAATTGTGTACGATGTCGAGTCTTGCAGCCGTCGAGCACCGGCGCTCCGCCGATCAGCAGTCGCACAGTTAATACGTACTTGAATCGTTTCAAGCTTGCAACCTTAGGTTTCAAGCTGCCACACAAAAACTATCCTTGCGATGGTAAATTTCGAATTAGCTGAAGTTGATGTTAGTCCAAGGATTCCTTGTATTCTGGCATCTCAACTAACTGCTACTGGTTGTTGGTACAATACATATGAACCTTTAGCTTCGGTCCACTCCTGTTCTCATAAAGAACTCAATCTGATCACCCATTGGTTGGATTACATTAATCAGTGCGATTAGTATACCACACGTATATAATAACTGCGGATTGTAAATCTCCAGGAGTTGACCAGAACAAGTCTAAATCGAAGCTAATACACATTTGTTCTGAGGCATCATAGAACCTACTCTCTCCGTTTTTTATTATATGACGCCGTTGACTTTTTTCGTTACTTTGACCATTCGTCTTATCTATAAATATTTGTGTAAATAGCTAAATGTATAAGTTAACCTTAAAGTGCTTTTGACGATGAATCCAATGATATTCGTTTCACATTCAAAAAGTAATTATTTAAATCTATATTATTGGTCAAAGTTCAATAAAAAAGTCAACGGCGTCATTTAATTAAAAACGGAGGGAGTATTGAATTGGGAGGGAGCTCGGCGCTCTGGAAATAGGGAACAATGGAGCGCATCGATGCCAAGCAAACTGTGCGCATGAATCCTGGAGAAGGGGAAATGAGCTATGCTCGCAACTCAAAATTTCAGGTGCGTTCCTTGTCTCCGACCACTTAATGAAGTTTTTCTCTTCTAGTGTGTATTATTCCATTTTTTTTCATTACATCCTGCTTTGGATCTGATTAATACAAGGCCTAAAAGTTACTCGAACAACTAGATGATGAGCAAATGGGAACCAGATAACTTGACTAATAATTCGTGCGCAGAGTGCTGAGCAGAATAGAATGAAGCCCCTTATAGAAGGGGCCATCAAGGAATTGCGCTGCACCGCCACACCTCTCGCCAATCGTATCGTTATTGCGGACCTTGGTTGCTCATGTGGCCCTAGTGCCATCACCCTGGTATCAACCGCCGTTGACGCCATTCACCATCAATATGGTCAGCTTCAGCAACCTCTGCCAGAGCTAAGCCTCCACCTGAACGACCTTCCCAGCAATGACTTCAACGCAGTCGTGAAGCATTTGGTAGCGTTTCAGCATAGGCTCAAAGGTGAGAATAGTGAAGATGTATTATCCCCATTGGTCAGCGCAGGTATTGTTCCGGGGTCATTCTATGGAAGGCTCTTCACTTCTGGATCTGTGCATCTTTTCCTCTCATCCAATAGTTTGCATTGGCTTTCACAGGTATGCACTTTTCTCATCGATCTAGAATGTCAGTAATCATACTATGTATACTGAATTATCAAGTGCTTTAAGCTTCTTTGCAATAAAACATAATCAATAGGCACCTGAAGATCTGGTGAAGAATGGCATTCCAATATACCATAGCGACCAACAAGTGTGGCAGAAAATGCGCCCAGTTGTACTTGATGCTTATGCCCAGCAATTCAGAAAGGACTTCATGTTGTTCTTGAGATCCAGGGCAAAAGAAATGATTCCTGGAGGAAGGATGGTACTTTCCTTCGGCGCAACATGCTCCACCGGCCAGACCAATAAATTCACTCAAACGTGGGAGCTTATAGCTTTGATTTTAGATGACATGGCATCAAAGGTACGGACTTGGTTACTTTGATTTTAGATGACATGGCATCAAAGGTACGGACTTAGTTCTTCATCTAGCTGTAACTTGAAAATAATTAATGCTTTATCCCTGGATTCCATACAGGGTGTGCTTGACAAAGAAAAACTGAAGACTTTCTACATACCAATGTATGCACCATATGAGACAGAGGTAAAGGAGATAGTAGAAGAGCAGGGCTCCTTTTCCATTAGTAATCTTCAAATGCATGACAGTATTGGTGTGGATAAGGCTCTGATCAACCCGAAGATGATAGCATACGGGCTTAGTGCTGCATTTGCTCCAATAATAAGAGACCATTTTGGTTCGTCTAAAGATATAATGGATGCGTTTGTTAGGACGGCGGAGCAACGCATGACTCTAGCTAATTTACAGGTCGAACTTGCCAACAATCCCAGGGTTTTCATTGCTGTGACTCTTGCAAGAAAGGCTTGATCACGACTTCGTCTTGTGCATCAAAGCCGCTTGTTTTTTTTTTTTAAAAAGAAAGTTTACTCAGTGTACGAAAATAAGAGGGCTACTGTTTCCGTTATGAATATCTATAGCATAATGGCATACACATTTTGTGCAGCTAGCCTTTATACAAGTCGATCAATATTTCTAGGCTCTTTCTTTTAAAAGAAATAAAGGAATTTGTTTTGGTGCTCTATATCTTATCCATTAATGCACTAGACACTAGACTCGCAAATGAGAGTG